>OZ030391.1:29111668-30311668 GCA_964023965.1 Melinopterus prodromus | reverse complement strand
TTCGCGATGCACATAAAAATTTCTTTAACAACGAAGGACTTTCATCTTTTTAAGATAAAATGGTGTTTGGAAAAAACTGTTATATATTTTTTTAGCTACAATATCTGGGAGAGTAAATTCAGACTGAGTTTCCATCGTCTCTGGGCACGCGGTATCCATGATAAAATTCATCAAATTGAAATTTCATAAGGTTGGTGTATAGTGTGTATACCGATCTGCGGCCGATGATCAGTCTTCATAGAATATTTAATTTTTTTAATTCCGTCGTTTTTGTAACATAATTTTTGTCGGCTCTGTTGTTTGATGCTTCATTCCTTATTGTCCTTATTGTCTATCTGCATACGATTTGCATTGACTATCCCACAAACAAGGGAAGTTTCAATGTGTTATGGATAGATAATACATAATTACTTAAATTAATTATTTGTGTATTTTCTATAATAATTATATTATTAATTAATTAATTATTAATTATTAATAACGCAATCTAAAATTAAAAACTTGCCATTTGACTGACGGCGGCGGCGGCGATACCACGCCATTCACGGTGAGACCAGCTGATAGTTGCAGCGCGGTCTCACGCTGCACGTATGATGCTACCGCCGATGGCGGTCTCAGTCAGCCCGCCGCCGAAGGCACGTACACATAGTTAGCGACGCTGAAGCAGTGCTTCGAGCGGGGCTGATAGCGGCGCTGGTAGCGAAGCGTTTGAATACACAGGTGCTTATGGCCAAGAGCGGCGCTTCGAGCGGTACTGCTAGCGGTGCTGATTCCGCTGACGGCGTGTTTATTGCCATACGCACAAGTGTATTCAAACGCTCCGCTACCAGCGCCGCTCTCAGCACAGCTATCAGCGTCGCTAACTGTTTGTCCGTACCCTAAGAGACGGTGAGACCTGCCTTGCCGCATGCCGCGAAGCACAGGTCACAGAGACAAGCGGTATCAAAGCGAAACGAGCACACACGGTGAGACGGGGTCGCATGTGCACCCGCGACATCAGTCTACTGTGTATGTTCATCATGGCAGGTTTGCAATTCTCCAATCAACAAATTATTGCAACTGGTGTTGTAGTTGCTATGGTAATTTCAAATAAAAAAAGGAAAATATCAAGCCAGATTTAGTATCCCATAAACAACAGACCTTTCTGTAATTGTTTATAAATTCGTCCGAAAATGTGTTATTCGCTTCTATCTCATATATGGGGTTGATCGATAATAAACAGGGATCTCAAAGCGTAATTTACCGGGTAAATTACCAAATATATTACCATAAGTAAATGTAATTTACTACTTACAGCTTTAATTACCAAAGATAAATTACCGTCAGCATATAATACCTTTGATAATTTTCCGATATTAATAATAATGCCAATGGCCTGAAAAATGATTACCCATTAAAAAAATGCACTATTTTAATTGTGCATTATTCATTTGTTTTATTATTTTTGTGCCTGGTGTCACAAACACTGATCACTTTTGATCTGGATGGTTTTTAACTCCAGTATTTTTGCATTTCTTTTATTCATAAAGTCCCTATCCACTCCTCATTTCACCTGCCAAATGATATTTTTTTGAAAAAAATATATCTCATCTTTTTGTAGACAGAGTAGACGGCGGTTTGACCATGGAGATCCATTCAGCGGAGCCAACAACTCAAATTCACAATTTCACAATTTTTCACAATAAAAATGTGCTCTAGTGATGCGGATATAAACATGATCATTGGTTATGAATGTGAGCTTTGTTGTTTTGTGAGTTGGTAATGAATTTTCTACATTAATTAAGCTGTATGGCGGTTTTGTTCTAAATTGCTGCTAAAAGTAGTATTATTATTGTAGTTTTTGTTTTGATTTTAATAATGAATGATCAAATCAAGAAAAGCACCAGAGATAAATAGTTATGTACAAAATAATGACTTTTAAGGTCCCCACATTTTTATTAACATAAGTAGCTATAATAACGTATCTACCTGTCATCGGTAATTCACCATTTTGAGTTTTTACTTATCTGGAAATTTAAGGTTGTATAATTTACCATTTTCAATTTGTTCTTACCCGGTATTTTAAGTGTCCGTAATTTACCATTTTGAATTTTTAATTACGTGTAATATATCATTTGAAATTAATATTATCAATTTGAACGGTAGTATACCAAATAGGGAAAATTGTCTCCGCGCAAAATTGGCGCTCCTTCCTCTCTTTTTTCCTTCCATACTTTTTTTGTTTTGAGTTCTTTTAATTGTATGAAGTGTTGATTTTAGTACAAGATTACTAAATCTATGGATGATTCCTCAATGGCCGATTTTAGGTTTCTAACAATGTACTCATGTCACGTCATCGTCCCTGGGTTACCGCAATACAAACATTTCAGGCTTCAAATGACAAATGTATTTTTTCAAGTTCTGCTTTTCACGTTTCAGATAATGACAATTATAAAGTGTATTATTGCGCTATAATTGGTCGGTTTGAAATTCCCGCATTTTTACGTGTCAAGTGTCTGCTTTTGACGTTTCAAACATACATAACCACAATATTGACTATTGCGCTACTATTGGCCTGTTCGAAATCCCCTCGTTTTTCTGGCCCAAGTGTGCCACTTAAACAAATATGGGTAGGCAACCCAGTACGCCGACTCTGCAAAATTGTCCGATCAATTATTACGTGTGTCCCGACAATTTGAAAATAAACGCGCGTGACGTTATACCGCTGCACATAAGGCCAAATATGTAAATTACGACGCCAAAAAAAGGATTAAGAATTTTCTCCAAACAAATCAGAAATTCCTTTAAAACGTTCTCTGTAAACCAGTCCGCAATACATCGTAAGAATTTCTTTGGTTAGCGCAACATAGTAGGCTGTACGTACGATTAAAGTTGGGTTATGTTTCGCGCAGCCGCTACCTGTCAGTTGCGCAGATTTGTTGGTTAAGTAATGACGTTTGTCCTATTCCCGTAAATTTAAAATCTCAATATTTTCAACATGGATATTGAAGCGTCAGGTATATACTTTAAACTTCAATTATTGTTTATGTAATAGTTGTGCGCAGTATAGAAATAATATATGTTTTATGACATACTGTTTTGTCGGTTTTTGTAATTGATATCTTTACTTTAAGTAGAGTTATAACAAAAGTTCCGAAAAGTACACCGACTTTTTTGTTCTTGTTCGAAAGAACATTTTAAAACGAATATAAAAAAGCTAATTACAAGTCCCCTTGTTTCCCCTTTTGTTCAATAGAGCGTATTCTTTTCAGGTAGTCGTGTCGACGCCACTCTAAAGGAGGTGAACATTAACGGTCTTTTCACACGGGACACGGCGTCCGTGCACGGATTTCAAACGGCACGGCACGGTACGTGTGAAAGCTACCATTTAATCTCATACACTTCGAACCGTACACGGCGTCCATGCGGCTTCGACCGTCCACGGTTGTTGTGTGCTTACACACAGGCACGGATTTCAAACGGCACGGCCACTGATGCAGCTGGCTATACCTATACAGTTGTGCAGAGTTGAGCGGCGATTCAGTGCTATCCAGGGCGGTAAATGCGTAGTTTACCGGGTGAATTACTCAGTAAAATATTTACCAAAGGCAATTAACCGTCACATATATTACTGATGGTAATTTACTAATATTTATAATAATTTCAGATGCCTGAAAATGATTACGCACTAAAAATACTTTCTTTTTCTTTTTTTATAATTTATTTGTATTTTATTTCTTGTACCTGGTTTCACAAACAACAACAATTTTGTATCCGGACATTATTTTAATACCGTGACTTTATTTACTCTTTTTGATTATCAAAGCCTCTTTCCACTCTTCAATTGATATGATTGATATGATATTTCCAAAATGATATTATCTGAAAAAGTTTAGCTAATCTTTTTGTATTGAATGGACTTTAAGTGTTTTTTGTTACCATTTGCATTTTCTTTTGTGTAAACAACCTTTATTATTATTATAATTATTATTATTATAATTATTAATATATTTATTGGAACGCTCTGATACATCTCATTAAATATATTAATCCTAGATAATATAATATAGATACCACATATAAGTACTAAAATTTCACTAATAAATTTTGTAATGAAGAGCATCATGGCAAATTGGTAGTACCGAGCTTCGCTGAAGCCCAGGGTACTCCCTTTGCGGGTATCACTGCAAGTCAACCCAATTTAGAAAAACAAGGCCATTTATGCTTTGCAAATAAAAAAGAAATTTTTCTTTGCAAAGCAAAGGAAAACTGCAGAAGCCCCTTGCAGCCTTGTGCAGAGGTCATTAAAAACACATACATTATCTATTAATAGACAACATAATATATTATATTAAAGGAAGGTAAATAAAAATATTAAGCAGCAGATTTAGCGTTCTTTTATGACTTTTACGGTTGTGCCCTACATTTCTATTGACGTGAGTATCTATCACTACCCAGTAATTTAAGCCTGCGTAATTTACCATTCTGAATTTTAAATTACCTAGTAATTTCAGCATGCGTAATTTACTATTTTTCGTTACGGTGTAATTTAATATTTCAAATTAATAATTTTGATTTCAGCGCTATTTTATCGAAATAATTAATTACCGAAATTTAACATCCCTGGTAGTCATTACCCATGGAGCCCTAAACGTATTATTTCGTTATGGTTCTTGTGTAGACGTCGGCAACGTTAGAAACGCAGACAAACCATTCTTTGGGTTCACCCAATAAATATGAAACGTGATGATTTTGGAACGTTGTTATGCGTTATTTGAAGAGCTGCGAGCAGAAGAAGAGAAGTTCTTCAATTATTCCTGTGCCCTGTTCAGTCAATTCAAACCTGAAAGAACCAGTCTGTACTATCGAATTCGGTCATAGGTCGACATCATTCAATTTCTATTGTATACACTTATATAGCAAGGGCTTTCTAGAGTCCCGGCCGAACGAGCTACATTTAAATTATTTCGTCTGCGCACGTGAATGTACGCGATTAATAGTGGCGACCGAATCATACCCTAGTACCTTCGCGTGGTGAGCAACTACAAGCGTTCCCTATTTGCAATTCGCAGATTACAGATTCAGAAAATCTACGCGCATTGCCACTGAAAATATAGGTTGTTACCAGTCCTCGAATACAAACCGTGTGAAAACCGCACGGTGCGTGTGAACGCTACGATTTAACTCAATGCACTACCGAGCGGACGGTCGCCGTGCGAAATCGGTGGTGAGGCACGGCGACCATACGGTGGACGGCGACGGCACGGTACGTGTGAAAGCTATGGTTTAATTTCATACACTTCGAACCGTACATGGACAAAAACGCACGGACGCCGTGCCCCGTGTGAAAAGGTCAGCACGGAATCCGTGCGTTCGTGGTGGACGGAGACGGCACGGTACGTGTGAAAGCTATCATTTAATCTCATACACTTCGAACCGTACAGGTATAAAAAAGCACGGACGCCGTGTCCCGTGTGAAAAGGCCGTAAGAGAAACGAACTATTTATAGTTTTAAAAAATGAACAGTTTTGCAAGTTTTCCTCATTAAAGTGTAATGACAATTATTTAAGTATATATTGGACAAGATTAGTGTTAGTGAACTTCCTGAAACTTGTAGAAAACAAATAAAACTTCTAGTGAAAGTGTTTGTCTCAAAGCTTCTGACAAAATGGCGTGGTTACAATTACACATACGAGCGTTTTAGCAACAGGTACATGAAATGGATTGATGAAGACTTCAAACTCCCGCAGATACAGACCGTTGTCAAGTTAGCCCCCCAACTTTTGAATTTTAAGTAAATTTTTATGCAAATCGTTTGGGAATCGTTAGGGAGGGTTTGGGAGTACATTTTTTTCGTTTGGGAGTACATGGCTTTCGAGAAAATGAACATTGTTTTTTGTACCGTCAAGTTGGCCCCCCAACTTTCACATTTTGTGATTTTTTTTATTGGAATGGTTTGGAAATCGTTAGGGAGGATTAGGGAGTGTAGTTTCGTCGTTTGGGAGTAATTAGTTTAACTGCAAAGTAATATAAATGTCTAGTACATAACCTCACTTTTTTGTTTACCTTCGTAAAGTTACGCTAACGGCTTTGTTTTGCTATACATTTTACTCATTTCTTCACAGTCGGTTAGAATATGGTTAGGGAGGATTAAAAATGCTACTTATTTTATCAGAGACTGCATTATTTGACCGCAAATCAATAAAAAACTTTGAGTACAGAAGCACTCATAGCTAATGTATTTATCTGCTTTGTTCTACAAAAATTGGTCATATTTCTGTAATAAACAGTTAAAGAATCGTTAGAGAGGAATAAAAAGTCCACTTTTGATGTAAGGGAGTGTATAGTTTGGCCGCAAATCAAACTTAAAGATTGAGGTTAGGTACATAGTCAACTATTGCGTTTAACGCTTATCGGCGCTTTCCCTTCGATAAATTGCGCCTATTTCGTCATAAGTCATTAGAAAATCGTTAGGGAGAATTAAAAAGTTCACTTTTGATGTACGGGAGTAGATAATTGTACCGCAAATCAATATCTAAGGTCGCGCTTATGTGCCTTCTGAATTAACCTATTTAAAGACTTCTGTTTCCATAAATGTGACGTATTTTGTACATAGTCTTGCAATATTAAATTTGTAAATTTAATGTATTTATTTATTTATTGTATTTTTTTATTATTATTATTTGCTGCTTTTATTTTTATATTACTACCTATTACGCTTATTTTCGATTGTCATAAGCGCCATCTATGAACACTCGTAAGAATTATACTGTGAACCACGGGAACCACAAACAATTCAAAATTGTGGCAAGGTATGCAGCCAAATATACTTGCATACATACCCATTGGTTTCGGATTTTTTTTTAAATACACCTGTCTAATAAACTTTCTTCGAACGCCCAAAGAAGCAAAGTTTTATTTAAGATCACAATTTAGCAGACAAAGACAAATGCTTACATTTTGGTGGAATAGGGTTACAATATGCTTTTATGCTTGTTATTACATATGTTGTCTTTATGACTATTTTGTGAACAAACGAAAGATTCATACTCGTGATAAGTTAACACGATGTTCCTCCATTACGATAATCTAACAGTGTTAAAGAAATACGTACAATTTATCTCAAAACAAAGCCAATATTCCCAACATTCCGCGGGCAAACAAAATAAAGGTTTTTATCTAAACTTTTACGTTCATTTACGATGCAACTCTTCTTCATGTTCTTCTAAACATTAAAGTAAACTCCATGACCGTCCCCAGGTATATTGCAAGACTATGAACAAAATACGTCCCATTTATGGAAAGAGAAGTCTTCAAATAGGTTAATTCAGAAGGTACATAAGCGCGACCTTAGATATTGTTTTGCGGTGCAATTATCTACTCCCTTACATCAAAAGTGAACTTTTTAATTCTCCCTAACGATTTACTAATGACTTATGACGAAATAGGCGCAATTTATCGAAGGGAAAGCGCCGATAAGCGATAAACGCAATAGTTGACTATGTACGTAACCTCCCTTACTATACACTATACACTCCCTTACATCAAAAGTGGACTTTTTATTCCTCCCTAACGATTCTTTAACTGTTTATTGCAGAAATATGACCAGTTTTTGTAAAACAAAGCAGATAAATACATTAGCTATGACGGCTTCTGTACTCAAAGTTTTTTATTGATTTGCGGTCAAATAATGCACTCTCTGATATAAAAGTAGCATTTTTAATCCTCCCTAACCATATTCTAACCGTCTGTGATGAAATGAGTAAAATGTATAGCAAAACAAAGCCGTTAGCGTAACTTTACGAAGGTAAACAAAAAAAGTGAGGTTATGTACTAAACATTTATATTACTTTGCAGTTAAACTAATTACTCCCAAACGTCGAAACTACACTCCCTAATCCTCCCTAACGATTTCCAAACCATTCCAATAAAAAAAATCACAAAATGTGAAAGTTGGGGGGCCAACTTGACGGTACAAAAAATAATTTTCATTTTCTCAAAAACCATGTACTCCCAAACGAAAAAACAGTACTCCCAAACCCTCCCTAACGATTCCCAAACGATTTGCATAAAAATTTACCTAAAATTCAAAAGTGGGGGGGCTAACTTGACAACGGTCAGATACAGCCATTACAGCTCCCGTCATCAGCACCAAAACATTTAGAACAAAACAGGAGAGGCAGGCCAAGAAAATTGTTCCAAGAGAGTTCTCAGCGTAGTAAGCAAAGACATATTGAATCAATTGTATCTGATGTTGTATAATGGTACCTAATACGCATGCATTCGTAGAATTGCCTATCTTCCGTTTCTCCTTTGTTCTTAATTTTGTGTTTATCACGTACGCTGTTTCGTATATCACTTCAGTTGCATAAATATATAAATCCTTTGTGTTGGAACGAAGGATGTCATCTCGAATCCTATTGGTTAAGTAAGTTAGCTTTTCAAATCCTATTGGATAATACCTGTGACGAAACATCGTACGACTTTTCCCTATATATAGGTCTACTTGCATGTCTTCATAGAGTTCTTTTATCATTACGTTACTATAAGCTAGGCCTGTGTAAACCTTGTAACTAGTTGATACAACAATATATGTTTTAAGTGGTCTTCGTGTTTTAATTCGGCAAGTTCCCTCAACAAATTTGGTGGCAGCGGTGGGATATCTCTTTCGAGAGGTAAAATAGCCAAAAAGAAAAGGAAACCGAAGCTACATATATTCAATATTGACGGTCACCTCGGTGAAACTCTTCGGAGAAAGAAAACGTCAAGAAGAACATCTAGTTCTGCAAGGGCAGAAAGAAGTCTATCAGCAGCAAGTCCTGTGCAGAGACATAAATTCTGCCACAGAGCCAACGTAAAATACATCACAGAATCTGGAACCTCAAACCTGGTAAAGCGCCGGTAAGCCGCTATCATAGTCCCGAAGATTACACCGCGTCCAACAAGGTCTCCGCAACGACATACCAGCAGCACCGCAGCAGTCCAGGAATTCCCCGTGTGTGTGTGTGTGCAAGTGTGCCGAGAAAAGTGTATACATATTGGATTACGCAAACACGACTAGGTGAGTCTTTCATGTCTCTTTAAAGTCTTATGGGTGATAGCGATAGCGATACTGGGACGGTAATAGACGGTTCGGATATAGGAAACGTCAGTGATTTGGACGAAATGCCATTCAAAACCGAATTTGCTTTTAAAATGATCCCCGAGTTCGACGGCAGTCGAGAAAATTTTCAAAAATTTATTGGGTGTTGTGACATAGTTGCTAAAACGGCTTCTACGATCAACGATAAACAGTTACTCTTGCAAATCGTCGAAAGTCGAATATCAGGGAAAGTTTATAATTTGGTTAAATATAGCACTTATGATTCCTGGGAAGAGTTAAAGACACTCCTCCAAAACCAATTTCTAGAACGTAGGACAGTTGCCCAGCTCCAAATGGAACTGGTAAATTGTCGTCAGTATCCTAATGAGGATATTCGTACTTTTGCGAATAGGTTGGAGTCTCTAGAAACAGATTTGAACGACGCGTGTATACAAAGCGAAGGTGAAGATTCAGCAGCTGTAGTGATTAGCCTTAACGCGAAAACCGCGCTTAGAGCCTTTTCAAACGGTCTTTTAGAACCTTACCGACTCATCGTAAAAGCTAGTAGGCATACCACCCTCCGGGAAGCTATAGAATGTGCCGTGTTGGAAGAGCGAAGCAATGCAACGCGAAAAGTTAATCATAACTCCAAAATCAATTTGAAACCCAAACAGTCTGTAATAGTTTGCTATAAGTGTAATAAACCCGGTCATACGGCAAACAAATGCTTCTCTCTCTCATCACCGGGATCATATCCGGTTAAACAGCCCGTTATCAAACAAGAAGGTAACGTGAGACTTATATGCTCGTATTGTAAACGCGTTGGTCACCACATAAAAGAGTGTCGCAAGCGCTTGAGAAACGCTAACCATGTCCCGGAAAACTCCAATGCGCCCGGTACATCAGGCAGTGTAACGGGAGCCGAGATAAAGAAGTCTGCCTAAACCACGTTTCATCTTTTTCTATTCCTACTTCATATGTTAGATTGCGTGACGCGAATTCTATTGTAGGATCCTGTAAAAATTTCAATTCCAAGAAGTCCATATATAATGTAGACTTGGATGAGTCTCTTAGTTCACCTTGTGTTACCATAAGTAGTGATGGGTTTGAAAACCATCACGCCAGACTCCTTTTAGACACAGGTAGCGATATCTGTATTCTCAAGGTGCAAAATGTAAGCGACGAGCAGGTTATTTTTCCGAATCAGAAGGTTAAGCTGAAAGGTATTACTCAAGAATTCATTGAGTCATTGGGTGTCGCGAATATTGAATTGAAATTTGGTAATAGAAGCATCATTCATCCATTCCATATAGTACCTCGAAATTTCCCAATCACGAGCGATGGTCTACTTGGTCATGATTTGTTCTTAAAATATAACTTTAATTTAAACTACGAGTTAAATCAGATGTCATTTAAAATTCATCCGGACTATAATGTTATTGTCAATATATCTAGGCCTCATCAAATAATAATTCCTCCTAGGTCGGAGATCGTAGCAAAAATCCCTTCCAATATTTACTCGGACAAACTTTGCGTAGCCAAAGAAGTCATACCCGGCGTTCATGTTGGAAACTGTTTGGTTCGTTCGTTTGATGGCACCTGCCACATCAATTTATTAAATTCTACTGAGAGCGAAGTAGTTCTTGATGATTTATCGTTAGAGCTGGAAGAATTGTCCGACTATCATACCTTACATTATACAACGGTAGCAGATGCAGAGCGCAATGAGATCCTAGAATCGGTTCTTAGTATTAATCATTTAAATTCTGAGGAGCAAGAGTCTATTCTACAAATTTGTCGAAATTATTCCGATATCTTTCACTTACCCAGCGACAAATTAACATATACAGAAGCTATCTGTCATAAAATACCCTTAGTTGAGAATACTCCACCGGTATTTGTTAAACCTTACCGGTTACCGGAACATCAGAAATCAGAAATCAATAAGGAAGTAAATAAAATGCTGGATGCGGAAATAATTAGACATTCTAGAAGTCCTTACAATAGTCCTTTGTTAATAGTGCCCAAGAAACCCGATCGTGAGGGCAACAAACGATTCCGTGTCGTCATAGATTTCCGTAAACTTAATGATTGTACAATCTCCGATGCTTTCCCATTACCGAATATTTCGGAAATTTTCGATCAGCTGGGGTCATCAAAATATTTCTCGGTCGTTGACCTTGCAAATGGCTTCCATCAGATTCCATTGCACGAAGAGAGCAAGCCGCTCACGGCATTTAGTACCCCAACTGGCCATTTTGAGTACAACCGATTGCCCATGGGCCTAAAGGGTTCCCCTGCGACTTTTCAGAGATTGTTAAATTCCGTCCTCAGTGGAATCCAGGGAATTAGGGCTCTGGTGTACTTAGATGATATTGTTATTTTTGGGTCGAGTTTAAAACAACATAATGACAGATTAGTCGAAGTTTTCGATCGTCTCCGTGAAAATAACCTTAAGTTGCAACCTGATAAGTGCGAATTCCTACGAAAAGAGATAACTTATCTAGGCCATATTGTATCGGAGCATGGGATCAAACCAGATCCAGCCAAAGTTTCTTCTGTTAGGAATTTTCCAACCCCTGTAAACGTTAAGCAACTTCAAAGCTTCCTTGGTCTCGCATCATATTATCGAAGGTTCGTATCGCATTTCTCCTCAATAGCGAAACCTTTGTATGAATTGTTAAAGAAGGATATACCATTCGTTTGGACATCCATTTGCGAATTAGCTTTTGAACAGCTTAAGGGTAAGCTAACCAACTATCCAGTATTAAAATATCCCGATTTCAACGAGCCATTTAACTTAACCACAGACGCGAGTGGTGAGGCAATTGGTGCAGTTCTTTCCCAGGGCGAACACGATCTCCCCATCGCTTTTGCTAGTAGGACGTTAAATCGTGCAGAGAAGGGTTATTCTACGATCGAAAGGGAGCTTTTAGCCATAGTATGGTCCGTAGGCCATTACCGCCCCTATCTCTATGGAAAAAGGTTTTACATCTTCACAGATCATAAACCCCTTATCTATCTTTTTTCCATCAAAGACCCTAGCAGTCGTCTAATGAAGTTCAGGTTGAAATTGGAAGAGTTCGAGTATGAGGTAAAATATAAGCCCGGCAAAATAAACCATGTAGCCGATGCCCTAAGTCGCACTGTACATTATACCAATGCACAGTCTTCTACTACTCAACCTGTATGCACATACGAAAATTATCTTGAAGCACGTTCCAGTGGTATCATTTACAACAACGCCGTAGTTGACAAGGACACATCTATTCTTAATGCCTCATCTGAGTTCTGTCCAGTTATCGGAGTAACCCGAGACCTTGTTGACGAGGTAGGATACCTCGCGGAATTTTCTAAGAAATACGGTGCTATTACCACGAATGAAATTGAAAATCTTGAGCTGTATAGCGTATGTGTTCGTAATGTTAACAATAAGCCTATTGTATACTTATTGTTACGCGAAAACATCCATCAAAGGTTGTCATATGAAGATGTTTTCCAGTGTCTTCAAAATTTACGTGCCTCCTGCCTGGAACACAACATTTCCGCGTTAGCTATTCCAAAATTAGTACGTCATCACGATCAATTACAAAGCGATTTAATACGCTCAATGATTCGGTACATATTTAAAGGAACTAATATTCTCGTACAGATTCACCATAATCGAATTATCGAGGACCTTGACGAGGAACAAAAAGATCAGATCCTGGCCGAATTTCACACAGCCCCTACAGGAGGGCATGAGGGAGTCTCGCGCACGTATGATAGAATAAAACTCTACTATAAGTGGAGAAACATGCATGATCACATAAAATCCTTTATTAAGAAGTGTGAACTGTGTCAAAAAAATAAAAGCGGGAAAACTACACAATGCCCCATGCAAATTACAACCACGGCATCCGTTCCATTTCAAAAGGTATTTCTAGACATTGTTGGTCCTCTAGTACCTACTTATTCGGGGGATAAATACATTTTGACTTTTCAAGATGATTTATCCAAATATGCTATAGCCATACCTCTACCAAACCAAGAGGCCGAATCCGTGGCAAAAGCTTTCGTAACAAAAATTATTTGTATCTATGGCATTCCTAAGACCTTGGTAACCGATCAAGGTACTAATTTTTGTAGTCAGCTATTTAAAAACACCTGCAAACTTCTTCGTATAAATCAAATTCAGTGTACCGCATATCATCCCCAATCAAATGGCGCCCTCGAGCGAAGCCATCGTACATTGAAAGAATATCTCAGAAGCTTCATTTCGGACGATCAGTTGGATTGGAATGAATACATTCCTTATGCTTTATTCACATACAATACAACTCCTCATCAGTCGACCAATTACACCCCTTTTGAGCTATTATTTGGCCATGTAGCGGAACTACCTTCATCCGTATTAAAGCGGCCTGAGGTTATATATAATTATGACGATTATGCGGCAGAATTAAAACTTCGTTTGCAACAATGCCAGTCGAAAGCGAGAGATTCGTTAATTAGGAAGAAGGAAACATCCAAGAGTCAGTACGACCGACATACTCGGGACCTACAAATTCGTGTAGGTGATAAGGTTCTTTTGCGAAACGAACACACAGAACCGGGAACGAGCCGGAAGTTACGATCTTTATATTCGGGACCCTATACAGTTACGTCTATTAATTCTCCAGTTAACGTCACAATTGCTATTAAAAAGAAATTTGTAAAAGTTCATAAGAATCGGTTAAAATTGTTCCAAGAATAGTTTGAGTGGTTATAATAACCTACTTACTTTAATATTTAAGCTTAGCACCTCTTTAGTAACACTCAGTATTCCTTACAGATATGACCCCCTTAATCATCTGTCTCGCAATAGTCAGCTGGGTCAGCACCGCGCATTCCTACGAAGGTTACAACGACAGCCACTACAACGTATCGTTTTACAAGCAGAGTTCAGGTCTGTTTTACGAGGAAGTTGGAGACATAAAAATATATAACGCTAAATGGAATTTAATCACTTATTATGATCCCAGGAATTATAGGAAAACCTTATCAAGTGTTTTACATTATTCTGACTACATATTCGATTTTTGTGGGAAGGCTATCTCTAAACAATTTTTAACGCATGAGTGTACCTCTTTTAAGCCTATTTTGTCCAACATTAATATTGAATTGGTACAAACGGATGAACTTATATCAAACATAATTGAATCTAAACATGAGTATAGATCAAAGCGTGGATTAATTAATTTAGTTGGAAAAATTTCCAAGACATTGTTCGGAACGTTAGACGAAGACGACGCACACTATTACAACGATCAGATAGATAAATTAAGTACAAGTCAGAACCATTTAATTACATTAATGAAGCAGCAAATTTCTGTATTCGAAACAACTATTGAAGCATTCAATAAAACTAGTTTATCGTTGCAAAGCAAATTTAAACAAATAGAAAAATCGATGATTAAAATTTCAGATTATGTCAACAATTTAAATCTTGGTGTGACAACAATACAGTACAAAAATGAGTTTGAATTATTGGTAAATATGTTCACCCTATTGTCTAGTGAACTCTCTAAGCAGCAGTCAGTCTTGATTCAGATTTTATCCTTGTCACAGAAAGGCATAATAAGCCCATTCATTATGAACCCTGTTAAGCTGATAAATGAATTAAGAACCATTCAACCTTTCTTACCGATAGGAACTACTTTCGCATTTGACATCACTCTGGATAATGCACAGTCATTAATGCAGTTGTTGAGCCCAAATGTTTATGTTTACCATGATAGAGTAACATTCATACTTACCTTGCCTATCGTAGAAGGAAAAATATATCATTTGTACGGAATAAGCACAATGCCATCTACAATTAAGACAGATACATTTCAATATGTTCACGTCGAGAAACAATTTCTTGCAATGGATACTGTTCAACAGTATTACTTTGATATGGATTACATTGAATTGAATTCATGTACTAAAATTCAAAAACATTTTATTTGTAAACAATTAAAGCCAATTTTAATGACTAATGTGCACAGCACCTGTGAATCAAGGTTGTTCAATTCTCATATCACGCATATACCGGACTCATGTCCTATTCGAGTTTTAAAGCTATCGAATCCTATGTTTATCAAGCTGTATCAACCACATTCGTGGATATTTGCCATTCCAGAAACGGTCAAAGTAAATTTACAATGTCACAAGACGTCCAAGATACTATATCTTAATGGAACCGGCATTCTTTCAGCAAAACCCGATTGTAAGGTATTCTTAAACTCAATAATTCTTGCATTTCCTGGTAACAACAATTATTCGGTGTTCAATAATTATATTCCAAGCGTTCATTTTAATATATCATATCTTGAAAACCTAAATACATCTTTTAGTCCATCATTGACAATTCCTACGATCATTACGCCTTTGGATGTCTCTCCGTTGAAACACGCTAGTATGTCGCTTGCTATCCTTAAGACTGAGGCAGAAAGACTACAACATGTCTCGTATTATAAGCATGTTCATTTTATGTATTTTTATATTATTTTAGCTTTAGGATTAATTTGTCTTTTATATGTCGTACATATTAAGTATCCTTTATTTTTAGCAAAGATATTCAGACGAGAGGCTGATGCAGTAGAAAATATTGTTTCAGTGGACGGTACGGATACAACCCCATCTCCGTCTGAGTCAGTTCAATCTTCTAGTAATGTAAACGAAAATTGTACCAATCCAAGGTACAATTTTAAAAATTAGGGGGAAGGTGTTGTATAATGGTACCTAATACGCATGCATTCGTAGAATTGCCTATCTTCCGTTTCTCCTTTGTTCTTAATTTTGTGTTTATCACGTACGCTGTTTCGTATATCACTTCAGTTGCATAAATATATAAATCCTTTGTGTTGGAACGAAGGATGTCATCTCGAATCCTATTGGTTAAGTAAGTTAGCTTTTCAAATCCTATTGGATAATACCTGTGACGAAACATCGTACGACTTTTCCCTATATATAGGTCTACTTGCATGTCTTCATAGAGTTCTTTTATCATTACGTTACTATAAGCTAGGCCTGTGTAAACCTTGTAACTAGTTGATACAACAATATATGTTTTAAGTGGTCTTCGTGTTTTAATTCGGCAAGTTCCCTCAACACTGATCTCACTTCAGAAAAACTGTGCTTGGCTGCAGAATCGAGTTTGGTGAAGTTAGCCAAGAGAACTGCAGCCCAAGTAGTGAAATTAGCAACCCAATCTACTCCTAACAGATTTAAAAAAATGCAAGAAGTACATGATACATCATCCTCTGCTACTATACGACAGTACAGCCCTGCAGAACCTTTAGATCTTATAGTGGATCTTTGGTTGACAAAAGAAGACTATATAACTATGCGACTTGGAGGAAAAGAAAGACGAGCCGATATTTATTCCTCATATCATGTAATAGCAGAGGCAAAGAAGAAGTGTTATCCAACTAATATTAAGATAACTGAAAACGAGGCTGTGGTGCCACTGATTGATCTTCTTACACATACTATACAACGTCTGGCACAAGTACAAGCTGATGTAATACTACAGAACATTTCCAAGGATTGTGATACCATCGAAGTTTATTATAAATGGGGCCTAGATGGCAGCGGTGGGCGCAGCATATATAAACAAAACTTCGCGAATAATTCAGAATATGCTGATTCAAACATAATGTTATGTACGATTGTGCCACTACAAATGTGTGAAACTAAGGTTAATATAAAGAAATATATTGGAATAACATGACACCATCATCCACAAGGTATTGCCGTCCAATTTCATTTAAAATAAAGAAAGAAAATTTCCAAAATGTGAAAGACGAGTATAATGAAGTACAAACACAAATCTTACATTTGGAGCACACCATAGTTGTTCTAGGCGATAGAGAAATAAAATTTAAACATATTCCCATATGTACAATGCTGGATGGAAAGACTGTCAACATTTTGAATGATACTTCAAGTTCGCAAGCGTGCAATATTTGTAAGGCTACCCCTAAAGATTTAAACGATCTAGAGACGCTAAAGAACAGAGTCTGTAATGAAGACACTTACAAATATGGTATTTCTGTACTACATGCACATCTTAGATGCTATGAATATTTACTGCATATAGCATATAAATTGGAATTGCAACAGTGGCAAGCAAGAGGTGAAAATGCAAAATAAAAGTAAAAGAAAGAAAAAGTAGACTAGCGACTGCCTTTTATAAAGAAATGGGCCTCGTTGTTGATCAGCCAAAACAAGGTGGAGGCAATAGCAACGATGGTAACACAGCACGAAAATTTTTTAAGAATCCTGTGCTCGTTGCCCAAATAACTGGAATCGGTAAAGAATTGATACAAAGATTTTCCAATATACTTTCCATCATTTCCTGTGGGCACTACGTCAAAGAACAAATATTTAAAAACTATTGCTTTGAAACAGCACAGATGGCTATTGCGCTGTATGGTTGGTACAAAATGAGTGCAACTGTTCACAAACTGTTAATACATGGAGCTGATATTATAAAATCTTTACCTTTGCCAGTGGGCCAACTGTCAGAAGATGTAATTGAGACAAGCCATACAGAATATAAAATATTAAGACAATATCGCTCAAGAGAAACTTCAAGAATAAACACCAATACAGACATATTTAACTGGATGCTGATAGCCTCGGACCCTATTGTGACAAATAAAAGAAAAAACCTAAGAAAAATAAAACACTATTCAATCAAGTTGTGTTAAGTATGCTAAGATTGCCTACTGTCTGTCGTGATGAAGATGAAGGTAATAGTGATCAGAAGACTGATGAGGAGGATGAAAATGATGAGGATATAGATGTAAAATAATATTTTAATCCACCTTGTGTATGTATGAGGTACCTATCTCACTAATTCAAAATAAAGAAATAATTCAACATTAATTTTTTTATCAATATTAGGATATGACCACCTAACCCAAAAACTAACCATAATTAGGTATTTTTCTGAAGGATAATTATTAAATAGTTTCCTCATAAGAATTTCTGATCAGAATATTAAATAAAATGACATTTTATATTTTTGTCGTCGTAAATTGATAAATTGGCCTTATGTTGGTAACATTGGAAGATACGGATTGAGCAAATCTTGTAAGATTCTAATATCCTTGGATATAGTACACCTATCTTAGCGACAATGGATACTACACTGGCGATCAACATTCGTTGGCGAAGTTTACATCTTCGTTACCTGGCGATAAGTTACAGATCCGTGAAAACCCGGAATCATTTTTAACGCGATCGTTAGCATAATCTGTTCGTTGGCTAGCGACAACTTTGACGATAGGTGAATATATCGGCCCTATGGGTCGACTAATACTCGAAAAACTTTAATTTATTTCCAAGTTTGATTTTGTAACAGAACACCCTTCATACACTCACGTCCTCAAAGAATAAACACGTGAAACGTAAGCTTGATAAACTCGATAAAAATAGCTTGTCGTTTGCCTTAAAAAGATGTCGAATTCTTCAACTCTTATACATTGCATTGCATACATCTATAATGTCAAAGAAAGATTTTAACAATTACATGAATAGGTATTTAGAAACACGTGTTTTGTGTATGACCTGTAAGATCTTCCAACTAAACTTACGGTGGGTTCGACATCTGTAATCGACGATACTCCGTTTTGTGATTAATTAATTTATATTAAAAGAAACCTTTCTTTCTGTTAAATTAGAGAAAAAAAATACTTCACTTGTATTAAACTTTATACAACAACATAATCTACACAATGTATATTCTAATGTATGGATTGCTATGTGAATACTACAGACAACACTATAACAATTGGAGAACAACTTTTTTCAAAACAGAAACTAACAAAAACAAATTTAAGATATACAATGTCTCAAGACAGACTTTCGCCTTAGGAACTGTGGCAATTGAAAATGATATTACTAAATATCTAGATTTTTATGCTCTTATTAAACCACCAATAAAAATGCCCGACAAGTTATCTTCGGACATAAATAAAATAATTTTCAAATTTTGTTTGTAGAGTTTGTAATATACTTTTTTTTCAATTGAACGTAATTGCTGTGGTTTATTTTTTGTACTGACAATGAAATATTTCCATTTTGTAATTTTGAAAAAGGCGCCCAGAAACACCTGGCCCGAAGAAGCGTTGTAGGCAGCTTGTTTCACTGAACCGTGGTTATAAACTCCGGGAGAGGAAAAATGTGTGCAATATCCAATTACCGTAAAAGTAAAAAAAAACACCTGAGGGCAGATTACAAACCTGAAGAATGGTGTATTGAAGCGAGAAAGATAGTACTCACTATTAGTCTGTACGCTGCAAGTTTGAAACCAAATAAACGGTATAACGAAAACGCTTTCCAGTCCCTGCAGTTCGTACTTTGCAAAACTGGGCCCCAAAATTAACATTTTGAGAAGATTATTACAACCCGTTTTGAAAAGAATAGCCGCATCTACGCAAATCGATGAGTTTCAAAAGTTATCCGTTTCGATGATAAGAAAATAAAAACAATCAAATTGTTATGATAGCTTATCCGACTCAACGCTAACGTTTGAATATATTATAGCATTTTGAATGAGACGAAACGTTGTGGTTACAATGTTGTCGCAGTTGCATGTGACCTAGGTGATAGCAATAGAACTTTGTTCATACAGCTAAATGTAAGTTAAGATAAACCTTCTCAACGGTATTTGGAGATGCTTAAATTTTTTTACCTGCTCAATTACAGCTACTGGGGGTAGAAAAAAAAACAATTATGATTCCAGCATAATGCGCGATTTTTCATGGCTGATCTAAGAAACATGTTTCCTGGACGACTTGTATCCCGACATGGCGAATTTATTTGGCAGCCATGGTCATCAGATATACCCTGCCATGATATCGTCTTATGGGGATATTTAATGGCTCGGTGTTTCGCAAATATACCTCAATCGCGATAAACCAGGAGATGCTGCAACGAGTTACAGAGGATTTTCAGTCACGACTTCAACTTTGTTTAGACAAACGTGATGGCCAATTGAAAGAGCGTATTTTCAAGAAAATATTTGTTGCAAAACTGCTTTATATGTTGAAAAAAAGTATATCTTTCTGATCTTGGTCGTTTCATTACTGTATCCATAATAACCCTCTCAAAACCGTTAATACCCATTGCGCCACCCTGATTACGTAAATAAGAAAAGGTACTTGAGTGCTTTATTTCATTATATTACACAATGTGTTTTCAGCAACGAATAAACTGTTAAGCAGTCTGTGAAAAGGGAAATAATATTAGAGCTTCTGGCATGCACCTCGACGGACAATCACTTACAAAAATTCAGCCATTTACCTCCACGTCACTGGAGCTCCGACAACCAGTTGAACATCTCTGGTTGTCGATATGACTTGTATAAGTAGTGAGGGGAAAGCTCAAAGGGCCAATTGTGGCGTAGGAGCTGCGCGGAAAATACCGCACCCCTACCGTACATTTACTTGGACGTAATGAAGCAATATCGATAGCTGCAAATGTTGAAATGGACGATACGCCTGACTTAGAAGCAACCTCTCACAAGTATTTTTGTATTTTTCAACAATAACTTTCAATACTTATCAGGTATCATATTTTAGACCGTAGGCGTCGCTCCTGAATGAAACGATATACCAGTAAAAATCCAGTAAAAACCAAGTAAAATATGGAGTTGGAAGGCATGGCGTACGTTGATATAGAAAATCTTACTGGCTACACACACACGCCCATAAATATATAATAACTTTCGAGATTAGGTGCCAATTTGGTGCTACAGTCACAACGTGCTCGGATTCGTTGACCAGAAGTAACATCGCGCCGGAGGAAACCAGTACACCCCAAGGTACAACTTTTAGCCCATGGCAATAATGCGAAAATTGGTTTATCGACGGTAAAATATAAAAAGTAGAAGGTAATTATCGGGCACATCTGTCATTAAAGAAGCAACCGTATACACATATTTCGGACTTGTTCGTCGACATCGGTACGGTATAGATGAGGAGCAAGCTGGAAGATCAATGGAGGAAATACACAAAAACGAGACCATAATCAGGGTGACTAATGTTGCCAACTAGGTGCTTCAGTCACAACATCCTCGGATTCGAAGACCAGAAGTAACATCGCGCCGGAGGTAACCAGTACACCCCAAGGTACAACCTTTAGCCCATGGTAATAATACGAAAATTGGTTTATCGACGGTAAAATATAAAAAGTAGAAGGTAATTGTCGGGCATATCCGTCATTAAAGAAGCAACCGTATACACGTGTTTCGGACTTGTTAGTCCTCATCAGTACGGTATAGCCAAGGAGCAAGATGGAAGCTCAATGAAGAAAACACACAAAAGGCAGACCATAATCAGGGTGACCAATGTCGCCAATTTGGTGCTTCAGTCACAGCATCCTCGGATTCGAAGACCAAAAGTAACATCGCGCCGGAGGTAACCAGTACACCCCAAGGTACAACCTTTAGCCCTTGGTAATAATGCGAAAATTGGTTCATCGATGGTAAAACATAAAAAGTAGGAGGTAATCGTCGGGCATATCCGTCTTTAAAGAAGCAACCGTATACACGTGCTTCGTACTCCTCATCAGTACGGTATAGCCAATGAAACACGTGTATACGGTTGCTTCTTTAAGGATATGCCAGATATGTCTTTCACCATTTCCAAATCGAGGACATCGTACAGCGTGCGCACGGCGATGCCTTACTTTTTCCCAGGAGAACCTACGTAAGAAGAACTACAACCTTCACAATTTACGATCTAGAACACGACAATC
The DNA here is from genome assembly GCA_964023965.1 of Melinopterus prodromus. Taxonomy (NCBI): domain Eukaryota; kingdom Metazoa; phylum Arthropoda; class Insecta; order Coleoptera; family Scarabaeidae; genus Melinopterus; species Melinopterus prodromus. The sequence continues at coordinate 30,289,833 of OZ030391.1, read as the reverse complement.
CTGTGGCGCTCGTTCGCAGAGTACACACCTTGGTAATGTAACCTCATAATTTTCTGATGTTGTTTTTGACGATGCTGAGACTGCTTTGTTGAACAGATGCCATAAATTTGCTCTACCTCCCGCAATAACGTTGTTTACACTTCCATCGAGTTTGATGTTGCTATTTTAAGGCACCACGAACGTCTTTCCATCCGTAATAATCTTATTCCCTTTCTCAAAAAAGAAAATTCAAAATTGATCGATTCAATTGATCGTTCAAGCTGATAAAAATGCTGGCACTGTCATTCACCCTTTTTTGTTCCTATGTTGATAAAACACTTGAATTTTGACACTGCAATAACTATAACTAAATTAAAAAAGACCCCCTCCCCTATTTCATCCGAAATACCAAACAAACTATAAACTTATATAAAAGTAGCGGAGTATGGCTGCCCTTTACCCTTGAACGATTCACAAACTGTAGCTGTTTGTAATAACATTTTTCATGCCATCCTAAACTGCGCTGGTGTGACGGTCTCGGAGTCCAAAGTTCTCCAGTTAAAGCAGTTGAGACCTGTTATACAAACGCTGGTAGTAAAAACTCATCTCTGCGTGAAACAGTCCTGGTGTTCTAGGAAAGTGACAAGCTGTTCATGTCTCACCTCACAAACGACGTATTATCCTTTAAAGTGTCATTTGAGTCAATTTGAGTAAATAGCGAAGAATCAGATAAACTCTGGCCAAGTATCTGTTGCCTCACCAAAAAGGGATGCTGAATCTGTAATCCGTGGCTTAACGATAGGCAAAGTAGAGAGATGAATGTCCTTACATAAAATGTACCGGATTCTAATAACCCACTTAATGAAAACAAAAGAGTGAGTTGGTGCACCGCTCCCTTTTTTAAGCGATGGTAGTAGTGTTGGTTAACAACGAAAGTGTATCGATACTATCGATGGTAAATGACAATCATAAACTATCGATGGTTATCAAAACTATCGGAACCATCTTCTATAAATGCCAATTTGCTATTCAAGCGCGCTATAGTAGGAAAAGGCTCAACTATAGCCTATAGCAGCACTTGAGCATAAAGTGAAGTAGACTTGTGGATAGTTCTACTTTACCAGCCTGGACAACCCTACTGTACTGCATTATACCTACATGAAAAAGTTCCAATGAATGATAATAGGAGAATCTAAATAATCTAGAGACATTTCATTTTAAGTCTAACCTAATATTTGCATCAATGTCAATTTTTAACTATGTATTGCTATTACGGTCGTGAAAAAATAATATGAATTCGAACAAAAAGTTTCGTGTTTGGAATTACGTTAACGAGTTCAATGACAACTGTGCTAAATGTTCACTATGCGGAAAATATAAGCACAGTCGTATATTTACGAGGATTTTATTTGGAATATTTGTTTATACTTGTTCATTTTTGTTTAGAGAATGACGTATTTGTCGGTGTCCATTACGTAGGTTCCTTTTATTGCTAAATAATAAATATCTATTTGGGTGGATGGGCGGGGTAGAATTTGCGAATATTACAATTGGAGCGTTGTCGGGTGGCCATTTGGATTTGCTTCTTTCAGGCAACAATGTTGAAGTACAGATATTATATCTCCCACGTTGAGACAAATTCTTATTATAATATTAAATCTTGCTGGCTAAGGCCAACAAGATTATATATAAATATAAACAACCTAAAAGCTTCCAGAAATTTCCCCCCCTTTTCATGCTGCTGGGATCGCCTTGTATACATACATCATGTAGCAGCACGGGTTCGGGGACGTAGAATTAGGCCAGAGAATTTTTCATTTCTGGTCTGGCGGGATTTGCACCTGAGATCTTATGCGTACGAGGCAACACCCTTCCTCAGTTATAACGGCTCCAGGAGATTTAATTCCTGTTTATGTGGATCATTTTAAACCCGTCCATATATCTTCACCATTCACAAACATTGATGCAACCGCCAGCGATATAGGAGCCCTAAAGGACTCCCCAAGCTTTGCTCCGGTGGTCCGGATCAAATCCGTAAAAGGAAATCTTGAAACTTTTCCATTGATGACTGTCTTGTCTGTAAATGCTTGCGCACTTACAATGAGAAGTTTTGCGCTGTGTGCATTCCCCCAGGGTTGTCACCTGATGGTTTGGAAAACTTTGTGACTGGACTGGAGTCGATCTTGCCGGGAGAGAATGTTATTCTTAAGTTTGTTTTTCGGCTTTTGGGAGCTGGGAAAAAGTCGCAACCCAAATTTATTATAGAAAAGAAACGAAGTTGAACCTGTTCAATACTGTTCTTTATTATAAAAGATATTGGACGACCGGTTTCGTCCTTGCGGACATCAAGTTTTCGAAAAATAACAGACACATTATAAAACCGAAAAAATAATTGTGGTATTTATTTGGTTGACATTATCTGTATTTTCACCATTTTTTTCGCTTATTTACGCTCATTGAAGAGATTTGTTTTGCTTCCTGCATTGTTTGATTTATTCGTGTTTATGTTCGCAATCTTAGGTAAATTTTAGTTCTAATACTCGCTGACGCGATTTTTACTGTTTTGTAATTCTGTTGTCTAATATATTGGTTTTGTTATTTGTAGGTTAGAGGTGGTTTTTTAATTCTAACATCTACACCTACACACGCTTTAGTATGCGAATGCACCAGTTGCGATCCCGCATCATCTCTGTCCATTCAAAGGTGCATGTTTCTGTTATTTGTGTCAAAATATCAGTAGTGCAAAATAGATCAGCATGCATCTAGCTACGATTTTCGTTATTATGGGACAAAATGTTTAGGACAATATCCACAAAAACTCATTTCATCCAGCGCTGCGCATGTCCTTGGAGTTATGTACGGCTGGTGTGCCACCATGCATTCCTCGTGGTGACACCACAACATAATTTTAAAGCAGCAAATTACACTACACTATATGACACGATACTTAGCACTGAATTTTCATTCATTGAGTAGATGTAAACTTGATTATTAGTTATCCCAAGATTGAGAATTTGACTTATGTAACTCTCATACTCAGCTTCGCTCAGTATGAGAGTTGCCATTAAAGTCGAACTTCCGGTCGAGTTCTGTTCGGTTTTTTACCAATCAAACCTAACCGAGCTAACATGCATCCTTGGTTCATCTTGACTAATCACACCAAATTTAACAAATGAATGAAAGAGCATGGTTTTCATACTTCTGGTTCTTATTTATTAATTATTTTTAGGACTAAAGTTAAAAAGACATGCCGTCCCAACATTGTTCGCTTTTGTGCAATAAAAGCGAACAAGGAAAGCTCCAAAGAAGAGACCATCACCAACGAGAGTACCGCTTGTAGCAGAGCAATTATCTGCATAAATTTGTATTCCATCAACATCTGGTACTCTTACAGTTCATAGGAAGCATTATATGAAAATAATGCTGAATCATGTATCACAACGTTGGACTCTATTGCCCGAAAGGATCGCTTGCTGTCGCAATCTAAAACGGTGCGAAATAAAATGTAGACGAGAAAGGTAGTTTGTCGGGCAATTCCGTCATACGAAGAAGCAACCGTAGACACGTGTAAAATGTAGACGTTTGTTAACGCAAAATCAAAAATATCGGAAGGGTTTAAGAACTTATAAATGTCGAGCAAGGTCTATGGATAAAATAATAAGAGAACTGTGTGATACAGATGAAAGTTTTAAATAATTAACAAGTGTGTTTCATGATGACCAAATTTCTGCTTTCAAACTATACTCGAATCGATTTAAGAACTGATCCAACGGCACTATTAAAAGGGGTTTACAGCTAAAATTTGCAATAATGGCTATCAATAATTTTTAACCTCTGCCTTCGTTACGGACTTTAAGAAGACAACGTCAAAACTTACCATTTGATTCTGGAATACAACATAAGGTTTTTGAATTTTTAAAAATAAAAGTTGCTTAATTCAAGGGGGAACACGAAAAGTATTGTGTGATTGTATTAGATGAGATAGCGATAACATCATCAAAAGTATACGACACATCGCTGAATAAATACTTTGGTGCTATTACCCTGCCGGAGCATGAGGGAATCGCTACCAATGTACTAGTAGTAATGCTATATCGCTACCAATGCACTAGTAGTAATGCTAGGAGGAAAAAATTACTAGATGGAAACAAACTGCAAAATATTATATTTCAGGGCATGCTACAAAAGTGGTAGTTTATGGCAACATCTTGAAAGAAATAATACAGAAATCTGAGCATTGCATTGAGAATTATTTGAGAGTTACGGCCGGTTGCAGCCACGGTTGCAAACCCACGCTGTCTGTATCTGTCAGTATCGAATCAACTGATCAGAATATTTTGCACGGTTGGCAATACGGAGGTCGTGCTTGTCTACCAAATGTATTTACACTGAATTGAAATTCATTCGCTAATATATACAACACAGGAACATAACCTCACATACGAACGGTTGGTTTGTTGTAGATATGTCTTGTTTACATAAATATTGTAGGTACAATACACAGGGCCGATTTATCCATTACGCATGAAAGGCAGCCACTTAGGGCGGCAGCCTTTGGGGGCGGCAAGAAGTGTTAAAAACAAAAATTATAAATTTATGTCGATTGTTGATTAGATTCGCTGGTTTGTAGGGTGCGTTATTACGGCCGAATAACAGGAAACTCTTCCCTGTTGGCTTGAGTTCCCTGTTGTACTACCGGGCATCCGACTGGTGACTTGTTCTAGTTGTGGAAGTTGCGACATTAGTCGTGCCTTGTGACCTATTGGCACCATATTTTAGAATAAATGCATCAAATAAATACTTGCCGAATCCTACGCTTGAAGTGGACTCTATGATTCGAGAATTAGAAGCACAGAAGAACAGGTTTCAGCCTGAGAGGCTGACATATTATGTCATCATCTTACTACAGATTTAAATCGATGCATGAACTATTACCAACGTATCTGAGTGATTTTACGTCGTTACAAATTGTATGGAAAATAAAACAATATTTAAGAAGCGGAAAATATAATAAATATCTACCATTACGGAAAAGATGCTTTGTTCATTCATGAAAGTACTTGACAGAAAGCAACATTTCCAAATTTCGACATCGCATTGGTATTTATGATTAAATTCCCGTTACACGTCATCTGAAAGATAATTTTTAAAATTGTCAAGAATTAAATACAATATAAATCCACCATGGACCAAGATAGTTTTAATGCATTATCTGCCATTTTGTCTTTCGAAGACTATGTAACGAGAAATGTAAGTTTTAGTAAGCTATAAATGATTTCGTCAAAGAAAACTTTTGAATTATAATATTTATTTTTACATACTACATATATCACAGTTTTTTACCAAAGTTTAAAAGTAGTTCGCATTGTGTTTTATTATCTATTATAAAATATTTTCTGATTTTGTTCCCAGAGCTGAAGTTTTTTTTGCTAATTATAGTATACTGTTCTGATATCAATTTTTATTTATATAAAGGGGCGACAAAAAGAAATCTCCTAACATGCCTTAATGCGGCCCTGACAGGACATCCATGGCACCTGCGGCTTCATGTAGTTAAGTTAATATAAATTTAGAAATAACACATATACGTATACAAATTCTGACACGCCGTTCAAGGCACGTTCGGCGAACTTAAGTGCAGACATTGAACTCTAATCAAACGGGAAGGGACGCAAGCTTTTCATTCGCTGACGAGATTTGAGGCAGGTGCAAGCAAAAGAGGCAGAGCGATGCTGAGGGCTATATGTTACAGTCTGACTAACGCAGGAAAACGTTTTCCTGCGTTTACGATATACGTGCACACGAGATTTTAATGCTGTTTAACGACATTTTGTCACCTCGCCTGCATATCTGCGTACTTTTCGCCTACCAACACTGACGCCCTGCCAGATGATGATCCCACAGGGATCGAAATCGACAGCAAATAATCTGTAACAAAATTTCTACACGTCTTATTAAAGGGCCTTAAGAAACTCTTGGCCTTTTATTTCACTCCAATATAAGAAAAAGGCAGTTTATCAGTATAGTAATGAAAGTACTATTAAAGTTAAATGGAACATTAAAAATTATCAAAATATTAATATTTAATACCGCTAACTCAGCACAATATTATGTGTACTGCGTCAGCAAAGAAAATTAAAAAAATTATAAGATTAGTAACTCGAGGAAGTTTGTTATATCCCTCTGATATTGTATATAAAATAGTAAATTTTACAGAAAAACAATTTCGTTGTTTAACTGAAGAGGACAGTATATTCAAAATTAAACTGAATATAATAATTAATACAGGAATTAATCAATTATCAATGAAAATAAATTTATTTCTACCACAACATCGTGTGACACAAGATTTCGTTTCTGAGGATTTGCATGAAACCCAGAATCAGTGTGGCCAGAGTTTTCGATAGCGTGGCGCAAGCGCAACTATAATTTGTCGCCCAAACGTAGCAACTTTTTTTGGCAAATTTTGACGTTAATTAAATGGTTTCTATAAAAAAACTACTCTTCTTTTCTTACTCTCATTCTTTTCAGCACTTTCATGTATACTTACTACATATGTACCGTACTACATAGTACATACCTTTATCAATAGCTCAGTCTACTCTACAGACACTTACTTTAATAACACAATAAAAACACAATTTAACATACACTTTATTACTTCTAATCAAGACTTTGTCTAGGCTTCTAATATAGTTATACTTAACACAATATAAAATGAATTATACTTCTTCATATTATTACAAACTTTCATATCACTACAAACAAATATTGCAGATATTTGTTACGTCTTTCATATCTGTACTCTCTTCAGAGTCGGAAACGACATTACTATACGTATTTGAGTTAAACGTCTTTAGATGTCTGCAGATGGTACAAAATTTTTGCAGGAGTTGTCATTCGTTTTAAAATGGCACCTCAATAATAAAATTGAGATAAACATTCCCAGCAACACTTTTATTCTCACTTTTGCTTTTTGTACTATATTTAGCATAGAAAATTCTCGTTCCACAACAGCATTTGATGCTGGGACTGAAATAATTGTAAGTGCCAACATTGATAGATCGTAGAACAAATTCCCAGCTGCATTTTTTACGGTAATTGTATTCTGCCAAAACGCATTATCTGGTATATCACCGGCGAATACTTCATCCAATATTAAAACTTAACATGTTTCGGTAATGCGTTTCCAAATAGGTATGCGTAGGGTGGTTAAAAAAATTAAAAGGTAAATTGCCAAATTTTGGACGTACATGGTTTAGTATTTACCTTTAGGCTAAAATTCCTTATCTTGGCAAACACATCCAGATGTGTGAGTACATGATCCACCAACTCTTTAGACGCCTTAGAGGCACATAAATGTAAACTGCGGCATATTGACTAATATCAAAATTTTCTAATTTTAAATTTGATTTGAGAAGAGTATATAATGAATTGTTTTTCCCAGATAAATTCGACGCACAATCTGCACGAATGCCTATTAAAGTCTTTAAATTCACATTAATGGATGCAAAATGATCGGTAACGACTTGGTAAAGATCTGTGGCAGTTGTCTGTATGACAGATATAATTATAAGAAAATGAGTTATAATATTGTAACGTTGAGCGTTTAGAGGCATAACATAATCAATTATTAAGGTCAGCTTAGAAGTCTTGTACATGTGCCATGGCCAGGGGATGTGTAATAAGAAACAGAAATAAAACGCCATTGCTACTTTCTGGCAATAAAGACATTTATTATTATTATTATTATTATTATTATTTATTGAAAATCTCTGATACATCTCATTAAATATTTGAAACCTAGATAATATAATTTAGATATAACATATAAATACTAAACTTACACTAATAATTTTGAAAAGTAATAAAGAGGATCAGGGCAAATTGGTAGTACCGAGCTTCGCTGAAGCCTAGGGTACTCCCTTTGCGGGTATCACTGCAGCTCTACCCAATTTTGAAAAACACAAGGCCATTTATGCTTTGCAAAGAAAAATTTCATTTTTCTTTGCAAAGCAAAGGAAAACTGCAGAAAACCCTTGCAGCCTCGTGCAAAGGTCATTAAAAACACACACACACACTCACACACACACACACAGACACACATTTATTAATAGACAATATACATTAAAAGAAGGTAAAGATGAAATATTAAGCAGCAAATTTAGGGTTCTTTATGATAAAACTCTCCTCAAAATATTTGCGCTTCCCAAAACCGCAATTTCTTGAATTTCCCAGGGCGAAATTTTGCACGGCAACTCTTTAACATGTTTACTATAATTTAGACTAACTGCTCCCAATGCACCTACAATCACCGGAACAATGTTCACTTTCATTCCCCACATACGTCCAACTTCTATTGCGAGATCCTTATATTTAAGTTGTTTTTCAAGCTCCTTCCTTACAACATTCGCATCAGCAGGTACCGACATTTATTATTATTATTATTATTATTATTATTATTATTATTATTATTATTATTAAATAACAAACAACAAACACAGAAACTATGCCACAGAACGACATTCGAATATCTCACCTTCGAGACCCACTATAAAGGATGGAAGATTTTTGTATTTAGCCGGTTATAAAGTTATCATCTAGTTATTAAGAAGCACGCATATGTAAGATAACAATAAATAAATCAACTGTATAACCGCTGTGAAGAGTCTTATTCCCTACGGGGAAAGTAAGGGCTGGTCATTCACCCAAGGGGTAACCAACCCCCACATCTACAGTCTGTCCACGAAAGTCCGCACCATATGGAAAATTTTTTTATTGTGTATTTCTCAGAAAATTTTATTCTTTATAAAAGTTGGCGGCTGGTATGAAACCAAAACCGCAACCGTCAAATATGTAAATTTCGGTGCCATATACCGAGCGATTCAGAATATATGAATTTGTGATAAGAGTAAAGTACCTTAATTTTCAACATTATCGATAAAGTTTATTTGGAAATGTTGTTTAGAAGTAAAAATGATATACAAATATGAAGTCAGAGCCACATACCTTGAAAAATTATATATTTTTTTTGTTAATATTTACGCTTGTGACAAATATTAATAAATGTCAGTGATACTAAAAGGTTCTTTTTAGCCTATTTTTTAGAAATTTGAATACGTTTTTTATATCTTTTGTTATTTTGGTATGATAACTAATGTTTATTTAGAACTAGCGCAAAATTACTCATTTCCTTGGTACGAAGTTGCTATTTCACCCTGTAGATATTAATATATTATACAATAACTAATTCAGGAGCGTGACTGACCTTGTATTCAGGCAATATTAATGACTGTGGATAGGTTTATAATAGTAGTTATCCATCTACAGCGAGCGATTCTCAAGTGGTGGTACGCGCGGTACTACCTCTGATAATATCTTAAACATAACTGAAACCTCAAACTATTGTGTCTTGAATTAATTATTTTATGCTAAAATGCATCTTCTTATGTACAGCAGCACAAAACGCACAAATAACCACCTAACCTAAGTATAGGTTCTTGTATAGGCAACCCAATGTGAATGTTCTTCCTGGTTGAATTTGACTAAAATTAAAATAGTACCTACAAATCTAGTCTTTAGTTGTTTTTTTATTAATATTTTACCTGATCTCCACCATTATTATTAACAAAAGGTGGTCTTTACGTTTTTATTAACCTAATGTAACCGAGTGTACGCCACCCAACGCACTAATTCCAAGCTGTAATCAAATCATGGACGCTGATCTACTTTTTTTTTAACTTTGAATATTTTATTTGCGATTTTAGTTTCTAATGACCATTTAGAACTATTACATTAAAGAATATGAAACAAAATGTTTATTTTGTTTATGCAACATTGTTTAAATTTTAAAATAAGCGTATACCAGTTATCACAGGTGGATATGAAAAACAAAACCATTTGAGTTTGTGTCAGGTAACTTTTAAAACCATGCTTACACTCCAACAAAAAGTCGAAATTGTTTTAATACATGGAGAAAATAGACCGCACCGAGATGCTATTTTTAATGAAAGACATCCACACACCCTAATTGCCCATTCAACCGTTGCCAGCATAATGAGAAAATTCAAACAGACTGGGTCTGTTGAAAACGTCTTCAAGAAACCCCACACAAAATATGTTGCCGACAATGAGGAAACCAGTTTGCCAGTGTTGCAAGAAGTAATCGAACATAAAACAACCTCTGTTCGACAAATTGCTTCACATAGCCAATGCAGCAAATCAACTGTACATAATATACTAAAACGAAACAAGTATCACCCTTATAAACCAAAATTTATAAGTACTTTAAAAGAGAGAGACTTCGACATCAGGTATGACTTTGCAATCTGGTTTGAGGGGAAAATGGAAGAAAACAGATTATTTTTTAAAAATATTCTTTGGACAGACGAAGCAACATTTACGTCAAATGGTACTGTTTCTTCGCAAAATTGCCGGTGGTGGTACAAGAAAACCCGAACTTTACAATAGAATGCCGAGATCAGTACCAAGACTAATGTGCTGTGCGGTATTCTGAATGATCAAATATTTGCGCCTTTTTTTCGTTAAAATTTAAATGGGGAATTATATCTTCAGTTGCTGGAGAGAGAGTTGTCACCTTTTTTGGACAATTTGCCGTTGACTCAACGTGCGTCAATTTGGTTCCAGCTTGATGGTGCGCCCATACACAGTATTAACTCTGTCAAGAACTTTTTAAATTCCAAATTTGGTCATCGCTGGATAGGCAGAAATTCGGAATCAAGATCCTGGCCACCTAGATCCCCCGACTTTACCCCGTTGGATTCCTTCTTGTGGGGTTACGTAAAAAATAAAGTGTACAAACACCGACCATTTAGAGATATTAATCAGTTAGAGGAAACTATTCAAAATTGTATCCACAACATTCCACCGAGTTTTGTTCGTAATGCGGCCAAAGATGTTTCTCGGAGAATGTGTTTATGCATAGAACGGGACGGACACCACACAGAAACAGAATGAATGGATTTTTAACAATTCTTTCGATGTTTAGTTTAGTTTTTTTCTATTTTGTGATAATGTATGTATCTCTGTAATTGTAAGTAGTAGACATATTCATAATAGTTATTAACTTAAGTCAGTCATAATTAATTAAAGAAACAATAGATGTTTGATGCTTTAGTTATTTTTATTAAAATATAAGTGTAAATAAAATTTCAATAGTGGTATTACCGCGCGTACCACCACTCGAGAATCGCTCGCTGTATATGGATAACTACTATTATAAACCTATCCACAGTCATTAATCTTAATTGAATAAAAGGTAAGTCACACTCCTGTATTAGTTATAGTATGATCTTTTATTATCTACAGGTTGAAATATCAACTTCGCACCAAGAAAATGAGTAATTTTGCGCTAGTTCGAAATAAACATTAGAAAAAAATTATTCAAATTTCTAAAAAATAGATTAAGAAGATCATCTTAGTATCTCTGGCATTTACTAATATTTGTCACAAGAGTAATAATTTAGAAAAAACAGAAAATATATATTTTTTTTCATGGTAGGTGGCTCTGACTTCATATTTGAATATAATATTTACTTCTAAACAACATTTCCAAATAAAGTTTATCGATAATACTGAAAATAAGAGTAGTTTACTCTTATCACTAATTCATATATTCTGAATCGCCCGGTATATAAATAAATAAATAAATAAATAAATAAATGTTTATTAACTGAAATTTACATATTTGACGGTTGCAGTTTTGGTTTCATACGAACCGTCAACTTTTATAAAGAATAACATTTTCTGAGAAATACACAATACAAATTTTTTCCATTTGGTGCGGACTTTCGTGGACACACTGTATAATGTCACAATGGTGGAGACGCCGTTATCCCGATGGTAAAAGCTAGAAGTGCTTTAAAATGAACATCACCGGCAATGCAAGAAGAACCTAGACAAGCCATTATGTCTAGCAAGAAGAGCGACCACGAAGAATAAGATGCAACCAAGATGAGCGACCAACAAGAATTTTTCATCTCAATAGAACATGGAGGTCTGTATTGCCTGCCGACAGAATCAGAAGAAGATGGAAAGATGTCAATTACCATTACATCAATCCGCAAAAATCGGGCAGAACAACTACAGGAAGGAGCCTAAAGATGAAAAAATTCAGGTTTCTCAACATCAGGTACTCGACTTAGAGTCGTAACGAAGTGCGGTAGGAAATATTCATTTTACTTATAGTTGACTAGATTTTAATTCACATACAGAAATGCACATGCAAGATAATTTTATTGCTAAATTAAAAGTAGGACACGCTCGACAAAAACATTTGTGTTATACATTGCGTTTTCGAAGAATAGGGTTGAAAGACATTGTATATCATAATGACTATTCAACAAATTGACTTCAATTTTATCTGATGCAATATGGCGCCAAGATCACTGGTAGTAAGGAATGAATGTTATCAAATAAAAATAGGTATTTATTATTAAACAATTAGGTGTGTGAATGCAACAATAATAAGAAATCTGCAAATTAATGGCTGCGTTTATCGCAACAAAATTCTGCTCTGTAATTTTATGAATGTTTTAAAGTTGTCTCATCTTGTCTGTCCAAAACCCACGCCGACATACACCTATGGCTAATAGCTGTCCCACATTTAACTTTGACGACATGCCCTTGATGAAATTCCCCTAATTAGACGCCGCACCTGACCGTCCGTTAACGTACAGACCGAAATCGATAGTGAAAAAGCCTGACAATTTTTATCGACAATAAAACACAAACTACCACACAGCGTTTTATTTTGTATACATATATAAGTTTTAAAGTTTCTTGAGATTTCAGCGAAATTTTGGATAATGGCGCATATCTTCATGGCCTAGCCAGCTATGAAATGATAATGGCACTGATTAATCAGAAGAATTAATCAGAAGAATTAATCAGGATATAATTACATAGGAGAATTATGGACAATACTTAGTTGAAAAGTAAATTTGAGACATGGGGAATCACGTAAAATGTCAGGAGCAGATGATTGAGACTATAAGTAGCAGAACACAGATTTTAAACATGCAGATGAATTGATGTATTTATACGTCAATTGTTGTACGTATGAAAACGAAAATTATTTATAGAAGATATTTATTAATATTTATTTATATAGATGTATTGTATGTTTTTGTATGTGCGTTGGTCTTTTTTTCCATAGTTGTGATAATAGGTTGTACTTTTTTTAAATGTACATGTGCTTTTTATTTTTTATTGTGTGTTTTAGAGCTCAAGTGGATGAGATATTCGAATTGGTCAGTGGCTAAGGATGTAACTCAAACCGTACCATGTTTGCCTACATCGTGGGCGATGTTTTTTTTTGTGCACAGGGTAACACAAGTGTAACGTTGAGCGTTTAGAGGCATAACATAATCAATTATTAAGGTCAGCTTAGAATTCTTGTACATGTGCCATGGCCAGGCCATGTGTATTAAGAAACAGAAATAACAACTAACACAGAAACTATGCCACAAAACGACATTCGAATATCTCACCTTCGAGACCTACTATTAATGATGGAATCTTTTGTATTGTTAATTAGTTTTATGAGTTAGTAAGAACTATACCATTGTAACGTACAGCAAATAAATCGATTGTTTAACAGTTGTGGAGCGCATTTATCCCCTCGGGGAAGCTACCATCTCCGCTACAGCCCCACAAAGATGCAAAGACGTTAAGGTGATTACCCACAAAGGGGTAGCCATATCTCGATAATGTCACAATATATTTTTCACTTTTTAATAATATCTTATGCATGTGCATAAGAGTTTGTCAGTGGAGACATCCGCTGACTCATCAACAATTATTGAAAATAGAAAGTTTCCAATGTCAATTTCTCCAGAAGTGATGGCGCAATTACTTGTTGGACGATTGCCGCACACTTTGTTCTGTGTAGATGATACTTGTCCTCATCAGGTGTTGATATACTAGGCTTTGTCTTATTGATAATATCTGTGAGATGGTAGATCCTCCTGATAGACGTGTGCCGCCGGATAGAATGCCAAAATAATCACATTTCTCTTGATGTCATTGGATTCCAAGGAAATGCCTATAAATTACAATTATGTATTTTACAAAATTGTAGTTTACAAGTAATTAAAATACATATCAAATAATGTGAAAACAAAGGAAGAGCAAAATAATACCCATTAGGTACAATGAAAAAAAAAAGAAACAATAAATAAATAATATACTCGAAAAAATGCCTCTATTCCTTTGTAAAATATATAATTTCTTAGGTACTGGTTTCGTTGGTTAAAACATCATCGGCCTAAATGGTCAGGTAATTAAAAACACAAGCCAAGTAAAGTACGTGTGCCCATGTGTGAATGACGACAATTTGACATTGTTTTTGACTTGCACTTTCATAATTATTAAATACACAGTGGAATAGTTGACAAATATATGACAAATTTCCACATCTATAATTTGCCTAATCAACGTAGGTAACCAACATTTTGAAAAATGTTTTGCTTAAAATAATCAAACGTTTATGATACTTATTCAAAACATTAAACTTTAAAACATAAGGGAAAAATGTGTCGGCCGGGGTCACCCAAAGCCCTAGCCCCCTAGACACGTGCCTCAGTGCCTTATGGGGAATCCGCTACTGCGGATTAGGGGTGGACGATCTTGAAAATTTGTGATCGATCTTTGATCACTTTGATCGATCGATCTTCCATCACAATTTGCGATCGACCTGATCGATCGATCGATTTATATCGATTTATACAGCGGGTGTATATGAACAGCGAAGTAGAAGACGGGTATTGGCGGGGTGCGCGATGCAAGCGCCTCTACAAGTGTAGGCGCTAGTAGGTCCACGAGGCGTAAATGGTGCAGATTGCTAATAAATGTTACAGTTATCTGTACTGTACAAGTGGTCCGATCAAATTTATATTATTTATTACAATATTGCATTTGTTAACATTTCTTCCTGTATTATTACAGCTGATACCGCAACACTTATTGTGTCCCATTATGATTATTTATACAAACGATGTGTTATTAGTTCTGATGGATTGAGTCACAACATACTGCGCCGTGAACTACTGCACATAGTGGTGCGCATTTTAGTTAGGTATTTCTCCGCTACGGGTGCTTAGATCGCTTTTCAAGTCCCCTCCACGGTGTATGCGCAGAGCAAATAGCTGTATGTAAAGCCAAATATAACAAATTGGGTTGGCGATTTATTAGGTTTATATGGGCAGCAAAGTTAAGAACAACACAGTATATAGTTGTAGTTGTATATACTAACTGATGTTGCAAATCTATTATTCAAAATCAAGTGACAACTAATAATCGAATTATCTCTATAATTTTAGAATCGATTATGTAATCCGAATGCACCCACCACTACATCCAGAATATTCCTTAATGGCTTTTCACACGGGACAAGGCGTCTGTGCAGATTTGTCCGTGTACGGTTCGAAGTGTATGAGAAAAATCGTAGCCTTCATGCGTGCCGTGCCGTTGCCGTGCGACACCACCGAGGATGAAGTACGGACACTGTCCGCGCGGTAGTGCATTGAGTTAAATCGTAGCGTGCACACTGCACACGCTATGTGCGGTTTTTAAACAGTCTGTATTGGAGGAGCGATAACAACCAATTTTTAGTTGGACTGACCATGCGGGTGGATTCCCTGAATCAATGCTACCGCTCTAGCTGCATTCGTGGCATTTGAAATGCGCCCCTGTGTTAGCTACACAACGACCGTAGACGGGCGAATCCGCACTGACGCCGCAGTGTCGCAAATTCCAGAAAAGCTGGCCAAAACTCGTAAAATTAGGTAGAATTATAAGTTTACTACCATGGAATCTTGTAGAGGGGGAACCTCTACGTATTTTGCCAAACGGAAAATGCGGGCGGTTGCATACCTTAGCTGTTAAAAGTTACTTTTCCCCGAGTCCTAGCAAAGATTGCATATGGAGTGTATAGATAGTAATGTTTTGAATGGGAATTAGCAAAAAACACAACGTTACAAGTTGCTTCGCGAATGCATCACGTTATTTTTAATGCAGCCGCATAGCCATCGCGCCATATCAATTGTAGGTCGCTTGGTACGCTATATACTCACAATAGCCCAATCAGTAGATCATGTTCACAATCTTCTGATTATACATGCATATTTGTTTCGCAGAATTGGTTACCATGGAGTCACGTACACCCGGGAGAAACTTTTTCGACTAAGTGAAGGCCACTTTCATTCGGATATAACAAAACCGAAACGTTGGAGATGAATTTGTGCACTATCAGAAATGTAGCACTTACAATTCATGCGAATGAGAAATCCAAATTGCAGAAGCTGTTTTTTCGCATAAAGTGGAAAAATCGAGCAACAATAAGGAGAGGTTTCTTGACAACTAGAACAAGTGGTTGCCTGCTACAACGACTATTAAGGTAAATATAGGTACTAGAAAATGTTTATATCATTTTTTATCTTAATAACTCTATAGTATTGATACATGGCGTTAGCCTACATGTCATCACATATAATTTTATCTTGCAATTCTTATGTTTCCAATAAATGTACAAAAACGAGTCTCAATCTCTGACACGTTAACTTTATTATTCCAATATTACATATCTCAATAACAACCTATTTTCGCTAAGCAACCTATAGTAAGATATGTAACATTATGAATACAGTAGGCGGATTTTCACGTTAGTTCTGCTCACTGCTACATACTCCCCCATGGTCCACCGATACGTCCTCGAAGGTGGACCAGCACTCTTATTCTATTCTTCTCACTTTAGGTCTTCTCCTTCGATATGTAGTTTTGTAGTATAACTGCTCAAGCACCAAGACTTTTGGCGCCTCTTCCATAACGTTCTTTCTCTTGGAGCTGTCTCGTATGATTTTGAGTTTGATGCGTCTCATCCAATATAATGCTGGTTGTCTCTTCAGATTACTTCTTTCTGTTGCCTTTTTCCTGATTAGGATATTCTACGGACAAGCTGTTGGCAATGTATCCTTTTTGCCGATGTAGTCATCAGCGCCGGACGTTGCCTCTACCCCTCGTTGAAAGGTATCTTCAAACTCGTGCAAGGCCGTCACCATCGTTGCGCTCTCCGTTCGTCGATAGAATAGCCTTGTTCTTTCCCAAAACGCGAATGAAAACGGTTAAGTTACCATCCTCCAGTGCTTCATCTTCAGCCATATCTTCCTTAACTTGATCTTCTTCATACATACTTTCTTCTTCCATTTGTTTACTGTTTTCTTCTTTCTCGTCACTCACATCCTCGAGTCATATTGGCGCTTTATCACAAAATTCCTCCTTTGTCATTTCAACTGTGTTACCGGAGAGATCTGATCCAAATGCCTTGGCCAGGTTACTAAACTCTTCTGTCACGAGATCGTCCAGACCATTCAATTGATATTCCCTACAGCGACGAAGGGTGTGCTGCATCATGGACAGGAATGATTAAAATTTTTCCTTCGTCACTACTTTCAGTAAAAGCCGTTTGACTGTTCAATATACAGTGCTATATCAACTGCAGAACTAACGCTGCCACGAGTTGGGCGCCAATTTGTAACGTCTCAATCTCTGACACGTTAATTTTATTATTCCAGTATGACATATATCTCAATAACAACCTATTTTCAGTAATAATATAACAAGAGAGTGAGAATAAATTGAAAATAATTTGACAGATTGTTTGAAAACTTGTTGCCAGGCAATAGTCACGAGAGCCCGCAGGGCTCGAGTGGGTATTGCCAAATGGCAACAAGTTTGAACAAAATCTGTCAAATTATTTTCTAATTTATGGAACTCTCGAGTTATATTTGACTAGATTATTTTTTTATTCACAAATTTTTACAATAAAAAAGACTATCATAAAATTATTGAAAAATTTAATTTAATTAATTATTACTTACAATATATGAAACTATCGTTGACACATTGTGAATATATTAAAAGAATTAACAATTTAAATTAGTACAATGAAAAACGCAATTAAGTAATTATTTTGACAAGTATCTGACAGTTGCTAGGCAAATAAAAGCTACAGTGATTATTCCCGAGAATAATCACAAGAGATTTATTCCCACTATAATAATGACATTATTGGTTGAAACTTACCCTTGTGACAAATAAAGAAGCATTTCATTGGTTTTAAGAAACGTCAAAAAATAATCGCAAAGAAACATATAGTAACATTATGAATACAGTAGGCGGGATTTAGCGTTAGTTCTGCTCACTGCTACAAATTTTAATTTTGTTCTGATATAGTTTGTTTCCAAAGCATCTATATTCAAATGTGTCTGAAATAAAAGAACAAAAAAATTTGTAGATTACTTGTCCTTCGGAAGGAAACCCGGAAAAACGGAATGATGATTTTTCTGAAAGGATATTACTGGTACGAAAAGACGCTATTGAAGCGTTAGATGTGAATGTTGTAAAATGCAGCCATTATATTATTTTAGCTGTGGTTAGTTTTGTTTGTTTTATTTCCAATTATAAAATAAAAATTTGAATGAATAATAATAAATGAAATGAGAAGTAAGACACACCTAGATTTTTTTTCATTATCATAATATGTTGCAATTTGTTTTTCAATATAAAATATATTCTAACTTTTGGGCGTATCTTGGAAAGCTATTTATATAAAATGTTTACATTCAGTTTATTTCAACGTGCTTAGTACCGACGTAACACTGAATTTATCAACAAGATACCTTTAGCATCTAGTTTAAGGTAGGTTGACACGCAGCGCGTCAGACACCTGGCGAGGTAGTGCGGGAGCCGCTGTTGAGGCCGCATCGTATATACCAAAAATATAAGCTTATTGGCCGGGTGCGCGTCGACAAGCACGTCTGTTTCACCGCCGGAAGAGTCTAAGATAGCCAGGAGGTGGCGCTGTTCTAAGCAGTTTTCTCCCTAGTAATTACCGACCTGGTGTAGTTACCGGTAGCCAGAGCGCGTTTACGAACGCCAACAGCTGACAGAAATAATAAAGTCGACTACAGCGCCTTTGCGTGTAGCGGTGACCGAGAAAACTTCTGGCGGATACATATTCCGCCACGGGCGCGTAAAACATTTATAACTCCCCCACTCTATACTGTGCACGGGGCCAATAGCGGCTGCGCTAGCGTCGGCAGCCCCCTCGTGCGCTGCGTATCAACCCACCATTACACCAATAAATGGCAAACGTTAAAAAATCAGTCAACAAACGCTCTGATTCTGTACCTCATATTTGCTGATATTGTAGGACGATGTTTACAAAACATCGTGTTTAAAAACAAAAACTTAGATGGCAAAATCGTCGACCATCGAGCCATACCATCGATATTTTTAAAACATCGATAATTATCGCCCACCACTAGCTCCGGGCAAAGCAAATATAAGCAACTATTCGCGGAAGAAGGCAGACGCAAACCCTGTTCTTACTTTGCTTGTTCCATTACAACTTCTATCTGTACACGATCACAAAAGTAAAGAAGTCATCATATGGAAAAATCCACGGCTATAGTCTCCTCGGTATTGTAGACCAATTAGGTTACAATTTCTTCACTAAGATGAAGAGTCGACTGTTTTAGAAATGAACTACGTTGAAAATCAAATACAAGCTCTCGTTTCGTTCAACACCTGTATTTACAGGAAAAACTAAAATTAGTTACGAAATAATTTTCACAATGATAAATGGGTAAGTATGTAATGCAGCAACTTCGACGAAGTCCACAATTCGCCGCCATTTATGTGGAGAGACTTTGAAAGAATTTAATAATTTAAAACTTGTTCAGCAAAAACCAGTAGATGACGGCAATTTACGCTTCGGTTTATCAACTCTACATGCATGGATCCATTTCATTAAATGTTTCTTTCGTCTAGGCTACAAGGTAGATTAAAAAAGTGGCAAGCGCGTAGCGTACAAGCCAAAAAAAGTGTAAACAGTCCGAAAATGACAATTCAGGTGGGATTTCAAAAATGATTAGGGCTTCTTTTCGATCGTTAATAACCAGGATATGGCAGCACAAACAAAGGGAACACGGCTCAACTGTTTTTGTCAGAAGCAAGGTATCTGCTCAAATCCTGGGGGTGGACGAACGCTTGATTAACACATGGCATATAACCTTACAGGTCATCAAGTGGCTACCACGTAAAAAAAGTGGAATTTAAAAAGTACTTCCTAGACACTGCACAATTATTCATTGAAAAATATCCGTAGTATTCGATGCCTACGACGGTACATACAATTTTAATACATAGCGCGCGGGTAATTGCGTTATTTTTCCTGACAATCAGTGAATTGTTAAAAGGAGCCAGAAATAACGCCGTTAAAACCTATCGACACAGATATTCGCGAAAACCCGCACAGACAATGACAATGGAGGACATTTTCCACTGACTGCTGGTGTCTTCCGATCTGGGGGTCGATTTTCAAAGTTAGGACCGTAAGCGTGCACGCTCGCGGGAACTATCGAGGCTCCGACGATGAGCTATCGAGAGCGCAGCAAATTGGCAAATTCGGCAACGCTATTCTGTCTACCGCTCCAATCACGATGCTAGTAAGCAACCGACAACGTCGCAAATTTCGCGGCGACTAAGGTTGTAGTGGGGATCCGCTGGTAATACCACAGAATAGTATAACCAGAACATTTACTCGGTTTTGCGGGGAAATGTGCGCATATCGCCGCGCGTATGTATCCGCCATATTTTGGTGTTGACGATTGAGTAACCAATCAGCTTAAAGAAGTTAACACATATAGATATTATTCATTTGGTTGAACGTAATTTGTACTGAATGCGTACCAACAAGCGATCAACTCAACTTCGAGATATCACATTTCAATTTTACCGCTACAAAGGATCGTTCTATTTCAGTCACTCTGTCTAATGCTGTTCTTGTTCAACGGTGATTTTGACGGATAGGTGTGGCATGGTACAGAGCCGTACTCAGACATTATTGATTCTGTGGCGATACTACACAAGTTGTAAAAAGTTACTGCGTTGATAGCATGTAATATTTTCAAAAAGTTTATTAAACCTGCGTCCACCTGTACGCATCGTCCGAATCGGAACTTGCTGTACTAGAAAGATAAATCCGATATGAAAGATGCGAACCAGTAAACGCGTAGCGTAAGCCGGCCCTGATCTATCCACACGAAAACATGGCGCGAGGTCACCCAATCTGGTCAACATATATCAAAGGTGCCGCCGAGAGTGGATATTCTGGTTATACTATTCTGTGGTAATGCAGTATCTTCAAACTGGTGAATAGCTCGTATCGGTCACCGCGCGGGTATTTTTCGTTCAAAGCAACGACAGGGGCACCCCAGTCGATGTAATGTGATCTGGCGCTCGCAAGATTCTTAACACGTTAGCCGCCGCAATGGTACAAATTTTTGGGCACCGGTGGGCCAAGCCATTTTATTTGTTTATAATGCTTGATTTTACTATTATTATAATGTCTTATAGAAATAATTAAGAAATGGAATGTTCTCTCCGTATAACTCTATGCGAAAAATAATGCACGCGCCACGCCCATACGTTTCAATCAAACGTATGGGCGTGGCGCGTGTGTTATTGTTCTTAGCAACAAGCAAACTTGCTAATAGATACGGGCAACCGGTGATATCCCCACTCCATTCGCTTCAAAAAGATGAGAGTACACCCCCAGTTATCGAAATAGTTGTGCCCTGCAAAAAGCAGCAGGTTCAAACTCGCATTTCCCCCAGTTGATCCATTTGTGCATTTCATGAACAATAACTGCTGTTTCTTGTGAGCGATTGCAGTTAGTTAGTCTTTTTGAAATGGGTGATGAACAAAAGCAGCTTCAGGCTTTGATGTATGAGCTATTATCCGATGAAAGGTCTTCAGAGTCAAGTTATCAAGTGAGTGATAACTATCCGCGACCACAAAAGCGGAAGAAAATATCATCGGCTCCGGTTCCGACGTCGTCGGTTCAACCTTGTTCTTCTATAGGTTCTACAGGTAGCGATACAATCAATTGAAAGCGTTATTCAAAATTTTGTATTTAGTGATGATTCCTCAACAGACGACCAGATGTGGAATCCAATCTGAGATGGGCTGATATTACTGGAGCAAATCAAAAGCAGTTTCCACTTACTATCAATGATGAAGGGGTACTAAAAAGTATAGAGTCAATGCGTGACACCGAACTGTTGGAATTGATGGTTAGCGAAACAAATAGATACGCTAGTCAGAAATTGTCAAAGGGAACACGATTGCCTTTTGCAAGAATCTCGAAGTGAAAAGATACAAATGTGGATGAAATGAAAGTATTTATTGGTATTCAGGTTTGGATGGGGTTAGTACAAATGCCAAAAATTACTTGTTACTGGTCAAAAACGATCTTATGCGTAAATAAAATAACAACAGTAATGTCAAGAAATCGTTTCGAATTATTACTTGCAAATTGGCATTTTGCCGATAATGATATTCAAACAACAGACCGTTTGTATAAGCTATCACCTTTCCTGAATAACCTAACAGAAAATTTGAAAAAATGATCACGCCAGGTGCGAGTATATGCATTGATGAGACTCTAGTACCATTTCGGGGACGTTTATCGTTTCTTCAATACATAAAAAACAAACGGCATAAGTTTGGAGTAAAGCTATTCAAACTATGTATTGAAGAAGGGTACACATACGGAGTGAAAATTTACTCCGGAAGAGAGAAAAATTGCGAAGAAAGTGTCCCAACATCGATTGTTCTGAAACTTTCTGAAAAACTCTTGGATTGCGGACGAACTGTGTACGTAGACAATTATTACACCAGTGTGGAGTTAGCACATAAGTAAGCTATTGAATAGGCAAACTCACCTGGTTGGAACATTGCGCAAAAACAGAAAGGGAAACCCCAAAGAGATTATCCAGAAGAAACTAAAAAAAGGAGAGATATTGGGAAACGAAAGCAATACAGGGGTAGTGATTATAAAATGGCATGACAAACGAGACGTTCTGCTGCTTTCTACCAAACATACTAACACTACCAAAAATGATCAATCTAGAAGGGGCATTGAAGTTGAAAAGCCAGATATTGTGGTTGATTATAATACCAGTAAAGCTTTTATAGATCTTTCACAACAAGTAAAAGCATACTCCAGTTGTTTGAGAAGAGGCATCAAATAGCACAGGAAAATGGCTGTGGAGCTACTCCTCGGATCAGCGAAGGTAAATGTGTTTTTACTCTATAAGAAAGTGACAGGAAAACACGTAACAATCACAACTTTTCGCGAGGAAGTCGCACTCTCGTTGCTACCTTTATCTCCCCTTATCTCAAATCCTGAGTTAGCCAAGGAACGACATTACTTAGAAGACGTAGGAACCAGCAACAGACGAAGATGCGTGCACTGTTACAAACAGTTAGCTGAAGAACATGGTAGACAACATGCTACTAAAAAGGCACCACATTCAAGGTTCAGATGCATACAGTGTGAAAAGGCTTATTGTGTTACGTGCTTTTCGGAGGTTCATACGTGTACAATATAATGATTATACACGGTGGGCCAAAAAAAACTGTACAAATTTTTGATCACTCGTATTTCCTATAATATTTTGTCAATTCAAATATTTCTTTTAAAAACGTATTGCCTGTGGTGTGAAGATTGAAACCGTACCATATTCGCAATAACAGGGCGTTTCAATCCACATTTATGTTGCTTTGTGTTTGGTTATGCAACATTGCTGATAACATCGTGTCAATTTAATGTGAAATGCAAGCTGTAATAAAATTAGTAGGTGATGAATTTTCCTTTGGTCAAAAGGGACAGCAGAGATTTTATTGCATCGAATACAGGGTGATTTTTTTTGCATACATGGTGAAATTTTGAAACATCGTTTTTTGCTGTTTTTACTGAAAAAGAAGAAGTGG
The DNA here is from genome assembly GCA_964023965.1 of Melinopterus prodromus. Classification (NCBI taxonomy): domain Eukaryota; kingdom Metazoa; phylum Arthropoda; class Insecta; order Coleoptera; family Scarabaeidae; genus Melinopterus; species Melinopterus prodromus. The sequence goes on along the minus strand of OZ030391.1, from coordinate 30,265,995 downwards.
AATTGCGAATATGGTATGTTTTCAATCCTCACAACATAAGCAATTAGTCCTTCAAAGAAATGCTTGCTTTAGTTTACTTAAAATCTTTGGAAATACAAGGAATTGAACATTTGTACCGTTTTTTTCGCCCACAGTGTATATTTGATGTATTTATAGTTGATGCCATAGAACTAATAGTTGTTTATTTTACTGTAGAATCTATTGTATTTTTTGTTGAATATGGAATAAATTATATTATTTTATAATGTGGTGTTTATTTGTAAAACCAGAAAACGAATACACACGATACCAGAAAGAACAAATCTGGCTGACCGATCAAGTGGTGTTGTTTGTCATGCTAAGACATATTGAAATGCAACAGCACACAATGCCAGCGCGAATGAACTTTGAGCGACGTAGCTCTGAAACCAAATCTGCACCGCGAAGCAAAGGCGGCTCGCGTGGTCCTAGTGCTAACGGTAGGCGCGAAGCACACTTGCGTCGCACGGCATTAAACGTGTTAATAGTAATTCCGCCAATACTTCCTTTACTTTAGATTATAAGCCACAAATATAATGTAATTTTTACATTAATAATTAAATAATACTATATTAAATTAATAATTAGTAAATAAATAAATATAAGTACGTACGTTAACAATCGAAAAAACGTATTAATTTGTATTGTTGTATAAATCACATCTAGCCAACGCCTATTTAAATAAAATTACGTTGTCAACAATAATTTAAATTATGACTGGTGTCACATAAGTTTGGTACATGTTTTTTTGTTGTCATTTACATTGCAAAATTGGTATACTGGCAAGAACATTATTTGATAAATGTCATTTGATATTATCAACATTTGTAGAATAATTAGTGATTGAACAATATAGTTAATATTACCGTGTCATTTGGAGATATTTTTCACAATGCAAATACTGTGTTTGTTAATCATTTAATAATGAATATTATATATAGTATATTAAAAATTATATATAAAAACAAATAATCTTTAATGTCATATATGGTATGTTTCTCATCTTATATCACTAATAACGATTCGCCCTTTAATGATATTATTAATAATACAATAATAAATGTATATAATACAGACATGTGTTTAAATTTAGAAAGGAATAATTTTTTAAATGTAGTTTTACATGAAAATTATTTACTACAAAATTCGGGATTGATGCGATATTACCTAACAAACTAGAGGTTACTTTTTCCAAATGGAATAGTATTTTATGTTCTATGTCCTTAGTTCTGCCTTTTTTTCGAATTCATCGATGTTCAAATTTTCGTTCTAGATTTACGACATTGGATTGATCGCTATAAATTGTAAAAAAGTCACATTACCACAACACTTTTATCTATAATTTGATGTATAGGTACCATGTGTAAATTGATACAAAATTAAGCTCACTATGGATGCTTGGTTTGTAGGACGTACTAGCTCTAATCATTCTTCTTAAAAATATACGTTAGCGTGACCTTTGAACAATTGGTAATAACTTAAAATCCGGCTCAATATTTTCGAGTGTGGTGATGACTTTTATGAAAATCGAATATCGATTTTTTTAATTGATAGCAAGAAGACTATAATATAGCTAGCAATATTCTTAAAATGTTACACCTAGACTCGATAGAATTGAGCCGGATATATTTTGTATTATCTTATTATTTGAATGAAAATATCTGAACATTCTGCCATTCTGGTGTAAATCTTATTAAAAGTCATAAAGTATATTTGTTTCCTGATTTCAATTTTTAGCTCTTAATAATTTATTATCTTAGTAGAAAATCAAAATTGGGCTGTAATGGCACAAAAACGCCTAAATGCCTTGTCCCTAATTTCAGTTGAACATTTGTTTTAAAAATGTAATTTTGAAGCCAATAAATTAATTAGAAGATTGTAAATTTGCAAACAAAAATTTGTAAAAACAGCATGAAAATGTCAAAAATATTTCTTATTATTTATAAACCATTATAAACAGTTATTATATAGAAGAATTCTTGTTATTATAAAACAGTTTATAAACAATAAAAAAATATTTACGTGCTACCTACTACATTCTCTTTGTTTATTGTTTTAGTTTAGTTTGTGGGTGGGGCCCCCAAAGATAATTTGCCTAGGGGCCCCGACTATCCTTAATCCTCCACTGCAGGATATGTCATACTACTGCAATGACATTAATTTAAGGGGAAGTGGCGCAATCGGGCAACCGACACGTTTATTCTGTATTTACCACATCAGCATTTACACTATTCCGCGTGAAGATGGCAATAAATATTTATATAATTCACAATTGTGAAATCGTGCGCATATATTCTATAAAGCAATATAGTTTAAAACTTCTTAATAATTATATGTCGAATTATGTATTTTTTATCATCCAATAAAAAGACATACCTAAGTTATACATAAACCTTATTTTAAAATAAAATTAACCAAAAGTAATAACTAAAGTAATAACTCGGCGATCGCCGATATGAGCGTACACGCTCGCTAGTCATGACTTTGGAGATCGACCCCCTGGGGGTCGATCTTCAAGTCGTGGCTGGCGAGCGTGTACGCTCGTATCGGTGATTGCAGCGTGATGCAGCATTTTCAAACTGACGCTCGCAGCTATCGTTCACGGTTTGTTTTTCATAAGGTGGCTACTCTGCGGTTCGAGGTGGGGACTGCCATGCGTTGTTTCTCCAGCTTGAGCCTGCATCACCGCTGTTTCAATTAGGCTTGCCAATGTGCGGATAATGAATGTCTCGGACGCTTATTTTCATCGAGGGGATGCGATGCGAACGTTGTCCGATGGCGACGGTGGCTCTAGTCTGGTGGACCGTTTTGGTACTAGCGCAGCGATGCACTTCTTCAAACTTTATTGTGGTCGTTCTTTTAATTTCAAACCACGTCAGTTTAAATATTGTTTTATTTTAGAAATTCCTGTTTTTTGTCGTTGCCATGTTGTTAAACTGTTTGTGGGTTTTTGTTAGCTAGATATATTAGAAAGACAATAAAAAATAGTTAGTTAAAATGTCGGTATGGCCTGCCTATTGGCCTAATTTGTACGTTCGAAAATTTGAAATTGATAGACTTTTACTTGTACTTCCATTTTCACATGCTAACGTGCATCGCATATTCATCAGTCACTTCATTTTTATCAAAACGGATACAAAAAGTGGATTATAAACCTACGGAAATAGGCGTATATTTTGTATTATATCGATACTAACAAGGTGTCTAGGATGCTGGGGGCCTTTTAATTTTTCAACTGAATAAGCAAATGCTATAGGATAATGTATGGAAAAATAAAAAATCTTTATTATGGTTATAGTTTCTAACGGAATTTTATAAAGAAAATGAATTTTCAACTTTCTTTTTTGTTCATCGTTCAAGAGTGATCCGGGAAATGTTGGCATATTAGGAGCTGGAAAACGGGTAAAAGTGGGGATTTTGATGTTTGCTGTCGGGAATTACAGTGGTGCAATATTGGTAAGCCTGATTTCAATACAATATTTCAACTTTAAGACAACATTCGCGATTTACGAAAATTAAAACATTGGCGGACAGACGCGTGTCAGTTAAAATAAATTGAATGCATTACGGCAATGCATAAAGAATACATTAAGTCGTTGAAATTGGTATTAGGAACTTCGCAACCATAACACAGATTTTAGAACAGATCTCTTTTTTCTCTTCTGAGAAGTTATTTCTTTTGGTTAATTTTATTTTGAGATAAGGTTTATGTATAACTTAGGTATGTCTTTTTATTGTATGATAAAAAGTACATAATTCGACATATAATTATTAAGAAGTTTTAAACTATATTGCTTTATAGAATATATGCGGCCGATTTCACAATTGTGAATTATATAAATATTTATTGCCATCTTCACGCGGAATAGTGTAAATGGTGATGTGGTAAAAATATAATAAACGTGTCGATTGCCCGATTGAGCCACTTCCCCTTAAATTAATGCCATTTGCAGTAGTATGATATATCCCGCAGTGGAGGATAAAGGATAGTCGGGGTCCGTAGGCAAATTGTCTTTGGGAGCCCCACCCACAAACTAAACTAAAACAATAAACAAGGAGAATGTAGTAGGTAGCACGTAAATATTTTTTTATTGTTTATAAACAGTTTTATAATAATAAGAATTCTTCTATATAACAACTGTTTATAATGGTTTATAAATAATAAAAAATATCTTTTCTTTGAAAATTTACAATGTTCAAATTAATTTATTGTCTTTAAAATTACATTTGTAAAGCAAATGTGCAACTTAAATTAGGAACAAGGCATTTAGGCGTTCTTGTCCCTTTACAGCCCAATTTTGATTTTCTACTAAGATAATAAATTCTTAAGAGCTAAAAATAGAAATCAGGAAAGAAATATACTTTGACTTTTAATAAGATTTACACCAGAATGGCAGAATGTTCAGATATTTTCATTCAAATAATAAGATAATACAAAATATATCCGTCTCAATTCTGTGGAGTCTAGGTGTAACATTTTAAGAATATTGCTGGCTATATTATAGTCTTCAATGTCGTAAATCTTGAACGAAAATTTGAACATCGATGAATTCGAAAAAAAGACAGAACTAAGGACATAGAACATAAAATACTATTCCATTTGGAAAAAGTAACCTCTAGTTTGTTAATATCGCATCAACCCCGAATTTTGTAGTAAATAATTTTCATGTAAAACTACAATTAAAAAATCTGATGTGGCCAGGCACATGACTTTATCATACAATATATAAAATTAATAGTTTAGCTGCATGAGAATCTATTTTATTGAGATAAATCGTAGGTATTGTCAAAGCATCAGCACTTGACACAAGTGCACACTGTCACAAGTGCCGAAAGTACGGAATAGCGCGGCGACCGGTGATGCGGCGCGTCACCGAAGGCGAAGCGTCGCCGTCGCATGTGAGCGAGTCGCGCTATGTAGTTTTCGGCAGGAGTGACATCAACGTTTTTTGTGTTGCTTTTTGAGAAATACGTACTTACAAAAAATTTAAAATGGTTATATTTCTGGATAGGAAATGTTAGGTTGATACCACTTCTACGAAACCTCAAGTTTAAAAAGCTAAATCAAATTCTGACAGATTTATATTCGTTCATAACACTGTAGATGTCACATCCGTACCAACATACTAAAACGTAACTATACTCATCGCTATACTTTATTTACAATTTTCTCAATTATCGTTTTTACAATTAGATAACAACGGGTTGATATTTCTTATCAACAAACAATCAAATTGGCGATCTTATTTTATTTGAATTTTGTATTTTCTACTTTGCCGCAGTAGAGCGGCAACGTTCCATAGCGGTTCTCCAACCTCTGATGAAATCAGCTGTTTTCGAGTGTGACAGCCATAGACATTTCTGTGGTGACAGCACAAAAAAATATTTGTCAAATCCAGGCTACTGAAGTTTCATATCAATGCAGATGCGACCGATCTCGATCAAATAGAATTTGCTCTTAAAGCTAAACTATTAATTTTACCAAAAAATATCATAGGCATAAATTATTCAAAATTTCCTCTACTTTAATTTATTATTTAACTATTTTGTCGAAATTACAGAAATGGCGGCTCATTTGCAAAATCTTTCAAAAAGGCTTAGAATAAACTACCAGTTCCTTTGGACCCCTTTCAACCAAAACCTTTTCAGCTCTAAGTTTGGTAACAAAACTTCTAAATATGAACTTTCGTTCCGATACGTTTAGTAGTTTCTACGGAATTGTCGCCACAAAAATCGTTTACACACAGACATACATACGCACAGACACACACACACACACACACACAGACATTTTTTTGTACCTTGGTCAAAAATGTTCAGGGGACCCAAAAAGACCTATTTCCGCTAAAATCTCAATTTTTTTTTTCGGCATGATTACAATACTTTAGCATACTGCGTATGATAAAGTAAAAATTATTCCTTTCTAAATTTAAACACATGTATGTATTATATACATTTATTATTGTATTATTAATAATATCACTAAAGGGCGAATCATTATTAGTGATATAAGATGGGAAACATACCATATATGACATTTTTAAAAAGATTATTTGTTTTTATATATAATTTTTAATATACTATATATAATATTCATTATTAAATGATTAACAAACACAGTATTTGCATTGTGAAAAATATCTCCAAATGACACGGTAATATTAAGTATATTGTTCAATCACTAATTATTCTACAAATGTTGATAATATCAAATGACATTTATCAAATAATGTTCTTGCCAGTATACCAATTTTGTAATGTACCTAAATTACAAAAAAAAACATGTTCCAAACTTGTGTGACACCAGTCACTAAAAAAAACCAGTCAGTAAATTATTGTTGACAACTAAATTTTATTTAAATAGGCGTTGGCTAGATGTGATTTATACAACAATGGAAATTAATACTTTTTTGGATTGTTAATGTACGTTCTTATATTTATTTATTTACTAATTAATTTAATATAGTATTATTTAATTATTAATGTAAAAATTACATTATACTTGTGGCTTATAATCTAAAGTAAAGGAAGTATTGGCGGAATTACTAATAAGAATCTTGCGAGCGCCAGTGATCACATTGCATCGACTGGGGTGCCCCTGTCGTTGCTTTGAACGAAAAATACCCGCGCGGTGACCGATACGAGCTATTCACCAGTTTGAAGATACTGCATCACCAGCGGATCCCCACTACAATCTTAGTCGCCGCGAAATTTGCGACGTTGTCGGTTGCTTACTAGCACCGTGAATCGTGATTGGAGCGGTAGACGGAATAGCGTTGCCGAATTTACCAATTTGCTGCGCTCTCGATAGCTCATCGTCGGAGCCTCGATAGTTCCCACGAGCGTGCACGCTTACGGTCCTACCTTTGAAAATCGACCCCCTGGTCATTACAAGTTTAAGAATACTACCGCAAAAACTTTTGATCCCTCTCTTTCGAAGCTATCCGACTCCTAACGTCATATCCAACAACACAAAATCACGATGACGCCTATGAAACTGATTTTTCGAATGTAAGGATTTCTGTTGAAGAAAGTCAAAACGAGAATTAATTAATTCGTAAATTAGGAAACAGCGATCCAAAAAAAACCTTTTGCAATGTTTTGAACACTCTCGGCGATTTTCAGAAAAAAGTCCGCCATATTGGTTTCGCCTTTTTTAATTTTTTAATTTATGTTACAAATTGTTTATCAGCGACCTGAAAACCTCCTTTTTGTAAAGTTTTAATGAATTTCGGCGATTTTTCAGGAACATTTACGCCATTTGAAATTTTCTTATTTTGACTTCAAATTTGTCAGCGACCTGAAAATCTTCTTTTTTGCAGTGTTTTAATCAAATTCGATGATTTTTCAGGAAAATTTTCTCTATTGGGTCCGCTATTATGACTTCAAAATCGTAAGCAACGACATGAAAAAAACCTCTCCCAATGTTTGACTCAAATTTGACGATTTGGCGCTTTGCTGGAATCCTTAACACTGTGCGCCGTGTCCTATATAAAAAAGGGCTCCCGACCCTGTCACGAGCCAGACACGTAGCGTTCGCCGTGACTGGGCGCCCTGTAATGGTAGCTCTACACGCAGCCCGAATAAATCGGCGAAACGTTTAGCGAGGCTGGGTGAGACATAGCGGGAAAAGAAGGCCATCCACATTCTCGGGGTTCGGCTCGTGCATTCAGTGCGCATCTGCGGGGACGCCGCTGAAGTAGCCGCTGCCGCAGCGTGTGTATGCATACTTTCATTGAAATTGTGGTTATTATTAATTAATAATTAAATGAATAACATAAATAAAAATGTAATTAAATATTAGAATTTTCTTTTAATGGCTATTGCTATTGACATAGTAATATGATTTTCCATAGACAAAAATTATTATTTTTATAATTTATATTTTGTATTTTGTATAATGTATTGCGGTATAAATCCATATTATAGTGCATATCCATAACGAGTTAGTCAAAATTACAACTAAATAATTCTCGAACCGTAAACAATCCTTTTTGTTTTAAACTAAATTTCGTAACATTTCCTTTTTCAAATATTGCATATTTATTTATTTTTACTTTATCATACGCAGTATGTAAAGTATTGTAATCGTGCCGAAAAAAAAAATTGAGATTTTAGCGGAAATAGGTCTTTTTGGGTCCCCTGAACATTTTTGACCAAGGTACAAAAAAATGTCTGTGTGTGTGTGTGTGTGTGTGTGTGTGTATGTGTGTGTGTGTGTATATGTGTGTGTACCCGTTTTTTGTGGAGACGGTTCCGGGGAAACTACTGAAGGTATCGGGACGAAAGTTTATATTTAGAAGTTTCATGACTAAACTTAGAGCTGAAAAGCTTTTGGTTCAAAAGGGTCCAAAGGAACGGGCTATTTACTCCTAGCATTTTTCAACGATTTTGCAATTGAGCCGCTATTTCTGTAATTTCGTCAAAATAGATAAATAATAAATTAAAGTAGATGAAATTTTGAATAATTTATGCCTATGACATTTTTTGGTAAAATTAATAGTTTAGCTGCAAGAGCAAATTCTATTTGATCGAGATCGGTCGCATCTGCATTGATATGATACTATATAGTAGCCAGGATTTTGACAAATATTTTTTTTGTGCTGTCACACTCGAAAACAGCTGATTTCATCAGAGGATGATCAGAGGTTGTAGAACCGCTATGGAACGTTACCGCTCTAGTGCGGCAAATTACAAAATACAAATTTCAAATGAAATAAGATCACCAATTTGATTGTTTGTTGATAAGAAATATCAACCCGTCTTTATATCTAATTCTAAAAACGATAAATTGAGTAGAAAATTATAGCGATGACTGTAGTTTTATTTTAGTATGTTGGTACAGATGTGACATCTACAGTGTCATGAACAAATATAAATCTGTCAGAATTTGAATTAGCTTTTTAAACTTGACGTTTCGTCAAAGTCGTACCAACCTAACATTTCCTATACAGAATATAACCATGTTTTATTTATTTTATTTTAAATACATGTTTTTCAAAAAGCAACACAATAAACGTTGTTGTTTCTCCTGCCAAAAACTAGATAGCGCGACGCGCTCACGTGCTACGGCGACGCTCCGCCTTCGGTGACGCTCCGCATCACCGCTCGTCGCGCTATTCCGTACTTTCGGTACTTGTGACATAAATAACTATTATTCTAATGACGTAGTGTAGGTAGTGTCAAATGCTGGTGCTTTGACAATACCTACGATTTATCTCAATAAAATCGATTCTCAAGCAGCTAAACTATTAATTTTATATATTGTATGATAAAGTCATGTGCCTGGCCACATCAGATTTTTTACTACTGAGATAATTTTTACGAATTTGCTCTGCGAACCATTTTCATAAAAGGCACCACTTTTAGGTATCAGCAATTAATTAACATTCCTGTACTTTGATTTAATTTGCTATTTGAACATTTAATTCCATTTAATTGCTCTGTTATTTTTTATCTGTTTCGTCAAAATAAAAGTTTATGAGTTTTGAATAACTGCTTATAACTAAAAAAAATATTCCTACAAAAAGTTCTTGGAAAATATCTTAGAATTAAAAAATGTAAAAATATTTGTTCTATTAGAAAAAGAAAAGGTTGCCATTCTGTATAATAAAATAGGCACTCTATATATTATAAATATATTTAGACGATAGCTAAAAAATCAAAAAACTTTCGTTTGATTTTTTTTTAATGTTTTCGGTTGGACAATTATTTAGGTGCTGTTGTTATTTTGGCCAACCCTGTATACTGGTATGTAACAACGATATTAACAATCAATAATTTACTAATTCCCTATGTAGACCGCAGTCGTAATTTGCGATTAGAGAGAGATAAAACAAGAATGACTGTTGAATGTCTGCCGACAGTGAATACATATTTCTTTTCGCCAATGTACGAGAACAACCTATGCTACATTCCCCATTAATGAGGGTAAAATAATACCTACTTACCAGGTAGTTCTCGGTCGGCCCAAGTAATCAAAGAAGTGTACCAAAACGATACAATAGATTCAGACATCATAGAAAAATAAGACTGGAATAACTTGGAACTGATCAGATTTATTTGAAAGAGATAAATAATTAATTCTTTAGTTTTTATTAATTAGTAATCCTATAATACGAATGGTTAATTTATTGATATGGCTTTGCATTTCTTCAATATTACAGACAAAAATATCTTCTTCTTCCATAAAAAGAAGAAAATACTATCGGATATTAAATTTAATATCAATGTAAACTATTTGTATTTTGCATATACATTTATTGTGTTCAATATTTTGTAATCTTTTTATTTCAATAGTAAATAATTTATTCCCTTCGTTACCTACTTTTCGGGTTGCATTGATGCACCGCACGTGTTTGATGTCATAAATCAGATCCCTGTCGTAAATAATACTTTGGGTACACACAAAAACCCTTTGAGCCGCGTCAATAGACCGACATTAAATGGATCGACGCGAACGCGAACAAATTAAGCGGCTTATGGCGAGACACTCGCCGCACGCGTGACTTTTATCCAACTATCTACATCCGTAGAGACTTCTGGCAGTTCGAATGTTAGCGGATTTGGGTGAATGTAGCATCCACACTCTCCCGATTCGCGGTCACTCGCGAGAGTGGGGAAGACGTATTACAGGTACCAAGTGGCTACCACGTAAAAATCGTGGAATTTAAAAAGTACTTCCTAGACACTGCGGAATTATTGGTTGAAAAATATCCGTGGAATTCGATGCCGCATACGACGGTAAATAAAATTTTAATACATAGCGCGCGGGTAATCGCGTTATTTTTACTGCCAATCAGACAATGACAATGGAGGACATTTTCCACTGACTGCTAGCGTCTTCCGATCTGGTCATCACAAGTTTAAGAATAATACCGCAAAAAAATAGATCCCTCTCTTTCGAAGCTATCTGACTCCTAACGTCATATGATGGTCATATCCAACAACACAAAATCACGATGACGCCGACGAAGCTAATTTTTTGAATGCAAGGATTTCTGTTGAAGAAAGTGAACACGACGATTAATTAATACATAAATTAGGAAACAGCGATCCAAAAACCACCTTTTGCAATGGTTTGAACAATCTCGGCGATTTTCAGAAAAAAGTACGCCATGATTCGCCATTTTGAATTTTGTAATTTATGTTACAAACTGTTTATCAGCGACCTGAAAACCTCCTTTTAGTAAAGTTTCAATGAAATTCGACGATTTTTCAGGAACATTTACGCGATTTTAAATTTTATTAGGTCCTTTGCTTTCTTTTTTTGCAATGTACTAATTAAATTCGATGATTTTTCAGGAAAATTTTCTCGTTATTGGATCCGGTATGATCAAATTCGTAATCACCGACATGAAAAAACCCTTTCCCAATGTTTGACTCAAATTTGACGATTTGGCGCTTTTCTGGAATCCTCAACACTGCACGGCGCACAGTGTTGAGGACACGGCGTCCTATGTGAAAAGGGGCTCTCGCTCTGTCACGAGCACGTAGCGTTCGCCGTGACCGGGCGCCTGTAAAAAAGATCTATCAAAATCAGTTAGAAAATTCGTTGTTGAGATCGACCCGCATACTTGTTCATGATGCGCTATTTGTCAATAGCTGTAATTATGTTATCCAATCATATTCTAACAATAATTAGAACGCTTAACTGAGTCACCTAATCATATTATATTTCGATAGTAGGTATACTAATAATAATGTTATTGCTTGTTTTATTAATAGACCGAAAAAATTCCGTTGCGCCATTTTTCCTAAATAGTTAAAAAATAGCAATGATGTTTGCGGAATATTACACATGAGATAAGCTTACATCAAATATATTTACACTGTACAGAACAATATGAGCAATTAACTTATCTCTGACATTATCCACGGAACAATTACCTCATTGGGAGATAAAAAATGGAGCTTACCTCCATAAAATAGTGACTAAAAGATTTAGGGCTCCATAAAAATCATTAACTTTGCAACGCACAAATTTGGAATGAATCATACCTCTGCCTGTGCAAAATATAAACTATAGGTAGGTGGAACAACTTTCATCTACAGTTCGGCTCTTGCAGCAGCAGACCGCGTATGACTAGCCAAGCTCAGAAAAGAAACAAAAACTGTGTCAATTGAAGTTCATAACGACAATAAGAGAATTGCTCATAAGTGCTCAACTAAATAACCGGCTTCAAAAATTCCAGCGGTTTGCCGCGCTATTCGGTAGAATAGGATTGTATTATCCAAGAAAACAGGTAAAAACTACACCTGGTATTGTGAATCAGCTGGACAAGGTTACCTGGCTTTACCTGAGCGGAAGCCCGGACGACCGGTGGTATTTGAACAGTTGAAAGAACGCCTGCTTGCAAACATAACCTGTTGCCGGCATCAAATATTGACTTTTAAACAAGTGCAATTTGTTGTGTATAGTAAGTGTTTGATTTGAAGAAGACGAAGCACGATGTACAACAATCAAGGAAGAATTTATTCGATAGCGGAGGATATGTGTTATGTAAGTATTAAGTACAACATAAATATGATTGGATATCAAAATTTTAAATTATTTACTTTATAACTACATATCATGACGCATTTTATTATAAAGCGTATTGACGTTTTTAAATAAACCTCTATTAAAAGTTTGCAACTAGATTCAAATGTGTTCAATTTCGCATAGGAGCAGTATAATTATTCGCTATTATAGTACTAGTTCGTTATGTTTATCATTTGTTGATAATTGGTATAATTATACGGCTTTATTCCATGCATAACAATGATGTTGATAAAACTATGATGATTATAGTTTTAAACAAAATTAAGTGGACATTTTTGTGTTTATTGTGATCCATATCCCTGAATGGAAGGTATTTGTAGAAGGTACTTATATATTTGTATGTATTGCTTGATTTTTACCTAACCTCACAAAAAGTTTAGACAGCGAAAATCAGGGCAAAAGTAAAGTCTCTTAAGGGGGGAAACTACTTTAGCGGTTCAAAATTTTGACATTTTTTTTTATTCCATAAATTGTAAGTAAAACTATTCAAGATTATGTTTCCAAAGTTTCATAACAAATATCCGATTCCTTCCGACGCTATGAGCACTAAAGTGAACGCCCCTCGGTTCAGTGCTAGCGCGCGCGCTAGGTAGACACCGGGCCGCTGTCTACCTAGCGCGCGCTCTCACGGTCTACCGTATCTAAATTCTTAGAAAATAAGACCTCTGTTCTCAGAATTTACGGTGGGGTAGAAGCAGTGCGTCGGTTTGCTTCTTTATCGTTAGTTTAGTATCGGCCTTCGTAGCGTGTGTTCATGCAAAGATGTCTTCGTATCCGAAAGGTAGTCATGATAATTGCGAACGACGCAGTAGACCTCGAAAGAGATGTTTCCGCGGAAATCGATACACCAGGAATGAAGATAGTAGTGAAGATGGTGCCAGTGCCAGTGCCAGTGAAAAAAAACTTTCGAATGCTACCAGTGAGAATGTGACTGTAAATCCTCTGCATTGCTATAGGCTTATAGAATTTTTCACCGTATTCACAGCTTTGTCAGATATTCTTATTTGTCGAAATTGCAAGCAGGATATAAAATTTCAAGAAACTGGAATTCGTGGGCTTGGTTTCAAGCTTGTTGTGAATTGCAACTGTGGGTCGAGACAAATAAATTCAGGTCCTTTAGTCAACACCGGATATGAGATAAACCGCAGGATTGTGTTTGTCATGCGACTATTAGGCGTTGGCAGACAAGGACTCAATTTATTCTGCAACTACATGGACATGGGCAATGGTATAGCCGAAAACACGTATAATGGAATTTATATTCACATACACGCTGCTGCAAAGAAAGTATACGAATTCTGTTGTAAGAAAGCTGCAGATGAAGAAAAGAAAGAAAACGAGAAACACGAGAGGCATATTTTGAATTTTAAAGTTTCGGGTGATGGAACATGGAAGAAACGAGGTTTCAAATCTCTGTTTGGCGTTACAACCCTCATTGGATATTACTCCGGAAAAGTCATAGATCTAGTTGTAAGAAGTAGTTACTGTCAATCGTGTGCATTTTGGAAGAATAAGTCTCAAAATTCAGCGGAGTATCTGGAATGGAAAGAAGACCATGACGAAGGAAGTTGTACAAAAACACACGAAGGGTCTGCGGGAAGCATGGAAGTGGAATCAGTAAAAATGATGTTTTTGAGGTCGGAGGAACTATATGGTGTCAAATACGGCAATTATATCGGCGATGGAGATTCAAAAACGTTCTCTGCAATCGTTAATTTAAATCCGTACGGTGATGAACTGCCAGTCGTGAAGAGCGAATGTATTGGTCACGTACAGAAAAGGATGGGAACGCGGCTTCGAAACATCAGGAAAGCCAAAAAACTGGGCGGAAAGGGTAAATTGACCGAGGCATTGGTGAAAAAACTCAGCACATATTACGGCTTAGCGATTCGCAGAAACGTAAACAGTATCTTAGCAATGAAGAAGGCGATTATGGCCACTTTTCAACATATGATTTCCACGGACGAAAATCCACAACATGACAACTGTCCAGAGGGAGGAGACAGCTGGTGCAAGTGGCAGCAAGCTAAAGCTCTAGGAACGGAGCCTGAACCGCACCCTGCTCCATTGCACCCCGAAGTACAAAAGGAAATTCTTCCGATCTATGAAGATTTGTCCAAAGATGAGTTGCTGACGAGATGTTTAGGTGGTCACACTCAGAACGCAAACGAGAGTTTTAACTCAACTGTCTGGCGATTGGCCCCAAAACACCTACACTCCGGCCTAAAAGTAGTCGAAGTTGCCGCATTTTTTGCTGTTGCCCTTTTTAATGAAGGGAATTCAGCATTGTTGATGGTGATGAACGAGCTGCAAGTCGTCGTTGGTTCGCAGAGCTTCCATTATGCACAACAGATGGACGAGCAGCGCGTGAACCGCCAAAACAGACGGAGCGCTTTGGATAGCAAAGAAGCACGGAAAGCTAGAAGAGAGGAGATGCTAGCTCAAAATGACGCATTCGAAGAAGAAGAAGGGTTGCTGTATGGTGCTGGAATAGCTGACTAACCGGTAAGCAGTTTATATCATTTATTACTGCCTTCAATTTCTCGTTTTCGGTAATTTATATTTCAAATGCGATTTTCTCGAAATGACTTTTTTTCAGCTTGCGTACACTCTAGCTCAAAAGCTTATTAACCAATCGTTCTAAAAATTTGTGTAAAGTTTCTTTATTCAATTCCAAGCGACATGTACTAACTTCTCGGAAGATATTATTGTCTAAAATATGTTTTTTATTGTAAAAAAGATGAATAAAAAATGGTAAAAAACAAAACATTTTGTTTAAACCCCCCTAAAACATGCAATTTTCAACTTTTTATCGGGAGTTTAGATCATGTTCTTAGAAAATATACTCTTAATAAAATTAAAACACTATATTACATTTCAGATAGAAATTGGGACTTCCCCGTTTCACGCAAGCGGCAAACTATTATTGGAACCTTCCTTAGATGGCAGCGTATATTACGGTTATTTCTGGAAGAAATTATTTAAAAAAAATATGAAGTGTACTTCAAACCGTTAATAAAATACTCTCTAAGTTTCAAGAAATTCTAATTATCCCTTCCTTGTTAAAAAAAATGACAAAAGCGCTAAAAAATCAGCCGTCTAAACTGCTTTCCCCCCTTAATTTCCGCTAGAACAGTCCGATACCCTATTCCAGGGGTTCTCAACCGGTGGTACGCGTACCACTGGTGGTACGCAAAGGTACCAAACTTTATGGGTAAAATCATATTTATTTTGATGATAATGTTTGACCCAAAATTATAACGGCAAAATTACATAATATTCCATTATTAAATAGTGCCGTACACAGACGTATTTCTAAAATGGCAGATTGTGTAAAAGAAAGCATTGTTAAAATGGCAAAACAAAGTAAATATTTTACGCTACAGTTAGATGAAAGTACCGACATAAGTTATTTTGATCAATCATTAGTCTTTAACTGATTTGACGTTGAAGAGGAAATAGCAGAGGAATATTTATTTTAGGAATCTCTGCCCGAAAGAAGATCTGGTGATAAATTTTTATATAAATTGTTTAACAATTCCATTCCATGGAAAAAAAATATTGGTGCCTACACTGATGGAGCTAAGGCTTTAAGATAAAAGAATCGTGGCCCTCATAAAAATTAAAACAGTAGCTCAATTCACTCACTGCAAAATCCATCAGGATTTTCAAAATCTATACCAGATAGACTAAAAACAGTTTTGGATCAAGCAGTTAAAAAATAACGTTGTCTCTTCGTACTTAAATTAGAAGTTCAAGTTTTCCATGCAGGAGCATATTTCGACTTCAAATATTGTTTCTTTGATGAATTGTGGATAGTCTGGTTAGCATATTTAGCTGATATTTTTGGAAAGTTGATTAATATAAATTTAGCTTTGCAGGGAGAAATGGTCGTTTATTGTTATTGTTTATCTTATTATTTTATTATTGTAAAATTAACGCAACAATACAAAAATAATTATTTATAAAAGAAGTTAAAAAAACGCCTTCTTGAAAAAATCATTACACCTCTTAATAACTTAATAAAAGTTTAACAGTAATTTTCCAGAAAACTATGACAATAAGAATTGGATCAGAACTCCAAAAACTATGAGTATATCAGATTTTAAGATTAATACAGACTAATGTTTAGATCCAGAGGAAGAATTATTTTAAAGAAGTTGCAGATTAAGATATTATATTTTTAATGCCTTTTTGCACCACCCATTTATGTGAAATATAGTTGTCATCAATATTAATTTAAAGGACAAACGTAGGACAAAATTAATTATTGTGGCAAATTTGAGCTTGAAACTTTCACACAGCATAATTTTTTTTTTAAATGGGCTAAGCGAAACAATCCCAGTCGCATCAATATTTAAATTAAATTATTTTGTTGAAATAGGTTGGTCTGCAGCTTTAACTCCTCAACTTTTACGTTAACTAAAGAAAATTTTCGACCAAATTTATTATTAATTCACACTACCTACTCTTCGCAAATTCGTATATTTTAACTGCCCGGGATGTGGGAAAAAATTAAGAATACAATTTTTAGAGAAATGGGCAGTGAAGACATTTTCCGTTCCTGGTACACTTACATTTCCATGCTTTGTTACTGTTTTAGCTTCAAAACTTTGTAAAGACAGCAATTTTCACCTTAACTTGTAAATACTATGGGTAATTACTACATTTTAGTTCTTATTTTGATTTTAAATTGAATGCGAGGAAAACTACTTAAATTATTATATTACTAGTTAATTGTCGCCAATTGTTATTGCAATTTCCTCTGGTTCTTACTCCACTAACCTTAAAGTTGCATTTGGACCAGTAACGTTAATGGCCATTGTATTTTGTATATAACTTTCCACGTTATCATGAAACTAATGTGGAACAACCATTAAGGTATTTTAAAAACATTTCTAGATCAGTGATGTAATATGTCATCCAATTACATTTTAATTAATAATTAATTATTTGAGTAATTATTTTCGAAGTATGCTCTTGCAGAATAAATGTAAAAGCTACATTAACAAACCATTACGAGCTATGTTTAATAAATTGTACCAAAAGTCGATATTAACTTATTTTAAATAGAAACATTAACGGCATACGTTAACATTAACGTAAAGGGAAACATTAACGTATGCCACAATTTATGAGTTATTTTGATTTTACTACTTTCTTGTTGATTTTTTCGGTATCGTTTAAAATGGTTGCTCAAAATCCGCTACTCAAGTGTAACACGCTCTATCGTTCCATACTGGTGTTCCCTATTAAATTAATTAGAAATGCTCGTGATATTGTATTGGCAGGCCTTGATATTTTGACAGTTATTTGCCTGGTGAGAGAGATTATTTTTCGTTCATGTAAATCGGCGAGCGTTGAGTTATATGAATTCTAGCTAACAAAAGTTCAGGATGATCTGTTGTATTAATATTGAAGATGTTGGAGTAATAAAGGATATAATGGAGTAATGAGTTCAAAATGTCCACGGAGATCGGTTCAAAGTTTCAATGCAAGCAGAAAAGCCTATTTTTGAAATACTTATTATTACCTGCAATAATAGTGGAAGAAAATACATTAAAAATTTACGATGCCACTAATATACTCCAATTGAAAAAAAAAGTTTTAAAATGTAGCACCTAAGTTTCAAATTTTGAACACCATGTATAAGAGATAATGATGGGTGGGTGCGATTTAAGCGTGCATTATTTAAATAGATATGTGCAGTAAAATAGATACTTTGTTCATTAAAAAACAAAATAATGTGCATTAAATACATATGAATATGTTACATAAAAATTTTTATAGTGAGCAATATTTAATTCATATTGTGCCCTAGAACGGCTAACTTGTGCATTAAAATAATACATACTGAGCATTAAATAAATATGAATATGTTACATAAAAAATATTATAATGAGAAATATTTTATTCATATTGAGCCCTAAAATGAATAACTTGTGCATTAAAATAATAAATATTCACCACGAAATCTTAAAGCGCATCAAAATTGATTTTGATGATTCGTATGGTAATGGTATAGTGCGTACTGTCAATGATATTCGACCTCCAAATGGCGTTTACTTCAAATGCGTCACCTGGCAAATTATGTTTACTAAACATCTTACATTAAACAATAATTTATGTATTTGTAATGTTCCCTAGCGATTGAACTTTGAAATGTATATATGTATTAGTACTGTTATTGTTGTTATTATTATTAGATTTAGGTATATGTACTATTTATTTTTACTTTATCATACGCAGTATGATAAATCGTGCCGAAAAGAATATATATTTCCGCAAAAATCTCAAAATTTTTGTTCGGCACGATTACAATACTTTGTCACGTATGATAAAGTAAAAAATATACATATGTATATATACTTTCAACAGACTCAAATTAATCATTTTTTATTTTGTTTTGCTTAGATATTAATCGAATTAATAGGTTTGTATTGTTATTTTTTTGGGGATGGGGCATTCATTTTATAAAACTAATAATTAATACATAGCAATTTAAAATTGTACACGGAATGTTATTTGAAACGAAACATACGGTGTAATGGTACTTATCAACTGAAATAAAACGGAAAAAGTACTACTATTAAACAATGTTGATTATCATAGCAACCAAACAGAAAGAAAAATATGCACAATATTGTACAGAATCTAATTCATGTGCAAAAAGAATTTTTATTATATGTCGTATTACGACAGTTTCTTAAACAAGAATAAATAAACAAATATAACAACAAGCAGTAGAACAAGTCATAGGATACATATACGATACAACACATATTCTTATATATATATTATAAGGGTTTAAATTATTACTAAAATAGCCTTTCCTCAAACGTGCGCGATTTGGTATATTTTAGGTTATGATTGTAACTAGATTTTATATTTTTATAACTAGACTATGTACTAATTCGAATCAAAGAATTTTATTACGTTAAACATAAATGCTCTACGGGTTGCAGAACTGAATGCACACTATAATTTCTCCAGGGTGCATTGTAATTGTCTCATGGTCCAATTTAGATTATTGAATGCGCTCACAAAATTTTCAAATTTATTTAAACTCTTGGACATATATTTTTTTTATTTTATTTTTTTTAGTCTTGTAGAGGTAACGATTGTATTACACATTTATTTAAGTGCACAAATATATTTTGAAAGGAACATTCAAATATATAAATGTACAATTATTTATTCTGATCCACATACTATAAATATATTGCACATTTACTTTTTTTAGTGCTCAAGGCATTTTTAGCATTGCTCAAATATTTTTTGTATTGGTCAAATATTTTTTGTATTGGTCAAATATTTTTTGTATTGGTCAAATATTTTATCAAATGCTTACAATAAATGCACGTTTCATTTTATATATTGTGCAAATAAGTTGTACTGTATAATGATGTACTAAACATAATTCGGTTTGACCATAATGATGGTATGTTGTCACCGAACATCTAATCTTCAATAATAATAAAAATAAATATCTTTCTCCCAAGCAAAAACAAATATAATACAGTAAAAATAAAACATAAATAACCTGAATGCAGGTGGCGAAATCCAGGTCAAAACAAAAAAAGATTAATAAATAAATGTTGGTTATTATTTATTTTGAAAATGGTTCAAACGGTGCGCAAACATCAACAGAAAAAGTAGGTAAATAAAAATAATAAAAATTTACGTATCGATAAACCTAATAAAAGGCTAGGTATTTTGACGTGGAAACAGAAAAATAAATAAAAATGGGAATAAAAATTATATGATTCCATTTAAAATTTGACATCAACTTTTGGTAGACCGGAGGTACCAATCTACTTGAGAGTATTTTAATTTAAACGTTCGGATCAAGTAGATTCTGCTAGATTTTGAAGTGCAAATATAGTGGAACTTCAAACACTTCTAATGGAACAGCCCGTACGAAGACGTGATGGTTGTATTTTGGTATTACTAGACAAAATCAATCATACTGTTTTGGTAAGCTTTTCATCTGTCGCATACGCTCTGGTACCTGGAACACGTTGTATTGTGATAAATGTATGCCGATTCATAATTGAAGAATGTCTGGCAAAATAGATTTCTAGTACTATAAGTTTATCATAGCCGCAGTGTAATCGGAAGACGATGATTAGGTTTGAAGATACCGGCGCAAGTGTCAGGACTTCCAATGCTAGGACGTATTAGGTAGTTAGGTCTGGTATTCAGTTGGAATGTAGTAAACTTGTTCTAATCACCTGATTTGAAGACAAGTGTCGTGACTAACGACGTTCCAGGTTGACACCAATACTGTACTCCAGTGCAGTCAGTCTGTTGCTCTAATACACCATTAAAGTTTTACTACTAAGCATTCTTATTTCAAAACATTTTAGAAAGTACAAAAAGTTTTTGTTTACAAATTGTATCGCTTATAAAGTTTGTTAGTAATTTAGTGTTCAGTTTGCATTAATTCGTTTCGTTCGTTAAACCCAAGACATAATTGTTAATCCGTGAGCTTTCAATATAGCTAATTCTGCGATTTTAGAATAATAATTGACATGATATAAATTTGGAGGAAATAATGAAGATGACACTTGTAGTTATCGGTGATGTGGAAAGTTTGTGTTGTGACTACTTGCTTTAAACTTTGTCGTAACTATAACATTGCTATATAGCTATAACATGCAACAATACAAAACAATCAATAAATACTACAAAATCATTAAAAAAATTATTTATGTCTAGTTCAACGCGACTTGCTTTTTGTTAATGGCTATACGTGTTTATTACTACTGTAATCACTACTTCAAAAGTAACATACGATTACTGGACGTGACGGTAGAAGCTAAGCTATTGTTGATAATGAGTCTATAGTAATTTGATTTACAGGAAAATCTATGACCACAATGTAACGGAAATCCCATCCCACCAAATGCCAACGGTGACACGGCCATACGTTTGTGAAAACGACCATGAACTACATATAAAGCGCATGTGAAACCTTCGGCTGCATAACTTAAAATATTTAATATTATTACAAATAGTACTGTTTATGATAATATAAGAATGAATTATCAAAAAAAAAAGATTTGTCATAAATATGTTTAGCCTGTCCCACTTAATGTAATTTAAATACTGACAGGAACCAATTTAGTACACATTACATAAAATTTAGTGTAGCATGTAACTAACTGCTTTTAAACAAATATGTATTAAGTAATAAATCACGCACACCTGCATAAGTAGCCAGTAAATAACGCCTTACAGAACAATGTAAATATATTTAACATTGTATAATCCATCTAGAACCAAATTGTATTTATTTTATTTGTTATTTGGGCACGATGATCCAAAAGCTAAAAAATGTTCCATGTAAACATGAAACATCATAATTTTACCTGATATCATGAAAGTTTAGTTAGGGCATTCATTTCAGCCGCTCACACCTGTTTGCCAAAATCACAGTTATTATATTTTGACATTTCAAACGTCTACGCACTTTCCATTCACCACGTTTTCTGAAATTAGCAACATTTGACAATTTTTATTGTTTTATTGTTTATTGTAAAAATGGGACTGCTTGCTGCTTTATGGAAGGATGATCCAATTTCTAAATTGTTCAAGTAAACCTAGTAAATGTAAGGTTTACTTTGATACTATTTTTCAATAATACTAATACTAATACTTTGAGCAGAGATAAATCTTCTGAAATAGGTTCTTAATGTCTAGTGTCAGATCTTGCAAGAAATGTACCGATCTGCAAATAACCATTGCTTATCTTTTCAATACCAACTGATTTAAAATTTAAGTGCTATCTGTTTTGTTGGTTAAAAATTGTTATTATTGGCGATAAAAAAACTTTTACTTGAACATAACAGACCCAAAAATAGTCAATAATTAACTCACAAACTGCAATTTTTGTTCAATTTGTAATCAGGCAAGTTTTAATCCGTCTTGAAACGGGATTTATATTTCACATAATACAACAACGTCATAGAAATAAAACCACAAAAATGGAGCAATATTGGTAACTAATGTACTATCGTGGCCATATATTATATCCCTTCTTTTGACGTCCATTTTCTCGGAAACCTAGGGGCGAAAAAATTTGAAAAAATTCTGGTGCTGTCCTTGATTAATATGCTACAACTCATAAAAATTAAAAAGCTGTATGTGTTGACGTTTTCCCGATTTTTCCGAATTAAGAAGAATTGGCGCTGTTTTTGCCACGTAAATTTTATTCGTTTAACTTTAGCAATTAATTACTCCGGAAATAATACATAGATTTGAACGAATTAAAAAGTAAAATCACCTGCGGAATGCTAGCTTTCAATGTGAATTTTTGTAAAATCATTGGATTAGTGGTTCACCCACAAAAAGCTATATTATGCAATACCAGTCATTCCGTTATTAGAAGAGCTAGAATATTGAAATATAGACAATAGGCTACCCAATACAATACTATTGGCAGGGTGCGCGATGAAAGCGCCTCTACCGGGGTAGGCGGGTACTATGTCCACAAGGTGTAAATGGAGCAGTTCGCAACTATATGTTATAGTTATCTGTAGTGTTTTAGTGGTCCAATCAAATTTGTATTATTATATTGTTTTTTGGCGAATAGCTGTTAGTAGTGAACTTTAAGAACGGTTTATATTCGTTGGATTGACACTTATTGTGTCCCCCATTACGATGATATCGACGACATCGATCTGTGAACTTATAACAGATAAGCAACAAAATAATGCGATGCGCTATAAACTACTGCTCATAGTGTAGGCCACAGTATTTCTCCGTTTCTCCACTACCAGCGCCTAGATCGATTCTGATCTCCCTTCCAGTTGGTATGCTCAGGGCCAATAGAAACAAAAAAAAAAAACTGAGTACGACCGTTGTAAAACGGATAATATTTTGAGCAGTAAATTTAATCAGTAAATTATATATATTTTTTAATTTATCATTACTACTTAATTTTACTAGTGATATACCACTGAGATTATGGTAGTCTCTGTATACCGGGTGACCCACGTCGTAGGTACGCCCGTTTATTTTACTTGTTTAATACGCTGAAGGAATGAAATTTAGAGAGATGCCATTGTTTGGGATACTCTTGAGGCTAATATGATTTCCGTTTTTGGTGAAAATTGTTGAAAATTGTCAAATAAACACTAACTAAATTTATGTTGGCCGATATTGTATTACTGGCGCCCTCTAGCTTGATTTCATCTGGCCATAAACTACACGAAAGAAATAATAAAATTATAAACCCCTAACCACAACAAGTATTTTAGAACCTAGGTTCTTTGAACCTACAAGTATTTTAGAACCTAGGTTCAAAGAACCTAGGTTCTAAAATACTTGTTGTGGTTAGGGGTTTATAATTTTATTATTAAGTTCGCCACAGTCTCCAAAATATTGTCACGAAAGAAATGACAAAAAATTGGCAAAAAAACAGTTTTCTTTCGTGTAGTTTATGGCCAGATGTTTTTA
Organism: Melinopterus prodromus; assembly: GCA_964023965.1. Classification (NCBI taxonomy): domain Eukaryota; kingdom Metazoa; phylum Arthropoda; class Insecta; order Coleoptera; family Scarabaeidae; genus Melinopterus; species Melinopterus prodromus. The sequence continues at coordinate 30,241,970 of OZ030391.1, read as the reverse complement.
ATATTTTTATGATTACAATGACACCAAATACTTGATATTTTGCTGAAAATCGTAGCTTCAAAATGTCCTTTAAAGCAAATATTGGCTTAATACAAGAGTATCCCAAAAAATGGAATTTTTGTGGCGTATTATTACTAAAACGATATTAAATAATAATAATAATAATCAACTTAATTTTAATACATAAGTGTGGTTCATCAAAAATTAAGATGCATTTGTAACAGAATGTTATGAGTTCTTTTATATCATAATAGTAAACGAAACAAAACACTTGAGATATATGGAGATAGTATACTACACTCAAAATATGTTTTGTTATATAGTGACTAGTCAATATTAAGGTTTTGCGCAAATCATTATTTGGGTACAAATAATGAATTCGATAATACGCACGCAGGTATATTTTGTACTTAACCTTGGATTAATAAAATGTTACTATTGCATCACTTTACACACTACTTACTCATTGTTTTGTGTTCATTATTTTGAAAACAATCGTACGTGTAAACGCAGACAGTTTTGCCACTGTTTCCAACTTGCTATTATTATGGTTGTTACTATTACGCTTAAATAGGCATATTTTTTTGCCGAAAAGGCTGACCGATTTATATTCTAGTGAACACTGTGCGACAAATTTTGATCAACTCTTCCTCCCGGGAAATTTTAGCTTATAATGATTCTATTTGGCCCCCTGAACACATCCTCAAGGCGTTTTTCTAGGTTAGCTCGAATAAGCGGATAAGAAAACACTCTGACAAAATAGTCCAGTCAAATCGTTTCCGAAGGTGCCTGTTCCAGGAAAAAATATAGAAGTTTTTTTAAATCTCATTATGGATGTTTTTTTGGAGTGCTAATTCAGAATTTCAACTTTACTACTTCCCACAGATGTGGCTTCTCAACGAAAGTCGCAAAAAACTAAACAATTTTCGAACGTTTTTAACTTTTTTGCGAAAAATTGATAAAACACTTCAAGGTAGACCATCCTATACAAAAATAAAGTACATTAAATTTCCTATAGGAGCACTCCTGAAAACATTTTTGTTTGAACGGTTTCGCCGCTAGAGCGAGAGAAAGAAGCGTAAATTTTCCTACATTATGTAAAACGCAGTTTTTGAGGTAGTTAAAAAGGCTAAAATTGTGCTAAAACTACTTTAATTTCCCTACAAATTACATATCTTTATCACTTATTGGCCAAACCGTATAGCCGCGAGATTGGGTTGTAATATTTTATCATATTAAGCTAAGCGAAGCCGCTAAATCAAGAGCCCGAATACACATAAAAAATACATAATACATTAAGTATTAATTAAAATGAGCAAATATATAGTTGTTGTATTAGTTGTTCCAATTGTCCCTCTGTATATATGGGCCAGACTGGACGAACTATTTCCAAACGCATTTTAGAACATCAAAATAGAAATTCTCCAAATCTCTATAGACATAAATTAGAAACGGGTCACAATATTAATTACCAAAATACTAAACTTATTCACAAATGTCAGAAGAACTATAAATTGCATTTATTGGAACAATACCAAATTGAAAGACATATACTCGACAAAAATATTAACCTTCTTAACGACCAAATTACTTTCCCACACAAACCCCTTTTCATGTACGTCGTCTAGTCTGGCTCACATATTTAATATGTTTTTGTTGTACAACCCTTGCATTTATTGTGTGGATCCTTTTCGTTGACATTTAGTATTGATAACTACATTTGAGTATGTAAACATTAAATTTATAAATTTATGAAAAGAAATGTTCTTTTCCTCAATAGCACCAATGACGCTATGTCTTTTCGTACCTCCAGTTGCGTTGCGTTCGTGGTATCGTCTATTTACGTCCAAACCATCTTGACATGACGTTTCTTGGCGAATTTAGAGGTTTTTTAAAGTGTATTTTAAAATGTATTTTGCTGTTTATACGGCTTTGGATTACTTGACCGTAAGTAATAGATTTTCTATTGTTTTTGTAATGTTTTCAAATTTTATAATTTTTGACCTTGTGTGATGTGATTATAATTGTAGATTTAACCTGATGATGATCATAGATCGAAACCGGTACTTAAAGAAATAATAAATTTGCAAAGGCTAAAGAGGGTTTTTATTGTAATTATATGAAACTACACCTTTGAATATGGACTACTTCAAGAAGAAATATATAGTTATTAAATAAATAGCTGGTAGTATTATAGGTCTCTACTGAATTTTTGGTGAAGAGCTCTTGTTATCGCGGTTTCGCGTAATGTGAATTTCAACGCGTTTTAGCAGCTACACAGTTTGGCCAAAATAACTGATTGTTATGCAACTTGTAGAGAATTACACGCACATCACATAAAGTAGGAAAATTTCGCCTTCTTTCAGCGCGCTCTAGCGGCCAAACCACAAAAAATACACTCGAGGGTGATTTTTATAGCAAATTTAGTGTACTTTATTTTTGTATATAGTGGTCTAGGTCGAAACGTGCATTGCAATAAAATTTTTAGATTTTCTTGCGATTTCCGTTGTGATGCCATATCTGTGGGAAGTAGCAAAGTAGAAAGTCGAGTGTCGCCAAAAATAATATAGAATGATAGAAAAAAAGTACTTCTATATATTTCTCCTGGCCAAAACACCATTTACCTGGACTAAAATTATGAATAAAATTAAAAATAAATTTGCAAATATCTCGCTTATTCGAGACCTAGAAAAACGCCTTTGTGGAAGTGTTCAGGGGGTCATAAAGAATCATTATTAGCTCAAATTTACCGGGAAGAAATTTTTTGTTGCACAGTGTTATATACTTGCGAGCAAGACAATCGACTCACGCACTAAGAGAACATACAGTGTGATATTTTTTTGCAAAAAGGGACGCTAAATGTTTTTAAAAAATACTGTGCTTAAAAGCCTGTATCGTAAGCTTTAAGACAACACCATTACCATCAAATCAAGCCCATACTAATTTAATTCTGCAGCTTAAAGTGGGAGAATACCAAAGAAGCAGTGTATGCGGTACCCACAAATCGCGCATACAATCGATGATAACCGATCAGTTACCTTAGGCAGTTGTGAGCAGTCACTTGCAAGACGTTTACAGGTACACAACTCAGAGATTTGGATACATTGATTCCACCAAACCATGGATACCACACCAACAAGGGCCGCTAAAGTGGTTGCTCTGTTACAACAGAGGCTCAGTCAGCGAACAGTTGCTGCACAGCTGCATTTAAGTCACAGCCGTATCAAGATAAAAATTAAGAATATTCAGAAGATTTGTAGAGACTGGTGCCTTTAATCGGTGGCCGAGAGCCAATAATTATCGAAATACTTCTGAGAGAGACGATCGTTTGATTGCTTCAACCTTATGGCGCAATGGTCATTTGACCGACGTTGCTTTACAACAGGAGCTGCAACGTGTTCGTGGAGTCATTGTCAGCGAGTGGACTGTGAGAAGACGATTGAAGGAAGCGAACCTCACTCCAAAACCGCCTGCCACATGCCCGAAATTGACAACAAGGCACCGGTAAGCGCACCTCCAATTTTCTCGAGTGCACCTGAATTGGGGAATAGAGCAATGGCGATTGGTCCTGTTCACGGATGAGTGCAGAATGTGTCTACATGGCATGGCGGTGACAGGAGGACAGACAGCTGATCGGTTCATTACAGGAATTCTCCTGGAACATGTTGTTCCGTACACTGGATTTATAGGCGCTAACATTGAGTTGAAGCACGATAATGCTCGTTGTCACATGTCACGTACCAGTAACCAGTTCCTGCACGACGTCGGTATACGGACGATGGAGTGGCCAGCCGCCAGTCCAGACTTAAATCCCATAGAACAGTTATGGGGCCATCTTAAACGGAGGGTCCGGGCTAGAAATAATGTTCCTACGAATACTAATAAGCTGAAAATGGCTATGTTGGAGGAGTGGGACGCAATTCCTCATGATTACGTTGCCAGGTTAATAACATCGATGACAAATCGATTACAAGCTGCCATCAGGGCCAGAGGGGGTAACACCGTGTAATGATAAAATAAATTTTTACTTTACTTTACATTTTCTTGTTTCATGTGAAAAATAAGCAATCATAATTGCTTTTCCTAAATTCCCATTTTCCCAACACATTGATTTAAATGACATCATCTCAAAAAGTATCGACTTGATTCTTATACTAATGGTGTGAACTTAATGCTGAAGTTTCAAGCTTTTAAACACTGTATGTTGTCAATACACTGGTCAACCTGTTTTTGAAAAAATCACACCTTTATGTACTCTTAGTGCGTGAGTCGATTTACTTGCTCGCAAGTATATATTCTACTGATTGCAACAACACATTATGATACATTTACCACATATGTAGTTTTATCTATAAATATACAAAACTATCGTATTCAATATTTGCTTGGTGCAGCCGTGTTTTCAAATGGAATACATTTTACATTTAGTTAGTTTCTGTTGTCGATTTGATATGTTTTTGTTTGTGGTAGGTAAAGGTACTGAGAATTGTTATTGAAAATGTGAAATAAGTATGATTTTATTTTTGTAAGTATTTTTAAAACAATTATTATTTTGAATGTAATAATTTGTTATTAATTTAATAATAACCATTAATTTAACATTATTAAATCATCTACCTCATCTATTGTGTCCACTGTCCATATACAGTGGGCGATTACTACAAGCTTCTAGAATCTAGATGATACTCGCGCTAAATTATGCGTTAAATTATATTAGCATCGCAACGGTACTAAATTCGATTATTTTTATGAATGGATACTCAAGAAAGGTTATCCGCATGAAGACCGGAATGTACTAAGGACAAAAGAGCAGTGCACTATACGAAACATCTGCACGTATCTCACAATTGCCAATTAGTGTCAATGTGAATCATTTTATACGATCTTAAAAGGGTTCAGCTTTGAGTGCGCTCACGGTACATGACCACAATATATGCAAATCAACAACTATTGCAGTATCGTATATTGTTGTAATCCTTTATCTCAGACCCGTTAAGTGGTGTCTACAGGTGACTCAGAAATGGGGCACTGCACTGGAAAGTACTTAAGAAGTAGCTATACTACAAATATTTCTGTGTGTAAATAAAGTATGAGTAGTCTATATCTTTTAATAACTATTTTACTTAATGTAGGTAATAATATACTACAAAATACATAATTAAAAAAAAACATCTTTTTATATAAATTGCGGTTAAAAGTAGAAATGTTTAAACCCTTTACTTCACATAAGCGTGCAAAAATTACAAACATTTTGTACGGTTATGTGTTATGTTATCCACCAAAAAGAAATCTATGGGTGAAATATGAAAGAATTTTTGGCGATTATTATGAAAAATGCCAAATAACAAACAATAATTGATTCAAATTGTTTCTTTTGCAACTTTGGTATTTCTTAGAATTCAGCAATCTAAGTAACTGAGTGAATTTTAATAGCAAGATAGGTAGCATAATATGTTATGGATAAACAGGATGTCCTTATGATAATAATGATGATATAGCAATAACCCAGGTTTTTTAGGATTCGCTGCCTTTAATCATGATGCGTTATTTTTTGAAACACATATATTGTTGTGACATGTCAACCCAGTCCCACCCGTGCGACAGATAAGACGGAGATAAGCCACAATTGCTGGTTAATGATTACCTTACCTTATTTTACCTTAAAATGAATACGTAAAGTACAAACGATGCAGTGTAACATAATTCGATCTTTGTAAGTCGATACGCACATGACATTCTGTGAACCGTGTTGTTTTGAAAGACAAGTGTGTTTGACTATACATAGGTAATTATTATTTAAATTTTATTATAACTGGAACAAATACAATTTTAATATTAGAATTATACATACTACTCGGTGTATTTGGTTTGGTGATAAAACTGATAAACAAAATTGTCGATGTAAAATTGAAAACCCAAAGAAGAACATTTTGTTACAAAAATTGGTATGAGGGCGTCCATTAATTACGTGAGGCGTTTAAGGAGGGAGGGGGTCTAGCCGAATCTCATCTAATCTTACTTTTTGGAGAGGGGGTGGTCTCGGCGAATATCAAATATTTTTTCCCTCAAGAAACAGAGTAAAATTGCGATAAAATTGAGTTAAGTTAAACATTTTCCTTCACTAAAATATGGCCTAATCTTACGCAATATTTATTGTGATTTTGCGATTTATTATCACTCTTAAGACCGTGGATGAGTCTCCGTGGACTGAATTGGTATAAATATTCTTTTATTTATTTAATTTATTCATATTTATTATTTTATCTTTACAATTCAACGCCAAATTTTCAAATTGTGTTTAATTGTGTATTTTATATCATCGACACGAGGGTCGGAAGATGGTTTTGGCGAAACCGGCCACACTCTACTTAATAAAAATAAATAGTGTACGAAAAACAAAATTGGTATCTAATTATTTCTAACGAAAAACGTACACATAATGGATAATTAAACGAAATACCACTGCGAGGTCAGTTATATGTATGCTATGTATATACTTCTAAATAACAACAATATATACCAGTATAAAACTATGTTTTTGATGAGTGTATACGGCAATCCATTAAGCTATAGTTCCGTGAAGGACATTCTAGTCGGTGATTCAAGATTTCACCTGAACAAATTGCACGATCTCTGATTTAATAATCATGAGCTGTGCCTTGTAGGGGATACATTCATCAACTCTGACTCATCTGGCGATCGCAAATCCAAAGGAATGCAAAACGGAATAAAGAACTAGCGTCTCTAAGAAAATTGCGCACATTCCCGCGCAGTCGTAAAAATGTCCCGCTTTTTAGGATATATTATCTTTTTACGGAATGTAGGGAATTACTAAGAGAAATAAACTGAAACACTCTTTTTCAAATCGTACGTTGAAAAGCATTCGGTTTTCAAAATTATCATTTTTACAAAGAAAATTATGATTTACTCATTTTCTGTCATCAAATGATACACCGATAACACGTATGTACAATTTTGATTAACTTCAAAGTTGTATTGATATAATAAACTTGAGATTGAACCAAAAACCAAATGTTTAGAATATGGATGGATTTCTAACAGAGTACTTTAAAACTTGCCCAGCTGCTCAGCTCCTACGTAACATCAAACTTTAGCAAAATAGGCGTTAGATTAGAACGTTTGTTATCTTCTAGGACCTTTGTTTTTACAAGATGGTGTTTAATTCGGAAATACATTCAAGTTTGTGCGTTAAAAATATACGTTAAGAGTAAACTTAATAGTACCATAACTAATAATAAAAAGAAATGCCTGGATCAGTTCTCTCGAATATCGGTGCTTTTTAGTTGATTGCAAGAAGCCTACGACAGAGCCACCAATATTCATAAAATCCGTCACCTAGACTCGATATAATCGAACCGCATATATTTTGTATTATCAGCAAAGGTTCCAAATTCACACTTATAATTTGAATGGAAATACCTGAACATTTCGGTGTAAATCTTATTACAAAATCATGAAGTATATTTGATTGCCTACTCAATTCTTGCCCAACCTTAACCATATGAATATTATTCATCTTTCTTAGTCTTCTTACTTTATTCATTAGTTGATAAACAGTATTTATTTACAATATTTATTTCTAACGAAAATGTTATGTTTAAAGAAAGAGGTAATATATGATACAGTCCATTCCGCTTAATCGGGACACATCGGGACTGGTACATTTTGTCCCGATTAAGCGGCTGGCCCAATTATCCAAACTTTAAAAAATAGAGGATTAGTGTTTTTAATAATAATAATAATAATAATAATAATCTTTATTGATGCTACAAATACATATTCAATGTTTACACAAGTCAAGAAAAATAGTAATTACAGAAATTAAATAACATTCATATCATCGAAGTTGTTTGTTAAGAATTCATCAACATTATAGAAACATTTGTTTATGAGGTACTCTTTCAGGACCTTTTTAAATCTATTTTCAGTGTAAGACTTTATAGTCGGCGGAAGAACATTATAAAACTTAAAAGCCCAATAATTGGACCCGATTCGGGACCTTTGAAGTCTTAAGAAAGGCTGGCGATATTGATGGTTTGTACGCGTATCATGTTGGTGCACCATATTTGATGTAGTAAAGGATCTAAAATTTGCTCTCGCATACATTATACATTGTAAGATATATACGCATGGTAGAGTTAGTACATTCAGATCACGAAAACATTTCCTGCAATCATCTCTATAATTAGCACCGCAAATCACTCTTAAGCAACGGCGTTGCAGTGAAAAAACTCTTTTGGTATGACTTGAGTGCCCCCAGTTAAAAACTGCGTACGACATGACGGAATGAAATATAGCAAAGTATGCAGTTCTGAGGTGCCTCAGCGATAGTGTTTGACTTAAAGTTCTTAAGAAGAAGATAATTTTTGCTAATTTATTCGTAACAGAGTCAACATGTATCTTCCACTTCAGCGTAGTATCCAAGCTGACACCCAAGAACCGCACACTCTCAACGTCAGCGTTTGCTGCTAAAGGATCATTGCGCAAGGTAAACAGTAAAGATGAACATTTGTCGGTGTTTATGCATAATTTGTTTGAGAGAAACCATTCCTTAACGTTCTTATCACATTCGTCTAATTTATCAAGTAGCATATTGTAGCTTTCACCTCCTTGAATTACGGTGGTATCATCGGCAAAAAGAATTACTTTTGATGATAAACTAGCAGTGTGTATGTCATTAATGTATAGCAGAAAAAGTATAGGGCCCAAGACTGAACCTTGTGGGACACCACTTTTACAGAGCTGGTTACTAGAAATACTTGAATTAAATTTAACGTGCTGGTAACGGTCAGATAGATAAGATTGCAGTAGATGGATACTAGGTTCCGAAAACCTGTATTGATGTAGTTTGTCAATCAGCAGCTCATGAGACACACAGTCAAACGCCTTTGTGAGATCGTAGAATGTAGCCACAGAATGATATCCGAGCTCAAAGTTCTTTAATATTTCTTTTAAAAGTGTGTCTATAGCCATGCTGGTGGATTTTCCCTTTCTGAACCCATACTGCGAATCACTAAATAGACTATTGTCTTCGAAATGACAGTAAATTTGATTTTTTAATAATTTTTCAAAAACTTTGGAGATCATGGGTGTCAAAGATATTGGTCTATAATTATTACAATTGTCCACTGCATTTTTTTTTGTGAATAGGTATAACAGTTGATATTTTTAGCTGTTTGGGAAAATAACTCTCTTTAATACATTCATTGAATAAGTGTGTAAGTGGATATACGATAATATTTTTCAATGTTTTTACCATCTTTACGTTCATGCCATGGCAATCCCTAGCCGGGGAGTTTCCTAATGAACTGATAGCATCGCGCATTACGTTAAAAGATACTTTATTAAACCGTAGCTGATCTGTGGTTATATTGTCCATGTACTGTAAGGGATTAGTTTCACATTCATCCAAATTACGTATTATGTCTTGCGGTATGTTGATGAAAAAATTATTAAAATCTTCAGCAGTTGGAGCAGTTTCCGTATCATTTTTCTTATTAGGGAGATTATGCTGTATAACTTTCCATATAGTGCTTTGTTTATTACTACTTGACTCTATGTAATTATCCAGTGCTGATCTTTTAGATTTTACAAGTTTGGTTCTATAAGCAATTTTTACATTTTTCAATAGTTGCTGAGGGACTAGCGCTGGATACTCACGGTTTAGAGAATTTAATGACCTCAAATATTCTCTGGCAGTGTACAATTCATCGGTATACCAGTTTACTAGGGGTTTTTTTTCAAAAATTAATTTTGTTTTTACGGGTAGGCAGAAGTCTATAGCATCGATAATTATATTAATAAATTTTGTAGTTTTTTGGTCTAAATGCAGAGATCTGTCGTGCATGAATGACCAATCTACCCCCTCCAGGGTGTTGTATAACACAAACAGCCCAATGTCGGTTAACGGTCTGTACGAGATTCTCTTTCCCTTTGATTTTTCTAATATGCACTGTACCCTGGCAACAATGCCAGCATGGTCCGATGAAATTGTATCCACGATACGGATATTCGCGAGCTCGACAGCAGTTGAGATGAAAATATTGTCCAAACATGCTGCTGCCCTTGTACTGCGCATATTAGTCGGGTAGATTCCATATGTTTTGAAAGCATTACACAGCAGTTTTGCATCCGGATCATCTGTGTTAAACTTTACATTAAAGTCCCCACATATAATTAATTTTGACAGTGTATAATAGCGATCCAACACTGATGACAACTTGTCCAGAAAAACCTTAAAATTGCCAGATGGGGATCTATAAACCGATAATATCATGAATCCATCGCACTTTATACCCGTGATCTCAATGTCCAACTCCACCGAAACATCGTTCAAATTTATGGTTACGAATATATTATTAAATAAATTAAAAAATCTGATGTGGCCAGGCACATAACTTTATCATACCTACAATATATAAAATTAATAGTTTAGCTGCATGAGATTCTATTTGATCGAGATCGATCGTGTCTGCATTAAAATAAAACAAGTTAGCCAGGATTTGACAGATATTTTGATAATATTGAATGTTTTGTGTACCTTGCTTAAAAATTCTTAGGGGACCAAATAGGACATACTTCTGCTAAAATAAAAAAAAATTCGGCACGGTTACTATATATTGACATACTACGTGTGATAAAGTACAAAGGTTGTTGGTTCTGATGATTAATATATTATATTGGCTTAGAAGCCAACTAAAGCCCGAAAATATAGTATGCTAGAGCATACTATTTTTTCGGGTTTTAGTTTTACCCCCTCTTCAGTGCTAACTACAAAAGATAATAAAGAATTATGCTCAATATTCCAAATAAGTTTTAATGATAACAGTCTGTCTTACAATCTTTCTTGTATTTATTCGCGAAAACATAACAACATTGCTATCCGCACTCGAAATACAAATTGACTTTGTAAAAAGATGTTTCAATATTGTTTCACATAGCGTACGTGCGCGCGTGTTTCTCCTCCTCATCGCATTCTCCATGCATGTGCATGGATTCGATCTCAATCGAATACAATTTGCTGATGCAGCTAAACTATTAATTTTACCAAAAAATGCCATAGACATAAATTATACAAAATTTCCTCTACTTTAATTTACTATTTAACTATTTTGACAAAATAGCAGAAATGGCGGCTCATTTCAAAATTCAAAATTCCTGAAAAATGCTTAGAGGAAACAGCCAGTTCCTTTGGACCCTTTTGAACCAAAAGCTTTTCAGCTCTAAGTTTAGTCATAAAACTGCTAAATATGAATTTTCGTCCCGATACCTTTAGTAGTTTCTCCGGAATCGTCTCGACAAAAATTGAGTACACACACACACACACAGACATTTTTTTGTAACTTGGTCAAAAATGATCAGGGGACCCAAAAAGACCTATTTTTGCTAAAATCAAAATTTTTTTTTTGGCACGATTATACTTCATTATACTGCGTATGATAAAGTAAAAACATATTATTGTTCTCGCACCATATGGAATTTTTTTATTATCCATTTCTCAGAAAATTTTATTCTTTATAAAAGTTAGCGACTTGTATGAAACCAACACGACAACCGTCAAATGTGTAAATTTCCATATACCTAGCGATTCAGAATATATGAAGAATTTGTTATAAGAGTACAGTACCTTTATTTTGATTATTATCGATAAAATTTATTTAGAATTGTTGTTTAGAATAAATGTAATCAATATTATATTCAAATATGAAGTCGTGGCAATTTATCTTGATTTTTTTGTTTGTTTTTTGCAATTCTTACTCTTCTGGCAAATATTAGTAAATGCCAGTTATACTAAAAGGTTTCTTTTTAATATATTGTTTAGAACTTTGAATACAGTTTTTACATTTTTAATTATTTTGGTATGATAACTAATGTTTATTTAGCAAAATTACTCATTTTCTTGCCGCGAAGTGGATATTTCACCCTGTAGATAGTAAGAGCTACGATGTCGACTAAAAAGAATAAAAGTTGCGTAAATATGGACTCTTTTCACAACCGTTTTTGCGTTTTAAAAGTTATACATAGATCACCACATATTACAAAAAAAAGTTAAAACTCACGATTTTTTTTTGTTTAATAACTTCACTATTACGATACATAGAAAGTCAAACTATTGTACATAAGAGCACACCATGAAACAATTTTTTTAAATTGTAAAAAATAAAATACTAAAATATTTTGCATAAAATGGAATTTATGAGTGGTAGATAAAACGTCGTATTTGACTCGCACATAACGGATATAAATGGCTCGCGTGTAAACTTCATGCTTGCAATTTATATCCTTAATTATGTGCTCGTCAAATAATATGCTATTGTAGTTTCATAATCAGTAACTTAGGTATAATATGTATCTATAAAGTTTTTTTACTGCTTAACAATATTGATTTTCTTTGGTAAAATTTGAAAACCGTTATTTTTGTAAATTTGGAAATAGACTGAGATTAAGCGTTTTAATTTTTATTTGTCGGTTTAAAGACATACACAAACACAATTTTAACTTTCAGTTTACTCACCTCTTTAGCACTTTAGCGTTATATTTTTCCGGAGGCCGAAGGTATCGGGAAAACCCGACGTTCGGCATTGGCATCAGCCCAAACATACACCTTCGCTCGGACACTACAGACCAAATCTGTATAATGCAGTGAACGCCACTTTAAGTTTAAAAACATTAATACTAATAATGATAATAATGCGGGTCTTAACTGCCCGCATTAATTCGACAATTTTTAACAGATAGAAATGGTTGTGTGTTAATTTGCGAAATTACATATGTGGGGAAGCTAAAGTTCCCGACAAAGAAACTAACTGGTGAATAATAAAAATTTGCGTAAATGGTAATATTTTGTTTTGCGTGTTTGTGCGGTTTTCGGTAGTTATCAACGCGGTCGTGCAAGAGTTATGATTAATTTGCGATAAGTAGTTTTCAATGTCTCACATGTCGTTAGTTTGTTGGTTTCTCTGATGCGGTACAATCAATATTAAATCTGTTCTCGATCGTGACATGTTATATTTACAAAAACTTTTGGAATGCCTGGGCATCGAACAAGTAAGTGGAAATTTAAACGCAAATAAAAATAATAAAATTACAGATTGCATGTTCTAAATCGTTTAGGTTCCATTTATCATTCAGTCATGAGTGAATACAAAAATAATATTAGTAGCTTCTGTGGTTTAAATGAGTCTATATTTCATTAGAAAACTCTTTACAGATATTGTGCCTTTTACTGCCGACAATAAATGTAACGTTTTATCTAGAAACGCATGCTCTTTTCTGAGTGGTACTTAAACTAAAACGGACAATCCTTTTAGTTTCTTCTTGTTTTTTAAACGTCGACATTACGATATTATATTAGTTTTATCAGCAGTTTTGGCGGAATACGTACTTGTGAGCATCACTATGCATAATTCACAGATGAATATAGTATCTCCTAGCAGCCAAGTAATCATATTGCTTTTAATTAACCGAACCGTAGTTATGTTATTATTTTATAGGTTGTGAGTAGTAGTTTTGGATACGAATACGAAAACGTATAAATGAATGAAACAGTATGTGACAAACACAGAGTGAACATTTACGGCAAAATTAAAATGGTGATATAATGGTGATAGATATAACACAGTGGTTCCCAAACCTATTTTGTTAACCGTGTTATAGTTATAAGTTGTTATAGTGTTAGCCCCCACCCCCTCGTTGGGAAATCAGCTCATCCTTTTGATACCTTGGAAAGAACTAAAACACCTTGAACACAAAATTTGTAATTGTATGTTAAAACGTTTTAATATTGAAAATCATCTTAGTGAGAAGGATGTGTCTGGTGTGTTGACACCAATTTGTTGACGTTTGCAGCTAGATTTGTCGGCAACATCCTTAGATCGCCTCTATCAGTTACTTGTAGGCGGTTTCGTGGTTTCGTCAAAAGATTTATGACTGCACTAAATCCTCGTTCAACTAAATATGATGACGGAAATGCCAATGATAAATGAAAATTTTTCATTTTTTTACTATTGACCACAATCCGGGATGAAGTTCGGGGTTAACGATTTTGCAAATGATAATTTCGTCAAAATCGTTATATAATTAATTAAACTAGAGAACATTCTGGATAATTTATGTCTATGATATTTGTTGGTAAAATTAATAGTTTAGCTGCATGAGCAAATTTATTTGGTAGTGTCAAACGCTGAAGTTTTGGCAATACCTACTGTCAATAGTATCAAAATATCTGTCAAATCCTGGCGACCTAGTTTTATTTTAATGCAGACACGACAGGTCTCGATCATATAGAATCTCAAGCAGCTAAACTATTGATTTTATGTGTAGTAAAGTTCTGGCCACATCAGATCTTTTTCGTAATAAATTCATGAAAGTTTGGAATGCTGACAGTCTATCTATGGCAGTTGCAAAACGGTGTCTCTCTGACTACAACCGTTTAGCTTTCACAAAATCTTCAGCACTTCTAGGTGAGTGGCTTACAGAGAGTAAGTCTGGTGAACACCGTTGTTCAGTTGTTCAGCTACAGAATTTTGAAAGACTGGATTCGCTTTTATTCATTGGATTTTATAAGAAAAAGAATTGGTAAATTTTTCTCCAATTCGCACAACAATAGTCACGTTTTTGTGAAATCTTTGAACAAGTTTTGGCGCAATAGTTATTGTGCGATCGAGTTACAAATATTGCCGATTCTTAGTGATGTCAATACGGACACCTTTTGTTTCAATTGGGCGATTTTTGTTTTAAACTTCTTAAAAGCTTACTGTTATAACATGTATAGAGTAAGTATAAATGGCTAAGGTTACTTTGAATTGTCCGCCATACAAAATTATTATAATGTATGTAACACGAAAAATGCCACATATCATTGGTTAAGTAGAAATCCGATGTTTGCCACCATAATGGCATGCACGGAGGCTCCAAGTTTAAATCATTTTTAGTGTTTGCATGGTATTTTCCATAGCTGTCGTAATCTAATTTATGGTGTAGGTAAAGATTAAATATTGCCTATTACTTTTTACAAAAAAACATCTGGACACCTACAACATTAGTAGGACCCAGCGTTTTACTTGTTATAAATGGGACACTACGTATTGTAGTGCTATCGGATGAAATTTGTATACAATAGGGCTTGTCACCTAAAATATCTACATTTGAATATGGTACGTGGAGAGCAATTGTTTATTTTACCCTATGCTCCCGTCAACGAAAGATCAGATGTTCGACACCGCGTTCGAATTTATCATGGTGTTTATAATAGTCAGTTAGACCCTTCCAAAGTGGAAACAACGTATTTGGGGGCCCTCCGTTCAGTGGTCTCGCAGTACCGCATTTCCAGTCTGCTCACCCTCTTCATCATCTGAAGAGTTAATTTGCTCTTCCGCAAGCAACCCGACCTCCTGCCTAATTGACCCCAGAGTGTTCGTTAGTCTCTTAGTGTCGCCGCTTATATGTGCCTCTCTTAACATTTTTATTGCCATATAGCACTAGAAAACGCTCTTTTTGCTTCCTCCTGTTTGTTTACAAACCGGTTGCCGGGTTCTTTATGGTGGTGACTACGCGGATTTTCGGACTGTAGGGTGCGAGGATTTTGTTCCAGCGCGGAACACACTGATCATGAAGGTAATGCTGTGCTTTATTAATTATTATACATAATATAGTCAAAACCGATTACTTTGCTTGCACGTCAGAGATAAGTGAATATTCAGGTGGAAATACGTGTTAAATTAGGATGTCAATGCATGACTGAACTATGAGTGAATTAATATTTGGTATTGACTGCACCGGATACCGAATATATATTTGGGAGCAAACTCATATTGTTTGGTATACGTATGTACAAGGGAAACTGAAACTACCTAAACATTTCAGTTCTGACGTAGATTCATAATATTTTAGCGAAATTATTATTATTAATATCTATCTTTTCACTGTAATTCTTTTTCCATAGTTACTGTTATCAGTATTAATGGTTTTTCCATTAGTATATGGTAATATTAACTAGTACGTTAGTCACAATATTATTATTAGATTTTAAATCGGCATCAATTAATAACAGTAAACGTAAACGAATTAAAGTCCGTAAAAATACAATGAATGATTCACGACTTGTCAATCCGTCAATTATGGTCAAACTATTGTAGTTTCTTTTAATTGATGTATCGCTTTTGATTGTACTGTTATTTGTATCGTTTGCATATGTATTTGCATTAGTGCTTCGAATCCCGGACAATATACTGATCCCGGGATTTCGGGATTAAAGATTTTGTAGTCCCGGGATCCCGGGATAGATGAGAAAGGTAAAAATGCCGCATCAAAACGCCTGGGATGACAAATCCAAGCTCATCACAAACTCGAGATGCTTCATACCAAAACATTACATTTTTTAGTTTATGGTAAAATCCTTAAACTGGAAGAAACTGTTTCGCTGTATTTTATTACCTATTTAGTAATTTTATATTCTGTAGTACATCACATAATCCAGGTAAAGAAATCCGCCACAAATTTCTTTATTTTTACTTTCTTTATTCTTTTATTTTCTATGTTTTTCCTGTTGTTGAATGTAAAGTAAAAAGACTTAAGCAAGTTGACAATCTAGTTCTAGCAAAATCTGTTCTTCCTATTATAGCAACATGTTGGTGTAGTGTAAACGAACATATTATGCTTGATACTTAATTTAATAAGAAAGGGTGAAGTCATAAACTGACATTCACACTTAAAAAATAGCAGCTCAATTGATTTATTGCAGGGCAGTGCCCACGTTTCGTTCATTAACACAAAATGAGTAAATAATTTAATGTTAACTTTTTCAGGATCCCGGGATTTAGATTATAATCCCGGGATCCCGAAAAAACGCATTATTTGTCGGGATCCCGGGATCCCGTAATCCCGGGACTGGAAGCCCTAGTTTGCATACATGTACTAACATGCATCTTAATAATATCACTGCTACTAACATAATCGTAGTAGTAAATATTTGTAGCTAATCTCCGTATGTTGGTATTCTTTACGTTTAGCAACCATTGTTCTGAATACATTTTGTTTTTCCCGATGTGACTGCATTCGAAATACTACTTTTTATTTTAATCAAAGTTTGTCATTCTTTTACTTATACTAGACATCCACAAAAAGTTCATCATAATGACTTACATAACTGGTAATTTCAAATTAATTGATTAAATAAAAGAGGTTTGAGGTGTTCATCTTCAAGTGTAACACATAACAAGGCCATGCCTAAAAATATTGATGAAAGCCAAGGTTGATAATAATTATTTATTTATGATAAACCATACAGATATCCTCAAGGTAGACTAAACTTTCAATATAGAACTGTTTTGCCTTTATTTATTTTAATTTTGTTTATAGCTGATGTAACTTTACTTAAGCATATTACACTGACACACTTACTCATAACGTGTAAAAGATCTGATGTGGCCAGGCACATGACTTTATCATACTATACATATATATATATATATATATAAATAATAGTTTAGCTGCATACAGTTTGATCGAGATCGGTCGTGTCTACATTAAAATAAAACTGTTAGCCACGATTTGACAGATATGTTTATACTAATGACACTACCTACTGTCATTAGAATAAAAATATCTGTCAAATCCTGGCTAACTTGCTTTAAGGTGCGTTCGCATTAGTGCTAATGGCAGTGGTAGCAGACGCCATTATAGTATTTCTAATAGAAAGTTGCTAGTGACTCATGTTTATGTACATGCAAACTAATATGTGTCACTATCACGAAATGTGAGAAATACTATAATTTCGTATGCTACCACCGCCATTACCACCAATCGGAACACACCTTTATAATAATGCAGACATGACCGATCTCTATCAAATAGAATTTGCTCATGCTGCTAAACTATTAATTTTACCAAAAAATATCATA
Source organism: Melinopterus prodromus (assembly GCA_964023965.1). NCBI lineage: Eukaryota > Metazoa > Arthropoda > Insecta > Coleoptera > Scarabaeidae > Melinopterus > Melinopterus prodromus. The sequence goes on along the minus strand of OZ030391.1, from coordinate 30,224,049 downwards.
GACATAAATTACTCAAAATTTCCTGTGCTTTAATTTAGTATGTAACTATCTTGACGAAATTTCAAAAATTGCGGCTCATTTGCAATGTTATTGAAAAATGATTATAGAGTAAACATCCAGTTCCTTTGGACCTTTTTGAACAAAAGCCTTTTCAACTCTAAGTTTAGTTATGAAACTTCTAAATATGAAGTTTCCTCCCGATACCTTTAGTAGTTTCTTCGGCATTTTTGTACCTTGGTCAAAAATGTTCAGGGGACCCAAAACGACCGATTTCCGCTAAAAACCTTTTTTTTGGTTCGATTACAATACTTTTTCATACTATATATGATAAAGTCAAAACTTAGAATAAAGAATTTATACGTGCGACTATAATAATATACTATTGAGAAAAATGATATAAATAAAATACTTTGTCCCCACCTTAGTTTGCGACAATAAGAGCGGGAATTAATAAATTAATTGAATGAAATTGTCTGTCATATTGAATCTGTAGTGCCGTGTAGAGCATAGAGGTCGTATCTTTGTGAAAAGGTATAAAATGTTGAGAACGTGCTGTGATTTTACTTCGCAAATCAAAGTACTCTAATATGCCCCGCTTTAATCTTTGTCATACTCGTATATCTTTTTGCTTTAACAGATCAAGAAAAATCATTCCATCATATGAATTTATCGGAAAATGTAAAAACTGAATAAATTTGGAGATACAACCTCTAGCTTAACACAGTTTAACCACAGTGTAAAACGCATCCTAATTTCTGACCTGAGAGTCAAATACAGTATCTTTTACATATTTTAATGGATATTTAGGTGTCGCTACCAGCTGCCAAATTACTAACTTTGTAGAATGTGGGTCTTTTAACAGAAATTGTGAGTTGTCTCGTTTTCAGAATGTCAGTGCGAAAAAAGCCCAAAAATGTAATTAACGCATAGGTAAATTTATTACACAAAAATCAATTGATAACAAAAATACTAAAAGCAAGACTAAATTGTATGTCTAACAATAATTAGTATACTCAAGCATTGATGTAATAATACACTGTGGGCAAAAAAACGGCACAAAGTTTTGATCACTCGTATTTGCAATAATATTTAGCCAATTCAAATATTTCTTTAAAAAGCCTGTTGCTTGTAATGTGAAGATTGAAACGATGCCATATTCGCAATAACAGAACGTTTCAACCCAAAGTTATGGTGCTTTAAGTTTGACTATGCAACATTTCTAATAATATCGGGTCTATTTAATATGAAATTAAAGGTGCATTAAAATCAATACGTAATGACATTTGTCTTGTTTTCGTCAAAAGGGACAGCAGAGATTTTATAGCATCGTATACAGAGTGATTTTTTCTTTTACAGGATGCAATTTTTAAAACATGTTTGTTATTATATTTATTAAAAACCAGCGGAATTGGACTTTTGTACAAAAACATTGCAACGGCACTAGAAATTCAAATAATTGTGTACTTGAGTAATCTTTAAGACCGTGGAGAAACCTTGTTATGGGCGGCATGTTTGAATTTATCATTTTAGGTGGTCTTTTCGTCCGTTTCAATTATGATATATCACACTGGTTGTTTACTGTAAATTTTAGACGAATGTTACTTGTTCTTTTGTGTGTTTTTGCAAAGATTGGATCGGAGCTGGAATCAACGTTTTTTGAGTATGTCACATCACTTCAAACCAAATCTTCTTTTTTCTACTTTTATGTCATGTTCAAATAAATAGCACTTCCAACATCAGTCTAAACCCCGAATATGTATATTGTGTTGTTCCGATTATTCGGTAGTTTTTATTTGAAGATGTAATTTTTACAAGAAAAACGTTCAGCAAAGACCTGATCGTCAGACAAGTGAAAGAAAACTGCCATAATTTTAGTTCAATAAAAACGATGTTGGTTTAGTTCCAAAACACTGCGAAAATAAAAAATCTACGGCCCAATAAGTGTAACACAATATGTAAAACAGGTAAGAAAAATCCTTCAAAAACTTCAAAATCAAACATGGCGCCCATTACAAAACTAAATGTTTGTCAATAAGGAAATTGTGCAAGTGTTATCTAAGGAACGATTTATATCATATCGGTAGACCAAAAGTATTAAAAACAATAATATTATTCAAAATATATTTGATAGCGCAACACATTGCACATGTGTTAAGAAAACATAAACAAATCTACTGTTTGATAACATGACACTAAAACAACAAAACAAACTATTTTAGCTTTTCGAACCGAAATAACTACTGCAGATTTAATTTATCTTTTAAAAATTACTCTACCAACTTTGAACTTGCTTATTGAACCTCTTATGTTTTAATACGAACCAAAAACATTAGATTACAGTTATCGCCAAAGTCATCTATCCCAATTACACCAAACTCATTTTACCTAACATAAAAAATAAAGTTTTGTCAAAATGACTGTCTGAAATCTTCAACTGTTGCGATATCGGCGTCACGCAGCATCTGTTCCAAACTGTCTATCCTAAACCGAGCATTTGGAAATTAAAAGCGGTTCTGCCCCCAATTGACATACAACACCAACCCCGTATGGGGAGTGTAGGCGATGTTGAGTAATCTATCTAATTATACCTTTAGAGCCCTACCAGCAACCAGTACATCGGTTTCGATTAACTGCCTTGGGATCTCGTATTACCCATTACATATGCGCCCATTCGACCGTTATATTTTATAATTGTTTTTGGTACCACTTATTTCCGGTGTATTATTATGGTGCATTAAGTTGTATACACGTTACACTTTTTATCGGGTGGGTCTTTAAATAAAAACACAATTTCCATCAATCGTCTCAGTTTAGTACATAATTTACTAAGTAAAGACTAAATGGAGATAAAATATTGCAAATTATTGTTAATAAAGTAAAGTAAAACACACCTTTTTTTGCAACTGTTATATTTATTTATTTCAGCCCGGTTTCGCCCGTTCATTTAAGGGCATCATCAGTGAAAACTCGCTGTACTAACGTCATAATGTTCGTCAACATCTTTCTTTATTACTTTATTAGCTAAGTAATGCACTGAACATTTCATTGTTCTACGGGTTGAACTCGTGTATGTAGTAGGGAAGTGTATGCAGTGGCCCTTGCATTTGGTGATTATGAACACATGTTAGCACATGTGTTTTTCGCATATACTTATCAGTAGTATCTAAAGATTGGCGCAATGTAATATACATACATGAATCACAGATATACGACACGAGAAAACAATAAAAAACCAAACCTTACCGCAGTTTTGTGTTTGCTATGATTAATTGTTTCGCAATTCAATGATTTGCAATGCACGCATCGATGCTCATGATAAAGGCGCGTGGAGTCTGGTCAACGACATTTGTTTTTCTGATGAGAGAGATAACAGATAAGATAGAAATGTATTATAGAACTAGACATACTTTTTCAAATTCTTACCAGATAACAAACCACTTACATCCTGTGGACAAGTGTATAGTCAAACCGATATGATCATTTCAAATGTGGTCTATGTAGAAATTGTTCAGCTTTGGTGTTCTTTAGTTCCTAAGTCAATAATACGCCAAGATCAGATACTGAATGCGGATGCGGATGACCGTGAGGAAATGAATTTTGGGATTACCATTATCCTTAGCCGCAACAATGTTGGTTTAAACCTTGTGAGATTTTAAATAACAATTGATATGCATGTAATCCGGGTGGTTATCATACTAGATATACAGGCTGTCTCAACAGTGCGATCTCGGAAGATTGTACATCTGTCAATGAAGATATTTTACAACTTATTATCGTGTATACAGGTTGTTCCATAAGGTAGTACCAACCCAAACTTATGTTTTTTTTTAATGGAACAACCTACGGCACAATTTTGAATTCCTCGCTAAGTTTTACGCCAATGAAACATAACATTACCCACACTTTTATACTTTTTGATTTATTGGCATTTTTATGGAAATCAGCAGTCTAAGAAAAGCAGTACACTAGGGCCTCGATTTGCGTCGGGGTTACGTTCCGGGAAAATGCGACGCATATCGAAACAACGCAAATCGAATCACATTTTTCCATAAGACACCATACAAATTTTTTAGATGCGTTCCGCAAACGTCGGATTTATTTTTTGATATGAAATAATGTCTCATACAAAATAATTATTGGGATGTAAAAGTACCGGTAGTATTACCGCCGCGGTAACTTACCGTGATATTACCAAAAGTATCGATAATATTGCCTCCGCGGTAACTTACCTTTGGTAACATACCATAATATTACCAAAAATACCGGTAAAATTACCGCCGCGGTAATTTACCATCAGCGGGAATTTATGCCTCCGGTAACTTACGGTAATATTACCAAAATTACCTGTAATATTACCCCGGTAATATTACCGTTCTGTATCTGTAGTCGCGACCACCAATCAGCGCAGCGAAGTATCAGACTGCCGTAAGCGGGAAACAGCCGAAGCAGGTTGGCAACCGATGAATTGTAAGCAAACTGACCAATCGACGCAGTGTGTTCGAGGGAATCCCCAAATTATTTCGTCTGTGATGACGCATATCAAATCAAAACAACGCAAACCAGATTTACGGTCCTATATTTTCGATCAACGCAAATCGAAAACAACGCAAATCGAGCCGACGCAAATCGAGGCCCTAGTGTATATCTCAATACCTGTCTTTAATTTTATTGCGCGCGCTTTGATTATGATTAAGTAAGAAGCTGTCTATGAGCGTGATTACCTACCATACCAAATTGTGTACAGGGTGGTCATAATCTGCAACAAAATATAGCAAACAGTTTTTACTAAGAAAGTAATTTTTTAAAAGGAACGTCCTATATCTAATTAAGTTTTTGGATTCTACGCATCGTTGTGTACAAAAAAGTACTAGTACACACTAGTGCTAAAACAAACCATTGCAGAGATAACTAATCTTCTTCATAAAAAAATCGATTTTTCTGTCAATAAGTGTTTCTACATCTACATTAACTATTAAATCAGCTAAGTATTTACCTAAAGTACTGTTTTGTCGAATCATTTATCTTTCTTTTAATCAAATAAAACTTTTCCACATCTGCAATTTAATATTATAATTTGAAATAAAATTTTAGTTATACCCTGTAGCCTATGAAAAACTGTGCTAAACAAGTTATTACGGTATCTGTCAGTGGTGGTGATATTGTTAGGGTTGTTAAGTTAGATTTGCATAATTTTTGGAAATATGGCGATCTTTTCCCAGGAGGAACTAATTGACATGGTGTGGGTTTTTGGCGAATGCAAGAAAATGCTTTATTTTATTAAATAAAAATGAAATTATTCGATACCACAGTACTTTACTTAACTGGTTTAATTATTAATGTAGGTGTAGAAGCATTTATTGATAGAAAAAGCGATTTTTTTTATTAAGACGGCTAGTTATCTCAGCAATGGTTTATTTTAGCACTAGTGTGTACTAGTACTTTTGTGTGCAGAACGCTGCGTAGAATTCAAAAAAAGAATTAGACATGGTGTTCCATTTAAAAAAAAATTAACTTCTTAGGAAAAACTGTTTGCTTTATTTTGCTGCAGATTATGACCATCCTGTACACAATTTGGATATGGTGGGTAATCATGATAATAGAACGCCTCTTACGTAATCCAAGCGTGCAAAATAAAATTAAAAACAGTTATTGAGATATACAGTTTTTCTTAGACTACTGTTTTTCCATAAAAATCCCAAAAAATCAAAAAGTATAAAGTCTAGTGTAGGTAATGTTATGTTTCATTGGCGTAAAATTTAGCGAGGAATTCATAATTGTGCGTTGTTCCATTTAAAAAACATAAGTTTGTGTTGGTGCTACCTTTAGTGTAAGCAAATTAGATCGAAAAACAAGGAATAGAAGAAAAAATTTATAAAGTTTTAAAATTTTGGTTATGAACTCTCAGTAAGGACCCAAATACAGATCCGAAGAGTTCCCACCTCTACGGTGGGAGCTTCATCCCCTTTTGCTCAAAAAACTACCCCCAATCATGACGGCGCGGTCTTTTTCGGCGTTTTGCTCGTAAACCGCAATTTGTACGAAAAAATGTTACAGGACTTTTTATATTCTCCATTAAATTCTCTATAAGAATGTCCCTTACTATTTTTTGCGTATCTCCCACCAAACGCTTGTAAATGACCTTGGAATATAGGCATAGTTTTCAGCGCGAAGTGAATAATGAGCCCAGCGCCTTTTTCTGCGGTGATTATCTTTAAAAATGTTAGTCTAAGAAAAAAAATGTATAGAATCAAAATTAAAGAGCAGTTTTTTCTCTACAAGGTGCATATAAAATAAGATCCTTATGATCAAGTGTTAGTGTTCATATGATGGTTTTATTATATTTGTGCATTCCGTACTTTGAGCGGATTTCCACGCCACCTTTGAGGTAGAGCTCTGGGTGCGTTTTTTTACCTGGTTTCGACTGTAGGCCTAATCCACTACTAAAATATATCAATTTATTAATTTTCCTCTGCAAAGTCGTCCTCCTCGATCGAATTGAAACAACTTTACCTATGACGACTAGATCACATTGTGGAGCAGCGCAAACCAACTTTTACACAGGTACATCGCTGTCCACATCCATTTTTACAGCCGCAGGATATAAGCTGAAGAATTGAAGTTGGAGCTGCCACTTCAGTCATAACCACTGGCATTAGAATGTTTTTACTCTTGCTCCAGCCCCATTCATTTGTCGTTAAAGTTTTTCCTCGTCACGTCCGAATTTGATTAAAAACCCGATATGAATGTTGTGCTAATGCAGCAGATGTAGGTGGTAGTCTAGGCAACATTACTGCGTGACTGGATTGGCCAACTAACTTATTAAATGAAATGAACCGGTAATGATTCACAGATGTCTCTTTTCGGGGTGCCTTGTATATTGTATAAGGCAAATGTAAATTTCTCACCAGCTCTTGCTATGTCACCTTTCGCCGATGAAGGATTATTGAATATTTCAACTACTTCTTATAAATCCTTTCTTGACTTTATTAAGTTTATAGTCTGCGAATTTCCTTTCCCAAAAAAGGCAGACGTAGTGTCGCAACCACTAAACGCATGGGAAAATAAAATGTCTTTGTCTTTGCAACCGTTTAAAACTTCCGAAATTTGTAAGTCATGGTAGCTCTCAGCAGCTCTCAAAAAGCGAATGTCTTTGTCCGATGGAGAAAGGGCGGCGAGGAGTGTTAGCAAATCAATATCTTGCCCAACAACAGATTTTCGATGAGCACATTACAATCAGCAGGTATTTCCACTTTCGCTGCTACCGATGATGCCGACTTGCTAATTGTTCAGACTGCGATCGACGCAGCCAAGAATTTTGAAAAATCTGTTGTTGGGCAAGATATTGATTTGCTAACACTACTCATCGCCCTTTCTCCATCGGACAAAGACATTCGCTTTTTGAGAGATGCTCAAGGAAATATTAAGAAAAAGGCGTATGGTTCCCATGACGTATAAATTTCGGAACTTTTAAACGGTGGAAAGATAACATTTTATTTACCCATGCGTTTAGTGGCTGTGACACAACGTCTGCCCTTTTTGGGAAAGGAAAGTCGCTGACTATAAACATAATAAAGTCAAGAAAGCATTTACTAAAAGTGGTTGGCATATTCTATAATCCTTCATCGGCGAAAGATGACATAGCAAGAGCTGGCGACAAATGTACACTTGCCTTATACAAGGCACCCCGAAAAGAGACATCTTTGAATCATTACCGGTTCATTTCATTTATTAAGTTAGTTGGCCAATCCAGTCACGCAGTAATTTTGCCTAGACTACCACCTACCTCTGCTGCATTAGCACAACATTCATATCGGGTTTTTAATCAAATTCGGACGTGGCGAGGAAAAAGTTTAACGACAACTGAATGGGGCTGGAGAAAAAGTAAAAACATTCTAATGCCAGTGGTTATGACTGAAGCGCCAGCTCCAACTTCAATTCTTCAGCTTATATCCCGCGGCTGTAAAAAAGGATGTGGACAGCGATGTACCTGTGTAAAAGTTGCTTTGCGCTGCTCCACATTGTGCTCTAGTTGTCATGGGTAAAGTTGTTTCAATTCGATCGAGGAGGACAACTTTGCAGAGGAAAATTAATAAATAGATATATTTTAGTAGTGGAATAGTCCTACAAGGGGAAACCACGTAAAAAACGCGCCCAGAGCTCTACCTCAAAGGTGGTGTGGAAACGCCCTCAAAGTACAGAATGCATAAATATAATAAAATCATCATATGAACACTAACACTTGATCATAACGATCTTATTTTATATGCACCTTGTAGAGAAAAAACTGCTCTTTAATTTTGATTCTATCAATTTTTTTTCTTAGACTAACATTTTTAAAGATAATCACCGCAGAAAACGGCGCTGGGCTCATTATTCACTTCGCGCTGAAAACTATGCCTATATTCCAAGGTTATTTACGGGCGTTTGGTGGGAGATACGCAAAAAACAGTAAGGGACATTTTTATAGAGAATTTAATGGAGAAAATAAAAAGGCCTGTAAAAATTTTTCGCAAAAATTGCGGTTTACGTGCGATACGCCGAAAAAGACCGCGACGTCACGATTGGGGGTAGTTTTTTTAGCAAAAGGGGATGAAGCTCCCACCGGAGAGGTGGGAACTCTTCGGATCTGTATTTGGGTCCTTACTGAGAGTTCGTAACCAAAATTTCAAAACTTTATAAATTTTTTCTTCTAAAAAAGCTAATTTTCCTACACTACTTATGAACATCCTGTATACACGCAAATAATTTTAGAATTTGCGCCTCTGAGTTCTGTATATAAGAGTGAAATCAGTTTTAAAATATCCTCATTAACAGAGGCACAATCTTCCGAGATCGCACTGTTGCGACACCTGTATAATAAAGCGCTCCATCCGAGATCTGCTAGCGCAAATTATAATATAATATTTTCAGTTTTTATATCTTTACAGCGATCCTATTTCACCTTTGTGTCGTCAATTGATCGGCAAGATTTGCAAATAATCGGTTCAAAATGGTAAATATGCGATATTGTTGAAGTACCTGAGTTCAGTATTTTTCCAATCTATGAACAAAAAAATGGTCATTTCGTTTTCCTCCGCGACGGGGCGGCTCTTAAATTTTGTTACTACCTATATTAATGAATTAAAAAAAACGCTTTTTCGAATTTCCGCCGCTTATATTCATCCGATCGGGTCCGTGTATGGCTCATTTTGTTCGTCTTTTCATTCTCTACAATTCGTTTGTTGAAAGCATTATGTTGCTACATCGGTTCAGCATTTAGAAACGAAAAAAAGCGCTATATTTTCATATACATCTACGGACTGTTCCACGTGACCTGGGACCGTCGGCTTCCTGATACTATTTTTGTCACGAACTCAGTCATTTTTTGCTCTATTGCCTGGTCTAATATGGTAACATATACAGAACCTACTCAATACTATTGTTGAAACGGTCTCGATAACATTCTTATTTTTGTAACAATATGATCACAAAGTGCCTACAATACCGGGATCCCGAATACTGCAATCTCGGCCGAAAATATGTAATTTTATCTTATGAAACCTGAAAACCGACCCATATAGGATAGAACTTCTTTTGAAGGTCTGCTTTTCAATTCACTATTCACATTCGTTCAATTTTTGGACACACCATATGCCATAGATGCAAAAAAAAACTTTGAATAGCGCAGAAAAAGCTTCCGTTAGACATAACTTCCTAACAGAAATACAGTGGGCAATTGGCTAAATGTAAGGAGTAATTCAAGGATTGCGGTGGATGATCTAGTAGTTTCATATCCATTTAAAAACAATGCATGTGTTACATTTGAAGGGGTTTGTATGCAAAATGCGATATATCACAAAAAATTCAAAATTCGGTTACACATAATTGGATTTGTCTCTATTTTCTGTACATTCCGAGTATATTCGTCAGTCATAATTTAGAGATTTAAAATAATATTTTAAAATACATCAAATTATAAGCTTTATACAACAGCTATTCTTAGATCTATGTTAATAGATCCACAGTTTTCTAAAGTTAAGTGCAAAATGAGACATATCCAATATGTCCATTAAAATGTCTAAGATATTGCATGTGTGTGTTAAGATAAATTAAATCAATACAAGGTTACCAATATAAAACAAGAAAGAAACAAAGAAATCATGAAGTCAATATCATTGAAAATAAATCCATATGTGAGAGATTTTTGCAGTTTTCTCGAGTTTCTTTTCAAGGGACATGTCGCATTTTGCTTATACGTACACCCCTTTTATTATTATATTAACGTCACCAAGCTTCTGTATATTTTTCAGATTATTTGACAGAATAGATATTGACATAACCTTGGTTCTTAAAACTCGCTTTTTAACCTTCTCCCAAAAAAATTGTTTATCATTTACCCATCCTTCGTATTTAATGCTATGGTATATAATAATAATATCGTGTATAATTTGTTCTGCTAACCTTATACTTTCGGAGATGTTTATGCAAACATAACTGGACAACTTTTCATGGCAAAGTTTTTAATCACTGGATAGTTTGTAATTAATTTCAATAATAATATCATCAACCATTACGATGCGGTTTTTAGGAAATATTTCTGAAACTATTCGTATTTTATTTATGATGTTCAATGATTTTACGTCTAAAATTGGCTAGACTATGCTGTTTGTTTATTTTATCATTAGGTGAAAACAAAATAAAAAACCTTTTTAAAGAAAGCAAAAACAAATTCATTGGTTTAATTAATAAAGCTGAAAAATATATTTAATTTATTAACTTCTTCATTTACTGGTATTTATAATTTAAAGCCAGAAATAAATAAGAAATCATTTTGATTACAACTTTATGATGAACAATAAATCGTATAAAGGGTTTAATAACGTAATAATAGGTAGACATATTTGTGCGTTATGGACAGAATGATAATTTGCTTTGTGTCATGGAAGAATTAGATTAGATAGGTAGATATTTCGGAAATCCAAAAGCCGATATAGATGATTCATAAATGAGAATCACCAATAAAAGAATGAAGTTATTCATTTGTATTATTTGTCTATTGCGAACATCGTAAACTTGTGTTCTGGCGGCATCATCCTTACGGTAATACGATTGTAATACATAATAACTAACAAAAGAAATATCAATACGTCACCTTTAGTTTTATAAATATGATATTTAATATATTTATTTGTATGTTCATCGAATACCCACTAATTTACTTGGTTTACCTTTTTTTGATTCAAAACTCGCGCCGAAATAAATCTATAACTAACTTACAGATATCCTTCTTTATAGGAAAACAAAATCATGACGAACTCGGCGACCTCTATCGGACCACCTTCGGAAGCAGTTCTGCTAACGTTGTCAAACGAACGACAGCAACCTGCCTGTGACGAGAAGCGGAGTTCATACAAACCGTCGTTAGCAGCCGTTATAAACGTGCTAGTGATTATTGTGGGTGAGTTCGCTGTTCTATTACGCGTTGCCAACATACTGATAGGGTTATTTTGGTCGAAATGCGTCTTCCAAAAACACATTTGACAATCGAATGTGCGGGTAGATTATAGGTTAATTGTAATTGTTTAATACGTAAATGTTTTAATTATTGCATAACTAGAAATATTAACTATGGAATTTGTTTTAATAGTGTGTATTTGTCTCAATAGTGTGTATTTGTTTCAATAGTGTGTATTTGTTTCAATGGTGTGTATTTGTTTCACATAGTGTTTGGGACTGTAATTCGATGTTCATGTGCGTCTTATTACTGTAATGTTATTCTGAATTTACTGTTATGTAATAATGCATTCGCACATAAAATCAAGGTGTACAAAATACACATTGTCAGATAAGTACCTTCTAATCTACTGATTACTATTCATGTGCGCTTTTGTTGCTCTCTAGAACTGATATCTCCGTAAATGTTGTTGCTCGCCAATTCACGATAGTTAATCATTACGGAAAAACCAGTAACCTTGGAATGTAGTTTTTTGTTCTTCGCCTAATTACTATACATATGCAGTTCATTGTTAGTTATAATGTATAATATAATAATATATTATGGTGCCTGGGGGCAAACATTTCCTATTAGGAAAAAGTGAGCAAAGTCATACTTATTACCATCTCATTCTGAGTTTTTTTAGAATCACACCCAATCTCAGTTTGCGAAGTTTTCTGTGAAATATTTTTTTAAAGATACTAAATACAAAACAAAAACATTTAAAAAAAATCATGAAACGTTAAAATCTTGACCAGATTTCATTTAAATAGTGGATCTCACAGACCTCACGATGAACGGTAGGGATACTGTGCTGTTCTTCCGTAGATACACTTGCATATTCATTGGCAGACAGTTTACTAACAAAATGCTGTCTGAATTTCAATTTCCGAACACTCTCCGATGTTTGTGACATACCCATTAAACGAAACTATCATCAACGCAACGGCCTCCTTCAGTTGACTCACCATGAGTGTACCGTTACGTGATACTACTTGTACGGCTGACTGTTGTTTTCTCAGAGCGCAGGGTGTTCCAAAAGTTGAGTTGTGGCCCACTTTGTATTTCGACTGAAACTGATGCAAACTGGTTGACGTTCTGTAAAAAAAGCAGTGTGTATAATACCGTAATTTGATTTGATAGTGGCACAACTCACACAGAACTTACGCAAAAAGCATTCGACAAATTTGTTTACCGCTGATCTTGACCTATTTATCTCGACAAGTCTACTGATATGAATCGGAAATCACCAAGGCAACGAAATAGAACTTGGTGGCTATGTACCTATGCGTGAAAATATTCGAAAATTGTTAAATAAACACTCATAAACAGTACTTTAATTTATTATTTAACTATTTTGACGAATTTTGAGTAATGGCGACCATTTACAAAATCACTGAAACATGCTAAGAGTAAATACCCAGTTCCTTTGGATCGTTTTGAACAAAAACTTTTTCAGCTCTAAGTTTGGCCATGAAACTTCTAAATACGGAGTTTAATTTTTCTACCTTGGTCAAAAAGATTCAGGGAACCCAAATGGACAGATTTCCGCTAAAATCAATAGAATCAAAATATCTGTGAAATCCTGGGTAACTGGGTCGTGGCAGTACAAGCGATCTCTATGAAATAGAATTTGCTCATGCAGCTAAACTATTATTTTTAGTAAAAAATGTCATAGACATAAATTATTCAGAATTTCCTCTACTTTAATTTATTATTTAACTATCTTGACGAAATTACAGAAATGTTGGCTCATTTGCAAACTCGGTAAAAATGGTAAGAGTAAACATCCAGTTCCTTTGGACAGCGGTAGGGACTTTTCACTATAGGCGTTGTTACATGCCATATGCCAAAATACACTAACATGCGGGCGCTTCCATTAATGGAAGCAGAAATAAGAATATATTTCTACTTCTTTCTATGGAGTTACCCCAACACTGCCAAAAGCATTTTTTTGTCTTTATTGTCTCACTTACAGTATGTCCCCTGATCGAGGAACTAAGAAAAACAATTATTATTAAATCACGCAATATTTATTCTCTAACTATAGAGGTTAATTGATAATTCCTATTTGTCTGTAAAAAATTAAATTTTCAAAAGTTTCAAATTACTATATTTAAGCATAGAATCCAAATTGTATTCATGACATATGTAGGAGTAACCATATACATAAGTCACATCTTATGCCAGTGACGTTTATTGTCATAAACCGATTATGACAATTAGGGATGTTTATCTCTACCAGTGGCAAAAATTCGGAATTCTTATAATGAATTTAGAACTCGTCGTTAAATGTGTGTCGAATATAGAGGTGATTTCTTTGAATAGTTGATTTGTTCACTTACAAATACATAATTATTTACTATTTACATAGTGTGTTATTACATAAGTTTACCGTTACAATATTCATTCCTATTTCAATTCAATACAAACAATACGATTAAAAGACGTGTCTTCTATGGTTACATATCTTTATTTTAACGTCAAATTTGTACATAAAACTGGAATTATTAACTAACTTTCATAGTCTGAGTTTAAATTTCCCGTTGAAAACTTGGAAATAAAGCCTTTTTTCTCTTTGTAACACGATCCGAGGACATACTGTATATACGACAGTCACATTTCGAATAAGATAAGATTTGTCTCTTCACAAAGAATCGCATTGATGATATGTTTACTTTGTAATCATATCTTTTGAAATTATCATTATTCATATTTAAAAAAAACATACCGTTTTGGTTCTGATAGAAGAATATAATACTAGGAAATACATATAATAATATTCAATTCTGATTAGCTTTATATGTTAGATGTTCTTCCGATTTGGATGTAGGTGTGTTGTGTAGTTGTATTTATTGTGGTAACATCATTGTAAAACTTCTCTCAGGGGTTCACACAATGCTAAATAATTCATACTAAATTGTGCCAATCATTTTTAATTCACTCTTCTAACTAAGAAATTTTGTTGCATTGTTAGGGTCGAAAGCAATGGCATGAAAAGTAAATAGAACGCTCCAGCCGTCTGCACTAGATTCCGGTATCTAAAACAAAACATGCCGAATAGACGCATTATTTTATGTTTCAGTAAGTCTGTACTATTTGACGACAAAAATCACCTAAATTATTTTTTCTTTTCTCTTTTCAGTGGGCATTACACTGGGATTTATTGAATTCGACATAATACCAACAAATCAATTAGGATATTATTGCAAGGACCCGACAATATCTCACCCTTTCAAAGGAGACACCGTCACAGCGACATGGCTTATACTGGGATCGTTCTTAGGGCCGCTGGTCATCCTGTTTCTTGTAGAGTACCGGAAGTCGGACCCTAAACAGTCCGTAAGGGTGGTTTGGTGTTGGTACAGAGAGATGCTAATAGGCCTAACAGCGACCCTGATGGTGACCGAAGTTATGAAAGCTATCGTGGGCGAACCTAGGCCACATTTCTTGACAACTTGCAGACCAAATACGGAAGCTACCTGCGAAAATGGAACCTTCGTTAAAACATTCGAATGTACCAGTAGCGGATATGGCATGTATCTGGTAGGGGATTCTTCAAGATCGTTTCCGTCAGGACATACATCTATATCTGTTTTTGTCTCCATCTTTTGCGTGGTAAGTTTGAGTGTCTTTTGTATACATGGAAGATGATGATAAATGATATATTTGTTTTACAAATATTCTAGATTGTGCATGTTAAGATCAAATGCAGTCGATAAAACTCATATCGTTTCAAAGCTTTTGGTTTCCATATTAAAATGTGTGATCAAAAAATGTCTAAACGTATTAAAATGTTAAGGAAAATTTATAGTTAATGAAAAATCATCAAACAATTGTGCCTGACTGACTTCAATTGTTCATTCCTCGAATCTCACTTATCGTAAAAATAAAAATACCAGACTAGTGGACAAAATTTACAATCAAAAGGATTCGGGAACCTGTACGACAAATTGAACGTTAAGTTAGTATAATTGAATCACCAACAATTTCTTAAACCGTTCATTTTCTCGTATTGGCCCCTTGCATACTAGGGAGTGGGGGACTGGGAAACCATTTCGATGCCCGTGGCGGAATCGTAATCCGCCAGACCTTTTCTCAGTCACCTCTGCACGAAATAGCGCTGTGATCGACTTCTTTATTTCTGTCAGCTGATGTTTTGTAAACTAATATGTTATTTTTTTAAATCCCTTCAATACAACGAATGAAAACGCGGCTTAATTTTACTACAAACACACGAATTGCTTCTACCACTTTACGTACAGCATGACGTACAAGATACGATGCGATTGTCATGCCTTCCCTCTTTCTACAAAATGAGAAATATTGACATTAACGTTGGACGTACGTCTTCTAAGACGACTGTCACTTTTGACAACATGCAAAGATTGCATGACCCAACTATACTTATTAGTCGATCGATTGAAGTTTCACCGATTGCATTATTGATCTTAATATACACTGTGATCAAACATATAGATTGACTGCCCTGCTGAATTAGTTGCAATTTCATGTGTAAATCTAATGTTGTTTTTGTTTTTGCAGGCATTTATTCATTATAGACTGAAGACTAGGAAAGTAGGTCAACTACTGAAACCATTCCTTATAGTATTATTTCTATCTTGGGGCGCAGTATGCGGGTTGACCAGGATAACAGACCGACGTCACCATTGGTGGGATGTATTAGCCGGAACAATTTTGGGAATAATTGGTGTCAGTTATACTATCATAGCGCTCGTAAAGAGATTTCAGTTATCGCACAAAATTTCCAAGTCTCCAGTATCGTCCAGGACGACGATTCTTGAACCCAGGATGGTGTGCGTGATGTAGACCTATAGACTGATCGTAGTGTGCTAATTTTGTTTAATTTATTTTTAGACCCTATTAGTATAACGCGGACTGATTGTTAGTATTAACTACCATGGTGTGCAGTGATTGTGTATTTCCGGTTTGGACATGTATAATAGTAACAGACGAGATTGTATATTTAGGGCGCCGACGAATTGTGGTGATGATAATGTAAGACTTGTACATATAGATATATCATAAAAACATTAATTTATTTAAATAAAAAGTATATTTTATAGTTTTTGTATTTCTTGTTCTAGTACCTTCTTTATGTCACATTTTTGCCTTGTTAGGTACAGCCACAGAACGATTGTTACAGACAAAGGCAACCGACGATGCAAAATGACAAGTGAATTTGTCGGTAGAGCAAAATTGTGGAAAGTAGCAATGAGTTCAGCATTGGATTGATGCAAGTTGTTAAAATTTGGGTATTGCTGACATCCTTTACATTCAATTCATAAAGACATACTTTCACGACAAGCTGAACCAAATGAAATCAGTGATTTAACTTATGTTGTTGGATACGATCTTTTTAACTAAAATATTTTCAGATTTCGGTTACTTCCTGTTTTACTGGAAATGGTGTCGACATTCATGCTCCAAATGGAGTACCTGTATTTTCTAGCATTTTTTTTAAATCTTTGTTAAATTGTAGGTCCATTGTATGGTTGTTGTCTTAAATTATTTATAAATTATCCGCTGTGACCATTGAAAAAAATTGGATTTATAACATTATTTGTAACCCAAGAGAAACGTTTTTGCCCCTGATTGTACACTAATAAATTTGTATTTTTTGGGACGAGAGGGTTCAAAAAGAAGGTGAGCACTATACGGACGGTTGTGGACATCGGAACGACGTTTTCACTAAAAAAATGGAAAACCTCCAACCTGCCCTAATAAAATATCGCAAAAGATTCTATACGACGACAACAAAATGCATTGAAAAAACCCGCACAATATAAATTAAACATCATAATGGCACCTTACAAAACAAACTAAGTAGTGCACTAAAAAAAAAACAACTCGCTAAAATCGCTCACATCGATAGCATCATTAAAAACCCTTGAGTGATTATAATCCAAATTCAATAAAAAACAATAGATGTTGCTTAAGTTTTCGGTGTCCGACCGCAAATTCATGGCACTACTACACTGAAAAAAAAATTGATTTGAATTTACAGTTGGAATAGTAGGTTTTTTTTGCCCTGTGACTATCAGTGAAATTTTACATCTCAATTGTATTTTTGCATTGTCATTGTACAACAGTTACGACAGTTTGGCCAGAATATTACAGTGATTTTAATTTAATTTTAAGGATATGCATTGCCCCATGCATAATAATTGAACATCAATTTAAACGTAATTTTAAATGAAATTTGAGGTAATGCGTAATAATTTTACAGCTATTTCAGTGTAATATTCAATGAAATATGCAGTATTTTTGATTTGTATAATTTTATTGTGACCTTGAGTAGATATTAACATTATCATATAATAAAACAGAACCATCGTGCAAACAGTCAACGTTACATTACTACAAACGATCGAACAAATACGGTATAAATAAAATTACTTGTAAAAAAATAAATATGTAGACGTACATACAAGTATAATAGTATATTATTTGACGAGCACATAATTAAGGATATAAATCGCGAGCATGAAGCTCGCCTACGGCTCGCGTGTAATCATGCGAGCGATTTATATCCGTTATATGCGAGTCAAATACGACGTTTTATCTACGAGTCATAAATTCCATTTTATGCAAAATATTTTAAATGCTTTTGTCAATGATGGCGAGGCGAACTGTCAAATAACTATCATCCACGTACGTTTTGACAGACTTTGGCACTAGCGTTGTATAATGATGACAGTTCGTTCAAATACTGAGGTCATTATTTGAACGAACTGTCATTATTATACAACGCTTGTGTCATTATAATTACTAGCGCGTATAATGATGGGGATTATATAGTCATAGACACGTATGCAATGAACTTATTATATGTGAGTTGTAGATAAAACAGTTAAAATTAGAAAACATACGGATAAATATATAAATGCACTTCGATAAGTCATGAACCCACAATCTCGTCCACTCTGTTTCTGACAAGATGGTGCAAGATGTTCCGCATCTGTGTCTGTAATAGAACAAGGAAACATATTAGACAGACCCAAAAAGTTCACCTAAAAAGAAGGTTGCACATTATATTTCTGTTGGTATACGACCCTTCGATCTTAAAGCAATTTTTCACAACGAAACAGAATACTTACAGCTTTCTGCCAGGTATGGCATTAAAACATGAATCTCCAGGGCTTGGTTGTGGTCATTGGTGATCTACAAAGACCGGAGACAGAAATACGACGCGCCCGACTATATACTACACTCGATGGTATGCGGGCCGGCGTTTGCAAAACAGCTAATCATACGTAGCGCATGCGTCTGGGCGTTACAATATCAACAAACCCACTATTATAATAGTAAAATCACAACATACGTTATAATTTTACGATTCTGAGGTATATTTCCATTGTATGTTTACTATAAGATCATTGTAAGTGAAATAAAGCAGTAATATCGGTGTAATTACACAGACTTGTAAAAATAATTGGAATTACGTGCACTTTTTATACTTGCCAGATTTCTATTGTAATTTTCACACTGATTTATGTGTAATTTTACAGCCATTTTTTTTCAGTGTAGTCTCATTTATATCACCTCAAAAAAGAGTCTTTCTCGGAGATTACGTTTCTTGAAAGCTATACTCTTTTTGCGCTAGGGAAGGAGAAATGTCTTTTACGCACCCCGGCTTACTGTTGGCGCTTTAGAGATGTTCGTCGGAAAACTCTTCAGCCGGGAGTGTGGGACTCAGTTCGCCTCTTGGCACTCATACCCACTAAAACTCCTCCCCCATTTTCCTCCTCCTTAGAGGGACAGATGGTACTGTCTTTGCGGATTTTCCATCGTCTGTCCTGGAGTCTGTCTCGCTCATCCTCTCTTCAATCTTACACATACACCTCGCAAAACACTCATAGCTCACACCTCACTCCACACTTCGTTTATCACTCACCCCACAGGTCTCCAAACGTAACTCTTAGCGCCCCTCGCACTCGCCAAGTCGCAGCTCGCCGCAGAGCCCTCTTCACCTGGTTTCTTCTCTCATTCTCCTGGTCATGACGTTCGTCGCAAATGATTGGACCATTGCCCACGCCTCTTCATCTCTCATTGCCAGCTGTATCAGGTTGGTCGGTGTTATCCCGTGGCCTAGGTTATCCTCCAGCACTGTCCTGTCTGTCGCTGTTTCTTCGCATTCGAAGACAGCATGTCTGGCGCTGTCATCGTTTCCGCAGTATCGGCACGCGGCGTCGTCTCTCTTCTTGATTCTTGTTAGGTACTCTCCGAACGATCCATGTCCGGTCATTAGTTGTGTGAGCCAAAAGTTGGTCTCTCCGTGTTTCCTGTTTATCCATGGCTCAACTTCTGGGATTAGGAGTTTCGTCCATTGGGCTGTGGTAGTTTCGTTGTTCCACCTTTCTTGCCATTCCCGCAGCGTCTGCTGTCTTGCTTCGTTTTTTGTTATTTTTCTATCTTCTCTTAGTCTTACTCTCTCCTTGACAAGTAGATCCATAGGAATATTTCCCGCTATCACAGACAGAGCCGCCGTAGAGCGTAGAGTGTTCTCTGCGCCGCGTTCAGCATGTCTCGGTATTTTTTATGTCTCATTGCTGTTGCCCAAGTTGTGCACGCGTAGAGGAGGATGCTCTCCGCGGCCGTAGCAATTATCTTGTGTTTCTTGCTGGTCGGACCCGCTATCCTTGGCATTATCCTTTTTAGTGCTCGATGCTCATCTCTGCCTTCTTTACGGCATGCTGAACGTGTGCCGTGAATCTGGTGTTCCTGTCTATCAGCACTCCCAGATATTTCAGGAAAGGCTGGGTGGCGATTTTGTGATTTCCGAACTTGAACTCCACGTGGTAGACTGTGTTCCTTCCCCTCGTGATGGTTGCCTCTGTCTTTTGGAAGGCGATGTCAAGTTCCTTCTCTCTAAACCAGTCTTCAACGTCCCGCAGGGCCTCCTCTGTGTCTTCTTTTATCTCTTGCGCCGTCCATCCCTGAACCACCACCGCGAGGTCGTCCGCGTACGCGATCAGGTGAACGTTGTTCTTGTGCGGAATCTCGAGTATCCTGTCGTAGGCTACGTTCCAGAGCGTAGCTCCCATCACCGACCCTTGTGGCACTCCTCTCTTCATGTTATAAACGTTTCCCTGGTATTGTATGGTTCTTTTACAGAGGTAGTTCTTGGTGCATTCCACTATGTATTCAGATATCTTTTTATCTCTTAGAGCTCCGATTATTTTCTCCCATTTTATGGAGTTGAACGCGTTTTTCACGTCTATCGTAGCTAGCATACAGAATCTCCTTTTTCCTCGGTTGAATTTGTCGCAGTCCCTGGTGTGTTTCATCACCTGTTCTACTGCGTCTATAGTTGACCTCCCCTTACGAAAGCCACATTGATGGTTGGAGAGCTTCCCGTCTTCCAGTTCTGTCACTAACCTGTTTTTTATTATTATTTCATATGTCTTTGCCCATGCGTTAATAAGACATATAGGCCTATATTTTGTTTCTGCGGCGTCACCATCTTTTTTCGGTTTTTCGATTAGACACAGGGTAGCGTGTTTCCAGTGTTGCGGGAACTCCCCTCCTTCTATCATGCTGTTGAAAAGTTTTCTGAAGATCTCCGGCTTATCTTTAAGCATTAATTTGACGATATCCGGCGGTACCCCGTCCGCACCTGGTGTTTTCCCAGCTTTCAGGTCTGTTGCAGCTTTTTCGACTTCTTCCTTTGTGACAGGCTGGTGTTCTAGCATTAGTCTTTGTCTATTTGTGTCTCGCCATTCTATTACCGGAGCTGTGGGGAAGAGTTCCTCGATCACGCTTTCCGCCTTTTCTTTGGTTAGCTCCACCTTTGGGAATGTCTTCAAGCGTTTACATGTTATTTGGTACGCATCGCCCCATACGTTCTCGTTCAGATCTTCTAGTAATTTTCTCCACGCCTCCCTCTTTGCCTTTTTGATTGCATTGCTGAGTGCTCTTCTACTGTTCTTGTATGTTTCTCTGTCTTCTTCGTCTCCTGTGTGTTGCCTTCTTGTAAGTCTTCTTCTGTTTCTGTTGCATTCCTGCCTCAATGCCGCAATTCCCTCGTTCCACCAGTATATCCTCAACTTTCTTGTTTGTGTGGCCTTCTTGCTACCGAAAACTTTGTTACATATGTCAGTTATATTATCCAACTTAGTTGTTGTTAGCTCCTTTACGTTCCGTAGGTTTTCTCCAATGATTCTTGGGGCTCTGTTCATCTTCTCTCCCGAGGTTCTCCATCGCTTTTCTCTCTCTTGCGTGTGTCTATGCATCATTGTTTTAAGTGTGATAATGATATCCTTACGGTCACTCAGGTTCTCGTCTGGTGTCGTTCGCCACTCGATGTCTTTATCTTTAAATCGTTTGTTTGCTAGAGCCAAGTCTAATATGGATTTTTGTTGGCCTCTGTGCCATGTTGTCACTCCTAGCTCGTTCAGCAATATCAGGTCATTTGCGGTTATGAAATCCGCCATTATTGCTCCTCTCGCGTTCTCTTTCTCCTCTCCCTAAACTGGGGACTTCGCGTTAAAGTCTCCTGCGATTGTTATTTTTTTTTTCATTGTTTTTTTGGATTACTGTCGCTAGTTGGTGTAGTGTCACCTGTAGGTGTTCTATGTCCCGGTTGGGTGAGCAGTAGCATCCCAGGACTATCATTCCCTTCCATTCGACATATACAAAGTTCTGTCCTTTCTCCGTGTGGGTTGGATACTCTGACGCTGTTACTCTAATGGTCACATCTTCCTCCACGCTATAGAACCATTTGTTTCTATCAATGCTTTTTTTGTGAGGCTCCGTAATGGTTGCTAGGTCAATCATTTGCTCATTTAGAGTCTTGTTGAGTAGTGTCATGGCGGCATAACACCTATTCATGTTTGTTTGTAGAATTCTCGTCTTATTGTTTTTCTTTTGCTGTGCCATGTCTCTGTGCTGATGGTTATTTTGTGTATTATCTAGCTCTTTTGTTTTTTTGCGTCTCGGTCCTCCGCCGTGTCCATCGCTTGCGCTTCGGTGTTGGGTGCTTCGGCTCTGTTGGAGCTAATACTCTCCCTTTCACTGTTTGTGCGGTGACTTCTTCTGACTTTCCTCAGCTCGTGAAGATATTTTGGGCATTTCGCCATTCCCCCGCTATGACCCGACTCCTTGCAGTCGGGGCAGTATTGCTCGTTTGTACACGTTTTTGTTAGGTGGCCTTCTTCCCCACATCTGTAGCATCTACCTGATTTATCTTCTTCCTTGCAGTCTCTTGCTATATGTAATGGTGACCAGCACTTATGACACTTGTTTAGTTTTATTTTCTCCTCTACCATGCATCTTGTTATTCCCACCTTGATTCGTCTATTCTTAAGGAGTATCTCCGCATTCTTGTCGTCGACTTTTAAGGTGGTTGCTAGCATGCTTCCTGCATAGGGGCGGAAGTCGCTTGCCTCAAACTGGATATTTTGATCTTTTGTCACACCTCGTAACGCTATCTCTAGTTCTTGGCGGTCCGTTGTTATCGCCAGTTGAAAGCTATACTAACGTTGTCAAAGTCAACATTATGATTTTCACCAACATCATGTTGAGCCAATGGCCAGTCCGCTAGTTAGCTTATTATTTTTATATCCAGTCTGTGTTGGCTTATCCTGGTCTTAAACCAATTACCAGCCTGTTGTTTGTTTTTGATTAATTTATTGCTTTTTGTTAACAATTCGTTTTTGCACTAGTTCGTTGTTTTGTAAGGTACCATTATGATATTTACTTGTTATTGTGCGGTTTTTATCAAAGTATTTTGTTGTTTTTTGTCGTTGTATAGAATCTTCTCCGATAATTTATTGGTGCAGGTTGGGGGTTTTCAGTTTTTTTAGTGAGATGTCCGTAACCGCTGTGCGTGCGTTTTGTTTAGTTAGTTGAAATATTATTAACGTCCATGCTTGTCCATGCTTGTGTGTAATTTTTTTTGTTTCTGAGGAAGCTAACAAGAATAGCGAAATATTGAACACTAAAAACGGTCTAATAAAGAACTCCCTTCTTTTGAGCCCTATCATCCCAAAAAACGACATTCGACGCCAATTTTAACCGCTTTGCAATGCCCGATTCTAGTGTTTGCGGCGTGTGTAACTCGTCTGTTACGCAGTGTAGCTTGTGTGATTTGCAGTTTCATATCAAATGTGTGAAGTTGGATGAGAAAGGGACTATGTAGACAAAAATAAAAACCTGGGGTAGTTTTGTGAATGTCCTGTTCGTCGAATAGAAATTGTGCGCAAAAGACAGTTCTGATGGACATTAACAACGGTATCAACGAGCTGAAGGCTTCTCTCAAGAAATAAAGCGACAACAAGAAAAGTCATTGGACCCCATTCCGAATTCTTTTGAGGTTCTACGGTGAAGGGTGGTCTCAGACGAAGTTCACAAGGTGTCCTTGTATCAGGAATCCTGTCGTGATAATCAAACCTGAAGATTCATCTAACAGCGCGACGATACCACAAGGACGCTGAGGAATTTAGTTAATCCTGTCGATTCTGGGTTGATTTCAAAGAAAAAAGTTGCTAAATGCGGTGTTGTTATTGAATGCAAGGCCATGGAATGCACAAAAATACTGAGCGAAGAAGTTCTGTCCAAATTAGGAAATTAATTTGAGGTAAAAATAACTAGCGGAAGACTTGATCAAGTTGATTTGTCTCCGTGGAGAGCTGAATACTGAATTACACGCTGAAATCGGGCAAAATTTTGATCATGCTGTTTAGGCTATTCTATTATAGAATATTGCAAGCTTGCACATAAAATCGTCCAGATACTCAATGCGGCTCACTGATTTGCTATTTCATCCATATTTAAAAACGATTAAAAAACCACATTTTAATGCTACACGCTGTACACCTGTGTAATTTGTTATTAAACTACAATTATTAACGAAATAGGAAATCAATGATCAGCATTGTAACAAGGTATTTAAATACAAACCAATTATGGATCAAAAGTAACGTATTTAGAAAAATAGCTTGATCAAGTGAACGCGGAGAGATACACACGGTTTGGTACATTTTCAAATATGCCTCGTTTATTGAAAGATTCAGGCTTATTGTTAGAGCGCCACTTAAATTGAAAAATTACTTGTTATTCTGAACACGCTATTAAATTATAACTTTTATAAGGTTAATTTCAACCATAGGAAGAAACTCTCTTTGCTATCTCAACGAAACAGTGATGTTTTGTTGAAACAATTTCCAACTAAGAATTTAGATTGTAACATAGTTATCAATGAATCTTCTGAGTCCTTCTCAAAAACTGAAATTAACTTTCTGAATAAAGGCTTAAAATACAACTTGCCTAATAAAAGGATGCCTACTATAGAGTTAATATCAGGAATTGAATCTTCAATTAGCCAATGTAATGACACCACAAAAGTTGCAATCAGGAGCTCTTGTAAGAATCAGCTTTTAATGAATCAAAAGGACTTTAAAGTTAGTAATGAATGTAAAGATCAATACAAAATTATTGAAGGACTCAAGAAGAAGAATTGTTTTTATCTTAAGGCTGACAAAGGTAATAAGGTGGTCATCCTGGATAAAGCGGATTATTTTGATAGGGTTGATAACTTAATTGAAAATGGTCCTTATAAGGAAATCAAGAAAAATCCACTGCCCAAACTAGTCCGTCAAATAAATAGTACGCTGTCCAGTTGTCCTAATCTTATCACCCGCCAAACTAGATTTAAACTCAAAGTTTCCAATTCTACTGTACCTAGATTATATGTTCTTCCCAAAATTCATAAACCTGGTAAATCAGTGAGACCTATTGTATCAGGTATTAACTCACCTACTTACCAGTTACCGAAATGGTTATCGAATGAGTTCAACAATTTACCTGTTCCTCAACCAAGCTTCTCTGTTAATAACTCATTGGAGTTTATCAATAAGGTTAACAATGTAAAATTAGAGGATGGCGAATTGTTGATTTCATTTGATGTTGCTTCACTGTTTCCTAGTGTGCCTATTCCGGAAAGTTTGGAGTTTCTTAGGGAATTATTGAGCAATAACAACTTTGACCCGTCAGAAATAGATGAATATGTAAGATTGACTGCCCTTTGTATGTCTCAAAATTGTTTTCAAATAAACGGAAAGTTTTTTTAACAACTTGAGGGAACTGCAATGGGTAACTGTCTCTCACCTTTTATTGCCAACTTGTTTATGAGCAGATTTGAAACCAATGTAAAGTCTATAGCACCATATTTCCCTAAGACTTGGGTTAGGTATGTCGACGATATTTTTTCCATTTTTGACACCAAGAAGTGCAGTATTCAAGATTTTCTTCTCGTTTTGAATTCTAAATTCAACACCATTAACTTTACTGTAGAACAAGACGTTAACGGCCAACTTCCATTTTTAGATACTCTGGTAGTCAGGAATAGCAAAAATATAATAGAAATTGACGTGTATCCGAAAGATACTAACACAATCAAGTTTATCCCTAATGATTCGCAGCATCCTTTTCAACAAAAATTGTCTTTTATTAGTTGTTTAGTAAATAGGTTATTGAAATTTCCATTGTCCGCAGATAGATATCAGCAAAAATTATTGTTTATTAAGAATGTTGTCATACATAATGGGTACCCTGAGAAAATAGTTGATAGAATGATTAAGAAGCAGAATCAAAAAATGTATGTAAATCAAATATCTACTTTAAATACTTTGTCTGTAGAAAAGAAGAAATATGTTAAAATACCGTTCGTTTGTGCATATACAAGGGGTTTGAGAAGTATTTTTACATCACAAAATCTCTGTATAGCATATTCGACTCATAATAGCATAAAAAAACCTTCTTGGAAACCCAAAGGATAAGGTAGATGTACTTGATAAATCTGGTATATATTGTATCAAATGTCATGACTGTGAAAAAGAATACGTAGGCCAGACTAGAAGAACAATTTTAACTAGGTTCAAAGAACATGTAGCTCATTTTAAATATAATCGTTTTGAAAAATCTAGTGTGGCTCAACATATTTTAGACACAGGTCATAAAGTAGTTGTAGATGACTTAAAACTTGTAAAAGCTGTGTCAAATAATAGGGAACTAAACAGCTTGGAAAGTATCTTTATTCACTTGAATAGAGATAAATTAATAAATTCAGACAGGGGTCCTATACCTAGTTCGCCATTGTTTGACCTGCTTTAATTAAAACTTGTTTTTTACGCTTCAATGATCAAAATTCACTGAGGTGTGACAAACAAATGGGTATATATAGGGTAATTTTTAACATGGACGTCACTTCCACTAGTGATTTGCTTGGACAATATCCAGTAAAGATACTATGAAGTGCTAATCTCTCTTTTCCTCTTTTTAGGTTCTACTGAAGATGGCAACATAGTTGCTGAAATACGTATTTAGGTTCTAAAATACTTGTTGTGGTTAGGGGTTTATAATTTTATTATTAAATTATAGTTTGATTTAATGTAATTTTTACCGATAGTTTACCGATAGTCGTTGGCGGAATCAATACGGACCTCTGAACGACTCCCATCTATATAAAAAAAATATATATAATTATTGGCTAATTTCCTGGATAGTTTTGAAATCGACAATGTTATTGATGATGTTTTCCTACTATAACTAAGTATTGAAATACAAAACAGTTACGTATGCATACAAACATACATGTACCTATTGTTTCCTATGAAACCGACTAACATACTCGGGCGAACTAATTTTTGAATTGTCTTTTTTTAGATTATTTTTTATACCCATAGCGGAAGCAATCTATTACAATTATTTTTAATAAATAAAGAATTAATTTGTTCATATACTTGGACATATACCATAAATATTTTGTGGTATTGTACCGTATAATGCATAGTGTTGTTTCAAAAGAACTAACTTAGTAGAATTACCTTGAATGTTATTTGCCAATTAATTAAAAGAAAATAATTTTTTACCTACCTATGTCAAATAAATTATAAATGAAAATAGCCTTGTTAGTCTTATACCTTATTTATTGGGAACACAATAATTGATATTACATGTTTCAGTTGCAAAGTAAAGTGAAGTTAAGTAAAGTTTATTCTTATAACATATCTACATGTCAAGAAAAGTCAAAGTAATTGTATTAATTGTATTAGCATTGGTTCCATTCATTGGTTAAATATTCCTCTTGGGTATAGAAGGCCATTTTAGCGAGGTAGTCTTTAATCTTAATTTTGAAGACTGGTGCTGGTAGATGTCTGATGTGAATCGGTAATCTATTAAAGTATCGGTAACCCCAATATCTGGAGCCTGTTCGGCCTTTCTGTAATCTTATTTGTAGAGTATCCTCTCTTGTTCGTATATTGTGGGTGTGGAGGTCGCTCCGTGTATTCAATTCCGTCTCAATGCTTTTCAGATATACCAAATTCTGTAAGATGTACGCGCAGGCCATTGTCAATATTCTCTGTTGCTTGAATATTGGCCTGCAATATTCTCTTGGGTGTACACCCACAACAGCTCTGACTGCCTTCTTCTGTAGAGTGAACAACAGTCTCGAGGCGTGGGGAGAATTGCCAAAAATCATGAAGATATAGGTCAAGTTACTGTTGTCAAACTGTTCTTGCTGTGATTCCATCTGATGCTCGTCTGATTCGTTTGATGGCATAGATTGCTGTGGATAACCGCAATCTGAGGACATCTATGTGTAGCAGCCAGGTCAACGTAGCACCCAGGTGGATGCCCAGAAGTTTCATCTTCAGCTCTTTCTCTCCGTGACCTGAATGAGATGGTCTGGTTTTATCTGTGTTTAAAAAAATATATTAATTATTATGAATTATTATCAAATATTAATAACATGAAATATAATACAAAATAATCTGAACCATAAGTAACATCCTGTTCTATTAATTTCCTAGAATTATTTGTATTATTCTGTTTGTTCAATATGGTTTGCACAGATAAAGCTATGGCAAAGCGTGTGAAATGGCTTTTTAGATCGGAACGTTTTCGATAACAAAACAAAGATTGTCAAACAATGCATAACTCATCCGTTATAGGATTCACCCTTGATAGAACCCTTATGGATTTAGTTTTTTCACCTTCTCAGGTATGAAATGCGAAAAAAAAAATTGTCACAAACAAAATCTGTACGAACATGTTATACCTATATAACTCAGTACCATGAACTTTAGTAGGTTATTAGAAAACGAAATAATACCTGTTCATCCTCCTTCTCTGCCAAAGATTTGGCATGGAAATACTTATTCATTGACTCCTTTTTTTCTTTGGAAAGTTCACTTTGCCACGTTGACCAAGCTTGAAACTATTAATTACAAATAAGTTTACGAAAAAATAACAATAACATTATGAAAATCATAATGGTGATTAATGACTATCTGTCTATAAAATTGAGTAGATCAGATATTAATTAATTCTGGGGTTGATCGTAATAAACTAGAATTTCATTTTTGTGATAATAGACAAACCAAACAAAATCATTTTATGCCTTGGTCGTTAAAGACACCCGAACGCTTTATCATTTTCTGGCATCTTCTGGCTTTATCATCTAATTATGTCATTACTTTTTTTTATTTTACCTGTTATCGGTTTACTGAGCCCCAAGTTGCCAATTTTGTCATCTTGTCCTATGGAAGCTGCTTGATGCGTATGTGCGGAATTTACTTCCTGTTCTACAGACAGTTTTTGCACTGGATTTAGCAATACGCCTGTGAGTATCGTTGTTGAGGCAAACCACTATACAGTTCTGTGGTTGTTGTATTAATTTAAAGCTTTTGATTAGATTCACCATACACTGTTTTCCTCTACGCTGCAAAAATTGGGCTTGGATGATCATTACGGTATTTCATATCCAACTATTTGCTCGAATCGATTAGGCAGGCATAGGCATGAAAGTTGCTACCGATTAACATGTTACATAACATGGTACTTATAATACTGACCATTGAACATAATATGAACAAATTACTTCGTGCACTTGCGCCGTTTACTTTAATGGTCGTCGGGACTTAAACTATACCAAAGACTGAAGAGTATAAGACCCGACACACGTAAAAGGACCCATGAATAAGGATCGCCGCCCCATAGGGATCGGCTCGTTGACCCAGCTTTCACCATACAGCATCCATGGTACACCACCCAGGAAACGTGTCTGCCCGCGAGTCCGTCGCCAGTTGAAAGAGGCCATCGCTGGCATTTATAATATCCCTAAAGTAAGTTGTTTGACTGCACCAGTGGTGTCATCACGCGCAGGTTTTCATGATACAATTAACACCTCGTACCTAAACAGACCAGCCATGGGGGCCCTCCTTCCCCTCGGTACTCGTGATAGTCGGGCTTCCCCGACACCGTTGGACGAGTCGCCGGCGAGCCCAGTTGCGCAAACTTCTACTCTACATTTGTACACACCGTAGAAGGGCGGCTATTGACCCACAGCTTGGAACCATGGTATAGGGTAGCCCCCGGTGGTTCTAGGGGTCTGCACCGAAGAGTTAGTGGCATCCCACAGCCTTGAATTTCTCCAAGTACTCGTGTCGGAAACCTTCCGGAATCCACGTTTGACGAGTCACCGCCCCCGTCACCGCCAGTCCATCGAGATTAGAAAGGTTATCCCTTCATCGGAGGATGGGTGCACCGTCGAGCACGCTTACGCTGAGAACTCTACCACATGTCATCTCTCTCAGCTGCTTCTCATTACCCACATACGTGGGATAAGGTAGCTCCACATCGAGAAGAGTATCAACGTCATGTGGTCTATAGCGTCTATCCGCGCTTGCCTTAATCCCTATTCGGATATACTAGATATCAGATCCTTAAGTACTCATGGCGGCACAACTACCGAAGGCCCCGTTTGATGAGTCATCAGCGAGCACCAGATGTCTAGTATCCCTCCCTCACATCTATTACTGCCTTGGTCGCCGCTACTGACTAGGTCAACCAGAAACCTGGAATTGGCTGGACTTTAAACAAGACAGTTTTATGGCACATCATCGTGAAGTCTGCCAGCTGGCCTAAACGTAAAAGGAACCATGTTCTGAGATTGAGCTAGAGGGCTGAACCAATTTAAAAGGATTAAAAGAATTAAAGCTAATTTCTTGTGTAAACTTACCTACTTCTAATTAAACTTCTTATTTATATATAATGTCTGTAGTTCTGTACTGCACTAAAACCTACACCTAACAACAATGTTATTTTAGTTTATACACCACTAAAACTACACCTAATATCAAGTTAAAACTCACTAAATACTAAGAATAAACTGATAGTAATATACTGCGATGCAACTATAAACAACAATAAACCGTCAAAAGAAATATGTGCCCTACTACGACCGAAATCAAATAAGACACTGAACTACGCATGCACCGGGGTCCGGGTTTCACAGGTTTCACTCGATATTGGCCTAAATGTATTTTACTCAATTTTACTCCATTTTTAATACTGCTAACGCCATCTACAAATTCATATACTCCGTGTCCCTAACGAAGCTGTTTTTTATATATTGACTACAGCGTTAAGCGATGACAGCATTGTGAATGTACTGCAGGTGAATAAAATTCCGAGTATGTCCGGATTTACTATTATAATTGAGGTTGACGGTGTCACGTTTCACAATCTTATGTCTGATGACTTGGTTAGCGTCTTCTGGTATAGCTACCGTACGTTTGAGGTTATATAAGTACTGAGATGCTTCAATTGCTGTGAGTACGGGCATATATCGAATTTATTTTTACACTGACATATCGAATGATTGCAATAAGAAGGATCCTGTATGTCCTTTATGTGCGGACCCCATATAAGGTCCATAAATGCGTGGCTGAGAATTGGATATTACGATTATGCTGCATGGGCTTCTGATTGCCCAATTTACAGACGTAAGGCAGAAGTGCAACAACATAAAATCAATTACGAAGCACATTTTCTACATGTAGCCTAGGAACTACTGAGACATGGTTAAACGGACGTAGAAGAACCAGAGGTGGCGGTGTCGCTCTATACATAAAGCAAACCATACAATACTGTCTTCTCGACGAGATCAACGATCTCCACCCAGATCTCGAACAACTATGGATAAAAATTGTCATTAAAAAAGTTACTTTCAGCGTTGAAGTGGTATATCGTCCACAATCCGGAGGTTCTTCCTCGCTGATTAGTTACGAGAGAGCAGTTAGCGACGCTCGTCGATATTCGGAACACGTCATTTCGTTAGGAGATTTTAATATAAATATGTTAACTCCCGCAGCGCTTAAAAACTCTTTGCTTCCTGAATGACCACATGAATGACCACTCGCCCGCTCAGATTGTAGCGGACTCGACTCGAGTGACTCGTGATGAAGACTCACTAATTGATCTCATTCTGATTGATGATAGTATTCTTAATGTCGAGAGCAGAGTGATCGAGTGTGACTTCTCCGACCATGAGGCGATTGCTTGTTGGGTTCGACACGCTGTTCCAGGAGCCTGTTCCAGAGCGATGGGCTTGAGATTGTCTATGTGCGCGACTTCCAAGGATTTTCTCAGGATTGTTTTCTCAGCGACGACGCCTTTATTCCCTGGGATTGCATGTATTCTTAAATAGACTTGGAAGATAAAGTAGATTTATTAAATCTCTGTCTGACGGATTTGTTCGACATTGATGCTCCCTTCAAACTGGCCACACATCGGCGCAAACCTACTGACCCCTGGTTCAGAGATACGCTGAGAATGATAAAAAATACGAAGAGCTCCGCTTGGCGTAAATACAAGCGTACAAAATCGACTGTTCATATTAATTGGGATCACCGCAATTATTATAATCATGCTCTAATCCCGACTCGGTGGTTTAAACGATCAGCGTCAATTGTGGCAGCAACTCAAATCATGGGGTATTTCGCAAAGCAGTTCAGTCGATTCCTCTAGTGTCGTCTCCACCATAATCTTCGTCGTTGAAGATTTCTAGCTTGCTTTGCACACCTGGGTTGTATGTAAGACTCTGTGGCATACTACTTAAATAACGAAATATTCGTTTCACTTTGACAACATCCGTATTGGATGGAGTTTCAAGGTTTCTTGACACAACACACACGGCAAACGCTACGTCTGGCCTAAAGCCCGTCATTAAATCTATTAGGGCTCCAACTGCATCTGTATACGGAAAAGTGGTGTTCAATTCATCTTCACCTGCCTTCCCTACCGGAACAACTCATTTGATTATAGGTGCAGTCTTGCATACCAAAACGTTGAAGCACTTTTCATTCATACACAGACTGGCTAAAACCACGGTCACACAATAGCGACTTGCCTGCACGGTATAGTTTGTGAAAGTAAGACGGTACACCCATCGGTGGCTTCACGGCAGCGACTTACCCGCACGATTAGTTTGCACGGTACTTCTAGCGTGGGTTAACGGCACAGGTAAGTACGTACAAACCGCCAAACACAAATCGTCGACCGGTGATTGTGGTAGAAAACGTACGCTGAAATGTGGCCAGACGAACAGTTATTTTTGTTAGAACAATTGTTGTATTGTTTTCTGATTAAGAAACGACGAATTAAACAATTCTGAGCTATGTGGTCGAAAAAATTGCTACTAAAAAGGAACATCCAGATGAACAATGGCCTGTATGCCGTACGTACTCCGTCCTAACGCGCAGATCTAACTGCACAAACCAGAATCGTGCAGGCAAAATATTTAGCAGTGCGACGTTTATACAGGCCGCGCTTATGGATTTGCGCGGGCTACAGTTTTGCCGGCCTAACGCACGGGGTTCCCGATACATGCCAGTTTGCGCACGCAAGCTTGTCGTAAAGCATGCACGTGTAGCCGGGCTTAAGAGATAGCTTAACCACCACATAAGTAATAGGGCGACCAATAGACTTATCTGACACATGCACGTTTTTGGTGATAATTTTGTGTCTTATGACTTATGAATTTATGAGAGAAAACAGGATCCAGACTTTAGCTTGGCGTGCTGCGAGCAGCGACCTCAATCCAATAGAGAACATTTGGGGTATGTTGGCTCGTAAAATTAAAGACCAGATATTACCACAAAATCGACACGAATTAATTAATAGTATTGCCGAAGCATGGGATCAAATACCTTTAGAACAAGTTCAGCGCACAGTTTTATCAATGCCTAGAAGACTCCAAAAGGTAATAGATTGTAGTGGTGCTACAATAAAATTTTAACTTGATTTTTACATTTGGTCTTCATAGCTTTTTTTAATGTTCAATAAAATTTGTGTTTTGTCTAGGCCCCTGATTCAATTATTTGTTGTGTCATTTAGAAAATGACAGTGATTGTCAATTTCAAAGGAAAATTTACAAAGCCAAGATTTTTTCTGTGTCAATGTGTACTACTTTTTAATAACCGCAACTGTACATAGAACTATGACCGCAGAGCAGAAATGAATAATTACGCAAGTTGTAGCTTGTGCAGGCAAACACAAAAAGGTTTGGGTAAAAGAATACAGACGTTGATTTTCTAACATCAAACTTGTCGATGAATTGTGGGAAAACTACCCAGAGGATTTTCGAAATTATTTAAGAATGGATATTTCGTAATTTGACAGATTATTGGAATTGGTGAAAGACAAAATTCAAAAACAAGATACTATAATGAGGAAAAGCATAAGTGCACAAAAGCACGCCTTTTAGCAACACTTCGATTTCTAGCGACAGGAACAAGAACAAGAAAACTATAAATCGCAAAATAAAATATTTATTCGCTATTTAACGAAACAAAAAATTACGGTTTTTACAATCTTGAAGTACAATTTCCTTCACAGATATCGGCGTTATCTGTCAATTGGTTGAGTAATCCTCATCGTAGAATATTATTAATTAATGATTCCGCAACAATTTCTTGTGTAGGTTAAATTTTTTCTATTTTTTGACATGCAAATTCCAGCAGCATCATATTCTCCGATTTGCTTAGTATTTGCCAGTAATAAATCAGTGTATACTTTCATAACCGCAGTCTGGGCATCGGTTGCTTTCCTTTTTCGTTGATTATAACAACCAGGCTTACTCTGCCTATTGGAGTGTTGAGTACAACTAGAAATAAAAAAAAATATCTTATGTTAATGTTTCCAAGGACAAAAGAGGAATGGTTCAATATTGCACGCGAGTTTGAAAAGAAGTGGCAATTTATTAACTGAAGAATCAATGGATGGAAAGCATATTCGTATAGTACCACCACCACATTCGGGAGCAACTTACTACAATTATAAGAACTTCTACAGCATTATTTTAATGGCGTTAGTGGGCCCCAATTATGAGGTCATATATGTTGATGTTGGAAAAAACGAAAGAATATCAGATGGGGGTGTCCTGAATTTTCAACTTTAGGTTGTCACGTGCTCGAAACGTTGGTGAAAATGCATTTGGAATTATTTCGAGCAGGTTTAGGGTATCACCTACAGCAATTAATATGAAACCGCAAAATATATGTTATGTGATACTGGCGATTTGTGCATTACATAATTATTTGCGTGTATCCAGAACTTCTTATTTACCACCCAACATAGGTGGAACACAATGCATAGCATAGACTGGAGGGACTCAGAGGGATTGATTGCTTTAGAAAATAGTCATCCATATTTGAGATGCTATCTGTTGGCGTTTCTTGTTCCTTGGTGAATTGTAGGAGTTCATAATACCATAATGATGGTGTGTTGTAGACCGTCAACGCCGCTACCGCAACGTTGGCTTTCAGTAACTTTTTTTTTCAGTAAAATGCTCTGATTTTTTTTCTCTCACCACAAAATCTCTGTCCGCGGCTGGAAGCCTCCGTTCCTTGCAAAAAATTATAATAAGTTTGTATGCTTCGTCTCGCAAATTTTTACTTTTGTGCTCCCGGTTTTTAACTATCCATAAACACGGAAACTGTTTATATAGTTCTAAAAAATCAGTTATCTCTCTGGACCACTGACGAACGTCTATTGCTATAGCGAGTGAATAAACTTTTAACGTGCACTATCGCGCAAACTTTGCATTTGATCGCGGGATAGCGTGATAGCGAATTGCCTTTAAACTCAAAATCCATCACGCGCGCTTGCTAAAATTGCGTGATAGCGCGCGGAAAAGATTTGACGTATAAAGGGGCCTAATAAGAATTCCTTCAATGGCTCGTCAGCGGCGCACCTCTATATCTCGGATAATAACAAAGAGAAAAATCTTTTCTGGTAAAAAATTGCCAAAAAAATTGCAAAAAAAGTATAGGTTGTTCACATTTTTAAACTGCATTTGTTTATACATAGTGCGCCACTGAGTTGCCGGAACGTCAGTAGACTTGCATTCGTAGGGCACAGATTATTTATTTTACAATAAATACAGGATTATGTGACCTACCTTTGAAAAAATAAAATAAAAGCGGCTTAAAAGTTAACTGGACACAAATAGGTATATTACTTAGGTAAAGTGGTATTTAAGAGAGTATAAACCCGAAAAGGGGACCACTGAAAATACGACAGTAAAAACCGTCGTATTTTCGGTGGCGGTAGAAAAATCAGACTTTCCCAAATCCCCTAATGGTACTTATGGACTGGGCAAAACTTAAAAACCGATTTCGATTTGGACCGCAGGACGGGATAATCTCCTGTTTGCGCAGACGGACGGAAGTTAGGGACGAGCAACTTCCTTGGCAGCGGTCCGGGAGAGTCGGTAGCTCCACGATTTAGAAAATTTCGGTCTTTAATAACAGTCGAATAATTTTTACCCTCTCCGCGATCTTTCCGCAAATCTCTCCAGGACACGTGCCTCTGTCAAGATATTCACCACGCGGCACGCAACGTCCACGTGGTTCGGTAGCTAGTTCTATTTTCGCTCGTTGGTTCAGTGCTGCTCCTATATCGATTTGCAGAACGAAATTCCGGGATAAGCCGACTTCGGGCACACAAAGGGATAACAAATTATGCCCGGTGACGGTTAAATACGCCACTCCAGCTCACCCCGCGTGCCCTCAACCCTTTCGCCCAGGAGTCAGGAGTGTTGTTGTGTATGAAACGGACCGAACCGGGGGTTGGTTGGGTGACTGGAAAATGGGTTGGGTGTCCCAGTTGAAACTGTTTTGCGTACTAGATTCCCGGTACGTGTATTAACCAGGA
Source organism: Melinopterus prodromus (assembly GCA_964023965.1). Classification (NCBI taxonomy): domain Eukaryota; kingdom Metazoa; phylum Arthropoda; class Insecta; order Coleoptera; family Scarabaeidae; genus Melinopterus; species Melinopterus prodromus. The sequence continues at coordinate 30,187,553 of OZ030391.1, read as the reverse complement.
ATACTCGGCACAAATAACACATCAATCGAACTTAATCCAACAGATATTCAACCGACGGCAACCAATTTATTATTCGTTTGTAAATACAGGCACTGCTGTTGATAAAAATGATGTGCTGGTGTGGGATAAACGCTACACCGGGTGATTCAATTTCAAGGCTCACCATGGGGATCTCGCTTATTAGTGGAGATAGAGTCTATGTTTAAATTTGGCAAAGTTTCGTATTGTTGTGCTGATCAATTATCATAAAAGAAATTTAAGCTATCATTTTTATTTTTAAGATATCCGCAAAAAACTGAAATGTTAAGATATCGTTTTTAATTTTTTATTTGAAACCAAACGTAGCTACACATTTGAAACAAAAACGTTCTACAGCTACTTTTTAAGAAGGAGTGTAGTGTCGTTTTTTAATTTGAAGTAACGTCAAAGATGGCGGCGTAACCATGGCAAACTTTTGTTTGTCTTATGGGTGCCATGTTGAATTTTAGCATTTTCCGATAGCCGTGTCTTTTCTCATTTCCGCAATGTATAACATCTTAGCATTATTTTTTTAAATAATGGTGTCATAATAAAAAAACCTTCAGGTACCATGTTGTTATGCTCTTCTAACTGTTCTTCCCGGAATAGCATTAGTGTCGTGATAAATTTCGTCGTTCACTGTTCCCCATAGAAAATAGTCCAGAGGACTTCAGTCAGGGGATCTAGCAGGATACTCCACCGTTACCACTCCACTGCGATTTGGAAATTGTTGATTGAAATAATTTCGTACAATTGCAAAGTTTGTCTTGTGTGGAGTTTGTACGGTTCCAATTTCTTTGTTCGTAATGCTCTCCAAACAATTATTTGCGGCAATTCCAAATAGCGGAGATTAGACCTTGAACCGGGGTTTCTAAAACTCTTACCAAGAGAAGTTAGCCGCGAAACTTGGTAACCTAATAAAACTAAAGCGTCAAAAGCACCACCAAATCCCATACTTTTAAGAAGAAGAAGTCGATGTCAAAATGTAAATGTTGTGGTAAACATAACCTGACGGCTGACATAACCCACAGATACATAACCTAATTAATTATAGTACGATTTCCTGAACGGTTGGCTATTCAATTGATCGTTAAAGTATACGAATCAGCAAATACTTCATCAAAGAAGAAATGTAAATATCGTGGTAAACATAACCCACACAGACATAACCTACCATAATATGATTTCCTGCACGGTGTGCTATTCAACCCATCGTTAAAGTTATTATACGAATCAGTTCATCAACTATTGGTGTATATGAGAATTACATGCATGGATATATATATATATATATATACGCAGAATAAATTATCGTGGGAATATCGGTCAGTGGGCGTAGTAGAATAAAGGAAACTCCTTTTGTCTAGGTTCAAATTTTCGTTTTATTTTAAAACTTCATCAGGAACGAGCTAAAATTGACAAACACAAGCATGAGCCTCACTCAACACAGCTAAACACATTTTATACTACGAATGAACGTTACAAAAATACAATTGCTATAGTAAAACTTATCAGGACACTTACATCATAGAGTTAAAGAAAATTGCCAATAGAAACATGTCATCAGAACCAACACGCCGTCAACCACATCACTAACAATTCAATTAAACAGCTGAAGGCTTCACACATCACTAACACACAGAAAAGCACGAAACACGGGACGGTACATGTGTTCAGCCTTTCAATTCGACAAACCAAAATAGCTGTGAAGCAGCAACGAACAAACCGCGTCCACCAACCAAACACGATCATGGACGGCAGGGCTACCAACACCACCAACAACCTCGTACTACGTGTTGTTAAAACTATGATTAATTAAAAACGAATATATGTTGCTAAGTTGACCTGTATCTGACTTAAAATTTAAACTGTTATCTTTGTTTAGTTGTATGTGAAACATTTCTAGGAAGAGCCTAGCTTTATGGTTGCTTTCAATCGCAATGATTTCGGTGTTACTCCAATCCATAACATGGTTACAATCAACGACATGTTGCGCCACCGCACAATTTCTTCTGCGTAATTTAGCATCACTTTTATGTAATGCCAAGCGTGATTTCAACCATTGAGTAGTCTGGCCATAATATTTCATGGAGCAACCACCACATGGAATACTGTATATAACATTAGATCTCAAGGGATGGGGCGTTCTATCTTTGATTTTTGAAAAAATGTTATTAATGGTCCTAACATTGTTGGTAACCACAATTCGAAACTCATCGTTCCTCAGCAACTGAACCAACTTGACGGATAAGCCATCAATTTGACTGAGCTTCTTATATTTAACTTTAATAACGCTGGCACCATCGTCCGTCGCATAATCATGGCGTGGGCTATTATAAACAATTTTCCTCACTAGAGTTTTAGGATAACCATTGTTAACAAATGTTTCACATAGGTCACGTAAATTGCTATCGATGAAAGTTAGATCACTAATATGCAATATTCTATTCCTCATGGCTAAGAGAGTATTGATTTTTTGCCTCATAGAATGATTAGAATAAAAATTAATGTATCTTCCGGACGACGTGGGCTTCCTGTACCAGTTCAACCTGACCGTGTTGTCAGTAGGATCACGTACTACCTTAGTGTCCAAAAAGGGCACTCCAAAATCGACCTCTTCCTCCACAGTAAATTGTAAGTGAGGGTCATATGCATTAAACGTGGTTAAGATATCTTGTACCTTGTTATTCGGTACTGCGCAAATTATGTCATCAACATATTTATATATGAACGGTAACTTAAACGTGAGTTTTTTATTACAGTTATCTAGGAGGCTGTCCATGACCCACTGTGCAAGTATCGGACTGAGAGGAGAACCCATCGGCGTACCAAAAATTTGTTTGAAAAATTTATCCTGAAACGTAAAGTAACAGTTACTATACACAAATCTAATCAAATTAAGGAAACGATCCTTTGGAATAGAACAACAATCACCAACGGCCTCCCAACCATCGTCTATCACTCGAACAACCAAGTCTAGTGGTATGTTAGTAAAAAGCGAAACTACATCCAACGAGATTAAGACAAAATCCGGTGGCAGCGTTATCCGTTCTTGAATGACACTACTGTGTATCAAAAATTAATTAAAGACCCTACCATCACCATACAAAAAAAGAATAATGAATTTATCAGTCTATTAAGGGATAAACATTATATTGATGAGGAAATTGCTAGATCTCTTACTAAATATAATTCCATCCCCTCAAAGTTTTACGGTTTACCAAAAATCCACAAAATCAATGTTCCCCTAAGGCCAATTGTTTCCTCCATAGGTTCTCCAACGTATGCTCTTTCTAAATTCATATCTGAGATTTTACAAACTGCCCTTCAGGATAACGAAAAATTTAATATAAAAGACACTTTTACTTTTTGTAAATTAATGGAACGGATAACGCTGCCACCGGATTTTGTCTTAATCTCGTTGGATGTAGTTTCGCTTTTTACTAACATACCACTAGACTTGGTTGTTCGAGTGATAGACGATGGTTGGGAGGCCGTTGGTGATTGTTGTTCTATTCCAAAGGATCGTTTCCTTAATTTGATTAGATTTGTGTATAGTAACTGTTACTTTACGTTTCAGGATAAATTTTTCAAACAAATTTTTGGTACGCCGATGGGTTCTCCTCTCAGTCCGATACTTGCACAGTGGGTCATGGACAGCCTCCTAGATAACTGTATTAAAAAACTCACGTTTAAGTTACCGTTCATATATAAATATGTTGATGACATAATTTGCGCAGTACCGAATAACAAGGTACAAGAGATCTTAACCACGTTTAATGCATATGACCCTCACTTACAATTTACTGTGGAGGAAGAGGTCGATTTTGGAGTGCCCTTTTTGGACACTAAGGTAGTACGTGATCCTACTGACAACACGGTCAGGTTGAACTGGTACAGGAAGCCCACGTCGTCCGGAAGATACATTAATTTTTATTCTAATCATTCTATGAGGCAAAAAATCAATACTCTCTTAGCCATGAGGAATAGAATATTGCATATTAGTGACCTAACTTTCATCGATAGCAATTTACGTGACCTATGTGAAACATTTGTTAACAATGGTTATCCTAAAACTCTAGTGAGGAAAATTGTTTATAATAGCCCACGCCATGATTATGCGACGGACGATGGTGCCAGCGTTATTAAAGTTAAATATAAGAAGCTCAGTCAAATTGATGGCTTATCCGTCAAGTTGGTTCAGTTGCTGAGGAACGATGAGTTTCGAATTGTGGTTACCAACAATGTTAGGACCATTAATAACATTTTTTCAAAAATCAAAGATAGAACGCCCCATCCCTTGAGATCTAATGTTATATACAGTATTCCATGTGGTGGTTGCTCCATGAAATATTATGGCCAGACTACTCAATGGTTGAAATCACGCTTGGCATTACATAAAAGTGATGCTAAATTACGCAGAAGAAATTGTGCGGTGGCGCAACATGTCGTTGATTGTAACCATGTTATGGATTGGAGTAACACCGAAATCATTGCGATTGAAAGCAACCATAAAGCTAGGCTCTTCCTAGAAATGTTTCACATACAACTAAACAAAGATAACAGTTTAAATTTTAAGTCAGATACAGGTCAACTTAGCAACATATATTCGTTTTTAATTAATCATAGTTTTAACAACACGTAGTACGAGGTTGTTGGTGGTGTTGGTAGCCCTGCCGTCCATGATCGTGTTTGGTTGGTGGACGCGGTTTGTTCGTTGCTGCTTCACAGCTATTTTGGTTTGTCGAATTGAAAGGCTGAACACATGTACCGTCCCGTGTTTCGTGCTTTTCTGTGTGTTAGTGATGTGTGAAGCCTTCAGCTGTTTAATTGAATTGTTAGTGATGTGGTTGACGGCGTGTTGGTTCTGATGACATGTTTCTATTGGCAATTTTCTTTAACTCTATGATGTAAGTGTCCTGATAAGTTTTACTATAGCAATTGTATTTTTGTAACGTTCATTCGTAGTATAAAATGTGTTTAGCTGTGTTGAGTGAGGCTCATGCTTGTGTTTGTCAATTTTAGCTCGTTCCTGATGAAGTTTTAAAATAAAACGAAAATTTGAACCTAGACAAAAGGAGTTTCCTTTATTCTACTACGCCCACTGACCGATATTCCCACGATAATTTATTCTGCGTTAATTACCTACGTTGTCACGGTCGTTACTTTTCCATAATTAATATATATATATATATATATATATATATATATATATATATATATTAATTATTTGCTGCATCTTATAGCTTATACCCATATCAACTCGGCAACTGGTCTAACTCTAACTGAACGTGCAATTATTGGTTACCTTACTCCCCATAACTGAACAAAATATCCAATCGGTAAATATTTCCAAGAGAAGTGACGTAGGAGTGAATTTGAGCAATCTGGATGTCCTTGACAGTGTTTATACAAGTTGGCTTAAAAGTCGTCTCCTATTTTGGTAACTACTAATAATAGTTATAATCAGAGAGTGGAATTTAATCTACCTGCAACATCCATTTGTAAGACCTGTATTATTCATTTTTAATGCATAATGAATGGTGCAAAGTGCTTCATAGTAAAGGGGAATATAAAACTTGCTTTATTTCATAATTTGCTTTCATTTGTAATTACAGTGCGACTTACTATGTTAAAAAGCAACTACTAAGAAAATTATTCACCATTTAAATGTTGAAGTTGCAGTAGATCTCTGTTTATTAATATTTGACTATTTCAAAAGTTATTCAGATTCCGAATTTAATTTTTTAAATAGTTTTATAAATAACAAATTAAATAAGTTTTTTTACTGTTACTCGTTTGAGAATAATGTTTATTTTGTTTGGATACACGAATAGAGGACTAGCATCAATTCCATAATCTTTCCAAGATAAATGTGTACTGTTTTGTTCTCCTTCGGTGAAGTTGCGTAATAGAAAGACCAAACCAGTAAACATTTGTCTCGGCTACGTTGTGAAATTAATGACACAGGTTCTCTGTGTGGGTTGTCCGAAATGTACCTTTTTATAAAAACAGCTACAAATAAAAACACTTTATTCGAACAAAGAAAAAAATATAAACTCGAGAAATAAATATAAGTAACAGCTATTTAAACAGCCTTTTGAACAAATAAATAAAGTAGTGTGTATAAATAATATATATATAAAAACAAATAATAAAATTTTACAAAATTAGTCTTTTTTCAAAATTAACAAGGAAACTAGCTACAAAGAACGATGATGAAAGTGTCGGAAATGATATGATTGGGATGTTTTTTGAAAAATATCTATATGCTTTTATTCGCTGTATGGCTCTTTCCACGTGGATGCGTCCACGAGCTATATTTTTGGTTAGTCGTTCTTCCAAAACTGTCAACGTACTTCGTCCATGAAGAAATGGGGGGATTATTAATGTAAATCTATCCTCATCAGCAATGTCCTGTATGGAGAAGCCGCGATCTACCAACAGTACATCCCCTTCCTTTAAGAACCGGCGGATGTCAGATTTTAGAAAAATTTCTCGGTCCGAGATACATCCTTCAAAGCCTTCACTAACATAGACTACAGCTCCAATAACATTTATGCCAACTAAAAATTTTACTGTATTTTTATGCTTATATGCTGAAAATGTATTTCCTTGTTGTCTGAAGTTGCGAGGCATTTGTGTTGGTACTTCAGTACAGTCCAATATTAAAGTTATGCGTACACCTTTAAAAAATTTAAAACATTCAGGAATTTTCTTAGATGGTATTTTCCGGCCGGAATCGATTAATTCTCCTCTTAAAGAGCACATTTGAAGATAGCAAAATTGAATCCATGTAGGTATTAGTCTTGATATACTGTTTTTGCTAATATTGGTGTTGAACTCAAGTTCAGTGTATGTGTAACCTCGTCGCAATCTTATCAAAACCAACATAAGTTTATCCTTTGCAGGAATTCTTTGAAATTGGGAATTTTTATTGGTTTTTGACTCTCCACGATAATATATTAGTGAGCCCATTATACTTGGATCTAAAAATCTGTATAGAGCATTAAAATGCCCAATACTTAACCCAGTAAAATATTTAAAATTGATTGGTGAATTTTTTAATACTTCATAAGCAAACCTATTGCCAAAACAATCCTCCACACGTCCATTCTCTTTAAAGTGCCTCCTTTTCACATACCTGGCAGGCGATGCTATTGGTCTTTTGGCGTAATTATGAAAATTTGTTGTGTCACAAAAAGGTACAACTTTCTGTGGAACATTTTCCTCTGTTTCACAGACACTTGAAATTTCAACTTCAATACAACCAATATCTTGGGATATTAATTGATAGTCAACACTGGTGGCCTGGGGATCCCACAGAATAGGTACATTGTCTCCGTCTAAGAAATGTTTTTCGCAAATATACACATTACGACTGATATTTTCCACGCTCAGTCTTTTATTCCCACACATATGGAGCCAGCGCAAACAATTTATATTATTATGAGCTGGTTTTGGAAATGGGCGAAATTTCTCGCCTTTATAGTCTTTCTTCTTAGAGCTGACATTACACCCATTATAGTAGCACCTCATTTATAATAAAAAAAAAACAAATATCTAAATAAGTTTGCTCAAGCATACATTAAAGTTGTCAGACTGATGATTGAGAAACAATACAAATAACTATGACAGCTGTTTGGCTAGTAGGGGTAGGGGGTATTTTATATTGAAGTAATAAGTGTAATAATATTATTTTAAGATGACGTGAATAATAACTTTCAATGGGCAATATTAAAAATAAATCAAACAAACAAACAAAACACAGCATCAACACCTATTACAATAATAAAGTAAATAAATCTACGAACAAAAATTAAAGATAAAATTAAAATGAATAAACAAATGAAATAAATAAGTGAATTATAACTATTGAATGATTTGTTCTCGAAAGTAAATGAAGTTTCAGAGTAAAAAGTTTTAGATGGATATTCAGTTTTTCGATTCTTTAAGAAGTTATAATACAGTTTTGCTAATATTTCAAACAGCTGTGACTTCTTAAGAAGTTGAAAAGAAAGGTACATCTATATAAACTGTTTTACTCAGTATGACAGTTATTATCTATATACATATAAATACTTTCACATTACTTACCTACATCCATCCTACATCTTATATACATTAACCTAAGAAATAAAACAATATAGACATATAAGCTGTTTATTCTTGTGTTGACACCAACTTTAAAGGTAGTAAATCTCTTGGTACACGTTGACAAATCATTTCAGGTACATACACATTATAATAAAATTTGGAAGTGTTTTTTATAAGTGGGATTAAATGACTAATACTGTCTAATGTAATAGTCAATACTAAACTAGACACAGGCGTCCAAATAATTAAATGTGATACTTGTACATTACATATCAGCATTTGTAGGGCAATTTGCAATATGCTCTAATAATTTGGGGCATTTTATTTCTACAGTCCTTATATAGATATTATTTTTCATGATAACCCCATCTGGGCTGCATGCTAAATATGGGTATTTCCTGTCCACTAATAACCCTGTTCCTAAATACTCATCTTCTCCTTGAAGAACATTTTTCATGTAGTATTCCACGGCATGTTCTTCGCTGTTAGTACCATATATCATGGCAGCAGTTGGGTAAAAGTTATTCATAGCCCATAAATTTCTTTTTATGAAGTTTTTATGCTCCGATAGTGAAACAGCTTCTTTAACAATAGATGCCGTTATGAAATTTCGTCTATCGCAGCCAACCTTCTGTTCCCTGGGGATAAGTTCCCTCGATGTGAATAAGGTCACTTAAAGACTTCTTGAATGTGCAATCCATGTTTTCTTTAAATGTATCCCTCCAAGTTTTGATTACAGAAATATCTTCTTCTGTGAACAGGAAATCTTCGTACTTTATTTCTAATAATTCCGTAAACATATTTGGTTCGGTTGTTTCGAGATCGGCAAGAAGTACATTGACGCTATCCCGGCTCCTTGTATAATGTTCAGGGCGAGGGTCAAATACTGCGATGTTTTGAGGAAGATAGTGTTTCCTCGGGTACTTAGACTCTGTGATGGCACTTGGATTCCGTTTTGTCGACCCTTTGCCCCACTGTCTTGGAAGGCTTGTAGGTGAAATGTTCTCATCATCGGTTATAATAAACTCATTTAAAAATAAAAGTAATGCTGCGACATGGCTGCATCTTCCCAACGAAGACTGCTTGCAGTTGCAACTCCCACTAATAATTGCTCCCGAAACAATTAATTTGATGTGCACATTATACATCACTGTTCTGTTAAAACTTGATCGACAATTTGCTTTTAAGTGATAATTAGTACCTACACTATCAAATAAATTGGATATAAAATCACTGGTCACATACTGCATCCCACGGCGAAATGGTTTTTCTGTAGACCCCGTCAGTTGATTCTCCTCTTCATAATCTTCACTAATGTTACCGCTGCCAATGATATACGAATAAATATGCCCTTTATTAAAAAAAGCGGGAATGTCTGCATTCGGAAATTGATTCCAAACTAATGGTTCTTCCTTATTGGCATCAGACTTGTTGGGCAAGTTATCTGGCACCTTCAACTTTTGGTCATACCATTTTCCATGGTCAACGGAAACAGCAATTGTGTTGGCACGACCAGATTGTATGCAGTTCTCAACTCTAGACACAAAAAAATCAACTTGTTAGGTAAAATTAACAACAGAAATACAAGCATTTCAGATATTGTATATTTAAATAGTTTTACCTCTTAATTAATTCAGGCTTTGTTCCTGTCTTCTGCAATCCTCTACATTCCAGCCACCGTTGTAATTCCCTAACAGAATTGTCCTGTAAGATATTACTTCGTAATATTGCTCCCGGCACGTCTTCTGGTAGGAGACGAATAGGTTGGTTTGTTTGATCCATCACACACAACGAGTTGATTCAGCAAAGACAAAAAGAATCAGTATGAAAACAACACAAACGAACTGCACGCGTTACCAGGAGGTTACAAGTTAACCACAACTAACCTAACTTGTGCTTCTATATTGTTTTGATAGGTCACCCAGCATAGCCACTGCCAGAAAGAGAAATATTTAATTTTGTTAGGTTACCAACTTTCACCGCTAACTTCTCTTGGTAAGAGTTTTAGAAACTCCGGTTCAAGGTCTAATCTCCGCTATTAGAGGCTACTTCCCGCGTAGAAATCCGAGGATCGTCATTTATCTAAAAACCAATAGTTGAAGCATTGCAAATTATTGTAGTCTAACGTCTACCATTTCCAAAATATCTCTTTGATCGTTTTCAACATTTCCATGAGGATTATAAGAATTGCGGGGTTTACTAAACGATCCATGGTCCGCTAAATTTCTGTTCAATGTTAGGAAAATTGTACGATGGGGCATTTCTATGTGAACAACAATAAACCCTTATCATATCACGCTTTTCGTTACATCCACAATTAACCACTATTAAGGTTTATTTGATTAAATGGCAAACCCAACGCTGAGCGCACCGCTTGATCAAGTGCATTTTGTTGACGTTGCTTGGCAACGAGTCCGGCGGTCTGTAGACTGTAACCAAGGTCCAGTTGGGTTAGGCTTTTTATTATTACACCACTATTTAAAATATCCCAGTTAACTATGCTCAGATTTTGATACAAGCGGAACAGGCCAATTTGCGTGAAGCTCAACTGATCGCGGACAGTAACCAAAGCCAATATTCAAAAACTGACCTAAGTGGTCGGACAATCCCACGTCTAGTATGCCACTGTCGTAAGAGTGCAGATTGAAAATTGTAAAGTTTGAATTGAATATTGTCAACGCAATTATTATTGCGAGTATTATCATCAATTACCGGCGTAAGCCCGAGTGACTGCAGAAAATCTGAGAACGCAACATTTTGAGGGCATTTGGTGCCGAATTTAACATTGAAGTCACCAGTTATTATTAAATACTTTGTACCAGCTCCTTTGGCGACAATTTCGGTAAACAGTTGCAAAAATATGGCAAAATCCCCACTCGGTGGTCTATACACATTGATAATAGTCATGTCAGTTTCGATGATTCTTACAGCAGCAATTTCACAAATATTAGGTAAAGACATACTTGATACACAGACTAAATTCTCACAAGCGCAATGATGCTTAATCAAGACCATCGCGCCACCGTACGAAGTGTCTCTTGCAAAGCATGATACTACTTTATAATTTTCTAATTGAATAACTTTGCATTCGTTAGGATGTAACCAGTACTCTGTAAGACAAATTACATCCGGCATATAGTCAACACAGTACAAATATGATTCGAAAAGGTAAATTTTGTTAAAAAATGATAGCTTAAATTGATAATTGATCAGTATACAAATACGAAACTTTGCCAAATTTAAACATAGGCTCTATCCCCACTAATAAGCGAGATCCCCATGGTAAGCATCGAAATTGAATCACCCGGTATACTGAGTGTATACTAATTGAATTCAATCATTTTGAGGGGTAATGTAACATTCATAAACGGAATAAAAGATCTTAATAACATTTCTCAAAATGTTGCAGTTGAAAATTTGATTGTCGGTACCCACATATTTTCATAATGTGTAGTACTACCGTAAAATGTGACCCGCGCCTATCGTAAGTACGCAATTTTACAAAGGTCATAATATACATATAATGATACGGTCAATGACTCAACAGTTAATTTACCGAAACATTTTAACAACTTGCTCATAGTGACCTCCCAACAAGCTTGAGTACGGCCAATTTGCACTTGAACTTCGGTGTCTAATGTCCATCATAGTCTTCAACAGACAGGAGCAGTCCACGTTCCCACATTTTCGCAAATGACCATAATATCTCACTCGTTGCTTGTGAAATTATCCATTTTTATCATACAAAATAACAAAACTCGAGACTGACAACCAGAAAACAACGCAACACGGGCAACACGGCAAACACGGGACTACCCACGACCCGCTCAGCAATGAACTGATCTCCTCCACTGCTCGGCACAGGATCTCGCGGAGTAGGTCAAGGTAGTACTAGCCTTCCTAAAAACGTAAGGCGTCAAATTCTGCATTTTCAATAATTAATTACTCAAAACTGGTGCAGGAGAAAAAAAATATTTTTTTACTCTAATTAGGAAAATCTATAACCCCGAAAAATTAATACACTCATTTAATACAATATTTAATATAATTTAATATTCCTTGTTACCGTACACCAAAATTTAAACACAATAATCCTCCACCTTCGCTGCAATACCAGGAATTACATCTGAGTCAAACAAATTGAATGTGTGGCAGATCACAACAACTAAAAATATCGGAAAAATTAAATTAAGATACCTATTTTGTGTAAAATGTTTCGATCTGCGAAAATATTAATATCATAATTCTATTCATTACTGTTGTTTTTGTACGTAATTATATGGTAAATGTATATCTGTATTAATTATTCGGCAATATAACTCGTTATTAATAAATAATTAATTAATTAATTCGAATAGCCGGATATATACATTTTACACAGGAACTGGATATATTATACAACCGGTTACGGACAACATACATTTGATAATAGATGGCACTCTTCTACCTAATGAGTAGAAGACCAGATTAAGTACTACATATAAGTCCCTATATATCCACCAAGTTATTGCAAACACCGATTTAGAAACTCGGAAACAATCGAAAATGACTTCAGCAGAAGACCTATTTCCAGATGATCCACAAGATCATTAAAGAAGATTAACAATCATCTTTATAATTTAGTTTCATTTGTTTCAACTGTTTAAGTAAGTTTGTTCTAATTCTATAGTAATTAATTTAATGGATGGTTTTCGAGTATAAACGAAAACCGACCAAGGAAAATAAACGGATGCCAACATAAAACGCGCGATGGATTATGGAAATTAATGAAAAATAAGTCTTTTACATAGGCAAGCAAAAACTATCACATTCCCTATGCCTTTACAAAGGCATATGCAGTCAGTGTAAAAAAGTAGGGAAGGTTTACTTCTGTTTCTACCTGAAAACGTTAGACAGTCTTTATTAGACTTAACTTGCCCTTATTTTGTACAACTGGCATATGAATTAAGCAAGTCAAAATGGAATTGAGAACCCATTTTAGAAACAGTAAGGCAGGTGACGATTAGTTTCCTGGTCTTAAGCGGAGACACCCTGACATTGTGCTACGATAACCTGAAACCTACCTCTATCGCTAGATGAAGAGGCTTCAATCGACCACAGTAGGAGCTGTTTTATTCACTATTATGGTGGCAGATAGAGTAGGTTAACTTTGATGCGACAACTATTTACAACATTTATTAGTCTATTACGGACCGTCCATTGGAAAACATGCCTCACAATTACGCGAAAATATTCCACTGCCCCGAAACAATATTAAACCGCCGCGCAACAATACTAAGCCGCCTCACGACAATAATCTTACCGCCTTGCGACAATACCACACCACTGTTCAATATTATAGAACAGCAAATTCTGCAATGATACGTACATAAGCAAACCAGGCAGTTGAATTCTTATCCCCGTTTAAAGTGAGACTAAGCACCACAATGGCTGAACCAAAAACGATTCGCAAAAATAAGGGACAAAAGGCAGAAGTATTCACATCCACTTCCGTAAAAATGTCAAACAAAACGAAGATAGTTGAAATAGGACGCCCTGACTGCAGCAATGTGGAAAGAAAATGATCTAAAATGGAAATGAACTCTGCAAAAAATAAAGAAGACATACAGTATTTCTGCTTGGTGTGCAGTGAAGAATTCACCGATCTACCGTCCGAAGACTGGATCCAGTTTGATCCCAAAGAAGTTTAAATGATTAAGTTTGTTGTGTTTTTCATTTTTTACTTGCAAGTTGGTATGATAAAGGGATTATTTTAATAAAATTGGTTTCTGATCTCAATTATCGCTTTGTTTTCTTTCTTGTGAAATCTTAAGTCATGCGCTTTGCCCGGACATCCAATGAGTTTTACTACAATTTTTATGTGCCAACCAAATCAGCAAAATGTACATTTGCCTATAATTACCTTTTACAGTTTTGCCAAGAACACGCAATTTGGATTTCTTCTGTTCTTGCATTCAGCTATTCAATTATTCACATTATTCAATTATTGTTGTATATAATGACTTCATTATTTGAACGAACTGTCATCATTATACAGCGCTAGTGTCAACGACTGTCAAAACCTACATGGATGACAGTTATGTGACAGTTCACCTCGCCATTATTGACAAATACATTTAAAGTATTTGATATAAAATAGAATTTATGAGTCGTAGATAAAGCGTCGTATTTGACTCGCACACAGCGGATATAAATCGCTCGCATGTGAACACGCTCGTCTACGGCTCGCTTATGTGCTCGTCAAATAATATACTATTATTGTCGTTTAGCCTATACAAGACATTGACAGTCACATAAAATATACAGGGGGTTAGGTAAACATACGGCAAAAATTCAACGGATTATTCCTTGGCCTATTCTAAGAATATTTTGTGATATGATGATTTTTGAAAAACCCCTTTGTTTCGAAGATACAGGGCGAACAAAATTTGCGGCAGCAACTAAAAGTGATGTCAAGCAGAGTATCGATGAACTTGAGACTGGAATCCTTTTGAAATTACAACTAATGACTACTACTGTTCATCAGCAGTAAGATGCACAACGATGAACTTGGTATAAATGTGGATCTAAAAGCGGAGAGCAGTAACAAACAACATTGAATTAATTCCACACAAGGAAACAAACTTGACAAATAAAGGAAAAAGGTTATTTATCGGGCGATTCCGTCATTCGAAGAAGCAACCGTAGACACGTGTTTCGGACTATTAGTCCTCATCAGTACGGTATAGCCAAGGAGTAAGATGGACACTCAATGGAAAAAACACTCAAATGGAGACCATAAGGGGGGTGCCCAATGTCACCAATTTGGTGCTTCAGTCACAACATCTTCAGGATTCGAAGACAAGATGTGACGTCGCGCCGGAGGTGACGGACACCCCAGGCCCACCATAGCCCATGGAGGTATAGATGGAAAAGGTTTATCGACGGTAAGATATTCAAGGAAAAAGGTTATTTATCGGGCAATTCCGTCATTCGAAGAAGCAACCGTAGACACGTGTTTCGGACTATTAGTCCTCATCAGTACGGTATAGCCAAGGAGTAAGATGGACACTCAATGGAAAAAACACTCAAATGGAGACCATAAGGGGGGTGCCCAATGTCACCAATTTGGTGCTTCAGTCACAACATCTTCAGGATTCGAAGACAAGATGTGACGTCGCGCCGGAGGTGACGGACACCCCAGGCCCACCATAGCCCATGGAGGTATAGATGGAAAAGGTTTATCGACGGTAAGATATTCAAGGAAAAAGGTTATTTATCGGGCAATTCCGTCATTCGAAGAAGCAACCGTAGACACGTGTTTCGGACTATTAGTCCTCATCAGTACGGTATAGCCAAGGAGTAAGATGGACACTCAATGGAAAAAACACTCAAATGGAGACCATAAGGGGGGTGACACTGACATAACATAAATGTCGCCAAGTGCAGGCAACATCAAATTCTAGTAAGTTACTAGAAAACTTATATAAAATAAACGTTGCCGAGGTGAGTTGGTTTGTAAGTATAACTTTCTTAAGTGGCAGATATGTCATACTACTGGAAATGACACTAATATAAGCTACACGTAACTTTAAGAGGCCCTTAAAATTTAAGGGGGAGTAGTGCAATCGGACATTGGTGGTTTTGATTTGTTCTTTATGGTTGACGCACCATATATGAGACTACAATATTGGTAATCATTTTTATAATATACATAAAACAAGCTTACTGATATATTAACTTCGTTGGTAATTTCATCCCTGCGCCTGCCAAGTTCCCAAAGGGTAAGAGTTTTTGATCGACCTTCCAGTGATCAGTGGTAAGGAACTGTCGAAACTTGGTCAGCTTGAAGTAACGACTATGTGTGTTATGACTTTATTAAGGCAGTATATTTGCGAAGGTAATCTCTTGCACAACTCTTTCATATGGTCCTTCCAGTTCAAAGTACTTTCTATTTAGAGTCCTAAAAATTTTATGGATTTAGTTTGCAAACCAGTTTCGTAATGCATAAGTTGTGTCTTATTTTCGTTGAGAGAGAGTTGGTTAGTTTGCATAATCTGACCTCCTCTCAATGTGTCTTCCATTTGTAAGTGTACATCCGTCTTCAAATTTCCTTTTGGAAGGAAGCTAGTGTCGTCTGCGAACAGGTAAGTTGACATTACAGGTTATGTTGATTGGCAGGTCGTTGATGTAAATTAGGAAGAGGATTGGACCTAGGACTCCCTTGGGGGACTCCATGCTTGATTGCTCTTTCTTTTGAATTTTGTCGTTTCCAGTTAACTATTTGCGTTCTACTAGTTAGATATTATGTGATTAGATCAGACGCAATTCCTCTCACCCCATAGTAGTTGAGTTTCTCTATCAAAGTTTTGTGGCTGATTGTATCAAAAGCCTTTGATAGGTCACAACAAGCTAACATGACATCTTCCCTTCTGTCCATTGAACCTGTTCCAAACCTGTTCCAATGAAGCCTGTCATCACCGAGAACCCACGTCTAAGATGTTGTCGGTCACTCCAAAAATTATGGATATAAAAAAATCTGGCGATCCTTGTTCGCATTGCTGCTTCCCAAATTTTCGATAAAACAGGAAAAGTAGAAACCGGCCTGAAATTACTGCAGTCGTTGCGGTCTCCCTTTTTGTAGACTGGTACTACTTTTGCTATTTTTAGTTCATCCGGGAAGTGACCTACTGCAGAACATTTTCGATAACGGGTATGATATTTTCTGGGCAACAAGCTTGATTATGGTTGTTGACATTTCGTAGATATCTTCTGAATATATAGTTTTAGGTTGCCTTATCATGTCCATGATTTCTTGAGCCGTGCAATCGAAAAAGAAACATGAGTTTTTGTTGTTCAAATTCAAGTCATGCGGTCTAATGTTTTAAACGCCAGTGATCTAAAATTTACTCTGCCACCATGGAATAATATAACCCTATCTTGCTAGGAATATCTCCATTATCATCAGCTCTATATGTGAATATGAGTTAAAAAAAGGAAAATCGAGTCTGATGTAGAAATGTTTATTGTCTTCTTGCAAGAAGACAAATAAACTTTCCTTTTTTAACTCATATTCAAGTATATTATCCCTCCTGCCATTCAAGCCATTATCCCTCCTGCCAACCTCATCCTTGATGACCTTCCATGTAGCATTTTGGAAGTTTTGTGCTTGCAGTATCGTATCTTCATGTCTCTGTTTTGTAAGTTGCTCAGCTTTCTCACGATATCGTTTCTGCAATGCATTATACAGTTTGTATGCCTCCTGGTCTCTGCTTACGGTGCTTATAACAGCCAACGCGTCCTAAGTATTTTTCAATTTCTTTAGTTCAGGTGATTCTACAGGGTTCCGGATTTTAACTTTATCTTTTTTATTTTAGGAATAGTACAGCCAATAATATGTACGAAAGTTTCGAAGAAATGATGGAATGCGGTCTCTGCATCTTGATTTTCAAGCACACTCCTGTGAGTAGGCTCGAAATGAGTAGGCAACCAAATATACCTCGTAATTTTGAGGTCAGTATTTCGTGGTATTTCACCGAAATAATTAGGTATTTCCATTAAAATTATACGTGAAACTGAACTTGAAACCTTTGCCGATACAAAAAATATCCAGCTCAATTCTGTAGGGTCTAGGTGACGAATGTTAAGATTGTTGGTGGCTATGTCGTAGTCTTCTTCCGTTCCGTGTAGTATATTTGGTTGCCTACTCATTTCGAAGCCCATCTTAAGGTCTTATACCTTATACCTTCCTTTACCAGCAACATCACTCCCTCGTGCCGATAATCAGATCTTGAATAGTGACTTGCAACTTCAAATAATACATGCCGTTATTTCATGTTTTTGCCAATGTTCTGTTATGCCCGCATTAGTAGCACCCACAATTTTTATTTGATTACTGAGCAAATCGATCTTATTTGGAATGCATTGAATATTTTGGCTCACTGGTTCACATATCAAAAGAAAAAGGAATTACTCAAAATAGTGAGTAATTCCTTTTTCTTTTGCTATGTTACTTTGCGTTCAAGTTTCTCTGGAGTCTGTATAAAAAAGGATTTACGTAAGAATTCCTTGGCCATATATTTTGTTGTTCTCATCTGAAGGCACAGTAACTTTAAATTATGTGTATAGCTCTGGCCATTTTTAAACCAGTTTTTCACATTGGTCAGATACGTCGTCAATTTTAGCTCTGTAAGATCTCTTGCTCATCTACAAACGTGGAAACCTACCAATCTTGTTCCCCTAGAATTTCCTTGTCATCTCAAGTGCCCTGAATTATATCAGCAAAACTCCTATTAGATTTTTTACCAAGTACTGTTTTCCATTCATTCTGATTGTTTTTGCCGTCCTGGTTATTCAGCATTCTGACTTCTTCATTTACATTTTGTGCCTTCCCTCCCAATACATTTACTGCGAAGTCCCGTAGAGTTTTCTACCAATACTTTTCTCCTGTCGGTTTGGTTGCAAACTCTTCCCTGCTGGCGGAATAGTTTTAGTTTTCTTTTGGTTAGTCATCGTTTTCTTTTCCCAAATCTGAGCAGTTTTTATTTGTCAAGATGGAAAAGGTTTATCGACGGTAAGATATTCAAGGAAAAAGGTTATTTATCGGGCAATTCCGTCATTCGAAGAAGCAACCGTAGACACGTGTTTCGGACTATTAGTCCTCATCAGTACGGTATAGCCAAGGAGTAAGATGGACACTCAATGGAAAAAACACTCAAATGGAGACCATAAGGGGGGTGCCCAATGTCACCAATTTGGTGCTTCAGTCACAACATCTTCAGGATTCGAAGACAAGATGTGACGTCGCGCCGGAGGTGACGGACACCCCAGGCCCACCATAGCCCATGGAGGTATAGATGGAAAAGGTTTATCGACGGTAAGATATTCAAGGAAAAAGGTTATTTATCGGGCAATTCCGTCATTCGAAGAAGCAACCGTAGACACGTGTTTCGGACTATTAGTCCTCATCAGTACGGTATAGCCAAGGAGTAAGATGGACACTCAATGGAAAAAACACTCAAATGGAGACCATAAGGGGGGTGCCCAATGTCACCAATTTGGTGCTTCAGTCACAACATCTTCAGGATTCGAAGACAAGATGTGACGTCGCGCCGGAGGTGACGGACACCCCAGGCCCACCATAGCCCATGGAGGTATAGATGGAAAAGGTTTATCGACGGTAAGATATTCAAGGAAAAAGGTTATTTATCGGGCAATTCCGTCATTCGAAGAAGCAACCGTAGACACGTGTTTCGGACTATTAGTCCTCATCAGTACGGTATAGCCAAGGAGTAAGATGGACACTCAATGGAAAAAACACTCAAATGGAGACCATAAGGGGGGTGCCCAATGTCACCAATTTGGTGCTTCAGTCACAACATCTTCAGGATTCGAAGACAAGATGTGACGTCGCGCCGGAGGTGACGGACACCCCAGGCCCACCATAGCCCATGGAGGTATATATATATAACCTTTTTCCTTGAATATCTTACCGTCGATAAACCTTTTCCATCTATACCTCCATGGGCTATGGTGGGCCTGGGGTGTCCGTCACCTCCGGCGCGACGTCACATCTTGTCTTCGAATCCTGAAGATGTTGTGACTGAAACACCAAATTGGTGACATTGGGCACCCCCCTTATGGTCTCCATTTGAGTGTTTTTTCCATTGAGTGTCCATCTTACTCCTTGGCTATACCGTACTGATGAGGACTAATAGTCCGAAACACGTGTCTACGGTTGCTTCTTCGAATGACGGAATTGCCCGATAAATAACCTTTTTCCTTGAATATCTTACCGTCGATAAACCTTTTCCATCTATACCTCCATGGGCTATGGTGGGCCTGGGGTGTCCGTCACCTCCGGCGCGACGTCACATCTTGTCTTCGAATCCTGAAGATGTTGTGACTGAAGCACCAAATTGGTGACATTGGGCACCCCCCTTATGGTCTCCATTTGAGTGTTTTTTCCATTGAGTGTCCATCTTACTCCTTGGCTATACCGTACTGATGAGGACTAATAGTCCGAAACACGTGTCTACGGTTGCTTCTTCGAATGACGGAATTGCCCGATAAATAACCTTTTTCCTTGAATATCTTACCGTCGATAAACCTTTTCCATCTATACCTCCATGGGCTATGGTGGGCCTGGGGTGTCCGTCACCTCCGGCGCGACGTCACATCTTGTCTTCGAATCCTGAAGATGTTGTGACTGAAGCACCAAATTGGTGACATTGGGCACCCCCCTTATGGTCTCCATTTGAGTGTTTTTTCCATTGAGTGTCCATCTTACTCCTTGGCTATACCGTACTGATGAGGACTAATAGTCCGAAACACGTGTCTACGGTTGCTTCTTCGAATGACGGAATTGCCCGATAAATAACCTTTTTCCTTGAATATCTTACCGTCGATAAACCTTTTCCATCTTGACAAATAAAAACTGCTCAGATTTGGGAAAAGAAAACGATGACTAACCAAAAGAAAACTAAAACTATTCCGCCAGCAGGGAAGAGTTTGCAACCAAACCGACAGGAGAAAAGTATTGGTAGAAAACTCTACGGGACTTCGCAGTAAATGTATTGGGAGGGAAGGCACAAAATGTAAATGAAGAAGTCAGAATGCTGAATAACCAGGACGGCAAAAACAATCAGAATGAATGGAAAACAGTACTTGGTAAAAAATCTAATAGGAGTTTTGCTGATATAATTCAGGGCACTTGAGATGACAAGGAAATTCTAGGGGAACAAGATTGGTAGGTTTCCACGTTTGTAGATGAGCAAGAGATCTTACAGAGCTAAAATTGACGACGTATCTGACCAATGTGAAAAACTGGTTTAAAAATGGCCAGAGCTATACACATAATTTAAAGTTACTGTGCCTTCAGATGAGAACAACAAAATATATGGCCAAGGAATTCTTACGTAAATCCTTTTTTATACAGACTCCAGAGAAACTTGAACGCAAAGTAACATAGCAAAAGAAAAAGGAATTACTCACTATTTTGAGTAATTCCTTTTTCTTTTGATATGTGAACCAGTGAGCCAAAATATTCAATGCATTCCAAATAAGATCGATTTGCTCAGTAATCAAATAAAAATTGTGGGTGCTACTAATGCGGGCATAACAGAACATTGGCAAAAACATGAAATAACGGCATGTATTATTTGAAGTTGCAAGTCACTATTCAAGATCTGATTATCGGCACGAGGGAGTGATGTTGCTGGTAAAGGAAGGTATAAGGTATAAGACCTTAAGATGGGCTTCGAAATGAGTAGGCAACCAAATATACTACACGGAACGGAAGAAGACTACGACATAGCCACCAACAATCTTAACATTCGTCACCTAGACCCTACAGAATTGAGCTGGATATTTTTTGTATCGGCAAAGGTTTCAAGTTCAGTTTCACGTATAATTTTAATGGAAATACCTAATTATTTCGGTGAAATACCACGAAATACTGACCTCAAAATTACGAGGTATATTTGGTTGCCTACTCATTTCGAGCCTACTCACAGGAGTGTGCTTGAAAATCAAGATGCAGAGACCGCATTCCATCATTTCTTCGAAACTTTCGTACATATTATTGGCTGTACTATTCCTAAAATAAAAAAGATAAAGTTAAAATCCGGAACCCTGTAGAATCACCTGAACTAAAGAAATTGAAAAATACTTAGGACGCGTTGGCTGTTATAAGCACCGTAAGCAGAGACCAGGAGGCATACAAACTGTATAATGCATTGCAGAAACGATATCGTGAGAAAGCTGAGCAACTTACAAAACAGAGACATGAAGATACGATACTGCAAGCACAAAACTTCCAAAATGCTACATGGAAGGTCATCAAGGATGAGGTTGGCAGGAGGGATAATGGCTTGAATGGCAGGAGGGATAATATACTTGAATATGAGTTAAAAAAGGAAAGTTTATTTGTCTTCTTGCAAGAAGACAATAAACATTTCTACATCAGACTCGATTTTCCTTTTTTTAACTCATATTCACATATAGAGCTGATGATAATGGAGATATTCCTAGCAAGATAGGGTTATATTATTCCATGGTGGCAGAGTAAATTTTAGATCACTGGCGTTTAAAACATTAGACCGCATGACTTGAATTTGAACAACAAAAACTCATGTTTCTTTTTCGATTGCACGGCTCAAGAAATCATGGACATGATAAGGCAACCTAAAACTATATATTCAGAAGATATCTACGAAATGTCAACAACCATAATCAAGCTTGTTGCCCAGAAAATATCATACCCGTTATCGAAAATGTTCTGCAGTAGGTCACTTCCCGGATGAACTAAAAATAGCAAAAGTAGTACCAGTCTACAAAAAGGGAGACCGCAACGACTGCAGTAATTTCAGGCCGGTTTCTACTTTTCCTGTTTTATCGAAAATTTGGGAAGCAGCAATGCGAACAAGGATCACCAGATTTTTTTATATCCATAATTTTTGGAGTGACCGACAACATCTTAGACGTGGGTTCTCGGTGATGACAGGCTTCATTGGAACAGGTTTGGAACAGGTTCAATGGACAGAAGGGAAGATGTCATGTTAGCTTGTTGTGACCTATCAAAGGCTTTTGATACAATCAGCCACAAAACTTTGATAGAGAAACTCAACTACTATGGGGTGAGAGGAATTGCGTCTGATCTAATCACATAATATCTAACTAGTAGAACGCAAATAGTTAACTGGAAACGACAAAATTCAAAAGAAAGAGCAATCAAGCATGGAGTCCCCCAAGGGAGTCCTAGGTCCAATCCTCTTCCTAATTTACATCAACGACCTGCCAATCAACATAACCTGTAATGTCAACTTACCTGTTCGCAGACGACACTAGCTTCCTTCCAAAAGGAAATTTGAAGACGGATGTACACTTACAAATGGAAGACACATTGAGAGGAGGTCAGATTATGCAAACTAACCAACTCTCTCTCAACGAAAATAAGACACAACTTATGCATTACGAAACTGGTTTGCAAACTAAATCCATAAAATTTTTAGGACTCTAAATAGAAAGTACTTTGAACTGGAAGGACCATATGAAAGAGTTGTGCAAGAGATTACCTTCGCAAATATACTGCCTTAATAAAGTCATAACACACATAGTCGTTACTTCAAGCTGACCAAGTTTCGACAGTTCCTTACCACTGATCACTGGAAGGTCGATCAAAAACTCTTACCCTTTGGGAACTTGGCAGGCGCAGGGATGAAATTACCAACGAAGTTAATATATCAGTAAGCTTGTTTTATGTATATTATAAAAATGATTACCAATATTGTAGTCTCATATATGGTGCGTCAACCATAAAGAACAAATCAAAACCACCAATGTCCGATTGCACTACTCCCCCTTAAATTTTAAGGGCCTCTTAAAGTTACGTGTAGCTTATATTAGTGTCATTTCCAGTAGTATGACATATCTGCCACTTAAGAAAGTTATACTTACAAACCAACTCACCTCGGCAACGTTTATTTTATATAAGTTTTCTAGTAACTTACTAGAATTTGATGTTGCCTGCACTTGGCGACATTTATGTTATGTCAGTGTCATTTGTCAGAATTTACGTATTAGAATAATTTGAATTTGATAAGTATTACATATTATTTTTGTCATTTGAAAGGTATTATTACACTGCGGTAGCGTATTTCTTTATTTCCTTTTATTTTGTATAGAATATTTGGTAAATTATTACGTATCGGGCCCTATTGCCGTACTTCCCATGCTCTCAAAGGTTCTTGAGCTAGTACTATGCAATCAGATTGTAGAATACGCTGAAATGCATCATATTTCGGCGACCCAGTAGGGTTTCAAAAAGGGAAAATCGACCACCATGGCAGTGATGGATTTCTTGAAGAGTGCGATTGCGGCTTTTGAGGGTTGCCAGTATATGGCAGCAGCTTTCATCGATCTAAGTGTGGTACCACACAAAACCAATGAAACACTACACTTGATGCAATTGTATATTAAGTAATTCGTTTTTTATCCTACACGATGCGAAAATGTCGTTTTCGCGTCTCTATGGAGACACAAAAGATGCTATTTGCCAGCCCGGCCTGAAATGAACACTTTTCTGGGCTAGCCCGGAAAATGCAATATCTCTGTCCAATCAAAACACAGTTTCGATTCGGTTTGACGTTTGTGATTAAAACGTCAACGGATTTTATTTGTCAAAAGCCAATATGTCTGTGATTAGTCTTTAGAAACGGGTAATTATATTACGATATTGTTGTGTAGGATAAAAAATTATGTGTGCACCACGCCCAGAAAGTGGTTTTCCGGGCCTCAAGAAGAGCAACTCTTCTCTCGCCCGGAAAAGAATCACTTTCTCGGCTTGGTACACAATATACTATTACAAGAATCTGCCAATTCTAATATTAATTATTATTTATATCAACAACAATTGCCCCGGTTCCCATAAAGGTTTGTCTACGCCGCCTATTGGTCAGTACTCACGTCGGCGTCAGCACCTGTGACCGGTATCCACACTAAGCAAGGGTATTGATTGCATCCACCATGACGTCCTTCTTCAGAAGCGGTACTATTACAACTTTCACCCTGATAGCTGTCGGTTGATTTCCTCCTACCTTACAGACAGAATGGTGTTTAACATGGGAAATACATCGGCCAAACTTCTGATTGAACATGGAGATCCGCAGGGATCGATAATGGGCCCGATTCCGAATCCTAGCGGTAATATTGTCCTGTTTGCGGATGATACAACGATAACGAATTGAGGGGAAACAGAAACGGAAGGGCTTGGTCTGCTTGGGGAAGCACAGGATATGGCAGATGCATGGTTTCTCTCTAATAAGACGAGCATCAATGCGGAGAAAACAGCAAAAATCATATTGACTTTACGTCAACGGGAGAACTTCCGCGGACTGAAGAAAACAGTGAAATTCCTTGCCTTTAAAATTAACAACAACCTTGACTGGCACGATCATGGAGATGAAGTGGCGAGGAAAACAAACTCGAACATATGCTTGCTTCGAGGACTTCGCGATATTGTATCGGCGACAGTACTGAAAAGCACATACTTTGCATTGTGCCAATCCCAGTGTACGGCATACTGATCTGGGGACAATCGTATGTGTTGTCGAGAGTCTTCGCAAATTCAGAGTCGGGCGCTACCAGTGATTGCTGATCTGCCGTATCGATCTGACTGCAGGCTTGTATTTAAGACCAACAACATAATGACTGTCCCGTCGTTGTGCATTTACGATTGTTTGATTTGGGCGAAGAGCAACCAACATCTGCTAGTAAACGGCGACGTTCACAGTTATGAGGAGGAATGGGCGACATTCGCACAGTATACGGGAGATTGGAGAAATCGCTTTCGGGAGTAAGATACTATGCCATGCACTTTTTCAACAAATGGGATCGAGACATAGAGAGTGACCTTCAACTCTACAAACATCGTATAAAGCGCTTGCTCACCGAGAACATATACTAAAGCATCGAAGAGTTTCTGGACTGTTCAGTGTTATGTTTGTTTGGTATTGTTTTATTTTTTAATTGCGTGCGTGGTCGTGGAGGCTGATCAATCAGCATAGTGATTGCATGAAGTATTTTATTGTATTTAAGTATGTATATTATGTTGACCTATGTTAACCATTGTGAAACAGCAGGAATAAATTGAATTGAATTGAAAAAATGCCGATGTACCCTTGAAAACAAGAAGCTAGTTGGGTCGTACTGAAAATGGGGAAGATATTCAGAAATACCGTCTACAAAACCCCTTCAGCTCTTCCAAGCAGATACAAGAGGAATTAACCTTCCATGGACATCTAGGACGGTTAGGAATGCGATGCATAAGTTAGACTGCATCACCGCCAACCTGCGAAAGAGGTGGATATGACTGCGGAATTTGCAGCTAACCGTCTTAGATTTGCACAAGACAACTTGACACGAGATTGGAGTAATGTAATTTAAACAGATGAGAAAGTTTATAACTCTACCCAGGACGGAAGGAAAGTGTTATGGAGGCCAAATAACACCAGATACCAGTGGGAACACGTCCTTCCGAACAGGCGAAGCGGTGGAATAAGCCTGGCATACTGGGGATGGATGTGTGCGGATGGGCCAGGCGAACTCGCGCAAGTGACTGCACGAATGAATTTCCTAGAGTGCAGGTACGTCCTAGAGGATATTTTTATTCCTAGTGTATGGACTTTATATCCTGCCCCTGCACCAATTATATGGTACAGGATAATTGTGCCGTGCATTCCGCGCGAGCCATCCGGACATGGTTCTAAGAGCACCCAGGTGTTGATCAAATACGATGGCCGCCAAAAAGCCCAGACGTCAATCCCATCGAAAATCTGCGGGCGCTTATGGTGCAGAGGTGGGAGAACGGCATCGAAGCTTGAAATCGTACTGAACGCCAGCTCCTAAGCCCCTAAGGGGTGAACCTATTTGCTAAAACCTAGTAGGTTCGATGAGGGAACGTCTCCAGGATACAATCAATGCGGAAGGTTATTGGAATAGATTTTAATTTAAACAATTATTTGTATATACCGGTGCCCCACTTTTCATTCCGCAAAACGTTTTACACGTAGTAATACTCAGTAATAAGTTTCATATGAACATAATAGTTTTTCTTTCAATTCTTTAAATGTTACAGCCGTTTGAAATATTAACAAATACCACTATTTTAAACGGCTAGAATTTCTTAAGGAATTCAGAAAGCTGATAAGTTCATATGAAACTTTTTTCTAAAATGATATTTACTTTCTAAAAAATAAGTTAACAGTTATTTTTATATTTTTACTTTAATTTATTTACTTTTTATTCTTGCAATATGTAGAGATGATATTTTTTCAGTTTCGCATTGTTTAATTCGTAGTTTCTTTAATTTTTTTTGTTTTCTTAATATTCCAAACGGCTGTAACTTCTAAAAGAATTGGAAAAACATATAAGTCCATCTGAGTCCATAGTCAGAATGACATTTGCTTTCTAACAAGTACTTTTGCGGGGAAAAAAGTTGGACATCCTGCATATTTTTTTAAGTATATTGTTTATATGTATACATTTTCCCTTTTTCAAGAATAGAATGCTCATGGTCTGCTTTTTTGGCAAAAAAAACAGTCACCCTCTTCAAATCCAAAGCCACCTGAGATATCATAAATGGAAAAAGTTGACGACGTACGTATAATACGTATAATACGTATAATATAATAATAATAATACGCTACTGGTATAAACAGCGCGCCCGCCGCGCCGCTCGGCGCGGCGCCAGGTAGAGTAAAGTTAACCGAGTCGACTGCTAGTGGCAGCACTTTGAGGTTACTTTTGTTGATAGGTGTTTTATGTTTCTTATTTATTTATACAATTTGATAGGAGTTTTATTTAAGATGAAGTGGACCGAATATGAAACGGTAAAATTCGTAGAATTATACTATTTATATACTTATTTATATACTATTTATATATTATGCTAACACGAACGTATATGGAATATCACCAGTAAAAACTATCGGCATAAACAAATGCGGGAGTCGGAATATACCGAAATTTGTGAAGAAATGGGAAAATAAAATTTGGAGTTGCCGAATTAAAACAAAAAATTAAAAATCTTACGTGCGCCTATAATCAAGAGGTGGCCAAAATAAACAAATCTCGCGTAAGGAGTACATTGTCAAACTACTCTACTTGACTCTACTCTACTCTACCAATTATTATTTTGTGCGTAAAGGTTACTCTACCGTGTTCGGTATAGTAGAGTGACTTGGATAAATAGTAGGTAAGTGTACTCTACTACTTACTATCTTAATGTAAACGTGCCCTTAGTAATAGAAATTTCCGATAAAAATCCCTAACATGACACGAGGATTCCGGAGAAACTACTAAAGGTATCGTGACGAAAACTAATATTTAGAAGTTTAAGAGGCTGGTTCAGCCTAACTTCAGGACTGTTCTGGTAGTTCCCTATTGGTCCAATTATTTAAACTGTTCAATGCCCGTGTGGGTTTATTATTGAATAATGATAGCATATTATAAGATTACAACAATCTAAATGAAGTATTCTTGATCGCAGTTGCTCGATATTTATTATACCCATGCCCAATTTTAAACAATAGCTGCTCAAAGATAGACGTATAATTGGATGTCGTGATTTTACGAATAACATCTGAATTATGTTTTTGGCGCTAATGCGCCGTAGTTTCACTTAACGTCAATGTAATATTTGAAACAAATCAAATAAATGAAAAGAAATAAAGTCACACTGGTCATGAATCCGCGTCGTATTTTACCAATTTTTCCATCCATATTCTAGTCTAGACAGTGTGGCCATCTACGGTGTTCTCGAGAACTAGACATCATTAGACGAAGATAGTAATGTTGGTCTATCTCTTTCTACCACGTACCAATAAAAAAAGACTATAGTTAAAAAAAAGTATGTAACTGGCTAAAATTCACATTTATATTTTACTGGCCAATTTGTTTGCTCTAACCTACAAATCAGATATAATCTGAAAATGAAAACACCGCACAAAGCAGTATTCCAATCGAAATGAGGACATTAGAGAAACATGCTATTATTCTATCAGATATCAATCAGGTTTGTGCCTAAAGAAGTATACTACATATTAATTTATTAAAAACTCCAATTTTTAGGTTAACTAGCAGAAAATAGATATAAACAGTGCTGTTTTATCCATTCTACTACCATAGAATTCAAGCTACAAGTATGGTATGATGTAGAAGCTCATTACGGGTTTTGAATTGGATTCAAATTACATTACGGAGAATCAAAATCCTGACGTACTATTTTGTTGATCGAAGATGATTTCTAGACAAGAGATGTGATCACTAATTTTCATAATTTCCATGAACTGACAATAAAATCATCGAGGTATGCTGAAGATAACCGATTTTTCATCAAATTTCTTGGTAATATTACTGGAAGATATCTATATTATTATATGAGAAATGTTGTATAATGGTACACCTTGTCAACCAGATGAGTCCAGATGTTTTTCTTCTCAAGTGCAAAGTGTGTGCAGAATTTATGTTCAAGACGACAAACCGCAGATTCTATTGAAATTACCCCCGAAGAACCGAACAAGTATTACGACCCATATGCGAGACTAATGATAGCGAGGATCAACATTTTTGTGATTTTCTGTTGACATTATACATAATATTATATTAATAAAGCTATATAATATTATAAAGCCTAAGTTATCTAATTGTCTTTTATAAATAATATATGAATTACAAATTGGTAAATAAAGATTAACTTATTAAGTGTTTTTTTTTTATTTTCTTATACGTTATCAGTTATCAGATCCCTGTGCTGTTGATATATGTACGTATGTGTAATATATATATATATATATCAACCCATGCAACGAAGACTATCGTAACTCAAGTGCAATCCGTATGTAGTTACTATAGGCTTTGTTGCATGGGTCGATATATACTTGTAAGTTTTTCATTAGCTATAGGCATAGGTATAAGTGTATTATCAGCTGAGAAAGGAGTGCATAATCTATCGTACCAAGAGAAAGTAATCTGTGACCAAAAGTATTAGTACGGGTGTTATGATAGAACATACGTATTTCTTCACACACACAATCCTTAGTATTTTAGGTATATGGGCACATAACCTTACACGTTTAAATTTTCTACATATTCATAGTACGTGTGCGTGTATTCATAGTACGAGAGTTTTTGCAGATATCACTTCATAAACCGTAGACAAATGTTGAAGTTATATAAATATATGAGAAATATCTCAAATTCTAAACATAGGTTATGTCAGGTTATGTCAACAATTTATCACAGTAATTTTTAGAGTTACCATGTTATGTTGGTAAGTACTGTAAAATCACTAGCCTGATTACGTGTGCAAAAATAAATTGAAACAGCGTGAAACAGATGTTAGATCGTATAATGTTGACCGCACGTCGGCGTAGTCTATCTTGTTCCAAACTAGCTTTAGCGAAAACGTCGACATCCCCGCTCAAAGACCAATTCTCGACTGATTTTTCCCCACTTATCAAAAACAGCCAAGCCGCAGTCGATCAGCTGTTGGACCGCGCTCTTAATGACTAAAGTTAGAGATGAAAAGCTTTTTGTTCAAAATGTTCCATTTACTCTTAGCATTTTTCAACGATTTTGCAAATGACCGCCATTTCTGTAATTTTGTCACAATTGTTAAATCATTAAACTAGACGAAATTTTGAATAATTTATGTCATCGATATTTTACGGTAACATTAATAGTTTAGCTGCATGAGCAAATTTTACTTTATCGAGATCGCTCGTACTGCATTAAAATTAATTAGCCAGGATTTGACAGATATTTGGATCAGCACATAAACCTTTGATAGTGCTGTGTAGTATGATACAGTCATATTTACTTTCCGAAAAAGTGTTTTGCGGAAGAAACGTGGGACAGCTTCTATATATTATTGCTATAATTTCAATTATTTTGGTTGTCAAGCATGTGTTAGATCTCATGAAAGATAATTGAAATATTAACTCCTGTAAAGTAAATACATGCTCCGTCCGAAATATAAATTTAAGTTATATTTAGTTATATATAAATTTACAGCATTTATTTACATTTAGTGAATATATTTTAATATTACAATTCTGAAATAGTCTATCTTCAATGATATAATCCTTGGCAACAAGTTGATTTGTGCATTTACTTACGTAACTAATATGTGTATTGTGTGATGAAATAAATTTATATAATTTGTAGTGTTATTACGCAATATCTTAAAAAACATTCAAACTTTCGCGTTTATTAATAATATTTATAGAAATAATTCTATATTTAATGTAACCACTTAATGTACCTACTCGTAAACTTAACTGTAGTGGCATATTACATTTATGATATTGTAATGAAGGTATCGCATTAAGGAAAAGATCAGACATGCTCAAAATAAACTAAATCCCGTTATATTACATCCATCGAAAAACTACCTTCATGACGGACAAGTTTTTGTGAAGCGGCCGGGTCGAGCGAGACCAGTAGCTACACGAATATATAACCGACATACATACTATTTTCAAATCCTGCAATAGCGATACGAACATATAAAAAAAGGCAAAACTGGGAGAGCTGAAGATTACTCATAGTTTTCAGCTGTTATTTTAGACATACGTTACAGAATATTTCTAAATATTGACGCGTGTTAAAACGAAATAGCATACTTTTCATACGTCTGCTGTACAATTTAAATGGGCAAGCCAAAAAAGTACGTCTGTTCTTAGAACCATAAGAACGAATGACAGCGGTAGCAACCTAACCTCCAATTCGAGCGCGAAAGTTATGTGAACAAGATGTTTTCGTTGAAAGGAAAGCCCCTCAATACGAAATCGATGGTTATGTATATATTTTATCAAAATAAAGTAATTTTCAGTTCATGATTCTTTTAATCCATATCAAAACACGTATTAAAAACATAACCTCACATTTAGAACAAACTACCACCGTTTTGTGAAATACTTATCGTGAAATATTCAGAAATGAATTTCAAAACTAATTTTAATGTCTACACAAACAAAAGAAACTTCAAATTTAAGCAGTCAGTCACAAAATTATTATTTCTGAGCTAATTCTAACCGCACTAATACACTGTCTTAAATGGGCTAGTTGGTATGTTTTCGCTTTGCTTCTGTTTAACATGGCAATGATGGATATATAAATTAGATAGGATATTATTACAATTAAATGAGTATTTTTAATAATTAAATATTAATCTTGAACGAACTACCTAGTAGGCAACTTAATATACACAGCTAAGAACCTAGCAACGCGGTAAGTTCATATCTTGGTCCATACGATTTTAAGCGATGAATCACCTTCAGCTCTCCCAGTTTTACCTATACTTAATTCCATTATTATACATACCACCCGTCTAAGATTTCGTTGTAATAGATTTGTGTTCTCTGGCTCTCAAAAGGGGTACAAAAGGGGACATATCGATTTTTGTTGTTCAAATACCCATCACTTAGTAATATTATTTATTTACAATAATAATTGTGTAACTATATAATAGTGTAACCTCTTCAAATCGATCATTTTGAACCTAATTTTTTAAATCAATGAACCTACAATAATGGTTTTTGCCTTGTTTTCTTGAATTTGTTGAGTGTTGCATGAACCATCCCAAAAACTATAGGCGACAGTTCATATCAAACCTTCAATATATTTCGCGCTGCTCGGTTGTAATAAATGTGGAAATATCGTGCTAGATTTTCGGCTGGCGACATGTCGGCAATCCCATTTCTCCGTTTCTACAATCCACGCATTTTCCCCGCGCCCTTCGCAGATATCGTTATCCTTGAATCGTCTAAGGACTCTCTCTCCGTGCTGAAACAGTGCTAAGGCGCCCGCACCCGGAACCGATCCCGGTCCATAATTGAATATTTTACACTCGAAAGATTACCATTCAGGGGCAACATCTGCCCTCGCAATTTCCGATAGCTCCGTCATAAACTTTTAAGTGCCGAAATGGACCGGCAAACATGTTTAATTAAAGTAGGGCGATAACAAAAAGAACACCCTTGCTCTCGCACCGTTTAGAAGGTCGACCCTTGGCATTCCCAAACTAATATTAATAGTGACACAAGTGTGAATTACAATGTCGTAATTTATTAAAAGGTTAATCTCAAGTTTTCGTAATTTGAAACCCCTGAACTTTTGTAGTCCATAAAATGTGGAAAATTCTTTGTAAAACACAGTACTTTCATTTAATGATTTAATGAAGGAAGTTGTTTGCGCCAATTAACCAAAAACGTAGAGACAAGTGGACTGTAGGACAAAGGACCGCGTGGTAGCCGCTTATGACGTACCATGAGAAAACCAGAACAACCAATAAAGCACTAATAACCACCAATAACACTGGAACGACACCCACAATGAATAATCAAGAGCCTAAGCACAATATATAAACTCGATCGTGTTGATTCCAAAACTCAACCTTGCGATACAAGTGACAAAATCTATCTGGGCAACAGACTGGCTCTTCGAGGACGGAACAGCTGGGCGACAAAAAAACCTACTGCTCGCACTATGAAGCCAGCCAGACTATACCAATCCAGCAAAAGTGAATAATCATGGCAAACTCACCGTAAAACAAATACCAGCGCCAACAGAAGTAGTGGAAGTGGAAGTAGTTTAGTTTCTTTCAGTTTTGTGTATAGGAAGCGCGCAAAGTGGGGACACATGACAAAATCTGTGAAATCTACTTGTGATGACAAATATCTGACAGCTATAGATGTTTTCACGACGTAGTCCGAAGGATTAAAATTGTATAAAATGTTCTATTACAACTGCAGCTTAACTGTGAAAATTAAGATAATTAATTCGATTAAATATATGATATAAACAACATAACAATGACTGGATTTATAACCAGGTGTTGTATAACCATTGTCGCTTAAGAAGCACCTGCATAATGTAAAGCTTCTGAAAAATAAACCTCTGTGCAGACTTTGCAACGAAGAGGAGGAAGACGCCTCTCATCTTATTCGAATGCCTAAAATTGGCCTCCTGGAGGGAAGCAACCCTTGAGAGAATAAACCCCACAACAAATATCCCGGAAGAAAATCTAAGCGGTTGAGGAAGACCCTCAACCGCATTAACTGGACGAAGTTCTTCGATTAACTACCTGACATTGTCAGGGTCTGGCCCGGCCCAATGCCCGAGAAGTGTGCGTACCCAGTGTACCCAGCCCGACCCGTAATCTAATAATATCGCCCAAGCCCAGCTCGAAGCCCGAGACATCGGCAAAACCCGCCTTGACTCGACTTGGCCCTGTTTGCTGTGCCATATTATAACCTTTTGACGATGGTACTGAGGCTCTTAGCTTCGACTGTCAACCAACAACATCACTAGTTTTTTCATGGTGATATAAACTACAAAATCAAGCACAGTGGCGTGACAGAGGAAGAAATAAAGATGTTGAGTCAAAATGGTCAAACATAGAAAAGGGTTTCCTCAATGATCAATCGTGGGACCTTACCTGTTTATAGTATACATGAAGGACATTCCCGCTCCTGCGCATGTCATAACATTGTTGTATGTATGGTAACCTAAACATAGCTTGCACCTGATGATTTTGTTGCATGGTAAATAATACCGTCATCTAAGGGGATGAGCCCCAGATAATTATGCCTTAAGCCATCACAGACAGAACCGAACTCTGGTAAAATGTTCGTAGCACGTGCATCTCCAGAATATACCTCAATGTCTACATTGAATAGTACAATGTCGTCAGTTTGTTCCAAGGTCTGCTTATATGACTGTCCCATTTGAGATTGCTCTGCTAGATAGCTCTAAGAAACTTTACGCCCTCGCTCAATGGTATAGAGCCTCCAGCAGATCTGCCAAAATTGACTGGCTTGGGGATCCCACACTGAACTGCGCCAAAGCTGTGTTGTCTTCATTCAGGACCATTTTGTTTTCCTGACACCATAAACTGCATCTACTGAATAGCCCTTGCTCGCTAGTATTGCAAGGTCAGACAGGCATTCGTGTTTTATTATAAGCGTTGTGTCGTCCGCTTACTGATACAGACCACCAAACGACATGCACCCCATGAGATCGTTCATATACATTAGGAAGAAGAAGGGCCCAGGACTGGCCCCTGAGGAACCCCCCCCCCCACCGTTAACAAAGATCTTCGCGAAGAGAATGCGCCGCCAACGCACACCGACTGGCTCCGGTCCTCTAAATACGACCTCATAATCATCAACGCGTGGCCTCTGATGCCAAGAGCTTCCGTTTTTGTCAGCAGCATGGCATGATCTATCGTGGCAAACGCCGACGAGAGGTCAAAGACAATTGCCGCTACATGACATTGTCGGTCCATACTTGAGAACGCTACCGTAACCGCGTCATACAGTCATACAGGGATACTGGCCCATAGCTTTGATTAATTGTGACCAAAAGATATTGGAATCCGTGATTCTTACTAGAATACAGTGGTGGTCAGAGCGTCGAGGGTTCTTCGATGATTACCAGTTCGGTTTCAGGAGAGCAATGGGAGTGCAGGAGTGTTTATTTGCGTCGCCGTCGGCGGGAACGATACAGTGTGTATTCTTGAGGCGTAGGATGGTTGTTGCCCTTTTTCTGATATCGAGTTAGCGTATGACAATGTAAATATTCCGAATATTAATATGCGTTTTCTTGCGCCGGGGAATCCGGTCAAGATTGGTGGAGCTGATACGACAATTTACTTCTCTTAATTATCTCCAGCTGAAGGATGATGATAGCAAGGTGAGAACTAGAGAGTCCTATAATGGGCTTCCACAGGGCAGTCCCCTTAGCCCGATTCTCTTCTGGATTGAATCATCCATTGAGCCCGCTGGGAATCAAGGCGATTGTTTATGCTGATGTTATGGTGTTTGTTTGTGACGCTAGATTGGTGGAGACTGCCGTGGAGGGGTTGAGTTCGGCGATGCTGACAATTCACGAGTTTCTGGTGGAAAGGCACTTGTCATTCCCTCCAGCCAAGGTTAGAGCAGAAGAAGGAAGCCAGTATAACCCTAATATAGTCTAGAACGACTCCCCTGTTCCCTACACTTTCACTCTTCGTATGCCAGGGTGGGTCCTCAGATGAAGATGCTAGGAAGGACAAAAATGTTGAATACATATTAGAGGTAGCTCGCCCAGATATTCTTTTCGTCCAGGATCACACCGAGGTTGCGGGGTGTCGAGGATTTATTATTGTATTCCGCGTACGATTACGACACTAATAATATGTTTATGAAAAAGGCAACAACCAGATGGCCTGAGCACACTTTTTTTATACGGACGGGTCAGTTAAACCGGAGTCAACTTATGTAGGTTTTGGAGTATATGCTCCGGAGATTCGATTAGATTTTAAGACAAGGGTGACTACTCACCTATCGATTTATAGGGCCGAGTTGCTGGCCATATGGAAGGCTGCGATAATCATTGCGCAGAAAAGTTTCGCACACGCGGTGGTGTTGACTGATTCGTTGAGTGCCATCAATGCCTTCAGTAACTTCAACGTACTACGAGTTTCTGCACATTATATAGTATTCCAGATCATGGAAATAGCCTGGAGGTATCACATTTCCGGAGCGTCCATCGAGTTTTGCTGGGTTCCGGGCCATTCCGGGATATTGGGCAATGAAGTTTGGAAATACGCTCAGCCAACTTTATCCCGCTCGCGAAGGCCCAAATGACATTCCCGTATTGAGAAAAGCGTGATTGAGGAGTGGCAGACTGAGTGGGAGGCCTCAAGCTGATCTAAGGGAAAGGCAGTACATTTGATTAAACCTAAGGTTGATGCTCCTGTATGGTTTTAATGTAGAGAATAGATTCCCAAACACTTTGTGTCAACAATGACCGGATTATGTACGGGGCACGGGCTTTTCCCATACCATCTATTTCCGATCAGTGTATTGAAGCCTTCCGGCTGTAACTGTGGCCAGATCGGGAGTTTGAACCATTTAATGTTCGTTTGTGCAGTATACGAAGAGTTGAGGGTACCGTTTCTGGAAAAACTGGAAAGACTGGGATTGGAGACTCCATTTAGTCTGACATCTCTTTTGGCTACGAACGACTATAGAGTTTAGAAACTTATATACCTACCTATTTTTGTGCGCATGTGAGCTTTATATCTGAGGTGGTTGGCACTATGACCGTTCCTTTACATTTAAGTTTTTTCTACTAGTTTCATTTCCCAGTCAGAGGAAGTTTTTTAGCTTGCGACAGGAGGGCTAATCCACCCCTTCATGAAAAGTTTTTACTGTATGCGACTCCAAACATATGCACCACAGGGTATATTTACATAAAGTAGAGTGAAATTAGTCAGAGACTGTGACTGGTGTCAGAAAAGAGCTATCCTGGCTCATATACAAACTTTACCCCATACCAAGAAGGAGAAGAATGTACCGCCGAATTGAATCCGCTCCACATGAAACCTTAATGGAATTTTACAACATATTCTTCGTAACTAGCTAAGCTTTTGGCTCACCTTTTTACCTATATAGTCCATATTACTTGTAAATTTCAACGTGTTGTCTAATATGACACCTAGATATTTAAATTTTACCACTATCTCAAGAACTGTGTTATCCATAATTAGTTCTGGTGCAGGTAGTGATGTAAAGTTATCGGGTAAAATACCGAGCAAATGTTAATTCTTAATGGCAATATTACCAATGTTTATGCTGTAATTGTAATTGTTATAAGAATTAACATGTGCTTGGTACTATTACCGGGTAATTTAACATCACTAGGTGTAGGGTTTACCGAATTTCTATTTCCCAATATCATCGCTTTTGTTTTCAATGCATTCAAACATAACTTATTTTCTTTATTCAGAGTTCAATGTCCCGATTACATCAGGTAAGTTATCTCCTGCAATTGATATTAGACTATCGTCTGCAAATAGGGGCATATCACAAGATTGAACTAGTGAAGCGACATCGTTTGTGTATTCATTTTCTCCAATCCTAACGTTTTGTCTCAGTTGGAACACAATCCTCGGTTTGGTTAAATTAAAGATGGAACAATTCACACACTTGTTAGCGCTTCAGTAAATCTACTGAAAGAAAAATGATTAGTTGGTGTAGATAATGGTGATTATAAAAACTCAATGATGTGGATATAATGGCAGTGCAAGAGACGAAACAGCGAGGACATATCACTATGGAAGTCCGAGGGTATACATTTTTCAGCAGCGGCGGGAATAACAGGAAGTTGGGCGTTGGATTTTGATAAGTAAGAGAGCGAAAAACGCAGTGGTCGACTTCAAGCTAATATCAGACAGATTGTGCCTCCTCAGAGTGAGGACTAGATATAGGAAGATGAGAATCATTAATGTGCACTGTCCAACGGAA
Source organism: Melinopterus prodromus (assembly GCA_964023965.1). Lineage (NCBI taxonomy): Eukaryota > Metazoa > Arthropoda > Insecta > Coleoptera > Scarabaeidae > Melinopterus > Melinopterus prodromus. Next base: position 30,149,607 of record OZ030391.1, on the reverse strand, counting down.
GAAAAGAGCAAGGAGGTAAAAGAAGCTTTTTATGAAGAGATTCAAAGTTTATACAGGGGGATACCAAGATACGACGTAAAGATAATTATGGGGGATTTTAATGCAAAGCTAGGCAGAGAAGAAGTGTACCAACCAACTATAGGAGCGCACAGCAAGCATGCGAAGAGCAATGATAATGGTAGGAGAATGATAGAGTTTGCAATGGAGAGGGACTTAAGAATAGCAACAACTTACCTTCAGCATAAGGATATACACAAGGGAACCTAGATAGCACCCGACGGAAAGACAATCAACCAAATCGACCATATAGTTATCGAAGGGAAACATATGACATATATAACAGATGCAAGGAGTTGCCGAGGTGCAGATGCTGATAGTGACCACATGTTGGTGAGAGCTAGGATTAAATATCGAAAACCGGCAAGACCAAATAATTGTAGCAGAAAGACGAAAAAGCTTCCAACTCAGGGACTGATGCAGGAATGCGTAACGGCGGAATTCCACAGCAAGGTGAACATCGCCATGGAAAGTGGGGAGAGAGACATTGAAGGGATGTAGACAGAGTTTGATAAAATCATTAGCACAGGCGCACAACTATTGAAGCAAGACGATCGCCCGGCAAAAATCCTCGTATAACGAGCAATGCAGAGAGCCCATACTAACAAGAGAGAGGGCAAGAATGGATATGATTCGGGAGATGTCAGCGTAAAGTACGATGTACTATGAGAATTGTAGAAGAGAAACAAAGAAGCTGCTTAGACAGAAGAAGAGAGGACATTTGGAGAAGAGGAATGAAAACATGGAGCAAATATATATGGCGAGACAAACAGACTCTACTGCAAGGATAAGAATGGACAACTGATAGGAGGAATAAGCGAAAGCCAAGGGAGGTGGGCGAAATATTTTGGTGAGGTGTATAACGACGATAACGAAGACCGACAAGCAGAAACATACGGCGAGCAAGATGACGCAATAACGAACAGTGAATTACCAAGTATTGAGGAATTAAAAAACATAGTCTGCTCATTCCGGAACAATAAAGCTCAAGGGGAAAATGAAAACAGTGCCATACTGCTGAAAGTAGGAGGCCGCCAGTTACTGATGAACCTCAAAATAACAAAAGTAGAAAAAATAATAAAAGTAGTATGGGAGAATGAAGACATGCCAAATGCCTGGTAGCAGGCTCTGATATGTCCGTTACATAAAACTTGTGGACGTGGTCTAAAAAATACTGGCCACGGCGCTGAAAAATAGGCTCAATGATAACGTGGAATACCAGATAGGAGAATACCAATGTGGTTTTCGGAAAAATCGATCTGTAACCGACCAAGTATTTGTTCTGAAGCAGATAATGGATAACAGCATGGTCCAACACCTGCCGCTACACATAGTATTTATCGACTTCAAGCAAGCTTGCGACACGTTGAAAAGGGATGAGTTGTTTCACTCAATGAGCGAACTTGGTGTGCCGATTAAGTTGGTACATCTCGTTAAGATGACATTAAAGAACACGGACTACAAGGTACTGGTCAGCGGACCCGTTTCGGAGAAGTTTGCAGTCAATAAGGGTTTACGACAGGGCGATCCACTGTCCACCACATTGTTTAATATCGTTCTAGAGACAGTAGTAAGAGCAAGCGGAATAAAAACGAAAGGGACCATTTACAACCGAAACAGCGCAAATGATGGCCTATGCAGACGATATTGTAATTTTGGCGAGAACAAGAGATAGTCTGGTGACAGCAATGAAAAGCGTAGAGAAGGAAAGAAAGAGTAGGGGCCTGAGAATCAATGAGCAAAAAACAAAATATCTGGTACTTCAAATGGGAATGAGTGGGTGGCGGGAGAAGGAGTTGTTGGTCGTGTCGGAGGACGGAACAACCGAATACAGATTGGAACGAGTGGAGGCATTTACTTATCTGGGAATAACGGTGAGCAGCAGGAGTGACGAAAGGACGGAGGTGGAGGAAAGAATAGCCAAGGGCAACAGGTGTCTGGGATCACTCAGAACCATATTTGATGCCAGCAATGTGCCGAGGAGGATCAAAGTGAGACTGTACAAAACAGTTGTTAGGCCTGGGGTGACGTACGGGGGGCAATTGTGGAAACTAAACCAGAAAGAGAAGGATGTACTTGCGGTGTGGGAAAGGAGGGTGTTGAGGAGAATTTATAGCGGTGCAAGGGAGGGTAAGCTGTGGAGGAGACGAACAAACAGTGAACTAAAGGGGGCATCCAAGTTTTACAGGTGTGGTGAAGGCTCAGAGAGTGCGGTGGCTCGGGCATGTAGCGAAGATGGGAACAGAAAGAACGCCAAAACAAGTGTTGTGCGGTGGCATCACGGGTGGTGCCGCAGAGGAAGACCCAGAAAAGAATGGTTGCAGGCGGTGGAAAGAGACCTGGAAGAGTTGGAGGTGAGCGATTGGAGGAAGTTGGCAGCCAACAAGAAGGAGTGGAGAAAGATGTGTAACCAAGCCATGGGCCTGCTGGGCCTGTAGTGCTGATTTATGTATGTGTAAAAACTCAAAGAAGAGTATGTTTTACCTAACTTGATGTTGTGAGATGTGTCTGTCACTCATTACAACTTGCAATATGAAAGGCTACAGAAGAAACCATTTCACGAAATATAGAATTTATTATCAAGGAAACTGATAACTGGTTTGCCCATTCCGCGAAGTGACAAACACTTTATAGCCAATTATATCAAGCGTTCAATAATGAAGTGCCCTTAAAAATGTTGAGAATATCAGATACAAGATGGATTTCCTTTGAACCAGTAGTGAAGAGAATACTACAATAGTGACTTTACCTGAACACATTTGAAATAACTTGAATTTCAGAAATTGTTACAGAGTTACATTGTTGCTGAGATATTATATTCTAAATGATCCCGCTAACAAGGTAACTGCATGTAACATTCTCTAGTATCTTGCAAGCTCATTATCGGTTTCTCACTTATCCTACTTTTTAATTGATTGGTAAATTAATTCGTTATTAATTTCAAATTGTATCAGTGTCAAAAAAGATTTTTTGCTTTATGTGTGCATGTTGTATTAAAAAGCTTAATAATATATCGATAAAAATGTTAATTGCTATGTCGGTTATAAGTTTTATATATCCAGTTTTGGAAGATGTGCAGAAAGTAAATAAAAACCTCCAATCCGCAACTGCTGCTAGCACAATACTTCAGACTGATCTAATTAATTTAATTAGAAGCATCAGCAAGAAGGTCTGGTGTTCAACTGCAAATATGGACATAATAGTAGACAATTTTGAATCATATTTGGTTTGGTCCCAAATCCCTACTTAGAACATAGCTTTGTATAAGTTGTGTAGAAAATAATATAACAGAAGATTCGAAACATTCTGAACAATCCTTGTATTTTTTTTATAAAATTATTACAGTAACTAATACACCTATTATGTTCGAACATATTCATATTCCAGCAAACAAAAATTATTTCCATCGATGTGTTTTTCAAAGTTACACAAAAAAATATATATTACAGCAAAGATATTTTCCTCTGACACTATAAACAGAACAAAAATAGAGACCCAGTGGAGTGTTACTTCTGTAACATTGGATGGTGCTGCACTACAAATACGCTGGACTTTTGGATGGAAGTTAAGAAATAGAGAAATGCACAGGGAAATGGTTCATATGAAGATCTATCAAATTAGGCGTTGAGGCTACTATGCTTTCCACATTCCAATATGGGTGTAAAGCGACTTTTTAGTCAGGAATATGATGGCTGTAAATACGGTAAACAAAATTTTACGGTAAGTCTTAGATAATATTAGGTTGTGTGTAGGAAAGAGTTTATATTTTAAACAATTCCATTTACTGTACATTATTATCTCATAAAAGATTTCAATTTTCAAAATTGGTGGCCATTATATTTCAAAAGACCACAAAGCTATACCAGTTTGTATTTTACACTGTCACTCCTGGATTTGTGACTAGTTTAGTTTCATAGCTGGAATTATCTGCCTTTTAAATTAAAAACACAAAACACAATCGCAAACTATGTTTCCCAGTAACTGAAGAAGAACATACGCCGAAGTTATAAGTATATATTATGTTTCATTATTATATTATGTATTCGACGTCGAGAACCTTTACACAAACAAACTCTTCAAATCACAAACGATTCCAATCACAGCGACAAAGAAACGCAAGATACCTACGATATCATTCAAGAAATGCTAGAAAACATCTTTTGTTGGTACTTTTAATGGAAAAACTTATAAAATGGGCACATGTGTACCTACCGGTTCTCCAATATTAAGTGCACTGGCTAACATTTACCTCAACCACATCGAGGTTGAGCATATCATGTCGAGAAGGAACCTCTTTTTAACGATCATAGCAGAGTGGTCGGGTTAGATCGAGCTTGAAGCCTTAACCATTTACACCTACAACCTGTTCCCCAACTTAAGTTTCACAGCTGAAGTCCAGAAAGACAAGATCATAAATTTCTTAGATGTAATCATAAACAGAACAGCACACTTTTTCTCTGGACATCTACAGGAAACCTACCACATCCAGTGCATTAGTCCCACATGACACAAAAACAAGCTGTCTTCCGAGCTATGACTCATAGAATGTTTAGAGTCCCTCTCGGTGAAGAAGAGAGAAAGACAGTACAAAAGAAAAAATATTTGGATCTTATGAATGACCAGGCAAGACCAGGACCATATACAAGAACATCAAAGCGGAGAAAATAAAACTGTATTCCCTTTGAACTTTAAATATTTCAACAACATAGGTGAGATACTAAAAAGCGGGGAATCATATGGTTATAAAACAAAAGCAACCACATACACTCTTCTCAAACAAAAGATTCTCTTGTTGACATTGTTCAAAATTGTCATTGTTTTACCAGCTGGGTTTTTCTCAGCTATCACACTAGATGTAGGGGATTGGCATTACAATGACCTATGTTAATGCCGTCGTCACGATTGATATTTTAGGATGTTTGTAAATTTCGATGGTTTCTCTAATAAGCTACTGCTCAGGCGCTCCCATATTACCACCTAACGAAAATATAAGATAATACACAAGATAACTTCAAGAAGGCAAATTACCCAAAATTATACGCCGATGTTCTGTCGATTGATTGGACTTTTCTGAAAAACTTTTCGGAATTCAACGTGTTAACTTAGAATTGTGACCTAATCTGCAAATGTGGACACAGTTATAAATATGGCTAATTACCAACTCTCCACCGGTCAATTACTGGCGATAGACGCCGCATCCCAAAAAAAAATCAGGTGTACAAGCAGAGGATATTCGTCGAGAGATTTCCGGGATTATTATGAAAGGTACCCTCTGAAGAGCAAAGTAACTAATGAAGACAAGTACTGTCTTAAGACCATCAAGGACAATAAGGATATCATAGTACTACCTGCAAACAAAGGGAATCCAACGGTAATATTGAACAAAATGGGCTATAATAGGAAGATGAACGCTACCCCTATCATTGGCTACCATGATTGGACGCAACTACATACCATAAAACCGTCAAAGATCCAACGGATAAGATAGGAACACGACTGAAGGAATTGGTTAAATCATCATAGATGTCCGAAGAAGAGCAAATAGAACGAGCAATAGAACGATGAACAATCTATTAAACCCAACTACCGTAACATCCGCATCCCTTCTTCTTCTTCTTCAAATGCATCATTTTGAGCTTGCATCTCCTCTTTCCTGGCTTTCCGCGCTTCTTTGGTATCCAAAGCGCTGCGTCTATTTTGGCTGCTCACGCGCTGCTCGTTCATCTGCTGTGCATAATTGAAGCTCCGCGAGCCAACTACGACTTGCGCTTGTTCATCAGCATTAACAGTGCTGAATTCCTCTAATTGAATAGTGCAACAGCCAAAATGCGGAAACCTCGACTACTTTTAGGCCAGTATGTAGGTGCTTTGGAGCCAAACGCCAAACGGTTGAGTTGAAACTTGCATTCTGCGTGTGACCACCTACTGATCGCGTTAGCAAATCATCTTTTGACAAATCATCAAAGATGGAAAGAATTTATTTTTAAAAGTCGGGGTGCAATGAAGCAGGGTGCGCTTCAGGCTCCATTCCTAGAGCTTTAGCTTGCTGCCACTTGTACCAGCTGTCTCCTCCCTCTGGACAGTTGTCGTATGGTGGACTTTTGTCCGTGGATATCGTATGCTGAAAACTTGCCATTATCGCCTTCTTCATTGCTTCGATACTGTGCACATTTCTGCGAATCGCAAAGCCATAATACGTGCTAAGTTTTTTCATCAACGCCTCGGAAAATTTTTCTTTTCCGCCCAGTTGTTTACCTTTCCTGATTTTTCGGAGCCGAGTTCCCATTCTTTTCTGTACATGACCAATACATTTACCCTTCACCACTGGCAGGTCATCACCGTACGGATTTAAATTAACAATTGCAGAGAACGTTTTCGAATCTCCATCGCCGATATTATTGCCGTACTTCACACCATTTAGTTCCTCCGATATAAAGAACAATAATTTCCCCGCCTCCACTTCGTTGCTTCCCGCATACCCTTCGCGCGTTTTTGTGCAACGTCCTTATTTTTTTCTTATTTCTTGTGCTAATCCCTCTTAACTGGGACATACTGTGTAATGATTTTGTGTATACATATCACCACTGGTTAACTTTCTGTTGGAAATGCATTACTTTCACATCTTTTTTTCGTGGGCGTGTAGGTCCCCATATTTAACGGCTAACCAACCTAACTACTCCACTTGTCGAGCACAGGTCGATCAGCGATCCAGATCAGAATCATCGACCAGTCTCTCCAGAAATACTACTTTGTCTCTAAGCAGGCCTTCACTAATATTGGCGAATGATTTATCAGTCCCCCCTCCCCACATTAAAGTTGCGTATACTGTAATTCAGCGCCATTGTTTAGCATTTTTTTTAACGTAGAACGTACACATCGATTTTTATTTTTAATTTTATAGTACTCATGTTTCATGTTATTGTACATTTACAGTAAAGATATTGAATCCCTTTTTTGCTTTGTTAATTTCCTCCATATCGCGAAATGTTGACAGGCCGACAGTTTTTCATTTGCGAGGCGGCGTACGTAATCAGGATAAAATACTTCATTTCGCGACGCCGACAGTCGTGGAAATATGTTGACCCACGAAGCTTGGCACGGTTGTCGATAGTCCCCGGTATTTTGTAAAGGGCAAAGATGAATGGTCTTTCATTTGTTACATTTAATAACAAAATTGCTTTCTCGGACGTTACATTCCTCACCGACATTTATTTTAGACCGTACCATACGTATATGTCTCCATATTCGACTAATCCTTTATTGAACGTTCTGCAATTCATTTCCTCAAAAATAATTTTGTGCTGTTCATACCAACTGTAACGAACTGTCTGATTACTTCCTATGTTTGCAGTGCTATAGGGCCCGTCCGCTGCTGTAGGTAGTAGATATTTACATCAGATATGACATTGTATGGTACGTAGTACGCCAACTGAATGTTACATAATTTTTAAAATATTTTGTGTAAAGCACTAATTAACAAATGAGACTATCTGAACATCGCCACATTTCAAGATATCGACATCGCATAAATGAAATGAATAAAACATTGCTCTGTGTCGAAGAACTTAGATACAGTACGTTTCCCCGAACGCTAGGCATAGCATTTACAGAAGAACGGCAACATCGGCCTATTTGTCAGCGGCTAGGCGGTTTTCCCCGGTGCGCGCTTGGTGTGCTAGTAGCTAGTAGTTTGTTGTTCGCAGGACTGTGCGCGCTCGCTTTTGTGCTTCTTTTAAAAATGCACGTACATGGCGCATACATAATTTCTAAATTCTCTTTTATTGCCAGAAAATAATACGGAAAAATAAAAACGCTATTCTCAAAAAAAATATATAAATTAACTAATATTCTACTACGAATTAAATAAACATTATTTTAACTCGGGCTCAAAGATTCCGCCTTGCGCTGCAAGACAGTATCCGAGCCGTTTCTAGAAGTTGTCCCTCACGTCAGAGAGCGTTTCGGCTGTTACAGTGTTGGCAGCTTCTGTAATTTTTGCTCTCAACACCTGTAAATTATGTGCCCTATTGACTTCATCAACATAAATGGTATTTTAAAGATAACCCCACAAGAAAAAATCGTTTGAAGACAGATCAGGTGATCTTGGGGGACAACGAATGTCGCTTGTCCCACTAATAAGACGGTAAGGAAATGCGGTTGTTAAAAACTCTCGGACCCTGGCCGCGTTAGGCCGGTCGCCCATATAGCTGGTGTGGTGGAAGTGTGGTTGTGGTAGTGGCAAGAGATATTGGGGTGGTATAAGTGTGGCTAGATTGTAAAAACACGAGTGCGCGGTTCAACGCCCACTTAGGTGGCGCGCCGAGAGGCAGCGCGTAGTAGGTTGTTCTTTCACCACTGCGTCAGTGTCTTATTCTGTAATATCATAATAGTCCGCTAGATGGCATTGTTTCGCATGATGCTCATACTAATTTCACACATTAGAAGAATTAAATCTTGCATTACGTTCCCACATTATTCCCATATCCCACAGCGAAATAAACAAATCGTACGTATGGGCGGACTCCATACTTACTAGGCGGTTAGTAAGATATAAATGTAAACTGTAACATTATAAGAGTGCGCGGTACGTCCGCTAGATGGCGCTAATTTCGATACTGGTATGAATTCTCACCAATTTCCTAAATAATATATGGTGTTCCAAATGTACATAAATAATATTTTATGCCTTTTAAGTTTAGGTTTTTTAGTTAATTTACTAGTTAGGTATAGAAAAAAAATATTAATTTGACAGTTATTGTCATAGTCAATACTTAATTGTTGAAAATATATGAGGATAGGATCGTTATACAAAAACAATTACTAATGTTATACATATATTCAATTATTTTTCCACCTATCAATTATACCGATGAGATGGAGGGATTCATAACAGAATTCAATTATTGTTTTGTTGAGAATAAGGTGATATTGGTAAGTTTATTATATTCTTTTATATAAATAATTACAAAAATTATTAATTTTAACAAAAATAAACTTTCTTTAATGAAATGTGAGTATGTAAATTCTTATCTGAGTAGACACCTCCCACCTGTGGAAGACTATTGTAACAGTAGCTTTTCCTTTGAGAAAAACATTTACACTTTTATATACGCTTTTGTAGGAGTTTTTAATAATGTACTATAGTGGTTTCTGCTAGAACCCAGTTAACTTAATCTTGTTAATTGTGCATTTTAGAAGCAACTGTAAAAAATATTCCAATATGAGGCACACAATTATTTTTCTTGAACTTAACGAGTAATTACTTTAACGTTGATATCTTCTTCGGTAAAATTTTTATTGGAGCGTTATATTTTTCCCTTTAGTTCGGGCAGTCGTCTCTCTCTCTCTACAGGATCCGTTTCAAATTTTATTGGTGAGGTTTGTAGGATTGAATTTTCTGAAAATATAACAATGTTCATTGCTTCGTGAAATCTAACCTTGAAATAATAGAAAATAATTACTTACGGCAGGTTTGGACATACCAACGCAAGAGCCGAGATCAAGATTTAGCGACCAAAATACCTTTTGCGTCTTTTGCGTCTTTGTTGTAAATGTGGTAGAAATTAAAAACAATGGATGCAGGTGCAGCTATTTTCAATAGCCAACCTGTTGAACGTAGTGTAATTGTCATAGTCGTTCTCAAGCATGACTGCACCACAAAATTGGCTATATTTAGAAAGTTCCAATGTTTGCTTCTTATTATTCCATATATTTAATATATTCGGGTGGCTTGAATTGAATCTGAAAAAATACAGGTATCGTAAAAATACAGATAGGTTATGATTTTAATACTTACTCACCTATGAACATATTTCTGTCGTTTATCATATACATTATTTCTTGCACTTATATGTTACTCATCACAAACCAATTTTCACATAAAACAATAAACATAAAAAATAGTAAACAAACCGAAAGACATGAAGCTGAGCTCTCGGTTATTGACAGCAGCGGTGGCCGGCGAGAGGCGCTTGGCGCGCTTGCCACTCGAGATTAAACATTGGGAGGTGAGTGGAATCCGATCCACTATCACGACAGTTACATAACACTACCGCATCACCTTGGTAGGCGTTGATGCATTTGTTTACATTGGCTAGTCTACCATATCACTGCCACGTCACTATCACGCTTCCACCACACCAGCTATATGGGCGACCGGCCTTATGAGCAGGACAGCCATCTTGCTGAAACCAAACATCATCCTGATCTACTCCGGAAAGGTTATACATGGCGGGAAGTACTTGCTCTTCCAGCAAAGTAAAGTACTTCTGGGCGTTAAGAGATCCATCGATAAAGAATGGACCAAGTAAATGATTGCCTAGAAGGCCAGCCCAAACAGTTAGTTTTTCGGGATATTGAGTACGGTAAGCATAACTTCGGCGCTAATTTTGTTGGGTCCAATATCGAAGAATATTTAGATTGGATTATGTTTACCATCTAACGGAAAAGTCGATTCATCAGTAAAAATAATATTTTGTATAAAATTTTCATCTGCGTTCGCCTTTTCCATTACAGTTTCACAAAATTCCATTCTACGAATACTGTCCTCTACGACGGTTTCCTGAGTCTTTAAGTACTTATAACCAATACCCACTTCCTCGCCAACCCCTCGAGTGGATTTCTTATCGTCCAGTAGTACAGAACCGCAGATAAGTACATCCCGGTGTTCTTTTGCCTCCATTTCTTGTGCACTTATCTTCCTTGGATGACAAGTACTGCAGCTCTTTAGACAAAGATCTTTTTCAAATTGAAGCTCAATATTGAAAATGGTTTCTCAGCACGGGATACGTCTGCCTTCAAAAGTGATTGCAAACAAATCCACGCACTGTTGCGCCCGTAATTGCCACCGTAATACCACTTGATGATCTGAAGCTGTTCTAGCGGAGGGTACATCGCACATGCAAAGATATGAATGTTATGAAGCGTTGTTAGATCTGCCATAGTTTTACGAAAATAGTAAAAGGTTGTTTGATATTTTTCGGAACAATGGCTATCCTGTGGTTGTCCTGCAGAGGCTGATTTATGGCACCAACACGACGAGAAGATTGACTGACCTGACGGCCACGGTTCAACGTGAACCGGTGCTAGACAAGAGGCTTCCTTTTGTTCCTGGTCTCTCACAGTCTTTGAGCAGGCTGTTTAAGCTTGACATCCACAGAATTGCCTACTACAATCTCCGAAGGGTGGGTAACTTTTTTGCCAACCTAAAACAAAAACACAGACTGACTACCTGTCTGGGATCGTGTCTCGGTTACAATGCATAGACTGTACAGCCAGTTATATTGGGCAGACAAAAAACTGGCTGAAGACGAGTTTAAAGCAACATGGGATGACATCAGGAACAATAAACTAACCAGCGCTTTGGCTCACCACACAAACAACAACAACCACCGGATCGACCTTGACAGCAGGACGGTTTTATTCAGGAAGCGCAATCTGCGAGAAAGGCTATTTTTTGAAATGGTGGGCATTTTGAAGACGCGCGACACAGTAAACCTCAGATCTGACACGGAAGACCTAACTGCAAATTACTCGTTGTTCCTCAAGTTGGACTACAGTCATCGGAGTGTCTTGGACGAGTCAACGGCGAACTTCGTGATTTAAGTGAGCTCTTTTTTTGATTGATTAATTCATTTTTTAAGTTTTTTGATTGGTTGGTCGCTTATCTGACTGTTTCCGATCGTTTCCGCGATGATGCTCTTCGACCTTGCATTTAAAATTCGATTTTGTATTCGCGCGTGCGCCGGTTAGACCTGGTCGCGTTTTGACGACTGGTACCACTGATGCGTTGCTGGAGGCTGCGTACACGGCAAAAGTCCATTTTAGGTGTCTGTTTACTTTGTTGAGTGCTAATTGACGTGTGTTTTGATTGTTGGTGCTGTTAGCGGTGTTGATTTACGGAAATCAGTGAATTGTTAAGCTGTTTTGCGTTGTGTTGAAGAAAGTTGTGAGGTAACCGGCCGAGTGACTTGTTGTTGCGTTTTGTTTCAATTTTATAATTGTTTTTAGCGAGGCCATCGCAGTCCGCCTACCACTACTGTTAATTAGTTCGAGCTTGTTGTCTTGGACGCTCAGGAAAAGTGTGTTCTCGCCTGTTTTACGTCGTTTGCTCCTTGCTCCTCTATGCTCCTTTACCATCCTGCATCAAGGATTCATTGACCAGTGTTTAGGTAACCTCATATTGCTTTGTTTCTTTTTCCGATCTTAACTGTTACATTTGTAATTTCGTTATAGTTCCTGACGAAGCAGAAACTTATCTGCGTGAGTGAATTGTGTGAATATGAGTGAATTGTGTGAATATGTGTGAAATATAAGCTAATCTAAAAAATAATAAAAAATGTCAATAAATTTAGAGCGTATGTTTTCTAAATTGACAACCGGAACAAGAAATATTAATGAATTGGGTCTAGTGGGTCTAGTGGGGTTATGTAGTTATCAAGATATCGGCCAAAATAACATAAAAAACCTTCCCTCTATTTCCTAAAGTACAACCGATAGTATTTTGAAGCAGTAGCTATGTCATTTCCCTATAAAGTCACAAAATCAGACCTGCTACCATCAGGAAAGTACTACAACAACATATCCACATAAGGCGGTATTATAGAACTAAGGATACTTGAAAGTACTGTGCACAAAACTGAAAATACAATTAACTAAGACTGAGTCGAGTTATCGCACGACACATTTCTCCAAGATGCACTCTTTATCGAGACTATCCGAACGATTCCGTCTACACCAGTAGTGACCTGCAATTAGCTTTATACCTCCGGAACGTTTCAATAGTTCAGGTTTATTTACTAGTGTTAGGTATTTTATTTTCATTGAACATTTCTTTCTTCTTCAAATTCTTTTTAATTCAACAAAAACGATTATTTTTTTCCTTTTCCAAGTAGCGTAGTCTAAGTGTAAGCGTAGGCTTTTGACACCATCTCTAAACAAAACCTCATCGATAAGCTGAAAGCAATAAACATCACAAACAAACCCCTGCAACTCATAGAAACATATTTAACAAACAGACCACAAGAAACCAGATTAAGCGAATACTACAGCAATCCCCAATACACAAGAGAATACGACATACCACAGGGAGGAAATCTACCACCGACGTTGTTTATTATCTACACTAATGACATGACAGAACTACAACTAAACGGCACGCCATACATGTACGCAGACGATACGTGCCTCATATACTCGGCCAAAACCCAAAAAGAATTACAAACTAAAATTAATGAGGACATGCTTATACTGACGGACTGGTTTTTCAACAATCTACTAACAATAAACACAAAAAAGACGGAATACATCATCTTTGGCAGAAGAAACATGAACGTAACCATATCAATAAGACCCATTAAACACTCCCAAGAAATTACATACCTAGGACTTAAAATACAATCTAACTTGAAGTGGGACGCACACGTGAATAACCTAATAGTAAAAAAAATCGAGTGCTATACAGGGTGATACATGATCAAACTTACATCCAGAAGAAACATACATCCGTGAAATTAATAAATTAAGGAAAATAGCGTACACAAAATACCTTCAGATAAGAGAATCTTGAAATCGCCAAAAGACCTCTTGAAAAATTATCATTAATCTACAAACCAGAAAAGGAAGCCAAAGACGAAAACAATTCTAGTGCAGATGAGTTTAACAATTACTTTTCGAAGATGGGCCCGCATATTTCCAGGGAATTTGTTAGTGACAGTCCAGTGACGCCCCTAAGGGCAAATGTGGTGAGAATAGAAAATAATAAAAGTCAGGGAAATAAAAGCCTCTTTTATATTATTTTTATATTTACTTTAATAACAAAACTTCAAGAATAAAACAACGAACGATGTGTATGACATTTCAGTTACATTGTTAGAAAACTTGAAGAGAACTTCAAACTGCCACTGACTTATGTAATGTCAATCGATGAAGGTGTTTCCTGGCATTTTGAAAAGAAAGCAAAACGGTTTCTATATACAAGAAAGGAGATTCCAGTGCGGTTGAAAACTATCCACAACTATATTACCGACAATAACTAAGGTCTTTGAGACAGTAATAACATCTGTTTACTAAGCGTTTTCAGAAGAAAATGAGTCTGTGGGAAACCAGCATGTTTATCTAAGGAACAAATCAACAACAACAGCGGCAATTCAAGTGATTGTCAGAATTTTGGGTGGTTTCGGTAGAAAGGAGTACAGTAAAATTGCTTTTTTGTGACTTAAACAAGGCTTTTGGCATGGTAGACCATGGCATACTACGAAAAAAGCTACGGAGCTATAGAGTTCGGGATTGTGCGCAGAATTTCTTAAAGTCACAACGATCTGTACTGGGGCCAGAACTATTACTGGTCTATATAAGTGACCCAGTAAGGATTCTTACCGCAGACCTCACATGCCGTTTTGCGGATGAGACGTCAACAGAAAATACCAACAAAAGTCTCAAAACTCTAGAGGAAAACTAAAAAAAAACTTCTAGGAAGCAAAAAAGTGGTTTCAGACAATCTTAAAATGAATGCAGAAAATATATAAAGCCTGTCTTTATATACAGTCATGAATACACAATAACCATCGTAAAATGCCAAATTTCTCGGCATCACCTTCCCAGAAACATTGACGTGGACTAATCCTATAGCAGAGGTCAAGAGGAAGCTATTAAAAGCGTTATATTGCATCAGAATGGTTATGATGAATAGACTCTGTAAAACTGCCAAAAATGTCTACTACAGCAACTTCCATTGCATTGCTATTTATGGGGATCACATGGGGCTTAAGTCCAGAAATGGTTTCTATATTTAAACTCCAAAAAATAGCAGTGGGAATTCTGTGTGGATACCATTACCGTGAAACCTGCAAAAAAACTATTTAAAAGCTTAAGAATACTAACCATACCATCAGAACTAATACTGGCAAGAAGAAGAGAGGGCTTGGTAATGCCTTTACATAGAATAACAAAGACGCAGCACTCTATAAATCATCAGACTATCAAACTGTACAACAAACTACCTTCCTACATTAAACAAATGGAACAGACCAACAAAAACGTCCTTAACGAAAATCCACCAGATCGGACCTGGTACTCCGCACCCCAGCCCCGAAAAAATGTATAGCAAGGGTTTGCGGGCCGCACTGTTACGGCCTTGCAGCCCGCATGCCTGGGGGCACGAGCTTGACATCACTGGTTTATCTAATTGAATGAAACTATTTCCAAATATTTTTTGACATTAGTTTTGGGTACCGTGTTTATTATGAAAACGAAAACAATGTGGTCTTATAAAACCAAAGTAAAAAAAAATAGTTTGCTAAATAATTTCCATATTATTAAAAATAATGTAATTTCTCGAGAATTTAACTTTAATAAAATTAATGCAAATTAATTGGTATCATTCAATTAATTTGGTCTTGCTGCAAGTTTGTGTTTAATCATCTTGCCGTAAATACCATCTTCTACAAGATCAAATTTCTAACCCATCAAAACGTCTTCCTGTATCTTAAATTAAAATGATTTCGATATTTGATTAAAACTGTGTTGCACAGTTACAAATCGATTTAGAAATAGGTTTTGATTTTGACCGCTCAAAATCATCACTTCTGTAGTAAATCAATTAAGATGTTTTCTTTTTGGGTGTACGAGGCAGGTGATGATGGAAAACAAGGACACCTCTTTAATATCGTGTTGCGTGCACTTCCATACCAGCTGGGTCTCCTGAAGAAGTATTTTGACAATCTGGTCTTTTCCATGCCACATGATAAGACAGATGGTAACCTTAACATCTTTAAGTCTTTTCCTAGGAACCTCCGGTTTCCTGTAGAAAGAGACATTGTCGGCACTTTGCATTTTTTTGGATCTGGCCCTGAAACGGGGAGAGGACGGAATATTTAGGATTGATTGGTACCAGAAGCCCACTAACTCCGGCAGGTCTCAGATCTTCTAGTCCAACCATCCAAGCAACCAAAAGTTAAACATGGTTCGGGTAGTGAGGGACAAGGTATCGAAGCGTTCCCATAAGGATTTCCATGAGAATAACAAAGGGATTTTGTATGATATTTTTGTGAAGAAGGTGACCCTAGATGTTTGACGAGGAAGCTGATCTACAACACTGCCCTGCCTTGTTTACTAGGATAAAACAAAAACTGCCAAGGAATATAGGTCGGGAGTGGTATTATCGGATAACTGTGAGTCGTCGTACATTGGCCACACTGGAAATGGCTGATTGTTCGTTTAAAGCAACATGAGGCTGATGTTAGAAAAACCGACAGGCCAGTGCGCTGTCCCTGTAATCTTTGAATTATAGTCACACAATTGATTTCGACGGTGCCACAATTCTGTATAATAGTCGGAATCTAAGAGAAAGAAGTGGTGGGAATGATTGGACATGGTGGGAATTCAAACTGCTCCTGATACCACGAATCTAGCTTGAGACACAGATGGCCTGTGTTCCGCATACGCTCATCTGTTAAACCTTAAACATGACCATAGGCGACTTTTGGTCGGGAGCGAAATTCGGAAATTTGAGTGAGTTAATGTTTTGATTGGCAAACCTTTGTAACATTCTAATTCTCAGCTTATTTTTACAGTGTAGCAGTTTCCCGCGAAAGGGAACGGTTGGTGTTTTTGACACCAGCAGTTGGCACTAAATGTGCGCCTACTGTTCCTGAAAGTTTGATTGCGTCGTTTATTAGGGTGTGCTCATTCCTCACCATTTTCCTGCACGAAAGAAGAAGAAAACATCACTCCTCGTATTTGATGTCGTTTTGTTTTGCTGTGTTTAGTAAATCTGTCCGTTGTTGTAATGTAATTCTTTATACTTTCCTGTTAAGATGTGTGTATGAGCTGCTGATTTCTTTTCCGTAGTTCCTAAAGAAGTTGTAAATTTAACAACGAAATATTGACTTGTATAAAAAAAGTTCGAACAATTATTTG
Source organism: Melinopterus prodromus (assembly GCA_964023965.1). Lineage (NCBI taxonomy): Eukaryota > Metazoa > Arthropoda > Insecta > Coleoptera > Scarabaeidae > Melinopterus > Melinopterus prodromus. The sequence goes on along the minus strand of OZ030391.1, from coordinate 30,132,633 downwards.
GTACTTTTTCCATCGGCACCTGCCTCATTCGCCCAAAAAGAAAACATCGTTATTGATTTACCTAATAAAATATATTAAAAATTGCTTAAGAAATTCTAATGTAAACTCTCATGTACTTCATAATTGACAGGATTTTTTTTATTTATTGAACTTTTTTCTTGGTATATTCTGGTAACTCTTTATTATGATTTTTCATCATCGGGCGTAGGCCTCCTAGCTGAATTCTGTCTCATCCTAATAATATCCTTGGTACATAACTAATAGGCCGAGAGCCTGCAGGAAATATAACACTCAAGCGGTACTATTTTAAAACATAAAATTTCAGTTTCTCAAATTCAAAAACATCCATATGCCAAACCAGATATGGACGGAAGCCATTTTCTTTTTGTCAAGAGTAGAAAGAAGTAGTTGAACAAAACATCTGAATGATTTTGCGCGCAATTGTTCTTTCACAATAACTTGGTGTGCCTAATCCCATTTGGTCCAAACTAATTAGTAGACCGCCATAAATATCTTGCCGCTTCAAGGTGGTGTGTCATCAACTTCCGGTCAAATGGGGTTAGGCATACCAAGTTATTAATAAAGCACATACTCCCTTCTATAGTTGAGAAATAAAATTATTCAGATTTATTGTGAGAGTACCGATATACCAAATTTTAGTCACTGGTTAGCCTAATTAAATATTGTTTCAACCACAATTATTAATTCGACAGTAGCATTTTCCATTCTCCATAACATTTTATATCAGTGTAAAATTTTCGTTTAATGAGGGTACGTTTTTGTCCCGGCTTCTCGGCCTATGGGTTTTCAATGCTGTTCTATCTCATGGAAACAATTTGTGTGGTAAAAAACGGATATATTTTCAAAGGATAATTATTTCATTGAATTGTTAATAAATGGAATTGAATTCCCTACTATAATTCACTGTGATGAACTGAAACGTCACAAACCGTCGCCCTCAACTTCATTAAAACTGGCTACAAATTGAATCAGTTCCGTTCTTTCACAGTGCCATCTCCATTGTTCCGTGCGTCCTTTTGTTTTTGCAGGAATCGATAAGGGCCGGATTGCGCGACCCGCTTTAATAACATTCGATATGGAGTCCGGCATAGTAACAACAGTTCAAAGCTCCTAAAGCTTTAGAGCTGCTCACGAAATCTATCAATTACGTTCGATTTTACGGCTGCACAACGGCAATTCCACCACTGCCCAGCATAGTGCGAAGCTTTGTTGTTCTATTTGCCCATGCAATCTTTCGTAAATCCACCCGAATAGCGTATAATTTATTATAGTCACGTAATAGAGGAATGAACATGTTTTGCATTTGAATTCTAAAAATATTCTATAAAATTTACATTTTGGTCCGTTTCAGTTGTATAAAACTGTATATGTTGTATAAAACACATATTTAATGATAAAATTTAAAAATGGATTTAAAGCTACTTAATTACTTTGTTTGTAAGTAAATTTAGATAAGTAATAGATACTAGCTGTCATTCCACACAAATATCCGGCCCACGTTATAATTATACAACCTGTTATCGATCGTAATTTAAATAAAAAATAGTAGTATGTAAGTTGAACGAAATATAATAATAGCAGAACAGTATTAGTAATTACAATGCACGTCTTATCTTTATCACAAACTAGGTAAGAATGAGCAATCGCCCGGTAGACGATACAATAGGTACTCCAATATCAGAAAAACAGTCCACCAGTTAGTCAACGTTGGGCAGGTATGCGAAACAGGGGTTTTCGCCGGCATCAGCGGAGTCTCAAGGCCTGGATTGCACTTACAAACCTATTGTTTTTACTTTAATACAGTATCAATATGCTATTCTTGGAGATTAGCAGATAGGATAGGATAGGACCACTCACTTGTATATGTGCCTGATGTCTGATCTCTGTCACAGTCTAATATCTGTCTACGAGGTGGTTATACCCCGTAGGAGTCAATGGGAACAGAACAGCGTCAAACTGAATGGCCTAGTCTACTATACAGACGGGTCAAAAACCGACACAAGTACGGGCGCAGGGATATATGGGGCAGGCATATTCCGCACAGGCCTATCCATAGGCCTAGGAACGCAGGTGAACACATTCCAAGCTGAACTATACAGCATCACAGTATGTGCAATGAAACTTACAAAGAGGGCCTTGCAACGCAACAAAATCTTTATAGTAACCGATAGCCAAGCAGCGCTCAAAGCGCTAGCGGCATGCGAAACAAAGTCTGTGCTTGTCCTAGACTGCATCCGAGCACTGAACAAGCTGGGCGAGACAAACACCATGAAACTGGTATGGACACCAGCACACTCCGGTATACCAGAGAATGAGACCCTGATACCTCTCATTGGACCCGAACCACTTGTTGGCCTATCAATAGTCACAGGCAAGCGGGAAATAAAACGCCTTCTACGCCAGTGGCACGAAGAACACTGGACGGGCCATCCAGGACAAACCCACTCAAGGTTCTTTTTGGAAGACCTTTTGCCAAATTGGCAGAGGATACGCTCAAGATGAGCAAGGCTGACAGGACACTGCCCAGTTAACAGACACCTCCACAGGATGGGACTGACCGAAGACCCTTTATGCAGGGACTGCGGAGAGGAGGAAGATACTCCGATACACCTGCTATGCCTCTACGAAGCCTTCGTTAATGACAGACGTACATATCTGGGGGAACAGAACGTGAACCCAGATGGGATAAGAGGAACTGACCCCAGAACAATCCTGGACTTAATCAAAAGGACAGGACTTCTGTGCTAAAACTCTTGAGGGCACAAAAGGACCGCAGTGCGGGTACCGTGACAGGGACCACCTCGCTGATAATAATAATATCTCTGTATGTAATAAACAGATTGTTACCAGTGAATAGTGGTCATAACTACTGTGTAAAGCTAACAGTTGATATATTTTTTTCTGTCCTACATAATCATAAAGTGGCGTTTTACATCTCAGATACCGGGGCAAAAAGTGCTTCTTACCGCCAGCGAGGGCGTTAAGGCCCGGTGCTCACATCAGTGTTTTAAACGCACGGCGCCGCTGCGGCACCTCAATTGCGATGTGAGATACATGGAGCTCCTTTGGGGAGCCGGATGGCTGAGAATGTAGGACCGTCGTTTCATACATTATGTTGGTGAGTCAGATCAGCAGTTGTTGATAAACAATCTTCTTACTTAGCGCAGAAGATTCAGCTTCGAGAGGCTCACGGAAGAAACCTTCGACATATTTCAACCACTGCCTCTGTCCCGCAACATAGAACGGCATTGTTCAGAAAATCCTTCAGCTATTTTGCTTCACATATAATAAACACTGTACTAAAGAATATTGGTTTTAAAAGCAAGCAGACTGTTTCTAGATACTTAAAAATTCGCTTATAACTGTAGACCTTCAACCTGAGAATCTCTACCAATTATTAAAATTTATTAAAATTTCTTTCCTTTTTCTTATCTATGTGGTATGCAGAGTAATGGTTATATTTTAAATCAGAATATGTATGGTTATTATATAACTTTTGTAATTTTTATTTATTGCAATACAAATATTCTTATTATTGCAACGAATACTATCGTAACTCAAGTGCTATTGTATACGAAAATTATACCATTCAAATTCAATGTATTTATTCTCAATCTTGAAAATGATATAAGTAATCTTATGAAAGATAACCATAACAACCAACGTAATATATGTGGAATCCACGGAAACAATATATACGTACAACAATACTAAACATTTAATAATATGTATGTTAAGGAACAGACGAAAACTCGTGAAAATAAAACAAACTATCACTGCTAGAAATCAATTTACTCCGCACAACGTTTCGTATCAAATACAAGAACTCTTCTGTTACAAAATTGTGTCATCCGAACGGTCACAGGCATGATATCATCGAGCAGGTATTTAAAACTAGTATCCCTAAGTTAAAGCCGGGGTTCACGTATTCAAGTGGCGGGACACATCTGACATGTATATAACATCACTCCTTCCTTAAAACTGGGAACGATCGGGTGCACTTCGAATTCTAGCAGAATGTCGGAGTTCGGGAATTACCTCCACATTCTTCTTCGTTGTGGAGGGTGACAATGGCTCCGGTCTCTGGCTGGCATCAGACGGTGCTAACCTCTAGCATCAGTTGGTGCTGAATTCGGGTCAGCATCATACGGAGCAGAATTCTGGCTTTCATCTGATGGTACAGATTCTCTTTCTGATGCTGACTCATCCCATTTCATTTGTGGAATTTCCCCAATCGATGTAACCTCAAGAATTTTTGGAATTTTTGAAGTTCCAATGGTTGTTGGGATTCCAGCATTTGGTCCCTTACAGTCAGTACCAAGTAATTGGTACTGCCTGTAAAAAAGTTTAAATAAGATATCAAAAATGTAAGGAGGGATCAAGAAATGATATAGTCATCAAAGTTGGCAGCAGTTAGTAGCAATACGCATAAATGCATAACAAAATGTAGAAAAACGATTAAAATAATTAAAAAGCAATTAAACAACTATAAAATATATGACAAAAACCCCTAAAAAATATGCACCATAAAGTTTGCGGCAGTTGGTAGCAATGATTGTGCGCAAACAAACTTCATGCCAGCGTACACGCTTTGATATGGTATAGTCATCTACGCCGCGCCGGCTAACGTAAATAAAGAAGCTGTACAAAAAACAACTTAAAAAATGAGTCAAATGGACCATGGCCACGAACTGCAAAATTGTACTCCCCCACAGATTGTTGAAACAACGGAGGTTACAAGTAATAACCTATTGCCAGAAAAATCGCGGAAGTTTTACGATTTAACATACAACACCTTCATGGACTGGAGAACGAAAATGGTGTTCATTCTTTTTCCGATAGAGTATTAGCAACAAAATACAAATCATCCACACTGTGGACATATTACTCTATGATACGCAGTCTCTAAATGTGCACCACACTGTTGATATCGAGAAATATCATAAATTACATGCCTTTCTAAAACGAAAGGGTGAACATTACACACCAAAAAAGGCAAAAACCCTTACTCCTGACGATATAACCAAATTTATCGATGGAGCACCTGCCAATAAGTAGGTACCTTGTAACGAAGGTGAGAAATTCATTAATTTAAAGTTTGGCTCAGGTCAGACTGGGGGGAAAGGCTTAATCGATGCAAATGCTATATATCGATTATTTTTTATAGGTTTCAATGTTAATGGGTATTATGGGAGCATGTCGCAGTAACAAGTTATACTCCATGCAAATACAGGATGTTCAAGATCTCAATGCACCATATTTCATAACTGTGGCGAACACAAAAACAAATATTACGAAAAAATTACTATTACAGATAATTTCTACATTATTTGTAAAAAATATTTTAATCTTCGACCAGAGAATGTAACAACCGAGACATTCTTTTTAAATTACCTAAATGGAAAATGTACAATGCAGCGAATTAGCATGACTAAATTTGGTAAAATGGCAAGACAAATTGCGGAATATTTAAAACTGCCAAATCCTGAATTGTATTGGACATTGCTTTTGCGGATCATCTGCAACGCTCTAGTGGACGGAGGAGGCGATATAACTGATTTAAAGAGGCATGGGGGCTGGAAGACTATATTGGTTGCTGAAGGATATATTGATACTAGTGTTAGTAAAAAACTGAAACCGCAAGAAAAATTATCAATCAAGTACAAAATTATAATTTAAGCTTGCCGGAAGATTTTAATAATTGTACTGGTGCATCATTTGCATCAACATCAATAGAAAGCACTAATTTTAGTTCAGAACGTTTATTTGGAGTGTCTCTAAGGCCCTCTGTCACAACACGTCTCGGAATCGTCTAGTCCGAGATGCGACATCGCAAGCTATACCTTTCGATGTTGCAACACATGCTTTTAAAGTCTACGCGACGGTGCAGTGTAGACTCGTCACAAATACGCTACGCTGCACAGTGGGACGAAACCTCGAAAAGCTGGCTAAAACCTCAAATAAACTTCGATTTAGACAAAAATTGGTTTACAGTGGTTTATGAAGTCGCTGGTTACGAATCTAACGGCAAAATTACTGTGAACAAAATGGCGGGCCGAATATAGCGGACATATGTGACAATGTTATGTCAGATTTCAAAGATAATAAGTATAGGGGGGTTTTGGAGCACGTTGATTACAAATTTAGGCCTTTCACAATAGTATATTATAATACCTACAAGTTTTATCAGACAACAATTGGTGAACGAGGTGTTTTGGGCACGACGAGCCTAGCGCGGAGTGCCCAATGACTGCGCCAATACGTCATAAAACGAGCATTATATACTATTTTTCTACTTTGCGACATTCATTTTACATAAATTTCGAAAATTTCGGTTGTCATCTTACAATCTAGAGTAATTTTATTTTTAACATTTGGTAGTTGTGGTAAAATTCACAAATACGATTGAGGCGAGCCAATAGCGACTCAGATGTCAGCCTTATTTGATACTTAACGTCAATATCTTGGAAAACTAAAAGTTACTAACAGTTTATAATCTGTTTTCATATCGACACCGAAAGCGGTTTCGTTATGGATGTATAACGAACGCAAAGTACAAATTTTTTTATTATGTAATGTACAGGTAATGTACACTGTACAGTGTACAGGCTGTCCCAATTTTTCCCATCAATTTTTTCCAGTGAAAAATGTCATACTATGTAAATATTTCGTATAGAATTCTTTTGTTCTCTTTATTGCGTAAAAAGTTACAATCGATTCATACATGAAAAAACTGTCTTTTAATCAGCTATATATTCCTTAGGAACAGAAAAACTCAATAAGTCCGCATTAAACTTCTTACTCAGACTGACATTTTCACCCGCGAACCCCCCTCACCCCCCGCGGGGCATGATCTCCACATACCATGGGGAGTCATACGGTATAGGAGTACCAGGACTATTAACCTCAGTCCCGGTGCTGTTCGTTATGGACGGTGACTATTACCGCGGTACCTACTAGACACTGTGACAAAGGCACAGGGAATTAAAACTGATTTTCATATAAAACCTTAAAATATACAACGTGTACTAAAATAAATACAACGTCGTCCAAATAATTTGATAAACTAGTTTTTAATAGCGTTGTTGTTGTATTTATTTGTTTTCTAATATTTAGTTATTTTAAAATAATTTTGCAGTTGTTGTCTGATGGAGATAGTCAACAAAAATCGAAACATAACAATGAAATAAAAGGTGCTATTGTTTGATTGATCAATCCCTAAGTAATCCCTAAGTATTTCCTTATTTGTGTCATCAAATACGACTGCAACAACTTCTATCTGAGTTTACAGATAAAAACATCTGCACGTAATATTTATTCTAATAATTTATAAATAATAAGACTATAATAATACATAATGCCGCTTTTCAGAAAACGTCGTGCTTGCGCGCTGCAACCTGCAACCAAAAGATCATTGCAGCCACATGGCGTGAAGGAGGAATCAATTCTTAATGAAATACAATTACCTAAAACTCTAATCCCACTTTGTGCAATATGGTGGTATATGTTACTTTTCATCTTTTATAAAAATTAAGTCTCGAAACTTATAACGTTTTCGCGAGGGTATCAAATATGACCGTATTTCAAGCCGATAAACATTACTTTTTAAATCAATTAAAACAGAAATAAGTTTACATACTTCAATCAGTAGAATCCATCTCGTAAAAATTAAATATTACTATTCATTTCCAAGATATGCAATTTTAAAGTTCGCCGTTCTTGGTCTATGCTATCGTCTAGGTCCAATGCTTTCATGAAAGACCAGCTTTGAACTCAACTACCGGGCTTAGTATAAAGACACACATGCTTATTACAAGAACGAAAGCATGCTTATTTCCCGCAATAAGCATGTGTGTCTAGACATTGCTAGTAATAAGCATGCTTATTTCCTGGAAATAAGCATGCTTTCGTTCTTCTAATAAGCATGTGTGTCGGTACCTTTAGGCTTTCAGCTTCCAGGGCTGAATGCAGTAATCATTTGTCTATGTAACCCAACAGTCAAAATTCTCCGAATCAAATTTTTATTTTTTTAGGTTTTGGCCAGCTTTGCGGGATTTCGTCCCACAGTGCGCTGCAACGTCGTGTACAGACTTGTATTTAAAAGCATGTGTTGCAGCATCGAAGCCTATAGCTTGCGATGTCGCATCTAAGGCGAGAATCCGTGATCAATGTATTGCATTGGGCAATGCAATTCTAGGGCACACTAATTTTACAAAAAGAAATAGCTATCAGAAAAAATTAAAGTTCCATTATTATTGTTACTTACCGCTTATCTTTAAGTAATATTAAAACAAAATTACGTCGTCCGTGCACTAGAATTATTGTTAATTAGAAAAAATTGTTATTTAATTATTATTTTTGAGATCAAAGTAACGTTCCTTTATTATTGTTACTTGCCCTTTATCTTTACGTATATTAAAGCGAAATTACCTCATCCGTCTACTAGAATTATTGTTAATTAGAAAAAAAAAGTTCATTAATTATTATTTGTATATTAAGATTGGATTAAAGTTCATTTGGTATAAAAACTTGTTACTAAGTCATTAAGTTTAATAAAATAAAATGAAATAATGATTATTTTATTTAACTGCGGTTACGGACAAGCATCTATAGGGTGGGTGGCGACGTGTTAAAGAGATGAAACACTGTATTTCTCTTGCTCACAATAGCTTTAAGTCACTCAGATGATTATATGCTCACCAAGGCCTCATTTGGGGCACAGTAATAGTAACTTGTTTATGCCGAGTTCAATCGAATCGCACATTGGGGATTTGTACTTTAACATATTCATCAATGATGCAAATATGATGTAAACCATAAAGGACAAAAACAAACTGAAGACATATGGTAAACGTTTTTGTATATTCGTATAATTTTGTAATATAGTAGGGTATTCGAGTAACATTGTTCTACGCTTCTCTTGCCTGGTTTTGTAATTGAAACACATCATTATTAATGATAGCTCCTGGAAATATAATCAAGGTAAAATACAGCTTACGACTAAACAAACTTACTTTTAATAAATAAACCATTACTATCTTGTCTTCTAAAATGATTGGTATAACGTGTTATTATATGTACACGGTGGGCAAAAAAAAAAACGGTACAAAGTTCACTCGTATTTCCTATAATATTTCGTCAATTCAAATATTTCTTTTAAAAACAAATTGCCTGTAGTGTGAAGATTGAAACCGTACCATATTCGCAATAACAGGACGTTTCAATCCACAGTTATGTTGCTTTGTGTTTGGCTATGCAACATTTCTGATAACATCGTGTCAATTTAATGTGAAATGCAAGCTGTAATAAAATTAGTAGGTAATGAATTTTTTTTTCTTTGGTCAAAAGGGACAGCAGAGATTTTATTGCATCGAATATAGGGTGATTTTTTTTGCATACAGGGTGAAATTTTGAAACTTCGTTTTTTGCTATTTTTACTGAAAAAGAAGAAGTGGAATTGCGAATATGGTATGTTTTCAATCCTCACAACATAAGCAATTAGTCCTTCAAGGAAATGCTTGCTTTAAGTTACTTAAAATCTTTGGAAATACAAGTAATGGAACATTTGTACCGTTTTTTTTTTTGGCCCACAGTGTATTTAATAAAATATTGTTGATCATTGTATAAACCAAATCCAAAAGAAACTACGCAGTCATAACATAACCTATTTCGTCGATCCGCGCCCATACATTATGTGTTCTTGACAGTTTGTCTATCCACCACTAAGAAACCCATTTATTTAAAATAAATAATTTATTCGAAATGTAAGTTATAAGTCGTAGATAAAACGTCGTATTTACCTCGCACATAAATGATATAAATCGCACGCATGATTGATTATACGCGAGCCGTAGGCGAGCGTGTGATAACCGGTGATATCCCCACTCCATTCGAAAAGTCTCGCATTCGCTTCAAAAAGATGACGAGAGTAGACCCCCTGGCACGCTTGCGAGAGATTTTGCGATTTTTGTCGCGAGCGAAGAAAAAAAGTAACTAAATGTCGCGACATTTATCACTTATCAAACATCAAAACATCTTTTGTTTTTTTTAATGTATAAACAGTATCTCAAAAATGCATATCAGTTTTGATAATCTTGCGAACTATCCCATTTTTGGGAAAACAATTATTGAATTATAGTTATTACTAGTGATTTTTTTTTATAAACATGAATGTATGATGTTTTTGCACACGTTGTATGTTCATGTTGTAGGTTAAGTGATACAAAATTTGCTGTCTATATGCATCTAAGAAGGACCATTTGCAGTCGGCTACTCACGTCATTAAACAACATTACTATATTCATACGCCTATATATATATATATATATATATATATATATATATATATATATATATATATATATATATATATATATATATATATACTTTGTGTCACTTTAAATTAGCCTTGTAGATTATATTAATTAAAAACACAACAACTTTAATTCAAATTGTTTATTTTTTTTTTTGTTGGGCACTGTAGGCTTGTTCACATTCAACATATTAAAACTTATAACTAAAAGTCACAAATTAAAACACGCAAAAAACTATACCATCTTACGTTTCGACACTGTTTGTGTCTTGATCACAGATAGACTATATATATATATATATATATATATATATATATATATATATATATATATATATATATATATATATATATATATATAAATAGTAGAAGATTAATGGGAAAACAGTCTGTATATTTTCTTTATTTTTTCTTTGCTAATATTTCGGATGAATTTGCATCCTTCATCAGAGCTCTAAAAGTTAAAAAAGTTTAAAACATTAACAATCTAGAAACGAAATACAATACAAACCGGAAATATCACTATAAACTATATAACATTATGAAACATGTAAAAAACTCTTGTCAAACAAATTTGTTATGGTGATCAAAATATAGGAAGAAAAAAAGCCAACCTTATTTTATATATGACAACATCAAAAATCTAACCTAAAAAACTAGAGTTAATGACATGAAATGTAATAATATGAATGGAAAGAACATCTCAAAATTTTCAAAGTTGGTTTAACTGGGTGCGATGAATATTTTTGTAATTTAATAAATATGTATAAATGCTACTTACATTTTTGATGTCAGTTTTCGAATTCATTGGCGATACACAATTATTAATATGAAACATTTCAAGAAAACTTCTCCGAAAGTAATTTACGTCACCGTCCAATACAGCCAAATTTTGATAGTCCATATTATGTCCAAGACGGCTAACATGGGAAGCCAATGCACAAGCTTCAGGCTTCAATCTTGCATCACTTTTATGTTGTGCAATTCGTTTTTTAAGTTGTTGAGAAGTCTGTCCAATATATTCTTGATGACAATCTCCACATTTAATTTTGTAAATAACATCTGAACGCAAATCCAATGGAAGATCATCCTTTATTTTTGAGAAAAATGTTCCTAGACCCTTCATTGTACGACGTGCAAAAATCAAATTATGATCTTTAAAAATTTTCATCAGGTTAGGAGTAAGTCCAGCAATATAAGGTAATACTTTGAATTTTGTCTCCATATTACGATTTCGTGTAAATTCTGTGCAACTGTGCAAATCAATGTTCAAATTTGATGTACGTACACGACTGCTGTAAAGTAGTTTACTAATCAAAACACGAGGATATGAATTTTCTTCTAAAATAGTTCCAAATTTCTTGAGATTTTTGTTGAGCAAAGAAGGATGGACAATTTTGGATATTCTATTTTTCTGGCTCAATATAAAGTTCTTTTTCATTTGTAAAGGATGGTTCGAAAAGTAATTTATGTAGCGGCCGGAACTTGTTGGTTTTTGATACCAATCTAAAATAATAGAGTTATCATTTTGTCTTATTACTTTGGTATCCAAGAAAGGTACACTCCGATCTGTTTCATTTTCTACAGTAAACTTCAATCTTGCGTGATAGGAATTAAAAATATTCAAAATTTCATCTACTTTATCTTCTGGTACCGCACAAATTAGGTCGTCCACATACTTCTTAATAAAAGGAAGCTTGAAAGATAATTTTGGTATTTGAGAATCCAATAACGTATCCATTACTATATGAGCAAGAATAGGACTCAAATTTGAACCCATAGGACATCCAAAAATCTGCTTGTAGATTTCGTTATTATATTGAAAAAAGCTTGAATCGAAAATAAAATCCAAAATTTCTAAAAGATCCTTAAGTGACATTGAGCAATTTCTGGATATCTCATTCCATCTACTTTTAATATTAGATTTTGCCAGGTTTAAAGGGATGTTACTATATAATGATACTACATCTAAACTGATTAACACAAAATCATTAGGCAAAACTTTGTTTTCCATAAATTCTGCAAAATGAAATGTCTCTCACATAGTAATCATTTTCTTGATGACATGTTGATGTAAGAATGTTCGCGATGTATTTGGAAAGTTCTTCGGTTGGTGAATTATTTGAAGCTACAATAGGGCGCAAAGGAATTTCAAGTTTATGGATTTTGGGAAGTCCATAAAAGCGAGGGGCAATAGATTTGTATGTTCTTAGTTGTTTTGCTGTAACATCGTCAATTTCATGGCATGTATTCAGTTTATTAATCCATGTATTGCTTTTATTTTGGATCGTTGTAGTTGGATCTCTTTTAAGCTTCTTGTAATTAACCTCGTCATTTAGGATGTCAAGAACTTTATGATGATAGTCTTCTTTGTTCATAGCTACGGTTGCATTGCCTTTATCTGCCCTCAAAATGAGTAGGTTAGGATTATTTTTTAAAAAAAACCTTAGTGTCATTGAAAATTTTATCGAAAGCTGGTTTGCAATTTCTGTTTTCATGTAAGAAATTCGTAATTACGTTAGTACCCATTGATCTATATAAATTTTGCGTAGGTAATTCAAAATCCTTGATGACGAGTGCGAAATCAGCCAGAAGTTTTTGAATCTGAATGTCCTTATATCCTACAGGTAAAGCAAATTTTGGTCCTAATGATAAGAAATTTTTGATGTCAGAAGGAATTTCAATACTGCTAATATTCTTGAGCCATTCATTTTTACCTTTTTAAAACCAATATCAAATGATGATGATTGCAGTCTGCCAAACTTACGTATGTTTTCTTTCTTTATACTATTGAAAAGTTTATTTATTTTTTATGTTTCATATTAATAATTCTGTATCGCCAATGAATTCGAAAACTGACATCAAAAATTTAAGTAGCATTTATACATATTTATTAAATTACAAAAATATTCATCGCACCCAGTTAAACCAACTTTGAAAATTATGAGATGTTCTTTCCTATCATATTATTACATTAGTTTTTCTAGTTTTTTAGGTTAGATTTTTGATGTTGTCATATATAAAATAAGGTTGGCTTTTTTTCTTCCTATATTTTGATCACCATAACAAATTTGTTTGACAAGAGTTTTTTACATGTTTCATAATGTTATATAGTTTATAGTGATATTTCCGGTTTGTATTGTATTTCGTTTTTAGATTGTTAATGTTTTAAACTTTTCTAACTTTTAGAGCTCTGATGAAGGATGCAATTTCATCCGAAATATTAGCAAAGAAAAAATAAAGAAAATATACAGACTGTTTTCCCATTAATCTTCTACTATATATATAGGAATTGAATATTTTTTTATCGTAGATGAATAACTTGATAAAATTCTTTAGGTTTTTCGATCGATTTGGGAAAAGAAAATTTGTGGATATAAGCTATATTTCGGACCTATATTTTGGATCCTTCATCAGGCTATTTCACTTCTAAAAATACTTCGTTTATTGTAATGTCGTTCGTCAGTTCTCAATTTTTGCCGCCTCTATAACTCCAGTATGTATAGTTCTTTGCTGAGTTGTTTTCTGTGTCTTAACTGTTGATTGTTTCTTGTAGAAGTGAAATAGCCTGATGAAGGATCCAAAATATAGGTCCGAAATATAGCTTATATCCACAAATGTGAGTTTCTTTTCCCAAATCGATCGAAAAACCTAAATAATGTTATCAAGTTATATATATATAGGGGAATCCAGCAAACAATAATTGAAACGACTATATGTTTAGTACGTTCTTTATTATTTCACCAATATTTCGCATCAAACAGTATGCTTCATCAGGGTCATCTGAAGGACAAAGATAATTAAGTATACAATCTTAAAAAGTAACAAGGTACTTACAATTGAACGTTACGTGGATGGCTGGTAAAGCGTTGAACAGGACTTTCACAAAATAAATTAACAATCACGGCTACACAGCTGAAGTCGAGTTTTCGGCCCGACAACGGTTAAATATAAAACATCAGCAAACCTCTACAGCCAAATGATACACTGCCTATGCGCTTCGAGGCCCGCCTTCAGCTATCAACAATAAAACGAAGAGCCACGCCGACATAAGACGAGTAATCCGAACAACCATAAAGGGGGAAATTTGAGTGGTTTGAAAAACTATAGTGAACGAATAAAAAGAGATGACAATTTTTAAAAATGAAAGGATTACATAAACATAACAAGGGCAAAGAATCTATAAACAATTTAGAGAGAATTATACTGCTGAAGGCATCTAAACTACATTACTGTTATTAGCACGATTCAAACTCAAGATGTATGAATAACCGACATTCAAGCTGTTGACATCTGATCTGAAATTCATGTTATTAGGTGTGTTGTTGATTTCAACCATTTCCAAAAACTCTCTACTCTTACGGTTAGGCACCGTTCGTCTGACATCCACCCCGTCGAAATTAGGTTCATGATTATTATTGATCATGTGTGTGGCCAACGCGCATCTGTGCTTTTTTGTTCGAATATCACTTTTGTGTAATGTTATCCTCTGTTTCAACCAGGTAGATGTCTGACCCAGATACACTTGATCACAATCCCTGCAAGGAATCGAATATACAACATTCGACCTGTAATCTAACTGTGTTTTGTCCTTAGTTCTAGTAAAATAATTACTCAGTGGGTGATAGTTATAAAAAGCTATTCTGAGCCTGTCGTCAGCAAAAACGCCAGATATCCTCGGGGCAATCTGCGGCAAGTAAGGAATTTTAAAAAACTTTAAGTTGGAGGGAGGCTCGGTTCTCTCATTGCTAGCCATGTCCTGGGTATTGAATATGATCTTACTAATCAATGCCTTAGGGTATCCATTATTGAGGAATATGCTAGATAGAGATAACAAATTCTTTTGTAGAAAAATGGGGTTGCTGATCCTTGTCACTCTGTGTTTCATGCCTCTAATTAAGTTTATCTTTTGGCTCATTTTGTGGTTGGAAAAATAATTAAGGAGCCTTCCGGAATTAGATGGTTTTCTATACCAGTCAATAGTGAGTTCGTTCTGGTCATTCCTGATAACCTTAGTGTCAAGGAAAGGCACCCCCCTTTCAAGTTCTTCCTCAATAGTGAACTGGATATTAGGGTGAAAAGAGTTAAAAATATCGATCACCGAGCCAATCTCCCGTTCAGGCAACCCTACGATTAAATCATCAACATACTTTTTAATGAACGAAAACTCGAAGGGTAAGACTCTAATTATGTTATTTAAGCAAAAATCCATAACTATGTTCGCAAGGATTGGGCTGATCGGAGACCCCATAGCCACCCCACTCGTTTGAGAAAAGAACTGATTATTAAATGTAAAATAGCTGTGGTGGGTAATCAATTCTATGAGCTTGAAAAATGATGTTTTGCTAAGCTTGGTGTGAAGTGCTATGCGATCCCAATCTCTATTTAAAATGTGAGAAACCAGATCCAGTGGTATGTTCGTGAACAGAGAGACAACGTCCAGCGACACTACTCGATGGTCACCAGGCAGCCGAAAATTCGGAAACTGTTCAACAAAATCGAAAGAATCGCGAACATCGTAATCACTTCCATCGGCGTAAGCATCAGAAAGGATCCCCGCGACCAATGAGGAGATGGAATAGGTAGGTGAATTCACACTGGAGACAATAGGACGATAGGACACGTCAGGTTGTGGATCTTAGGAAGGGAATACAGCTTAGGGCATGTGGAGCTGGTGTTATGTAGCTTATGATAAAGAGTCATATCTATTTCGTTATTGTCCTTTAGTTTTTTTTATAAAAGAATTAATTTCCCTTTGTATTTTGAATGTTGGGTCGTTATCTATAGTTTTGTAAATGTTAGAATCACTTAACAGTTCGAAAGTTTTTGCCACATAATCATCCTTTTCCACAGCCACCGTAACTGCACCTTTATCAGCTTGTAAAATGTAAATATTGGGATTTTCTTTTAAGAATCTCTTACATTGTTCGATGGTCTCCTCCCAAACGCCCGGACCCTTTGAATTCTGTGTCAAATAGTTAGTCAACACATTAGTAAATTTAGCTCTGCGTATGTTATTGTCATCACCATCCAAGAACCCCAGAACTAGCTCACCCTCAGCAAGAAGCTCGTCTACTCGTACCATTTTTTCCGTTATAGGAATACTAAATTTAGGCCCTAAAGACAAAAAATCCTTAATTTCCCGAGGGACACCCACGCTAGTGCGATCAACAAACCAGGCCGAATTATCTTTAAAATATTGGACTTTTTTTATGTTATTACACAGTAGGTTAAACTTATGTACATTCGACTCTCTAATCTTTTTGAAAATGGTTTCATGCTTATTGTTAACGGTCAATTCAAAATCTCTAAAAATGTGAACGGGTACCAATTCTCTAGCTTTTTTCTTAAGTGTATCTAATTGTAACTTGTGACATTTCAAATCGGACAATGTTATTGAAATCTCTAAATTTAAAATTCTCTGCCCATTTTTAGAGATTTTGAATTGACCGTTAACAATAAGCATGAAACCATTTTCAAAAAGATTAGAGAGTCGAATGTACATAAGTTTAACCTACTGTGTAATAACATAAAAAAAGTCCAATATTTTAAAGATAATTCGGCCTGGTTTGTTGATCGCACTAGCGTGGGTGTCCCTCGGGAAATTAAGGATTTTTTGTCTTTAGGGCCTAAATTTAGTATTCCTATAACGGAAAAAATGGTACGAGTAGACGAGCTTCTTGCTGAGGGTGAGCTAGTTCTGGGGTTCTTGGATGGTGATGACAATAACATACGCAGAGCTAAATTTACTAATGTGTTGACTAACTATTTGACACAGAATTCAAAGGGTCCGGGCGTTTGGGAGGAGACCATCGAACAATGTAAGAGATTCTTAAAAGAAAATCCCAATATTTACATTTTACAAGCTGATAAAGGTGCAGTTACGGTGGCTGTGGAAAAGGATGATTATGTGGCAAAAACTTTCGAACTGTTAAGTGATTCTAACATTTACAAAACTATAGATAACGACCCAACATTCAAAATACAAAGGGAAATTAATTCATTTATAAAAAAACTAAAGGACAATAACGAAATAGATATGACTCTTTATCATAAGCTACATAACACCAGCTCCACATGCCCTAAGCTGTATTCCCTTCCTAAGATCCACAAACCTGACGTGCCCTATCGTCCTATTGTCTCCAGTGTGAATTCACCTACCTATTCCATCTCCTCATTGGTCGCGGGGATCCTTTCTGATGCTTACGCCGATGGAAGTGATTACGATGTTCGCGATTCTTTCGATTTTGTTGAACAGTTTCCGAATTTTCGGCTGCCTGGTGACCATCGAGTAGTGTCGCTGGATGTTGTCTCTCTGTTCACGAACATACCACTGGATCTGGTTTCTCACATTTTAAATAGAGATTGGGATCGCATAGCACTTCACACCAAGCTTAGCAAAACATCATTTTTCAAGCTCATAGAATTGATTACCCACCACAGCTATTTTACATTTAATAATCAGTTCTTTTCTCAAACGAGTGGGGTGGCTATGGGGTCTCCGATCAGCCCAATCCTTGCGAACATAGTTATGGATTTTTGCTTAAATAACATAATTAGAGTCTTACCCTTCGAGTTTTCGTTCATTAAAAAGTATGTTGATGATTTAATCGTAGGGTTGCCTTGAACGGGAGATTGGCTCGGTGATCGATATTTTAACTCTTTTCACCCTAATATCCAGTTCACTATTGAGGAAGAACTTGAAAGGGGGGTGCCTTTCCTTGACACTAAGGTTATCAGGAATGACCAGAACGAACTCACTATTGACTGGTATAGAAAACCATCTAATTCCGGAAGGCTCCTTAATTATTTTTCCAACCACAAAATGAGCCAAAAGATAAACTTAATTAGAGGCATGAAACACAGAGTGACAAGGATCAGCAACCCCATTTTTCTACAAAAGAATTTGTTATCTCTATCTAGCATATTCCTCAATAATGGATACCCTAAGGCATTGATTAGTAAGATCATATTCAATACCCAGGACATGGCTAGCAATGAGAGAACCGAGCCTCCCTCCAACTTAAAGTTTTTTAAAATTCCTTACTTGCTCAGAATAGCTTTTTATAACTATCACCAACTGAGTAATTATTTTACTAGAACTAAGGACAAAACACAGTTAGATTACAGGTCGAATGTTGTATATTCGATTCCTTGCAGGGATTGTGATCAAGTGTATCTGGGTCAGACATCTACCTGGTTGAAACAGAGGATAACATTACACAAAAGTGATATTCGAACAAAAAAGCGCAGATGCGCGTTGGCCACACACATGATCAATAATAATCATGAACCTAATTTCGACGGGGTGGATGTCAGACGAACGGTGCCTAACCGTAAGAGTAGAGAGTTTTTGGAAATGGTTGAAATCAATAACACACCTAATAACATGAATTTCAGATCAGATGTCAACAGCTTGAATGTCGGTTATTCATACATCTTGAGTTTGAATCGTGCTAATAACAGCAATGTAGTTTAGATGCCTTCAGCAGTATAATTCTCTCTAAATTGTTTATAGATTCTTTGCCCTTGTTATGTTTATGTAATCCTTTCATTTTTAAAAATTGTAATCTCTTTTTATTCGTTCACTATAGTTTTTCAAACCACTCAAATTTCCCCCTTTATGGTTGTTCGGATTACTCGTCTTATGTCGGCGTGGCTCTTCGTTTTATTGTTGATAGCTGAAGGCGGGCCTCGAAGCGCATAGGCAGTGTATCATTTGGCTGTAGAGGTTTGCTGATGTTTTATATTTAACCGTTGTCGGGCCGAAAACTCGACTTCAGCTGTGTAGCCGTGATTGTTAATTTATTTTGTGAAAGTCCTGTTCAACGCTTTACCAGCCATCCACGTAACGTTCAATTGTAAGTACCTTGTTACTTTTTAAGATTGTATACTTAATTATCTTTGTCCTTCAGATGACCCTGATGAAGCATACTGTTTGATGCGAAATATTGGTGAAATAATAAAGAACGTACTAAACATATAGTCGTTTCAATTATTGTTTGCTGGATTCCCCAATTTAAAAGTCTTTCACTTTTTATCTTCAACGGCAAAGACTCGTCCTTAATTTTTATATATATATATATATATATTTCGCTATATTTCGCTATATATATATATAAATTATAATAATATATATATTATAATAATAATATTATAATAATATATATATAAATTATAAATAATATATATATTTTATATATAAATATATATATATATATATATCATTATATATATATATATATATATCATTATATATATGTCAGTAGTACAATAAACATATTACATTTTTATATGGAAATTTTTTTTAACAATAGTCTAATTACATAGTTTTATTACCACTTTTTCAGCAATCGAACATTTTTCGAGATAACCGCAATAACACAAAATTTCTCCCCTTTTCATCCCCTATATTTTTTACAGGGGTGGTATTGGTGGGAACTAATGAGATGATGTTTAAAATAGCACCATAAATTTATCTAACAAGAATTTACCTTGTTTATAATTTTTTAGAGGCTGAAGTCTAATTAGATTGAATGAACAAGATCATATTAAAAAATTATTTAAAAAATGTCGGGGTAATTTTTTTTGTCAAAGGTATGTTACAAACTGGAGGATAACACCCACTACAAAAAAAACACTTCACTTTAAGACGCTATGTAACATAATCACTAATGTTTGAGAAACACATAAGAAGTATAGCTTGTTTAACACATGTGCTTACAAACGTACAGAAAGGAGGTAAATATTAGCTTGAATTAAATAATTTTATATTAAAAACAGTATATACCTTGAACTTCAAAATCCATCTTGCACAACTATTAAAAAAACTTATACAAACTTAGAAACTAGCATAAAGTAAACGCTGATAAATATTGCCGTAAAGTATCGAGCCCAACCCAACCCAACGAATGCTTAGATTATAACGTGATTGTGGGGTGTAACTTATTTCAAAACAGGTAGCTTGCTACGGTTACTGATAGGGAGGGAACACGAATTGTTAGGTGTCAACTTCCTGGTATACTCCGCGTCACTGATAATTGGACAAATATGAATTATAATGTACCAGAAATTCATCTGGATCAATTAACAGCTTTGTGTAGACAAATATGCTGGTATGATTGCAAGCGGTGCAAATGTGTCTTTGGTTGACAATACTTTGTTAGATGTTGGTGTTAGATGTTGGATGTTGGCTTCTTTATCGACTGGCTTGGCAGGAGAGATTTGATGTAAACCAAAAATACAATGGAAGATTTACTGTGTAATATTATTTCAGTGAAAGCTACGGAACGTAAAAAGGAAATTCTTTCCTGTATTGTAAGGCTACGGACTTCCTTGAAGATTTTAATTTTGTATTATTTATCGCAAGGGTTTCTGGCTTCCTTATATGGATTTTCTTAGTCGTAATCATATTTCGTTCAATAGCGTTTCTCACAACGACAAGTGTACATAGAGCAAAAGCTTATGCCGAAGTTCGGCAACTTTTGGCATCGTTGCGTGAAGGTAGGCTTGACAGGAAATATGAGAAAAGCGACAAACGTTGTTGCACAATAAAAAGAAAATATTTTGTGCCGAGACAGAGTAGTTGCGTTTGTTCCATGATCAACAGTGTTACAGGTACCGATAAGACGCTTGATTCGATTCAAAAGCAATTTTGGTTTTTAATTTTAGGGCATTTTTTCGCAAATATGTTAAGCACTTGCGCTGTCAAGAAATTCGTACTGGCCAATGACTGATCAAATTATCTCATCAGCCCAGTGTCCCCGTGCACAGATTGCCTAGGTCCTTTGTCAGTGATAGACGGTTGTATGCACATTGCACATCTTAAGTCATTGCCAGGGAACGGACGTTCGGATTCCACCGCGAGTGCACCAATCTGAACGGTCGTCGAGTCACCGCGAGGTACCACTTCCACTGCGGCACTGGCTCATTTCTCCGTATGCGCGCTATAATTTAATTTCAAAACCGTAGAAATTATTGTATATTCTAATAACTCATATATATATATATATATATATATATATATATATATATATATATATATATATATATATATATATATATATATATATATATATATATATATATATATATATATATATATATATATATGTGTAAATTAAAGTAAAATTCTTGATAACTATAAAAAATTGAATCAAATGAAATTGTGAAATAAAACTCATTTTCTAAAAAGAAAAGTACCTAACATATTTTCTAAAATATCGCAATTTAGATTAAAAATTAAATATTCTTCTAAATTTTTTTCTAAAAACCGATTTCTGTTTTTAGTAAAAATTACTTTGAATCTGGAAAAAGTTCTTTCAACATCGCAACTTGTTCCGGGGATAAAATTAATTAAGGTCTTGTAAATAGGACATTTTTTATCAACTAACTTGTTGTCCCAAATGTCTCTTATTACTGGCAAATCGGGATTTCGCTTTAATACGCTATCAACTTTTAATGTTAAGTTATTTCCAAAATCGCCGTCTAGTAATATGAATTTACTTGATATGTTTAATACCGCGTTTAAACTATTGCGTAGTTGAAGATCCCGTTTTTGTAATAAACATAAAACGTCTGTTATTTCATGAAAATTTTCCGCAATATAATTCAAATTTTTCTGCAAGTCCGGGTTTATTATTATGTTTTTACATTCTTTTATAGATTGCGCCTCATCTTTTAAGTTTGTGATAAATTCCTTTGCTTTATCAAAATGTTTGGAATAAAATACGCTAGCTTCTATCCATGTGCCCCACCTTGTTATTACAGGTTCTGGTGGAAATGGAAGTCCGTCACATATTTCTTTATAAAGTGCTTTTCTATTTGGTGCTTTCAGAAGAATTTTCTTACAGTTGGTAATTAAACCATTAACATCATGGAAATTTAATCTGATAAAATCAGCAACTCTATGTAAGGCATGTGCAAGGCAAGTTAAATGTAAAAGATTTGAAAAAAACTGCCGCAGCATCAGAAATAAAGAAAAGATTTTTTTCCGTCATAGGTATAGTATCGTCGTCCGAGATAATTTCATTTAACGCGTTTCTGATAAGAATGAATATATCTTCAGCTTTTAAGGAATCTCTAAATTTTGACGCAATTAAATAGGGTGTAGAGTTTTCTTGTAACACGCCGATTACAATATGTAAGACTCATCTACCTTTAAAATCTGTAGTTTCATCCGCTGAGAGCCAAATGTATTTAAATTTAATAGTAGATTTAATTTTGCCTAAGGTTTGTGTTGCCTTCTTTGGAAAATAATTTTTGCGAATTGTGCTCTCGTTAGGAGTTTTAAAGCCAGTATATTTTTCAAGAAATTTTCGAAACATTGGATTCTGAAGTTTGTGTAAAGGTATATCCGTTGTCATAAATGCTTCACACATGTCATCATGATACTGTATTTCAGAGTGCGATTTATGTATGTGTCCCTCTGGATTTGTATGACCAGCAGATTTACTATGTTTATTTATATTTGACATTGTAAGGAATATCAGTTCCTTTTGACATCTATGACAAAATACTTTATTGTTTTTAATAATCGTGAATGTGCTGCCAAATTGCAGCATTGCTTGCGCTAAGGCTTCACTATCAAGGCGTTTAGGCATTATTAATAAATTGTATTACCGACAATCGGCAAACGACACAGGAAATAAATACGATCGTAAAACGTAAACAATTCAAACGCAAGTCTCGCTCTTTATGCAGCTCGATCACCTCGACCCCCTACCATACCTCAGTGCGCTCACACTGCTCTAACTGCGCCACTGGCATAGCGGACAGAATCCCATCCGCCTATCCCTGGTCATTACCGACGCGTTTACTAAATACAGCAATTTGCTGCCACCAAAATCAATGACTTCTTATCTTCTGAAAAGTACTGGGTTAAAAAAAATTGTTTTGTGCCCCAAAATGTAAAGCCATGGTGCCATGGCTTGTCTTTGAAAATTCAACGATTTTCGCTTTCTTAGATACTTGGCGACGTGGTGATTATCATTTTATTGCTTCCGATATGCTCCCGAGCTAACGACCAGGTAAAACTTTAGACGCGTACTATTAATACGTGTTGAAACCAGAGTTAGCCGAGCACATTGTGGAATATTCAATTAGCTAGTTTTAAATGCCACGATTTAGAGACCAATAAGGGCATCACCACTGTAACGGCTGATTAGAATTGAATTCAGCACTCCGCTTGCGGTTATTGGCAGTCGCATTAATAATGTACTTACTATTGCAGCGAGTCGACGGTTAGATGCTTGTATTGAATTAGACAAGACACGTTGCCTCGGTCTCGACCCGAACCTCTGAGCTTGGTCTAGGAATTGAGATAGACAAGACCGTTGCCCCGGCCTCGACCCAAACCTCTGAGCTTAGTCTAGTATTGAATTATTGCAAGACACGTTTTCCGGGCTCGAGCCGAACCTCTGAGCTTGGTCGGAATTGAACTGTTGCAGGCTGTCCTAAACTTGTAAAGTTGTAAAACATTTTTTTTTGTCAAATTTAACCTAGTATACAGGTAGCTCATTGCATGTTTCAATTTGCATGTTGCAAATTCATTTTGACTAACATTATGATGTGTGTATTGCAGATGATAAAGTCAACCGACCCACCATGTACGTAGTGCACAGACGTAGTGGTTTCAAAACAAAACGCACGTCAGAATGGCCGTGTTAGCATCGATCATCAAGGTGGCGATCGTGATTAGCGACGTGCTGGAGACTGCATAGACGTTGTAGTAGCATCGATCATTAAGGTTATGTTGCCATTCCGATGTAAGTAATAAACAAGATCTTATTCAATTACATTAGCTGTCGAGAGTACATTTTGTAAATTGTAAACGAATTGTTTACAATTACGAATTGTTATTAAATAAAGTGCTGTTAACAATATATAAAATATTGTTTACTCTTGGTTTGGTTACAAACAACGTTAAAATCATTAAAACTAGGTCTTTATGCCAAAAATGTTGCAATTTGCTCTAGTGGTATAGGAGAACCCCAAAAAACAATGCAATTTCCCCATCATTTCACGACATATGTCAAACATATTATGTATCTGATTCCTATTTCGTTCCTTCAATTACCTATGTTTTAAAGCACGTCCAGTCTGCAGTCGGAAGAACCGTTGGTCCCGGCGAACAGTGAAACACCTCTAGTTGTCTTAGAAGTAAGCTGTAAGTGTAAAGTAAGTTTAAACAAAAATAAAATTTGCACTCTGCATTCAGTGTTCTGGTAGTATACCTATTTATAGGGAACGAAAGAGAGGGCAACAAATCTGACAGATCTATTACATAGCTTTCAGGACTTTATAGAGGGATGAAAATACCAGCCCTGCAGGAATATTAAATTGTAACAATCATTTTAAACAGCAAGGTTTTCCCCACTACCAAAATGAAAACAGTATCAATCATTTAGACTGTAATGTTGGTGATTTATGGAGCGTAAAGAAGGAAACCTGCCAGGCGAACACGTTTCCAACTGTGCACAATATACACAATAATTAATTATGCGATACTCCGAAACAAAAAAAATCAAGTCCACCTACATTGGCAGCGACGACCCATTTGCGAGCAAAAATGAAGTGAATATTAATGAAGAGTGATGTATGCTTCCAATCCATTCCCAAATGATTCATTTTAATTGGAATTCAGGCCACATGAAATATAATGTTTTTTGCATGAAATTGCCGTTATACTCCACAGAGGACATCAATAATAATCTACTGCATTACTGTCCTTTGATTACATTATTTGGGTAAGGTTAATTAACATTTAAAAAAAAAACGTGTCATACTGACGTGGTGGGGGTTCACAAACAAACAAAAATCTGATATGGCCAGGCACATGACTTTATCATACTACGTGCCTACGTACTTATTTATCACACTATTTATCAACTTTATAGTAATAGAAATTCTAATTGATCGAGGTCGGTCGTATCTGCATTAAAATAAAACTAGTTAGCCACTATTTGGCAGATATTTGAATGCAATCGCTACATCTTTCGTGTCCTACTGGGCATTTCTTCAAGAGCTTTAGGAAATGAGATATAAATTACACAATTGACAAACAAATCAAATTCCAAAAAACTTAATTGTAAAAACTTACATTTTGTCAGGCGCGGCCCGTGGGGAACATAAAACAACATACAAAGGTTCCAAACAAACATATTTGAGACTGCAGAACAAATTTTTTTTGTACGTTGGTGAATCAAAACGAGAAGTTGGCTGTGATGTTCTGATGGTGTGAGTGAACAACGGCAGGGTGGTGCGCAATTTTAATTCTAATCTTTTATTTAGTGTAGGGGACCTAGTTTTTTTTTACTAAAAAATTAGAATTAAAAATAAACCTATATTTTAAAATATGAGAGAATTTTTAAATATATAAATGAACATTATGCGAGTGTAAAAGAGTGGAGTTGAGGAGGATAAGGCTACGATGGATGAAGTGTGGACGCGCTGGCAAGGACACCAGAGCGCGCAGTCCTCATTGTCAGTGGTAAGGGAGGACAAAAGTATGACGGCGAAAGAAACCGGAGGACAGATGATGATGCATGACAGAGCGAATGGGAACAAGGACTGGATGGGAGATCCACGCATCGGCTGCTCCAGAAGGCTTCCAGAGTTCTCCACTGACTTGAAGTGCAGTATGGTTACTAACGGGACACGGGCCGTTTAATCAGTACTACGACCGGTTTAGATTGCGAGTTACCGACCCCAGGTTCTCTTGCAAGGTAGATCACTACCCGGGTCACGTGATCTACTGCTGCCCTATAGAGACGAGATCCGTAGTGAGAGACCGAGTCTGGAGCAGGGGAGAGGACGAGCCGCGTGAGATGTTGGTGAGGATTGTGAGTGACGCGGATGTGAGTGATTTTAATGAGTTTGCTAGTTTGATGGTGTATCAGTATGGTATGTGGTTGTAACTGTATATGAACTACAGCGAGAATGTATTAATGAGTCTGCTGATATATTTCAGAGCGTGGGTATGTCGAGCAGTGGTAGTAAATGTGGTCGTGTAAAAGTGGTGAGCGAAGAGAACTCGAAAGATGGGGTTTTCGAAAGATAGAGTTGGATAGTGCGTTCGCTGGCAGTGGTGTAACTAGATAGAGGACTCAACGAAAGCCGAAAGGAGAAAGGCAGCCATTCCATCAGGATGGCACCATTTGAGTGTTCCAGGACTCTTCAGGGTTTCTTTGAACATATTGTATTGATTGCTCAACTGTAGAGAGTTCGGTCTTATCACACATTTGGTATGTTTGGAGGTTGCCATCCGTACCTTGATATTGATTTTTAGGAAGGAGTTTCTGATAACTTTCTCATCAGATAACTTTCTCTCGAAGGTAAACTTTATCTCGAAGAATCGTCTAGTTCGGTGTAATGTCCTTTTTCAGTTATTTGCACTGTTAATTGTTGTAGGGAATGCAACAGGTGACTCCATCAAAACAATAGGGCCTCGTTTCAGAATCTGACCTTCCGCAGTGTATTTATTAAGAAAGGAAGTCTTTTATTACAATTGTACAATTGTAGACCTGTAATCAAGGAGTTACAGAAATGTTTTATGAACGAAATTACTTTTTTATTTAAAATCATTCTCAACAGTACTTTTGACAATAGTTGGCCACTATTATAATAATAATTTTAAGAATAATTCTATCTTACCAAACTAAACTAAAGTACAGCGAAAAGTACAAAACAAATTATAATGTATATATATAATTCATTACATTTCATGTTTTATATATCGGATGACTTCTGCCACCTCATAGAATGGTTCGATAGTTAGAGTATTGTTTCTGGAATTCAGTGTATTGTTAGTTCCAAGCTTCAGGCAAGTAATTCAACAGTTGGAGGTGCTGGTGCTGGTGGATCGTCGTATCAATCAGATGGTAAGGTGTTTCTCACGTAGTAGTTGCCGATAGATATATGCAGTCGGGAGTGTCATAAATTTGTGATTTTTGAAAATTACTTTCCACCTGGCTTGCTGAATTGCACGAACTGCTTTCTTCTGCAGGATAAGGATCCTGCCTGCATGGACCGAACCTCACCACAGCTCCAGCCCATAGGTCAATCTCAAGTGGAATAAGTCGTGGTAGCACATTAGGGCAGCATCCCGATCAACCATCAGCCGAACCCATCTAATTGAGTATGTTACTCTTGACAGTAAAGGTGACAGAGCCTCAATGTGGTGAGCCCAGGTGATACGGATGTAAAGTGATACATCCAACAGTTTGCCAGACGCTTTGTCCTCACAATATACGCGCGTTTTTTTTTTTTCAATACTGGCAGTATAACCATTGGTCTGTAATTGGAGCAATTGATAGGGGAGGCGCTTTTTATTTTTTAACATTCGTGCATACGTACCCGCTTTGTTGTTGAATATTTATTAGAAAGTTAGAGTTAGAAAGTTTTAAAATACCCCAACATTGATCCCAGGGCTGATTTAGCATAAGACATTATTTCGTATCACGTCTGCGGAATGCCAGTAATTTTTCACATTAGGGAATCAGGTAGATACTATTTCCACTTGAATAGCTTCATGTATGGACAAAGAAGAATGTAAATTTTAAAATGTTCAAATTGCAAAGAGCTACTAAGTATCTTCATATCGGACTTGTCAGATTGTCAGTAAAACGCTTCAAGCAAATGACATGGACTCCGCTAAATGCGTAGAAATGCTGAAGAAATGTTGCACCTTTTTAATAGATTATAGACACAAAGGTTTTAAAGAAGCCATTATAACAGCGCAAAGTTTGGCAGAGGAACTTCAAATTGAGGCGGTATTTAAGCCAGTACAAAGAATAAAACGCGTGAAACGTCAGTTTGATGAAGTTGCTGAAGATGAGCCTATCGTTTGCCCTGAAAAGAAGTTAGAAGTCGAATTCTTCAATTCCTTCTTAGATACGTCTATAATGTCAATGAAGGAAAGATTTCAACAATTAGATGAATATTCAGAAACCTGGTTTTTTTTGTATACTATAGACAATTTACCAGAAAGAGCGGACCTTTTAAAGTTATGTATTGATCTTCAAATTAAACTGTTTGTGAATTCGAAATCTGACATTGACGCTACTCTGCTGTGCGATGACCTAATTAGTATAAAAGCTTTTCTTTCTGGTAAGGTTACAGATAAAATAACTCCACTTACCGCATTAAACTTTATACAACAATATAAATTACGAGATTTGTATCCAAATGTATGGATTGCAATGAGATTATTACTGACAACACCGGTCACTGTTGCAAGTGGAGACCCAAGTTTCTCAAAACTGAAATTAATAAAAACATATTTAAGATCCACAACATCACAAGACAGACTATCGAGTTTAGGAATCCTGTCGACTGAAAATGACATCGCTGAAAATATTGATTTTTCCTGTAAACGTAAAGCCTATAAACGAAAACGTAAAGCCTGTAAAGCCTTTTTAAACGTAAAGCCAACTTCGGGAGTCAATAAAATTTGTATAATCAAATGCAGAAAAACAGGTAGCAATATGTAAAGTAGAAAAGAAAAGATATGTACATACCTATATTTATTATTATTTTTTAGTATAAATGAAATTTGTTTCACATTAAGTTTGTAGTAGTAGTGTTTATAATATTCGTTTTTCAATCGCTGTTTTATTGTTATACCCCCCACATTTAATGTGGTGAGGGGTATTTTGAGTTTGATTCAACATTTGTAACACCCTTATGGAGGCGTGGCAGATATAGACTACCGTAATTTTGAAGCAATTGATCTGAAATCTGGTATACTACAAGCCCATCTCTTAAAAAGTAAGGACAAATTCGTCAATGGCCAAAATCGGTTCACTTGTTTTTTTTTTCTTTATTTTACTGTGGGGTTATTTTAACTTCAGCACGGCTGAAGATAATTTTCTTACTAGTTGTTACCGATATTGAAATATTTCCATATTGTAATTTTGAAAGGGACGCCCAGAAACATGCCGCCCGAGGGCGCCAAGGAGGCTAAGGCCGGCACTGTTAACATCAATGCAGGCGAAGTTCTCTTGTGGCGCTGATGGTATCCCACAGTTTGTGGTTGTCTGGCGAGAGCACAGCTCGGGTATTAACACATTTAATTAATTGTATGTTGTCCCAGGGGATTTTTCCGAAAGGGCTGAAACCAGCAACGGTAATTCCAATGCACAAGAAGGGTTCAACGGAGAGTGTGGATAATTGTAGACCAGTGTCTATTTTGTTTGCTTTTTCTAAATTGTTGGAGAAAGTACTTCACAATCGACTCTATGACAGTGTTGCCACCTCAACAAAAAATATTGTACTAGATTGGGACTTTTCAGCGTAATAGATTGAACGTCAATGTAATAGGTAATAGATTGCTCCAATTTGTCGACGGGGGGGGGGGGGGGGGGGGGTTATAAAACGCCTTTAACGAAAACGCCTTTATGATCAAAATACATATATTGTGATAAAAATCTCATAATGTTAAGTAAACTATAATTTCTGTAAAAACATTTACTTATAATAAAAAAAATACCTTTCTGGTCGAACCATATAAAACACATAGTGTAAACATAATATAAATAACATAATATAATATAAATAGTTCCTGTTAAAATTTAAAAACTTTTGCTTATAAAAAACACATTTTTCTCTAGTCGAACACATTAAGCATTAACTATATCTTTCAGCATATCATCTATGACCTCTTCTTCAGACTGCTCTCTCCTGTTGGAAATAACCTTCCACTTTCGTGATAGTACAGAAGGTGCTACTATCATTCGCACGCAGCCTCCCAATAACGAAATATATTCTTTACTGCTAAGCAGCGCAGAGCATGTTTTGATATGCAGCTTGTTTCGATGATTTGTTTTTATAATTGATAATTGCGAGAAAATCCTTTCTGCTGTAGCCGAAGAATGTGGTAAGCTGCATATGCAGTTAAAGACTTTTACCAGATTTAAAAACGTTGGCTCGTTAGCAGAGTTCTTCACATTTGGGATTACTTGCCAAAGATTTTCAATGTTTTCAGATTTAAAATTTAACTGCTTAACAATACCTGGTAGACTTCTTCACTCCATGTCCAACTTATCTACGTCTATCTCTTCAATTATATCTGGAAAATATATACTTATCTCGCATATAGTGTCAACTTCTCCAGATATTGCTTTTCTAGGTTCAAATGCTGATAAAAATTTTATTACGTTGTCAGATAATTTAAAACTTGTTGTAATTTCACGTGTTAACTGAATATAAAATTCTAAAGCATTTAATTTAAATTTATTGATTTCTGATGGTAATACACCCGAAGTTGCAATTTTTGCTTGAGCCCTTGGTCCGACATATATATTTTCGACAGGTAAATAATTGTCTGGATTATTTATATTAATATCCATTGCATTCGATTTCTCCAATGCAACTGGTTTAATATAAGATTTTAAAATTAGCATCAGAGTGCTTTCAACTCGTATATATAAAAGATAAATTTTTGGCGATTCACTCTGAAACTCTACATTCAAGTCATTAATTATCTTCAAAATGTAAGATATAAATAAAAGATAAATTTGGAAAATGGGATTGCACATAGCATCAGATATGCGTAATGCTTTAGGCAAAACACCGGTTCCTTCCTTTTCTTTAGAAAAGAATATTTTCAAAGGGTCCCATTGTTCCAGTATTCTGTCAATAACATTCTAAAAATAAAAATTTGATTATAACTTCTTAATTTAATACCCAATTATATACTCATACTGGTAAAGAAAGCCATCTTGTTGAGGATAGTTTAAGCAGTCGATGCTGTGCTGTTTCTGTTTTATCCTGATATTTTTGAAGTTCAATGATTCTTTTAGAACTATTCGAAAAGTAGTTTGTAACATCCCGTACAAATTCCTCCACAGTTCTGGGCAACTTTTCACATTCCTTGGAGGCACACAAGTGCATGCTATGGGATGTGCAACCCAGAACAAATAAATGTTTATTAAGTTGTTTTAATTTTGCCTGCAATCCATTCAGCCCTCCCATCATTACCGCTGCTGAATCAGATGCCAGCCCAATTAATTTTTTATAAGGTATTATGTTTACATCGAGAAGCGTTTTAATTGCTAAGAATAAGTCTTCAGCTGTACTTGATTTCACCTCCAGTAGTGAGAAGAAGTAATCTTTGACTAAACAGTCATGTTTTGCATATCTGACCACCAGTGCCAAGGACTTAGTGGTGGACACATCGGTGGTTTCATCAACAATCAAAGAAAATTTATGTTTTCTCAAGTCGCTTACTATGTTTGAGAAATGTTCTTTTTCCAAAACATTAATAACGGTATTAGTTGCCTTCGTTCTCGAACATTGCAAGCTTTTTATAATTTGGCTGTCAGGAGCTCCGCTCTTCAGCATTGGGATGAAATGGTCCATGGCCTTCAATGGAACACTATGTTCAATGAAAAAGGCTACCAGTTTTATTACTAAACTTTTAACTTGCCTGTTGAATATGAGCTCTTCATCATTTTTTACAAAAGTACTTAAAATTGGAGTAGTCTGGGCAGCTGACTTCTTTCTTTTGTGTTCTAAAATCAAAAAATATGTTTTTCTCTGATGATACTGAATGAAGCTAAAACAAACCATGTGATTGTTCGTGGCGCGAAATGTGTGTTTTTCCACCAACTATATATTGGATACAATGTTTACAGAATGCTTTACATCCTTTTCTGTTAGAAAATCAAATTCTTTCTCCCACTGCTTTTTGTACTTTTGTTTGTAAGATTTGTATGACGAAGTTGATTCAACATTTTTGGCACTTGCAGTTGTAGTTACTGGGCTGACTTCTATAGGGACATTGGCGTTAATATCGGGATTACTAATGTGATCAGAATCATGTCCGATGTTACCATCTTCATTATCCACGACAGCAATGAGAGGCTGGGGTGGTACAGAGGGCTCAGTTGATCTGGGCCTCTTAATCAAAAATCTAGAAAAAATTAACACGATACAATTTCTTGAATGGCATAATAAATTTTAATAATGTGTTACGTTTTTCAACACCAAAAATTCAATATTAGTGTTCTGAACACTTCTTGAGATATAGTCACTGCATGTAGCAATATTATATGAATGAGGATAATGGGCGTGCGGGGCGGTTGAGGTGGCGTGAGTTGCGGTATAGGGATGTACGACTCCGTACTTGATGGGGAGTCATATGGTATAGGGGATCTCAGAGAAAAAGCGTGGAGCGCTAGGTCCAGGTCGTATATGGCTTGTATTTTATTTATTTATTATCGTTCGGTGTACAAACGGGCGTAGCCCAAACCAGTACACACGACAGAGATACAAAACTAATATCTTCAAATAATACGTATAAGATTTACAAAATTAACATAAAATTATTACTAAAAAAATTAAACAATGCTGGAAAATTAATCAGATAAACCAGAAAGAAAATATGAATGAACAAACAAAATCAAGTCACCAAAAAGGGAAAAGAGACTATGTAGCGAATCGGAATAGGGTGGACAAATGCTGGTAAGACAATGCTCAAGGGGGACGCAAGACTCGCACCAGCTTACGTTTGAAGGAGAAGACAGAATTATTGAAGGGATCCAGTGAGGAGAAAAAAACAGTTGTAGAATGTAATTAGGCGGTTGACAGGAGAGTTCTAAAGGGAATTGATATGACAGAAATACTAACGTAAAAGGTTAGAGGCGCGGGAGGAGTAGGTAGGAACATTAAACAAAAATCCTAGAGTAG
This sequence comes from Melinopterus prodromus, assembly GCA_964023965.1. NCBI lineage: Eukaryota > Metazoa > Arthropoda > Insecta > Coleoptera > Scarabaeidae > Melinopterus > Melinopterus prodromus. The sequence continues at coordinate 30,099,611 of OZ030391.1, read as the reverse complement.
ATGAGAATAAAAATGGTTGTTCAGATTTTTTTACAAGAATGCGCCATCTTGAATGCGCCGGGCGAATCCAAAGAGGAACGAGTCCAAATATCTGACAGCGCTGCTCATAAGAGCATACGGGTAGATGGAACCTGCTACTAAGGTGCGTGTCATATCGATTCTGGATTGACTCTACGTGATCAATGTACGTACGGTAGTGTAGACTCCAGAGCACAGACGCAAAATTTAAAATGCTGTTGACGTTTTTGGCTGCGTATTGAATGATTTGGAGATAAACATCGCGAGGAGTTAGACCTCACATAACACGAAACCAAGTGCGTATAAATATATACACTTCATACTGCCATTTGGTTTCTAATTTTAGTATTTTTATATTTTAGCGTCGCGCGATTCGGCAAAAGAGACCAGGTATTCTAGTAGTGGTCTTGGGCTCGCCTTGCTGCTACCTAAATTAAAATCGAAAGAAATGGCTAAAAATAAAAATGCCGGCAGTACCCAAAAAGGTATTTACAGCAACAGTAGGAATGGGGGCAGGTGAGACAACCTTGAGTAACCCCGTTCAATCATCAGACCTTTTCCGAACGTGCCGGAATCTAACGTCTACCAATCACCCGCTAACTTAAAATTACCCAGTCAAATTTCCCTTAGATTTCCACCAAACCCATGTTCCCGTTAGGTTATCAAAATAATATCGTACTTCTACTGTCTACAGTAAACTTGTAAATCACATGCAATTGCACTTCATCTTTAAAATGTAAAATCTTCATTCTAGTTGTACTATCCTACCAATTCCTGGCAAAACGACACTTTGTCTCAAATATCTAGTTTTGTTGGATTTTCAAACAACAGAACAATGTTGTTTCTATTCATTCGGTTTATTTTGGTTTATTTTTACCCATGTTTATCGATCTATTTTGATCTATTACATGTTATCCAAATATTTTTAATGTAGGAAGGTTTTTTGACGGTCTAAATCATAAATTTCATGTTGAAAATGAAAAATAACTACAATAAATTAAAAACGAATTATCGATAATTTGTTGACGTTGCCTAGATATTATATTATGTAATACATAAATACCGGTTGAGTTCTTTTGGCATTCGCCCGTGTTATACTGTTTTACTTTTATATTCTTCCTGTTCTAATTTAGCAGCAGGCGTTAAAGAATACATTTGCTATTATTGTAGCTCTTAAAATTTGCGTTACATACAAAATTTAATAAATTGTGTTTGAGTGGCTTCAACCTCTAAACGTTGTTCTTGGGACGTAACTACTGGTAACTTAAGTGACACTTTTTTTTTCGTTGTTTTGTGTGTGAAAGTAACCATTGTAACGCAACTACTGGACTCACAATACTACTAGTTTTTGGTTGAATACATCTATTGTGTTTGTCATTGCGACGTTGTTGAAAAAGTTAGACAAACCCAATGTGGGTTCATAAATTTTACCCGTCGATGATCCACTTTTGGCCGACTTAAAGACTTTCTTTGTCATCCAGTTCATCAAAGTCGTTTTTCATTTCAAGGCACACTTATCTCCAAGCATTTCTGGTAGCATCTCTATCCTTGATAATATCTAAATTTTTATCCCACAACACTGGTCTTGATTGAACCAAAGATATTAGTAAGTCATTATAAATCAACACCTCCTCCATTTTGCTAATTATCAGCTCTACAGGTTAATTAATGTACAGTCTCTGACATCAACCACGGTAAAAAACCGCCGAATGTGTAGACTCTCATTTGATCACGTATGCCACTATGTGAAAAGAAACGACAAAATTACCGCCGGTCTAGTGGCAGCAGGCGGCTGCACAGCGACCGTCATCGGCAAGACGGCCGCCGGTCATTTACGCCGCTCAGTGTGAAAGCTTCCAATCAATTCTATACACTACTGACGGCCAACGGCGACGGCAAATTTGCTGCCAAAGCGGCAAAACCCGCCCAGTGTGTAACCGGCGTAACGCTAAAAACAAATTATTTACTAGATAATGTTCGGCTTTTCCATAATCCAAGAGGTTATCATGAGTAAACGTCCACTTCCTCTCGAAGCGAATTCTAAGGCTTTGTTACGTGAGTTTTTGAAAGACAGTGAGTACTTGAGGTATATCTTTCAGCATATTTAATTAATTTATTCCTTTTCAGATTGCCTGAAGATGACAGTAATGATGAAATCGATCGCTTGATTTTAATTGAAGAATTTGCAAACCAAACAAACCTTTTATTTTATTTTATAATTCTAAGGCATTCTCAAGTACTTCTTCCCAAGCGGACTATTTGTCATTGATTTGTCATTATTATTCGTATCTTTGAAGCTCCCAAATATTTTTTTTTGTATTACCGCCGGTACGGTTTTGTCCGTGTACGGTTGTTGTGTAGCTTTTACCACAGCACGGATTTCAAACGGCACGGCACGGTGCGTGTGAAATGCTCGATTTAATCTCATACACTTTGAACCGTACACGGACAAAAACGTCCGGCACCGTGTCCCGTGTGAAAAGGCCGTAAGACGGCAAGTGTTCAATGGCTTTGCAGTATTTTTTTTTAAATGCAAAATTACATTTACAATTATTAACTGGTAAATGCCTTATGAAAATCCAGATTTTTGGTATTTTAGTTTGCAGTTTTCACTTTTTAACTATGACCTTTTATTTGGATAAAATTAGTGTTTATAAAACAAAAGTTTATTTAAATTTGCAAATCGCAAAGTAAAAAGTTGCAAAGTTGTTTTCTGGAATAGACCCCAGGTGGTCGTCAGCGGTAACCGTTACCTAAGAAGATAGCCTGGAGTCTGCGGAGGTTCTGCTGCCGTTAATCCGGGTGGCATATCCTGTGTAACCGGTGTTCGAAATCCAGAATGGTGTTAATTTTGTACTTTATAGGTGTTCCGATTTAAATGTAACATTCTAGAAGTGAAAGTTTCATGTACAAATCCAATTTCATGGTGTAATTTAATTAATCTAATTACTCAACTGTCAAGGAAGGGGGCACTATAAGAATCGTCCTCTGTCTCTTTAATTAATTTCAAATGGTTGTTGACTGAATTGAACAGCCGTACGTACGTAAGTAAGTGATCTCTGAGAATAGCACAAATAATATCGTCCAGATACTGGTAGAGGAAGGGAACTGGAAGGGTAGTTTATGGCACACCTCATTGAGAACGTGGTTGACCTTGACCACTATGTCCGCATTATGGGACTCACTATGCTACCTATATAGACGCCATAAATCTGGTGGTAATTGTGTCAATATGAACAAAAAACACATTGGTTAACCAACATCTAAGTAAGTACGGAGGTTTTTACAGTCAAAATCACTTAGAAAATAAACTGCTTTCGGGTTATGCCGTGTGTCAAGATATGTAAATGGTGACGTTTCGCAAACCATGTTGCTCGCTTCTTTAGTGCTAACTGAATACTGAAGACCTACCAAAGAAATCTCCCTTATATACCTAAATTTACACCTCACCTGGAGCAGCCGCTCCCATGTGTTTTTCTACCTGACCGCGTTAGGATCGATTACCAGACCCTAGTAATGTCAGTGTGTTCCTCGCGATTGATGTCAGGATGTTTGTAAATTTCGATGGCTTCTCTAATAAGCCTTCTAATATGCCTAGCCGGGTATCTACTGTGATCCTTGACTCGACATTCGATGCTTCGTCCTGTATGTCCGACATAGGATGTTCCACACTCACATGTTGTCTTGTATACTTCGTTCTTCAGGAGTGGTGCGATATCCTTTGGGTTAGACAAAAGATCCTTTACCTTAGCTGGTGCTCTGCACCTTACCGTGATACCCGATTTCATCCAGTAACCTACCGAGTCTTTCTGATACCCTACCTACGTATGGTAAGCAAGCGATCCACTTTGACTCTTGCGGAATTCAGTAAGTTTATCAAGTTAAAAAGTAGTACGCATTGTTTTTCTTTATTATATATTATAAAATACTTTCAGTTTTTTTGCTAACAAAAGTATCCTGTTCTAATTTTTATTTATATGAAAGGATGGCAAAAAAAGAAATTGCCCAGGGCGTTAACATGAGATAATGCGGCCCTCTCGGCAAGACCAGTGTTTTAAACTTTTTTCCGTGACCCGGTTATTTTTACACCTTTTCGATTAAATTTTATACTAGCATTAGACCGTCATTGAAGCCTTTAAGGTCGGTAAGGTAATAATTTTATAACTGATAGAGAGCAGAGGCATATCAAAAAAACAACGAACATAAATGGAAACAATTCATTCCGTCTTTTACAGGCGGATAGTACGCACGGGCGCCATTACGCTCCACGCAATAAAGCGTGTGTTCAGCGGTTTTCGCGTTTTGTAGTGTGTTTTTACTCAGCAAGTGAGCGTTTAAGTGTGATTTCACACTTCTATTAGGTGTAGGTGGTATTTTTCGCAGGTTTTAGGGCAGCGTGGTACACCTAACCTCAAAAAACTCCCGCGTGTTCAACACGCGCCGGCACCTGTTGCCGGCGAGGTGGTTCTTCTTTGTTTTAGGCAGGAAGATGAGCAGCGGAGAAGGCTCGAAGGCGCCCCAGGAGGAGGAGCAACCCGCCCTAGAGTCCAAGGACAACGATGGCTTCACCGAAGTCCGTCGGAGGGCGAGAGGAGGCAAACGACCCTGCGGTGCCGAATTAAAAAGGCGGAGGAAGGCTCGTGCTCTAGAGCAACAGCAAGCTTCTACGCCTCAGGGATCAGCTGCGTCGGGAGCAACAGCGCGTACCTCTCGCTACACGAGAGAGCACGAGGCTGGCCCCAATAGACGTGGTGAACGACGCGACGAGAGTCGTCAACAGAATCGCCCCGCACCTGGTGACCAGGCACGCAACTCGAATCAACGTCGAGGAACAGCGAGCCGTCCAAGTGACCGAAGGGAGAAACCTAGCACCTCCGGTACGAAGACCCAACCCCAATACTCAGGTAGAAGGGCTGAGGAGCGTACTGGGGATGTACAAAACAAACGGTTGCGTTCGGCGACATCTTCGGAGCAGTCACCGGCTCACCACAAGAGGGCGAGACACGCACCGCATAACACCACCGCTAATACAGCGGCAATCAGCTTCCGGGAGGCATTGACTAGTCACCTCCGGGTTGTCATCATTGACGGCCGCAATCCCCTTGGCAAGATCAAGGAGGCGGACGGCAAAGAAGTGCAGAGGGAGCTCTTCAGACTTCTTTGGGAGGAACTGAGCGTCAGGCCCTCAGGATCTAAAGAGCCCCAGATCACCTTCCGCTCTTGGAGCTTCAAGGGAGAGAAGCTCAGGGTCACATGCGGTGACGAACTGTCCCTTGCATGGCTAAAGGGCAAAATTACGAAGCTACGTTGCGCCAAAGACGCACAGCTTCGCGTTATTAGGGAGGATGAGCTTCCGAGGATGCCCAGAGTCCAAATCTGGATACCCTCATCGCTCCTGCTCGACCCAGAGGTCAAGCCCTCCAGCGACAGACTGGTCAACATCCTGGCTGATCAGAACAGACACCTGGACATCCACAGCTGGTGCCTTTTCAATTTCGAGGAGGTCGCAAACAGCTCTGGCGATGCGGGACTCGTTCTCGCATTTGGTGCAACCCAGAAGGATGCCAATTGGCTCCGCACTAACGGATCGATCCTCAATCTGTTCTTCGGAACAATTAAGGTCCGCGTCAGTGGGTGGCAAGACCTGGAACAGGAGCTCACCACCGAGGTAGAGGCGACGGCAACGTCGGGGGCTTGCGCGGCAACTCCAGCTGTAGCACCCTCGACTGGGACGGCGCCAGTACCTGCTCCGGCACCTTCTGTCGTGGTAGCAGCACCAGCAGTGGCTAGGTCGGAAGAGATGGATATCTCCCAACCAGATGCGGGATTCAGAGGCTTCACGGAAACGAAGCCTCTGAAGACACCATCCTCGCCGGACTCTTGTGTGTCGGACTCCATCCTTGACACACCCCCGAGCAAAGCGACAGCCACTGTCGATCCACCTTCTCCCTCTCACTAAAGTGAGCAGCCAGGAAGCCAGAAATAGCCCGATGGACAACAACACTATCAGGGTAGTACAATGCAATCTGCATCGCAGCAAGACAGCAACGGCAACTCTTTGCCGTCATCTTGACGTGATGAAGAACACTATAGCTCTGATTCAAGAGCCATGGACCTCCGGGTCCAGGGTACTTGGTCTTAGTAATCTTAGCGGTACTGTTTTCAGCAACGCCGGCGACAGCAGACCTAGGACAGCAATTTTTGTGCCCAGGAATCTTCATGCCTACCTCTTGCCTCAATGCTCGAACAGGGACGTCACTGCAGTGAGGGTACAATGGATCCTTAAAGGGACAGCACAAGAGATCACCATGGCAGCTGCCTACCTTCCAGGGGAGGAAAGACCCCCATCGCAGGAGCTGAAGGCGTTAGTCGACACCTGCAACGGAAGGAAATGGCAGCTGATCATTGGATGCGACTCCAATGCACACTCCTCGGCGTGGGGTAGTAGAGATGACAACGTCAGGGGTAAGTTACTGCTTGAATTTATTACTAGCAGCTATTTAGATATACTAAATCGTGGGACGGAACCGACATTCGTCAACGCACGATGTCAGACCGTCATTGACATTACGTTAGCCACCTTAGGTATCTCGCAACAAATAACCAACTGGCGTGTCTCAGAGGAAGCTTCCCTGTCAGACCACAGATGGATTACCTTCGATCTTGGTCGTCACGAGGCCAAGAAAAGATTGGGGCGAGATGCCAGAAGGACGAACATCGACGCCTTCTGCGAAAATCTTTCTGGTGAGTTGCAACATACGAACATCTCACGCCCACGTAACATCGGAGACCTGGACAATTACTCGTCTGTCTTAAGCAACGCTCTGATGAAATCGTACAAAAAGGCCTGTCCCCTGAGGAAAGAACTAGAGCTGGGACGCGCCACCCCTTGGTGGTGTTCCGAGCTCGAACGACTCAAGGTGAATACCAAAAGGGCTTTCAATAAGGCACAACGCTCAAAAACTGACCTGGACTGGGACGATTACAGAAGTAAGCGTTCCGAGTTCAGGAAATTAATCAGGCGAAGGCAGAGGGCTACCTGGCGCAGCTTCTGCGAAAGCGTGGAATGCATCGCCGATGCCTCTCGCTTGAAAAAAATACTGTTAAAAGACCCGAGACAGGAAGTAGGTATCTTGAAGAGGTCTGATGGCTCTTTTACCAACAGCCTCAAAGAGAGCTTAAAACTGCTAATGTGTATTCACTTTCCAGGCTCCTCCACCACTCTGGATACCACCATTGCAGAACCTAACAGCGCTGCCTCCGAGGACGATTGGGTTTCAGCCAGCCGTATTGCAGACAGCGCCAGACTAAGGTGGGCCATTCAGAGCTTCTCACCCTTCAAGTCTCCAGGACCAGATGGTATCTTTCCAGCCCTGCTACAGTGGGGACTTGAAACGATTGAACCACATCTGCTGGAGATCATACAAGCGTGCCTGGCGCTGCGTTACGTCCCAAAACGTTGGCGTGAAGTTGCAGTCACCTTCATACCTAAGCCCGGAAGACAGGACTACTCGGTACCAAAGGCTTTCAGACCCATTAGTCTCTCCTCTTTTTTTGTGAAGACTATTGAAAGACTTTGCGACAGATATATCAGGGACACAGCACTCTTAGCGAGACCACTGCACCCTAGCCAACATGCCTATACACAAGGAAGATCCACTGACACTGCACTATACAGTGTGACAAAGCAAATAAGCTCCTCAATTGACAACGGGGAATCCACATTGGGTGTGTTCATCGACATTGAAGGAGCCTTCGATAAAACCACCTTCCGTTGCATCCAGGAGGCTCTGGCAGAGCGTGGCGTGGCGCCGACCGTTAAGGGCTGGATCCATGCCATGCTCTCGCAAAGAATAGTGAGCCTCAAGGCGTGCAACACAACACTCAAGGGAAGAGTCGCGGGAGGCTGTCCACAGGGAGGAGTGTTATCACCACTTTTGTGGAACCTTACCCTTGATAGCCTGCTTCAAGAATTAAATGGCCAAAGATTCGAGACCGTTGGCTACGCTGATGACCTTGTCATACTCGTCAGCGGAAAATTCCACAACACACTTGCCGAAAGAATGCAAGTGGCGCTAAAACACGTCGAGGACTGGTGCAAAGCTCACTCGCTTTCCGTTAACCCAGCCAAGACAGAAATGATACTCTTCACTAGTAAGAGGAAACACGGCAATTTCACACCACCAAGGTTCTGCAATAGCGAACTGAAACTGTCTGAAGAGGTCAAGTATCTCGGTGTGACCTTCGACAGGAAATTAAGCTGGAAAGCACACCTTGAGCTAAGACTGAAAAGGGCAAGAATGGCTTTCGGTCAGTGTCGTAGAGCCGTAGGGAAAACCTGGGGTCTCTCACCACAGATCACACTGTGGATATACACTGCCGTTATCCGTCCTATGCTCACGTACGGGGCGATTGCGTGGTGGTCTAGAGTCAAGCTGACCACAACCAAAATCAAACTGGCACAAATTCAAAGACTTGCTTGCCTCGGCACAACCGGGGCAATGAGCACAACCCCAACTGCTGCGTTGGAGTACATGTTGTACTTGCCACCACTTGACTTCTTCATTGAAGAGGTGGCCCTGAAAACACTATTCAGGCTTCGCACGGTGGGCTACACAAAAGTAGGCGACAAGGGCGGCATGTGGGGCAGTCTATGGAGTAGTGCAACGGAAGTTGTGCCGCTTCTCGACTACCGTACGGACTATATCCCACCTTGTTACGTCTTCAACAAACCCTACCTTCCCAAGGACATACCGCAGGTAAAGGGGAACACCTCGAGCCTGAAGATATTCACAGACGGCTCCAGGAAAGATAGTGGTACTGGCGCTGGCATTTTCTCTCATGACTACCAGCTAAGACAGTCCATCCCCCTAGGCAAGTATCCTTCTGTAACGCAGGCGGAAATCTTTGCCATAAAAACTGCCGCGGAGTGTATTCTCAGCTCCGACAAGACTGGCAGTAACGTAACGATCTACACAGACAGCAGACAATCCATCCTCTCATTAAGTCGTTGCAGGTTTACCTCCGATTTAGTCTTGGATTGTCATAACACCCTTGTGGAGGCGTCCAAACACAACAAGGTCAACCTCATATGGATAACAGGGCATTCTGAGGATAAGGGCAATCGGCACGCTGATAAACTAGCAAGAAGAGCTGCCAACGGACTGGTAAGCTCGCCGGAACCCTTTCTACTACCCACTAATAACCTTCTGCTACAATCATTGAAGGACCTCACCCACAAGAAATTCATCCGACAATGGGAGAATCTACCTGGCTGTCACCAAGCTAGGGAAGGGCTCCCTCGCTCCTCCAGCATCTCTGCTAGGAAATTTACACAGCTGTCCAGACAAAACCTACGTTTAATTACGGGTATTCTCACGGGTCACTGTGGTTTACGGAAGCATCTACACGTGATGCATCTCGCTGAAACGCCTATATGCCGAGCTTGTGAGCTAGAGGATGAGACGGTAAAACACATTTTCTGTGAATGCCCAGACCTGGTTGTACACAGGGAACGCTTGCTGGGGGATCCATGGCCAACCATGGACGGAATCAGGAACGCATCTCTGAGCTGCGTCCTAGCCTTCGTTAACTACCTAGGCTGGTTGACACAGCCAGAGTGAGCGTAGGGGGAGGCACAAGGGGCCCAATGGGGCCTGGGTGCCACGAGGATTATCCTTGACCTCCAACACCCTACATACATACATACAAATGGAAACAATTAACTGATTAAGTTAATAATTGAACTTATTCAAAAGAACATGAAATAATTGACCCATTTCACCCTTTTCATGAAGCTTTGGTAAGCAAACATCGGCGTATGCTCGTTGTTACCGTTTTGGCTTTCATAATCATTAACTTAGTCATCTCCCAGCAACCTGGGTGTTGCGTCCTTTTGATATTCCCTTCCATATTCCACGATTCCTGAATAGTGTCTCCTGTTAAAATCATGGACTGCCGAATTTAAGAATTTCTTGGGAGCATATTGCTATAGGTTTGGTTTTTTTTGTCATTAAATAATATAAAAAATAAAACTAACATAAATGGTTTTTATTAGTATTTTTATTCAATAGGATTATTACTTGGAATCGGTGCTGCAATGTTGGGCTGGTATGATTCATCTTTAAATTCTGAAAGAATGATTAATTTATAAATGTTAATTCAAATTGAAATATAAATATGATGCTTCGAGAAGACAGTTGTACCAGTTCTGTAGGCTCTATTGTGCCTATACTGCGGAGTAAAGCTACGCAGTCGCATAGTATGTGCTCCGCAGTTTCGGGCGCTTTATCGCAGAATCTGCAGGTATGTATTTTTATTCAATAGGATTATTAGTTGGAATCGGTGCTGCTGATGTTGGGATGGAATGCCGTAAACTCTTGGGTAGTAAGCACGGCCGCATCCGTATCCCCAAGAAACGATACCAATGAGTTCATCATCAGCAATTAGTGGTTGATCGCATGTGATAACTAGCTGCGAGTTACATATTTTGTGTTAAAAATAATAATTATTATAAACAAATATTAATATAAACGTACTACCATTAAAAAGTAAATTATTAACTAAACATTATTTTGCATTTTCTATCTACAATGGTAGATTCATGCTGCGAGAAGACAGTTGTACTAGTTCTGTAGGCTCTAGTGTGCATATACTGCGGAGTAACGCTACGCAGTCACATAGTATGTGCTCCGCAGTTTCGGGTGCATTATCGCAGAATCTGCAGTTATGTATTTTTATTCAATAGGATTATTAGTTGGATTCGGTGCTGCTGATGTTGGGGCGGAATGTCGGTACACTGCCGTAAACTCCTGGGTAGTTAGCACGACCGCATCCGTATCCCCAAGAAACGATACCAATGAGTTCATCGTCAACAACCAGTTGGTTGATCGCATGTGATAACTAGCAGCGTGTTACATATTTTGTGTTGAAAATAATTATTATTATAAACAAATATTTAATATAAACGTAATACAATTAAAAATTAAATTGATAACTAAACATTATTTTGCATTTTTTTATCTATAATGGTAGATTCGCCCTTAAATTCTGAAAGAATCATTAATTTATAAATATTGATTCAAATTTAAATATAAATACGATGCTTCGAGAAGACATTTGTACCAGACCTGTAGGTTCTATTGTGCCTATACTGCGGACTAACGCTACGCAGTCGCATAGTATGTGCTCCGCAGTTTCGGGCGCTTTATCGCAGAATCTGCAGGTATGTATTTTTATTCAATAGGATTACTAGTTGGATTCGGTGCTGCTGATGTTGGGGCGGAATGTCGGTACACTGCCGTAAACTCCTGGGTAGTTAGCACGACCGCATCCGTATCCCCAAGAAACGATACCAATGAGTTCATCATCAACAATCAGTTGGTTGATCGCATGTGATAACTAGCAGCGTGTTACATATTTTGTGTTGAAAATAATTATTATTATAAACAAATATTAATATAAACGTAATACAATTAAAAATTAAATTATTAACTAAACATTATTTTGCATTTTTATCTAGAATGGTAGATTCACCTCTAAATTTTGAAAGAACCATTAATTTATAAATATTAATTAAATTTAAATATAAATATGATGCTTCGAGAAAACAGGTCTGTAGGCTCTAGTGTGCCTACACTGCGGAGTAACGCGACGCAGTCGCATAGTATGTGCTCCGCGGTTTCGGATGCTTCATCGCAGAATCTGCAGGTATCATCATTTGTCTGACCAATTTTTTGTAGGTGCTGTCTGAGTTCCTGGTTATTACCAGGAATCCTCTAATTAAGCTCTTCGGTACCAGATTATATATTGCCATGGTAGGTTGATTCGCATACAAATTTGATTCCCGTACGGAAAAACTGCACTCTGCGAAAACTTTAGAAATGTTCACTATTTTCTTCATCAGGAATATATTTGCCTAGAATGCAAAACAAACCTAAGTCATAAAAATGAAACTTTAATGAACTAAAAGTTGACTTCGGTGTATTCCTTTCTCATCTTTTTTTTATTAAAACTATCGTAAAATGTTTGAAACTATTTTATACATTCCATTTCATGTTATGTTATTTTACGTAAAGTAAGTGTTTATTACTTTTCGCATTTCTTGTGATGCAGAAATCCTAGAAAATATTTCTATTTAGCGTTGCCCTTTTATACCTTGTATTCCTACCTTGTATTTCTATGGTTCCGAGCATCCGAGAAACAATCGTTGATATAAATAGGGCTCTTCGTCAATAGAGTTGTTGTTCCTGTGTGGTGTAGGCTTCCCCTGACCGGTGTAATTTGTTTCATAATCCAAGGCACTCGACCACGAAATCGATCTAATTGGATAAAATATCAAGCAAACAATGTATTTGGGCTACTCGCCGAAACACCAAAGAAACCCCGATATATCACTAATATCCTCCAATATAATAATGGAGATGGGGCAAGTTGTCACAAAATTTGTTTTTTGTTTCTTGGAAAAAACAGTTAGGTACTGTTGTTGTCAGTAGCCTATCTTTTAGTATAGGTACACCGTTGGCTTCATATTTCCAAAGTTTTGACACCATAGGGTTAAAGAGATATTTACAACAACCAAAATTGCCGGTTTTATGACTATCAACCCGGACCCTGCGTTGGCTGTCACAGCCCTCGGGGTTGGTTATGACGGGTTACTTAAATAGGAATACAAACATAAAACATAAAAACTACTTCTCAAAATATTCGTGGGCCCATTTTATACACAGATCCGCGTTTCCCTTCACTTGCTGCTAGAAAACGCCTCTAAACAAACTAAACAAAAACAATCATCGTTTTTTTCATTGCTGTTTTCCTTTTTCGAATGTTCTTTCTGTTAGTGACTTTTCTAGCTCCAGCTTTAGGCAAAGGCTTCACATCAATTTGTGCTGGGTCCGGATTGAGGTTGAGCTGGAAGTTGGTTTTGAGGTTGATCAGAAAACTGGCTTTGAGGCTGTTCAAGAAGCTGGTTAGGCGGGTGGTTTAAAGGTTTCCCTTGAAGATGGTTCGAAGGGTAGTTTTGAAGTTGTTTTGGACGCTGGTTTGGAAACTCTGTGTCCGTGACATTGCTTGGAGCAAAATCAACATCAGTAAATATGTCACGATTGAATAGGCATATTCCTGTAGACCGGAATGTTGACGTAATATCGAATGCAGTCATTGCCAGTGGATACACGCGAGCAATGAGCTGTTGAATGTCATATATTGTCATGGTTGTCGAGAGTTGTTAAGCATCCAAGCGTTAAAAAGATAATAAGGCTGACATCTCAATCGCTATTAGCGCGCCTCAATTGTATTTGTGAATTTTACCACAACTACAAACTGTTGAAGATAAAACTAGTCTCGATTGTAAACTGACAACCGTAATTTTCGAAATTAATTTAATTTAATCTTGCAAAGTAGAAAAATAGTATATAACACTCGTTTTATTCGTGTATTGGCGCACTCGTTCCATTTAGAACGTGACAACTCGTGCGCCTGTTTTTGTCTTGTATTATAATATACCATAGTGCCCCAAAAACAGTGCGAACTATGCGCTGCACGGACATATTTTGCAGCGAGAAAATGGCGCGCGGAGGTACGGCTAACATGACACTAAATAACGCAGACAGTATGACCGCCTGCTAGGTCCGGAATAATGTTTAAATTGGCCGAAAATTTAAAGAAATTTGTACTGCATTATATTGTAAGGTGTCGAGAAGGTACATTATTAAAAAAAACGCTATATGAACACTTTATTACGAATTTATTTCAATTAATTTTCTAAACAAATAGGTAAAACATATTTTAAAAAATGATGTCTGCGGCCAGTACAAGCCTGTACGTTATTGACATATTACTCACTTACCGATGAAAAGAAATATCTTGTTGTTGGCTAACTTTCTGCTGTTACAGCTGTTAACAGCGCAACTAGCGATTATTTTATATAACAGGACATAAAAGCACAAATTCACTTTGATCAGTTTAAACAGGCGAGATAAGTAAAATAACGAAACGCCAACGTTGCGAAAGTCTGTTTGCCATTAGGTACCTTAAGGAGTGGGGGAAGTGGTGCCATATCCGAGCGCTTATGTTGACTCCCCCTTTCTACAAGATGCGAACAGTAGAGTGAAACGTTAACATGACGATTCCATTACTTTTGTAAAAATTTGGGCTTTCTATGCTGAGGTGGGAACCATGATTATCAAGAAGCAGCAGGATGGTCTGTCCGGTGTGCTGTTCACGTGCATATGAAAATATTTTAAAAATAAATATAATTCGGTTTCTTGCATGCACCCAGATTTATTTGCAGTTCCATCAGAACCTGGAGGCGCACGCGCTGTGAAGTGTCCATGAAATCTTACTCTTGGGCAAATGAAGAATGGTGGAATATGATTTCCTATCGTAGATACAGTTGTAGCTAAAGTTACGAGCGTACTCCTTTCAGTAGAAAATAATGCACCAATTTGTTTGATTCCTTTCCGAGCAACAATTCTATCTGCTCTCTGAACCGAAGCAGGCCCAGTTTCGCTCATGTTCCAAATTTGATGAGGATCAAAATAATGTCTTTCAAGAACCGTTGCCAAATTAGTCATAAAAGAGTTCACATTCGTTCTTTTGAAGCTTGTCGCTCGTGCTAAGCTGGGTGCCTCTGGGTTTCTTAGGGAACCACTATTGCGCCTTTTCATAAAATCAGCGAGCCAGTCGTCACCAGCACACTCATTCTTGGTCCAAGATTTTAACATGGCATGAAATTGGCAATACAAAGACTGTAATCAAGATTTTTTATTTTATAGGAAAGGTCACACCAGTGTACAAAAAAAGAGACCATACCGATCCTTCAAACTGCCAACTCATCACCCTGTGTTTGTCACAATAATGGAGTCACTTTTGAGAGTTTGTAGGCCAATTACTGAGGTAGGAAAGTTCAAGTTTTATAATATGGTTGACGGTAAGTGTTTTTTTTTACTATATCAGTGATTCAAATCGCGATGCTGATTCTAAATTAACCACTTTTCATGCTAGCTTTCATCAGCGTGCTTTTGAGGATTGTTTCCCCGAGAGATCACTTCAATTTTCATCGGGTCATATGATTAACTGGTTCGACAATAATTTGAGAAATATGAGAGAGTTTACATTTTTTAAATGTTTTATATGAACCTGGTTGTTTTTTCAATTCCTTAAGAAGTTACAACCTTTTGAAATATTGGAAAAAAAACAACAGAAAAATAAATCTCCGATTTTTGTCTATTATTCCGAGAACAAGTTCTACTTTTTGTTATTTTTTACTTTATCATACGCAGTAGTATTGTAATCATGTAGAAAACGTGATTTTAGCGGAAATAGGCCTGGACATTTTAAACCAAGGTTCAGAAAATTTCTGTATGTGTGTGTGTGTGTACCAGATTTTTGTGACGACGATTCCGGAAAAACTGCTAAAGGCATCAGGACGAAAGTTCTATATTTAGAAATTTCATGACCAAACTTAGAGCTGAAAAGCTTTTGGTTCATAACGGTCCAAAGAAAGTGGATGTTTCTTTCCTCTAAGCATTTTTAAAGGATTCAGCAAATGAGCCGCCATTTCTGTAATTTCGTCAAAATAGTTAATAAATTAAAGTAGAGGAAATTCTATATAATTTATGTATGTGACATTTTTTGGTAAAACTTATAGTTTAGCTGTATGAGCAAATTCTTTTTGAGAGATCGAGATCGTGTCTGCATTAAAACTTAGCGAGGATTTCACAATTATTTTCATTCTGACAGTAGGTACTGTCAAAGGCTGGGTTTTTGACAATACCTAGTGTAAATATTATCCATATACGTATTAGGGATTATACGGACGTTGTCCTATAGTGTCCGACCGAACTCGATTTTTTGGCCGAAACCGAAACCGAAACCGAATTTCGGCTTTTGTCTCAGTTTCGGCCGAAACCGAAACCGAAACTTTTTCAGAGATGTCGCACCCCGATTTTCTACATCCCTTTAAGATTTTTTTTTAAGAAGTTAGCAAACACAAACTGATTTTTATTATAATTCATTTATTATAACATAGTTTGAAACTTAAAATAATATTCTCCATTACAAGAAAGTAAAAAATACATAACATAGACAACATAAAACTTATACATAATATATACTTATAATATAAATATATACTTATATATACTAATAATCAAAGTTAAATAATCTAATATTATTACTTAAGGATAATAGTTTCTCTGCATTTTCACCTAACAAATTGCTTCGGCGATCAGCGAAGATTATACCGGCGGCACTAAACAGCTGTTCGCTTGCAACACTGGTCGGTGGTGCGGAAAGATACTTTAAAACTACCTTTCTCAGAGACTGGTATGGGCTAGAATTCCAGTATTCATAAATATCCGCATTTCTTTGTAGTCTTGCCTCTTTCAAGTAACAACGAATTGTTTGCTCTAATGCCGATTGCTGATCTTCATCGGTAAATGTATGGGTATTGTCGGTATTATCATGAGAATCCCATAATCCCTCTTCTTTTTCGACTTCACCATTTGGATCTTGAGGTATATCCATATCGATAGGTTGCACATTACCTCCATTTTGGCCTTCATTTGCAAAAAGCAATACTTCTTTTATTGCAATGTCTACTTCATCTAAAGTAAGATATTTAGATTTGAATCTAGGATCGAGTAAAGTCGAGGTAATTAGTACAGAGTGGCCTTTTACATATGCAAATCGCTTACTTAAGCATAGGAGCAACTTTCTTTTCATGTTCGCCACCTCTTCGTTGTCAGTGTTATCTTGAGTTTGCAACTTACCAGTGAGCATAGATATAAGGGGTATAATTATAGATATACAGGCATTATCAAAAGACAATTCTAGCGTCGCCTCATAGAAGAATTTCAAAACATTTGTTACGTGCTTTATAAGGTCCCAATCAGTAACTGCCAAAGTGTTTATGCCGCCATGTTCAACACTATATAAATTAACTGCATGTTTTTGTTCTGATAGTCGTTGCAGCATCAGGTACGTGCTATTCCATCTGACTTCAATATCTTGCAGTAAAGAATGTGTCGGTAGACCAAACTGCTTTTGACAATCTGCCAATTTTCTGGTTGCTTGCTCGCTCCGGCGAAAGTGTCCTACTATTTTTCTGCATTGTTTTATGACTGTTTCAATGCATTCTTCACTGAATAAGGCGTCGTTTATAACTAACTGCAAGGTGTGGGATACACAACTTAATGAATCAAATTGCCCTATACGCGTGGCACAACCCATATTTGCTGCATTATCTCTAACAACAAGAAACACTTTGTGACGTATGTTCCACTCATTCAAAGTTTGGGTTAGCTTTTCAGATATGTACATGCCTGTATGGTCTTCTTCCAATACAGCTGCTCCCAATATAACTTTTAATCGTTGTGATCCCACTATGAAGTGGCTAGTTAAACTGAGTAGCGAACAGGATTTGGATGGATTTGTCCAAATATCGGTGGTGCAACTTACCCACTCGCTTTTCTCGATTAATCCCATTACTTTTGCTTTTACCTTGTCATAGGTTTTGGGCATTAATGACGTCCGAAAATATTTTTCGGATTTAAACTTATATCTACAAACAGCGCTTGGGTCTCCTAAATTGAGGCGTCTAAAAGCAACTCCTTCTACTATTGAGTATGGCAGCATATCGACTATTATGAGGTCCATGATGGCCTTATCTATTCTTCGAGAAATCTCATGATCGTCCGGCCAATCTGATCCTTTTATAATTCTTTTTGCTATGTCTGTCAAAGTAGGTTGCACAAGGTTTAATATATTATTATTATTGATATTTTTCAAATCTCTTTTTTTCAACTTCGCTTCATTTTTCTTCTCATCCAACTCCGACTGACGTTTCAAAACTTGTCTATACTCTGTATTGTGAAATTTTGACAAATGTTGCTTCAACCCATGTACGGTTTGCTTTTTTGGTTCTTCACTACCCAACGACAATGGTTTCTTACATACTTTACATAAGGCTTTCGATAGATCGGATGTGCTTTTATCGTAGAAATCCCAAATTGGATTCTTACATGGATGTGCCATCTTAGCGCCTGATATCTAAAACAATTAATAGAATTCCATTTCAAAACAAAACACCGACAACAAACTTGTTGTGTGTAGTCGATCTCAACTCTTGAGATGTTATAATTTTTATTTCATTTTCGGTTTTTACCTATCAACAAACACGGAATTGAATACCTAAAAATTTTTGAGCCATTTAGATTTCACTACCTTCTTGTTCGCGGTAACGTATATAATTGCATATTTCGGTTATTATTGAAATTTTAACGTTTCATGATCACTAATCTAAAGTTTTAGATTTCAAGAGAATCAACATTAACACTGAAAAAAAAAACGGTAGGGCCCGGCCGCGTATAACTAAAAATTAAATTGTTTGGTAAGTCTGGCGTATGCCACGATAAGTCTGACGTATGCCATGATCATGAAATGTTAAAATTTCAATAATAACCGAAATATGCAATTATAAACGTTACCGCGAACAAAAAAGTAGTGAAATCTAAATGGCTCAAAAATTAGGATTTTTGGGTATTCAATTCCGTGTTTGTTGATAGGTAAAAACCGAAAATGAAATAAAAATTATAAAATCTCAAGAGTTGAGATCGACTACCGGTGACAGATCATCTTATACTGACCACGACATTGAATATGTTATCATACATTATATCTACGTACCTGGTCAACACAAACTTAACCTCATTCCCACTCAACAACGCTCAACCAAGCTGGAACTGGGATGGCGCACGCGAACAAACGAAGCTGCGACGAGAGCAGACGAACACCCGCTATTGGGTGCCTAGACGCGGCAAACCCAGTTTCGGTTGTGGCCGAAGTTTCGGCCGGTTTTTGGCCGAAACCGAAACTTGCACCGAAACACGTGTTTATGGCCGAAACTGGCCGAAACCGAAACCGAAACCGAACCTTCGGTCGGTCACTATTGTCCTATAGCGCCAATGTGTAGTCTCGGTTCCAACAATGTGAGACGAAGATATATATTTTGTCTATCGATGTGGTGCCCGGGATCAAACTGCGCATGCGTGGCCAGTAGTTATTAGGACCGTCGACAGATGGCGCTATTGTAGCTTAAAGTGCGCGATCGATATTACCGCGGCCGTTAGCCGGTAATATTCGGCATCACTAACGCCAAACCAGTGACAACCCATAGATAACCTTATACATGTGGCAGCACTATGGCAGCCTATGGATCCAATCCAGCCAATCGATCCCACGAACTTGATGCATGCGTAGTGTGTTCAGTGGCACTACGTCGGAGGAGATAGAGATATATGTCGCAACGCTAGTGTTGGAACAGCCTGCTGTTACCAACATTCTTTATATCATTTTGTATTATTTTTATTTTTTATTTATATGCTATTATCAAAATATCTGTCAAATCCTCGCTAAGTTGTTTTATTTTAATGCAGACACGATCTATCTCGATAAAATAGAATCTCATGCAGCTAAACTATACATTTTACATGTTGTATGATAAAGTCATGTGCCTGGCCACATCAGATTTTTTTAAATTCCTTTAGAAGTTGGAGCTGTTTAAAATATGGTTTCTTTAATATTTCAACCGGCTGTAACTTTTTAACGTATAAAATTGAGTAAGTGCGTTGTCTACGGAATCTGAATCTGTTTTTCTTTTATAAACAGTAACTGATTTTGGCAGTAAAATCGGAGGCTTATATTATTTACTAGAGAGGACATGTGGTAGTGGAGATAAACGTTCATTGATATTTGGATCACGAACAGGGTTAAGCCCAATTTTAAAACTACCAGAGGAGCTGTCGGTTCTTCCATCTAAACAGTATACATGTATGCGGGCACGTTTTTAATAATTTAGATTCCATATCTACGCCAGCGCTCGCTTTACTGTATATCCATTTATACTGAAAATCAATTTGCATTTATATTGCGATTATCTGCCTAATGCGACGTACGTTACGTACCTGAGTGCGGTAATCAATAGTCGATTACCGAAAAAACTAGGTCGACATTTATCTATGTTTTCCAATATTTTTAAATATTCAATGTTAAACGCAAATTTTATAATCCGTTTATATCAAAGCAGTAAATACATTCATTAATTAAATTAGTTTGACATATACCTATCAGCTAAACTAATAAATTGCAGTAATGTTAAAATTAATTGTAGTAGTAATTGTAGATTGCGTATATTTTGATTGTGCAGTATGTCCACGCAAACCATTCTACCCAGAGAAGGCTCTAAGAGTCCCTTTTACGGACCTGAACCCTGTTGCGGTATCACAAAGAGCCACATCAAGAAGATGGTGTAAAACTGGGAAGGTAAAGCTAAACGAGCTTACTGGGAAACATCACCTGGCATGAGGCAAGCTAAGGCTACCATATCCTTCTCCACCTCCAAGGCCAGACAGTATCCCCAGTTACAAAAAAACAGATCGACATTACAGGTCTCCTTACAGGACATTGTCCACTGACATATCATCTAACAAAGATTGGACCGACAAACAATGCAGACTGTAGATTCTGCGGGGGGTCCCCCGAGACAGCGGTACACCTATTGTGCGAATGTGACGCTCTAATGCGCACAAGACATAACCACTTGGGAGCCGCCATCATTGAATCAGCAGAGCTGACACTACTTACTCCTCGAACAATAACTGACTTCGTGAAAAGGCTCAATATCGAAGGACTGTAATGTATGACGGAAATACAAAAGATCTTTTAGGTCAAAGTATATCTAAAGGCACAGATGCCAAACGTCCCGACTCTACCATACCATACCATGTCCACGCAAAAGGCTAAGCACAAAGAACCTTAATAAATAATAATAACTTTCTTCTACATAGATGCGTTGTAAATAATTTTGCCCTCTACAGCCAAACAATAGTTTTATCGATGATGATACATGCAGGTGTACCAAGACCACCTACCAAGATACATTATTGCAGTTTTTAGCAATATTAGTATGCAAATCATTTTGACATAACAGGCTATCACCAATTGTTTTTGACATGCCGTGACTTTAATGTAAAAAATGTCTATATATAAAAGAAATTCTCTGGTAACTAACAAGGACAATGAAATAAGAGAAATAATGTTGTTAATGACGTTTCTTTGTTGAATATCTCTGAAGACATTAGGAATTCAACTGTTTTCTAAACGGATTATTAAAGAGCACACAAACCGACTCTCTAATAATAACAAAAGTACCCATACAATCCAATGTCCCGTGAGACTCACTGTATATGGGGAGTTTTCGCACAAACTTCAATTTAGTAATTCTTCTAGCATGAGTATATATGGAAATAAACATACAGGTTTATTATAAATGATTGTAGTCGGAGAAGGCGCTGAGATCCACTGCAAAAGTTTGTGTTTGCCACTTCATTTGAAGTGAATACTACTATGATACTACCGTTCTATACGCAACTGATAAATTGGTTGCATAACCTAATGTAAGTTTAATACTTATTTGTGTAAACTGGCAGAAATGTAGTAATATGGGCATGGCCTACTTCGACTACAACCATTTATAATGACCCTTTACATTAAGTTCATATACATATACCGGGTGATTCAATTTGGAGGCTCACCATGGGGATTCCGCTTATGAGTGGAGATAGAGCATATGTTTAAATTTGGCAACGTTTCGTATTTTTGTGTTGATCAATTATCTGAAAAGAAATTTACGCTATCATTTTTCATTTTGAAGATATCCGCAAAAACTGAAATGTTAAGATACCGTTTTTAATTTTTTAATCAAAACCAAATGTAGCTAGACATTTGAAACAAAAACATCTACAGTTACTTTTTCACAAGGCATGCAGTATTATTTTTCAATTTGAAATAACATCAAAGATGCCGGCGTAACCATGGCCAACTTTTGTTTTTCTTATGGGCGCCTTGTTGAATTTTGACATTTTCCGATAGTCGTGTTTTTACTCATTTCCGCAATGTAGAACATGTCGGCAATATTTTTTAAAACAGTGGTCTAATAATAAAAAAACTGTCTGCTTTTTCTCGTTGTTTGTCGTACTTATCAGGTACCCAACTGGAGCTTGGTTACAGACTGCCGGACAGACGAAGAGTGCTTTGGATTAACAACATTCAGATTGTAACAGAAACAAGTTTATACAACAAAAAGGTTATTTTTTTAGTAAATGTTTAAATAGGTCGCCGTTTTCTTGAAGGCATAAAACTGCCCGCCTTTCTACATGTTGTAATGCTCTTCTAACTGTTCCCGGAATAGCATTGATCGCAGTCCTCGATATTTGTGCGAGTATCGTGTTAAATGTCGTCGTTCACAGTTCCCCATAGAAAATAGTCCAGAGGACTTAAATGACTTAAATTGCCCATCCAGCGATTTGGAAATTGTTGATTTAAATAATTTCGTAAAACTGTTGCATTGCGAGGCGGTGCTCCATCTTGCTACCACAATACTATTCACATTATCCACATTATTCTCCTTTGGTCCAACACAACATCATCAAAATAGTCTGCCACTTCCGTACGCAGAAGATTTAAATATGGTTGTCCATTCAAGTTTTCGTGGAACATCAATGGCTCAATTAAATAGTTCTGGTACATCCCCATGCAAACATTAATTCCAAAACGTTGCAGTTGCCTCATTGGTCTAGTGTGCCTAGGATTTTCTGTCACTCAATAATGCTCATTGTTTCGATGAAACATTCTAAAATCTGTAAATTTCGACTCATCGGACCAAATGCGGATATCTTCAAAGTGAAAAATGATAGCATAAATTTCTTTTTAGATAATTGATCAACACAAAAAAACGAAACTTTGCCAAATTTAAACTTAGGCTCTATCTCCACTAATAAGCGAGATCCCCATGGTGCTCGTCGAAATTGAATCACCCGGTATATGAAAAAATACCCCTGAGTGAAGAAGCTCATTTTATGTTCATCGGAAAATTCTGCTTTATATGCTCGGCCACAATATACTACGCAGGATGCGGTACCCACAAAAACAACAATAACGGCGACGAGGGAGACGAGGGAGCCTGTATATTGGGGATGACGGTCCACTATTAAAAACAGTGTAAAATTAGAAATTCCGGGGGAAATTCTTCGCCGGAACATAAACCCTGACGAGATGGGTTCGTGCCGTCGGTGCCCTTACTTTTCGCAAGAGTTGATATACACAAAGAACACCCTCTGATGTTACTGTTTATGGTTGAGAAAGGGCAATGATCATGAGTATGCTATGGTCGTAAAACCGCAATAATCATACATATTACTTGGGACCATGCGAGTGTAGTAACGATATATTGTTGTGCAAAATTCGACATGAATATGCTTCGACGTAATATTTAATTTGATGTTAGGTTAAATTGGGAATATATTTTCACAAAAAGATGCATAATTTTTAATTAGGTCTAGTATTGATCAAAAGAATACAATTTCATATGATTTCACTTCTGAAAAGTTCAAATCGAGTTGAATTGTTTGTACGTTTACCTTTGATTTGGCATTACACATAATATTTTTTTTATTAATTAACAGCACCCCACATGTACTTGTGTGTAACACCTAGTCTGATGACTATCTAGCTATATTAATCTAACCTAAATTGCTACGTATAAAAACTGTTCGATATTAATTTTATTTAATTTGGATGCTGACGCTTTAAACTTCATACACTGCACGTTACTCTGCTTTGTTCACCTATCAGCTATCACCCACAAACACTGTGCTCTGCTTTTTTAACTTCAAGACTTCACCAACTCAAAAGGTTTAGTCTTTGCACACTGTCACAATTATCAAGAAGCTGGATCGCCTCGACATTCGTGTGCTGGAAAAGTCTGTTCTGATGATTATCTGCAAACTTTCCAATTTCGTTCGTTACTAATTCCATTTCAAGATCCCTGTGGAGATTTCTGTTTCTTATATACCACGGTGCACTCACGATGTTTCGTAGCACCTTATCTTAGAAGCGTTGAATGATGGTGATATTGGTTGGCTTAGTGCAGCCCCACAGTTGCATACCATAGGTCCACACAGGTTTAAGTATCTGCTTGTAAAGTAGGAGTTTATTATGTGTCGACAAAGACGACTTCCTACCAATAAGCCAGTACATTTTTTGTATCTTATGCCCAATTCTTCTCATTTCTTTTTAACATGTGCTCGGAGCTTGGTGTCTAGCGTCATACCGAGGTATTTTGCCGTGTTTGAGTAAGGTACGGTGGTGATATTTATTGTAACTGGAACGTATCGTATTCGCTTGTTGGTAAAGTTTATGTGAACGGATTTGGTTTCGTTGAATGTAATTAGCCATCGTTGCATCCAATCACTAATATCGTTGACAGTATTCTGCAATTTTAGCCATGACAGCAGTGTCATCAGCAAACGTGGCAACGGTAACACCATCTGGTTGCGGAAGATCATGTGTATATAGAAGCTAAAAAATTGGGCCAAGTACACTACCTTGTGGTACTCCAGCTTTAATACATTTGAGGGTTGAGGGTTGGTTCATTATCTTGCTTTGTGCGGAAGTATCTGTCAGAAAGATGTGATCCTAATAGTTTGCTATACTCGAAGGGTAGTAGCCGATCCAGCTTATAGAGTAGACATTCGTGCCAAACTTTGTCGAAGGTTTTTGCCACATCCAGGAATGTGGAGGAGCATACTTTTTTTTCTTCTAAAGTTCTTTCTATGATCATTCTTATTCGTGCACCTGATCAATGGTGGAATGTTTGTTTCTGAATCCAAACTGATGAGTGTTTCTTTCATCTAAGATTGGCTTCAGTCGTTTTGCAAGTAGCTTTCCGAACAGTTTTGACAATGTGGGCAGTAAGTGTGTGGGCATTAGTTTTTAAAACAATGGTGTAATAATTTTTAAAAAACTGTCTTCTTTTTCTCGTTGTTTGTCGTGCTTATCAGGTACCCAACTGGAGCTTGGTTACAGACAGCCGGAGTGACCAAGGGGGCTTTGGATTAACAAAATTCAGATTGTGAAAGAAACAAGTTTATACAACAAAAAGCTTATTTTTATTGTAAGGCGGTTCTAGATCTTGTTGCCACCACATTATTCACATTATTCTACTTTGGTCCAACTCAACATCGTCAAAATAGTCTGCCACTTCGGTGCGCAGAAGATTTAAAAATCGTTCTCCATTCAAGTTTTCCTGAGTAGTTTTCCTAAATGGTTGAGGATTATAAGAATTGCGGTGTTTACTAAACGATCCATGCTACGTTAAATTTCTGGCCTATGTTAGGAATATTGTACGATGGGGCATTTCTATGAGAACAATAATAACCCCTTATCATAATATACCGGTTTTCGTTATTGGTAGACGGAATTTTACATCCACAATTAACCACAATTAAGGCTAATTTGGTTAAATGGCAAACCCAACGCTGCGCGCGCCGCTTGATCTAAGTGCACTTCGTTGACGTTGCTTGGCAACGAGTTCGGCGGTCTGTAGCCAAGCTCCAGTTGGGTACGTGAAGGTTTTTTATTATTACACCCTTGTTTTAAAACAAATGCCAAAATGTTATACATTGCGGGAATGAGATAAAACACGACTATCGGAAAATGCCAAAATTCAACATGGCGTTCATAAGAAAAACAAAAGTTGGCCATGGTTATGCCGCCACCTTTGATTGTATTTCAAATTAAAAAACAACATGTTTTTGTTTCAAATGTCTAGCTAGTCTTGGCTTTGAATAAAAAATTAAAAACAATATCTTAATATTTCAGTTTTTTGCGGATATCTTCAAACTGAAAACTGATAGCTTAAATTTCGTTTCAGATAATTGATCAACACAGAAATACGAAACTTTGCCAAATTTAAACATAGGCGCTATCTCCACTAATACGCGAGATCCCCATGGTGAGGCTCGAAATTGAATCACCCGGTATATACGTATATCTAAAGAACTGCCCATAGCAAATACAAATAGTTGGAAACACTCGTATTTTCCGGAAAACAACGGTTGGCATACTACTGGAAGGCTGCTCGGTGGAGTCTATTTCATAATATTTATGAATAACCTTTGCGAGCGTACCTTGGTACACCTAGTATCATATATGCTGACCGATATCGTCATACTCATATGATGATGTCACCTAACCAGGAACAGCCGCATTCGACAATTCCCCAAAACGCTAAGCAGAATTACGTACGCTATAAGAAGAACCGAAAAGACCGCAGGATATCAGTTTCAGTTATACATATGTGCGTGTAATCTTAACAATTAAACGTTTATACCTATTCTTCAAGAACCAATACAAAACTAAAAACACCATAGACGGAGAATAAAGTATAGGTTTTTTTTTATGAAAGTTTATCAAAAAGAAACGCCTACATGTTGTGCAAGTAAAGAAAACAAGAAAATATAGGACTGGTACTAATTTCTCTTTTGCATTCTAACATTGATTATTGACTATTATTTTTTAGTTAAACAAAATACAGTGTGTCTCGAGACACAGGTATTCTTTA
Organism: Melinopterus prodromus; assembly: GCA_964023965.1. Classification (NCBI taxonomy): domain Eukaryota; kingdom Metazoa; phylum Arthropoda; class Insecta; order Coleoptera; family Scarabaeidae; genus Melinopterus; species Melinopterus prodromus. The sequence continues at coordinate 30,073,132 of OZ030391.1, read as the reverse complement.
CGAGTTTTGGGTATACTAAAAAATTCATAGTCATAGTCAGAATGTTGATTTAACAAAAACGACGAAAAATAAGTTACATTTTAGTTAAATTTTAATATCTATAGCGGCATGTCCCTAATTGAAAATAATAGATATCTAAAATGTTGGAAACTTAAACTTCTTTAACCGTCTTAGGACCTTCGGCTTCGGCCCAAAAAACTTCTGTCGGACACGGTTATCTGATTGGCATTATCTGGTACACTACGCTTATAGTTTTTGATTGGCCCATCATTTCAGTGACGGAATGCCTTTTCATGGCTGCGGAGCTCTTTTATTGTTATCGCCGACAAGCAATGGAGCATAACAATGGCCTACTTGGACCATCATGATGCACCACGCACTCGTACACTGATGATGCATACGCATACATGGCTCCACAATAATGAATTTGTTGGCACGGTCCGGACCACCGCATAAACGTGCCGCGTTTTCGGTCTCCCGGTCGATACAAGTTCGGTGCCAGTGGAGGCAGCAACGTGTACCCGATCACCCCTTGCCCGTCCTACCGCCCCCCCCCCCGAACCTACGGGCCGCCGCTTCAGTGGCGGTGGTGCTGCAGCGCCGGGACGGCCAGTACGCGGGCTTCTAGTCCCGCGGCATCCAGCCCGCGAACGTCGCTTTGAACGGTTCAGTTACCCAAAAGCATGCCAGACAGTGAGCGAGGAGGTCGAGAGCAAATTACCTCTCGCTTCTTAAATTTACCACTAATCGGTTATTGCGGTCGCTTGTCGGTGGAAGTGCGCTGAGAGTTCGCCGTGCAAAATGAGCTGAACAATCCACTGAAGATATGTAGGCGCCTCCGCATTAAAGTTGCTTTATTGTTCCGGTTTTGGAGATGGCTCGTGCACTGCACACGCACACGGTCAGTAGTAGACTTGTAGTTCACGTGCTAACTTTATTTGTGAGCTTATTAGAAGTAATTAGTGTCTGTGTTTATTTAATCTCTGCCCGTATGACTTATTTCAGTATGATTTATAGTTGAACTCTTTGTGATCAGGTTGCAGTTATGTCCAGACGGTAGGGTGCATTAGCCATATCTATATATCTGATAGTACACATACACTGATGTAAATACCATTTACGAATGATTGCTGGTTATTGATACATACAAGTATGTTTATCTTAGTGCACCCGACAAAACAAGCTTTTCTGATGAACAGTTTTTAGAGTGTTTTTATTATTATTGCTGTTTTATGATATTTAATAAAAAATAATTGATATTTTGAGTATTCACTATAAGAGTTTTAGTAAAAGAAAGCTACAAAAGAATGTTCATGTTTATTTCTACAAAATAACAGCTGTAAAAAAATTATCGTTAACATTCGGAGCACAAGTTTCATTCATATATGTATTATGTACTTGTACATATTCTGCAAACAAATAAACACTTTTATATTTTGTACGCACTACCGCAATCGTTTTTTTTTTTTGTGTGTGTGTGTGTGAATATATAGGAATTCTCCGTACAAAATCAACATCCATAAATGTGTTTGCGCGACTTCGTTAATAATACCAATAGGAAAATGCTAGAGATATCCAGATGCCAAAATTACAACAATTTACATGATTATTCCAAAAGTGCATCGACCAGTTTTGTCTAAGCGTCGATGTAACTTCCTATGAATGCGTCGCCTAAAAGGGCATATTTTGTTATAAATTAAACTGCAAATCCCTTCTTGTAATGACATCGTATGGCACTGTTGTTGGAAAAATTGCTATGACTATGAAATTATGTACCTAGTAGTGTACACCAAAAATGATCCTCTGATCACCTAGTAAGTGCTATGAATGATTATAACTTGTACACAAATTGTAGCAGAACTTTTTTCGTACGTCAAATTGTAAGAAATAACCACACCGTCAAAACTTCGGAGTTTTCCTACGTGTCGCGGCGTTGGCGCTTGGTGATTGGATGCCTGACTATTTTCTAATATCTTATATAAAATAGAAATAGAAATAGAAATACATTTATTGAGCTCTTAGATCATACATTAATGACATCAGCTAAGTCACACTTACAAAGCAAATATTAAATTACTTATACTATCAATACACACATACAAGTAAGCTTCAGAAATACAAATAGTTCTGGAATAAAATCAGAAAACAAACACTACACGTTAAAAAACTCCTTGGCACTATAAAAACAGTGTTGTATGAGAAAGCGTTTAAAATTGTTTTTAAAATGTAATAATGTTCTACACGAGCGTATCTCCTTCGGGATATTGTTGTAGATCGCTATACATGAGTATGTAGGGCCGTTCTGATATCCAGAAGTGCGGTGTAATGGCACTCTAAAATCAGATCCATGTCTTGTTGCATATTCATGGTTATCACAATTTTTTTCGAATCTGCCTTTGTTTGCAAACACATAGACTGCACACTTATAAATGTGTATACAAGGAAATGTTAAGATGTGTTTGGCCTTGAACGTTGGTCTGCATGAATCTCTGGTCTTTAATCTAAAGATCAGTCGAAGTAGTCTCTTTTGTGCAATGAGAAGCCGTCTCTCGCTGGCAACGGAAAAAAGATAATCACAATTATAAATATATAAATAAAATAAATAAAACTAAATTGTAATTATTTGAACAGATAGTCAATATGTAAAATATGTCTATAGAATTTGGGTTCCAAATGTCTAGTCCTATTGGATTTTGAGAGAACCTTTCTGTGTGGTTACAGTGGGTTCCAACTTATTGATGATTATTTGCCTTTATTGACTCGACTATTTCGTATTCTGAATATATTATATCCATGATCTACAGAGTGTCTCACAGAACATGTAGTACATGGGGTGTACTACGGTTAAAACTATAGGAGATGCGAAGTCGATTAAATGGAACAAAAGTAGATTCTCAGAACAGTTTTTGGATTTAAAAAATGCATGTGGCAAAAAGACATGACAAGATAAGACAAAAAATGTAAAAACTGTCAATTTCTATTATCGTGAATAACTTTCATAATATTGGGTGATTTTTTTGCTGTTTGGTTTTTCAATGTAATTTTTTTTCAGTGTAAAAAAAGACTCGTGACATGTGTCAACGTCAAAAATGCTCACTACGGTTTGCCATTTCACCATAAATAGACTTACAAATGAACAACGCTTGCAAATCATTGAATTTTATTTTCAAAATGCATGCAATGTGAGAAATGTGTTTCGTAAATTACGTCCATTTCACGGTCGTCATAACCGACCCACCGAACAGGCTATTCAAACTGTTGTGACCAAATTTTGCACCAGTTTCACTGTATTGGACATCAATTGCTGCTGTATCGGCCAGTGTCAATGAAGATCGCAAAGTGTGAATTCGTCGCCGTTGTCAACAGTAGGGCTTTCGTTATTCGACCACCTAGAAGATTTTAGGTATGGACCTCGGTATGAAACCATGCAAAATACAGCTGCTGCAAGAACTGAAGCCAGGTGACGTACCACAACGTCGTTTGTTTGGAGAATGGGCCTTAGGAAAGTCTGATGAAGATCCATTTTTTTTATCGAAAAATTGTCTTTGGCGTCGAACCAACTTTTTGGCTTAATGGGTACGCCAACAAACACACTTCCTGAATTTGTTGTGTAGAGCAACCAGAGGCAGTTCAAGAGCTGCCACTGCACCGTGAGAGATGCACTGTTTGGTGCGGTTTGTGGGCCGGCGGCATCATTGGACCGTACTTCTTCAAGGACGACGCAACGTTACAGTCAATGGAGCAAGGTACCGTGCGATGATTACCGACTTTTTTTTGCCCAAAATGGAAGAATTGAAGTTGGTTGACATGTGGTTTCAACAAAACGGTGCCACATGCCACACGGCACGCGATACCATGAACCTATTGAGAGGCGAGTTTGGTGAGCAATTAATCTCACGTTTTGGAGCAGTCCATTGGCCGCCAAGTTTATGCGATTTGACCCCACTATTTTTTGTGGGGATACGTGAAGTCTCTCGTGTACAGGGACAAGCCAGCCACAATTCCAGCTCTAGAAGGCAACATTAGACCTGCCATCGGTGAGATACCGTCCGAAATGCTGGAAAAAGTATGCCAAAATTGAAGTTTACGGATGGACCACCTACGGCGTAGCCGCGGGCAACATTTACATGAAATAATCTTTAAAAAGTAAATGGTAGGCATCCATTTATCGTCCCAAATAAATATTTCATTCACTTTTGCAAATTTCCTGTTTTTTTTTCAATGTTTAAAACCCAAACGGTTAAAAAATCATCCGTTATTATGATACAAAGCTGGAATTTGGTATATGTACCAAAGTGCATAATACACTGAAGCTATTTTTGGTATCATAAAATGTCTTTGTTTACCAGTTTTTGCAGAGCGATATTCAACTTTTATGTCTTGTGGGCCCATATTGAAGCTTTGTCAGATTTAAATAGAAACTTGAAAACGCTGTACTACCATGTGTAACATGTGTATGAAATTATCACATTCCTTTAGATGTCTCACCAGATCACCCGACTTAACTCCTCTCGCATTAGTATGCATAGGACTAACTAAAAACAGCGCGTATCCAAAAAATTAAGATACAGACCAGAACCTTCTGACAGTAGTGGAGAGAAGTAGTAGGTATATACATACGTAATAGAGCTAATAATAATGACCAAATTTAAAACAATAATGACTGAGTACCTATGTGTTCGATACATATTTTTATGACAAATTAGACTCTTAATAACTTGTTATCTGTTAACGATAGACCTACCGAGTTGGGCATTTTGTTATTATATACAGATGTCCCATTTAAAATTCTTAACTTATTTGAAATTTACTCAATGTCTATTTATTCAGGCTCGGGTTCATCGAGTTCTGATGGGTGCAGCGGCTCTAAAGTCATGCGTACCATAATTTTCTATTCGCTGGTGGATACTAAATAAAAAGAGTAAGTACTTTATCAATATATTGAAGTAAATACCTCAAGTAATGAGAATTAAAGTCTGGAGCAGATGCTCACAGTAAGCAAGTACTTCCAAATATAAACTTTGTGAGTACATACAGATATTTCGTATGATCAAAAAAAAGTTCATACGTCAATCACCTAATCTTCTACTCCATATATTGAAAGTCTGACATAGCTATCACGCCAGAGATTATGTTTAATTTGCGTTCTGTAAAATGTTATAAACAAAAAACAACTACCTGTGGCTGAGAGTATAAAGCTTTACATGTCATTTTAAAGGAGAAAAAAATAGCAGTTATGTAGCTTGCAAACCAGTTTTTTGTGAAGAGTTTGGGGACAGAAAAGACGGTGCATTATCAAATTGATAAAATAAGGAATCAAGTCTAAAAAATGGCCAATTTTTTGTTTATTTTGTTTCTGAAAATGCGTACACTAGTACTAACCAACTCCAAGTGTTATTCAAGCTCGTTTAAAGCTTTTCTGTAAGACTTTTTCAAATATTCTATATCGTTGGGTCTGTCAGAGTAGCTTAGAGCAACTTAGAGTAGGCATCTGGTGTTCGATTGGCATTTGTATTCTGTTCGCTGGAATTCGAGCAAGTTCCGGTAGCGTAACCTAAGCAGCTTGAAAGTTTTGCTTGACCCTGCTCAATAGTAGGAAAATATGTGGGACAGCTTAGAGCAAGTTGTAATCGTTTGCGATTTGACAATACGCTATTGCAATATGTCAGTACTATACCGACCATCATCGCTGTGTGCGGAGTATCTGTTGAACACAGTTGAACCGCTACTATACATCAATGACTACTGATACTCAGGGCCACCCTAACCACAGGGCTAAATGGGCTATAGCCCTGGGGCGCTAACCTTTTCGGGGCGGCAATTTTTATTGGAGCTATATTTTTGTTATTTTAGTTATTTTGTTATTAGTTATTTTTATTCAAAATATTTTGATGACAAAATTCTTACCTGTTCTAAATGAAATAGAACATTGTATTTGCATGCATATTTTTCATTTTGGAGTGCCAATAATTATGTCTGCTCTTAGAAATTCTCAGGTCACTTACAATAGTATACTTAAGAGTATCAATAAAATACATTCGGGCTTGGTGCGGTTAGCGCCAGTTTTCTATCAAATGCCAGGCTAGGGTTGCCATATTTTAGTTATCAAAATATATGAGACGTTTAGTAAACATGTGTGAGACCATGAAAAAATATATGAGATACTGATCTAATTGATCACAGCTTCATTGTTAAATGTGGGAATATCCATATTGAAAGTTAATGAATATTGTATCTTGTCAAAGGGTAAAAATCATTAATTAATTATTAATAATTCATTAACCTCTTGATTCGTGCTGTACTATTTTTATTTTATAAAGGAGAGATGTTTTGACTTTGCAAAGTCTTCATCGGTCCTAAATAGTCTTAACTTCGAGAAACAAATAAACAATCTTGTTCAATCACAGCTGATGTTGGGGCTATACATATGTGAATTACCACGTTGATTTCGTAATTCAAGGATTAATGAGGGTATCAATCGAAAACTATATCATCTTTTGTGGAATAATTTTTATGTAAATATGTAAGGTAAAATTATTCCACAACAGATGATGTTGTGTTCGTATTCAGTGCAAGAATTTTTCTTTCAAAGCGCATTTTCATATTCCATTCAGAATATCCATGTTCCCAAGATTTGGTAATATTTTGCCAGTTTTCCATTGTCTTTCTCAAAAAATGCATATGTAAGCCGATAAAATGTTTCCGCACTTTTGAGACAATTAGAAGCTTTGTCAAAATACCTAAGAAAAAAATGGTGTTGCCATTTAAAGAAAATGTCGTTGAAGCTCTAAGCCGGAAATAACAAGATTGAAAAATGTATTTTACCTACAAATGTTTATTTTGGTAGTTAAAAATCAACGAGAATTTTGAATAATAACAAACCCTAACTTAGATTTTCTTATATTTTCATATTTTACGTAAATTTACTGTATACATACAATAAACATAAAAAGAACACCTTCCACTAAAATGTGGAAGAGCGTCAGCTTAATAGTCAAATGGATTAAATCCAAAATAATAACATTTACAGTAGAGAAAAAGCGGTATAGATTTGTATAGAACCAAACGCAGACCAGCTGGTTTAGTTATTAGGGACGTAAAGACTATTTTCGTACTAAGCTGACAATTCATTATATGAAGGAATGGTTTAAAAGCCAATTTATTCCCTATCAAGGAAATTTATAGGAATTCCCACACTACCGGAACTGCTGATTTATGTTTTCCGAAAATTATTTTATATTTGATTGCAAATCTAATCAAATGTTTAGAGTAAAGGATTTTTATAAATTCCAACATAAGTAGTTTCGTGTCTGGTTTTGTTTCAGGAACTTGACTCAAAAATTGCTTCCTACATTTCCTAACGTGGCCACAGCACTACACATTGCGCATTTTTTAATTTATGAAACTACATATTGCAGCGGCGAAAGATCTTTTTCAGCAGTGAAAGGGATAATAAATTATTTACCACCTGAAACCCTAAAGAATTGGGGCAGAGCAAATTAAATGGTTTGAGTATTTTATTTATATATCGTGACGTATTTAACAACTTAAATATGTGTGATATCAATTTGGAAGAGAGAAAGCAACGACAACAAATATATAAGTTACTTTCTTTTGGTTCTTTTGGTGGCTATAAACTTTCATTTCTTTATTTTTAATTTTGGCTTTTTCTAGTTCTGACAATTTTGTATAACGTTGCTGGTTACACCGCATCCGCTAGCCATCCCGTGTAGTTTCTTATGAAGAGGGGCGCAATATTTTTAGTAGCCCAAGGGCGTCGAATATCTTAGGACGGCCCTGCTGATACTGCCGCGCTAAGCAAAAAGGTTGTATCAGACAATTTGTTAGCATATTACGTTTTCCGATAAAAACCAAAGATGCAATGATTGATTGTTCATCTATTAAAAGCTAAAATATAGAAGAACATTGCAAAGAATTCGGAAAAGCATATTGTAGTATAGTTTCCATACTCCAAATAAAGCAGCAAAGCGCTAACGTGGTTTGTATATCTTCTGTCGGTGCAGGTTCCCCACCGAAGAGGGTTGACCGCAGGAGGGAGGAGGATTTTAGTTTTTTGCAGTTCTTTATCAATGATTTCTCAGAAATTAGACTCAATCCAGAATTTCTACCTTCAGATTTATATTCATATTAACGAATCCCAATCTTCATTAGACATAAAGTTAATTGAGTATTATTTTTATTAAGCTAATAAATAAATAAATAATGTTTATTTGTCACTTGATCTGTAGTAGACATGGACAATTGTCAGAGAATATTACACAAGTACAATCAGAATATAATACAAGAAGAGAAAGCTTACAGCACATCATCAATGATTTTGCGAACCTGTCTCAGTCAAATACTCATCAACACTATAAAGAGCTTGACCAATAAGATATTCCCTAAGTTTCTGCTTCTAGTTGATGAGCTTCGAATATCGGTCGGATGTACGTTAAAAGTCCTGACCATCATGTAATGGGCCCCCCTCAAACACGGATGAGGTGTGCCGCGGGCAGAACAACAGCAATGCACTGCGCGTCTGCATCGATGTAGAGATATCTCCATTTGTGACAAACTTACTCGCATTATCCCTGCAGAAAGACAACAGTCAAAACCAATACAGGCATGGCAAAGTTAATAATTTATATGTTTTGAACACCTCTCTACATGCTTCCCGGAAAGAAAGCCCCAACATAGACCGTAGGAACCACTTTTGTAGATGGAAGAGGGAACTGATCTTAGGTGATGAACCCTATAATACAATTCCGTAGCTCAAGATCAACTCAACGCTGGATGCGTGGCATATCCTAAGACAGTCAAGGCCAATAATGCCTCTTAATTTGTAGAACGAATAGTATGTTTTGTTTAATTTTTTCTGGATATACTGTTCATGCTAATCCCACCTCAGATTACTCTGCAAACAAATTGCCAAGAATTTCACGCTTTCATCCACAGGCAGTGTTCTATTACCCATTCCGACAAAAATTGATGCAGAAAAATTGGTGAGAACTGCAGCAAAGCAGTCTACTTACAGTTCAAAATCATGCCATTCTCTGCACATGGGCGTATCCAGGGGGGGGGGGGGGGCAACGGGGGCAGCTGCCCCCCCCCCCCCCCCCCCCCCTTCCGTATGTTGGAGTTATGTTTATCACATAGCACTCTTTCCCATATGGACACTAGGGTGGTTATTTTTATGCAGAAAACAACGATCCTCCCCAGATCGTTTCCAAGTCCAAAAAAGTAGACGTTTTTAGTAGAAGTTTTTTTTTTAATTTTGATTTTTGATGGTGCCTGTGGACGTCTCAAATTACCATGGGAAAAAAACAACTGAAAAAATGTACATTCTTCAGAGAATTTGCCGTTCTAATCATTTAATGCTCTTTTTTCTCATAGAAATCGTGGAATGTTTATAAACATTTGTCAGTTAATTTTTCAAATGTTTAAACAAATTCTATGTGTTGAAATAATTCGTTAATCTCGAAAATCCGTCTAAATTGTGTTTTCGGAGATCAAAATGGCAGTTTATTACCTTAGAGTGACATTATTCATTAAACAAATGCTTCCTATGGTTGAAACATCAATTATTTTCAACTTTCAACATTTTCAACTTTTGTATCTAATTATAGTAGAAATGTATTTTTTTGTGAAATTAACTTATATATTTTATGTTTGAGATATCTGGCCTATATTATCTAATAAACCCACATTTGTTTAAACAAATGCAATTTCTTTTTGCAATTGGCATAAAATTATGCTTTAAGATCGGCCTGCTAACTGTTATTCTCATCATTTCAATTTATGATTACCTACCATTGTTTGAATAATAAAACAATATGACTTTTCGATATTTCATCAAAATAGAGTACAGGGGACAGATTCCAGATAGCAACAAATCAATATTATCCTGAACACATAGTGGTAGAAAATCAGAATAAGAAATGAAGAAAGAAATATCAATAATAAAATTTGTTGACGTTTGGAAATTTAATATTTTAAAAAGAAATGCAACTCGCCAATTTTCCGAATAAAAGAATTACAAATCATTTCCATTTTTTTCGAATAAACGATATTGCAAACGAATAATATTGTATTATTTAAACAATGGAAATCATCCCAAAATATAAATGACGTCACTTGAGAATAATCGAAATGATTAGAAGGATCAATTATCTGAAGAACGTACATATTTTCATTTAAGGGTACTATGGGGGTGGGTGGGGAGCGTCACATCTATATTAAGTAATCTTAAGTTTGTCCAAACCCCGAACAATTATTTGAAAAATACCAAAAAATGTCTTCTTCCCAAGCATTTCCCATGTAAACTGAAGTCTTTACTTTCCATGGGAAAATGCAAAAGTAAACTTTATTGGTCTCTGTACATGCAATGCATGAGACAAGTCATATTGTACTCTAACAACGATAATCAAATGAAATGGAAATCAATGCAAATCAAAATCAAGAAAATCAAATGAATACAAAGGCAATAAAGAAAAAAAAACGACTAGACAAGGGGTAGTAAATTTAAGGCCCCGACAGGTACGGTTAAAATTCAAAATTTCAACAACAAGAAATGAGAGTCCACTTCTTTGGATTTGGAAACGATTTGGGGCGGATCGTTGCTTTCTATCATCACAAAAATTATTGCAAGGCAATTTTGAACCACCCTAATGGGCACCCTTCCCACATACAGCTAGGCAAATTTAGAAAACTGCCCTCCTTTCCGATTTAAGCTGGATACGCCCATGTCTCTGCACCAACTACTCATTCGTCTAACAACATCAGTGGTCGCGGCTGAAAGACCAGCGAAGCTGTGGCTCTTAATAATCAATGTCGTATCATCAGCGAATTGGTACAGTTCACCATTGGCAAAATTCCCTGCCAAGTCGTTCATATACCGTACGTTTCCCCGAACGCTAGGCATAGCATTTACGGAAGAACGGTATTTGGCTGCCCCACTCAACCGACGTTGGCAGTGCTGTCGCGTGATACGCTAGTTTTCTCCCACCAGTCGGCAGTCCCACTATAATTAGCTGCCCCACTCAACCGACGTTGGCAGTATGTCGCGTGATACGCTAGTTTCTATAGACCTATGCCTAATTTTTGGGAACACAACCTGTATATCAGGAACAACAGAAGGCCCAAAATCGATCCTTGCGGTACTCCAGCGAGGGACCCAGAAGAAGAAGATAATAAGAGTAACTGTGCTATATAAATTTATTGAAGTGAAACACAACAAAAATGTTTTTGATTTGTTTTTTAATGTGGTTAAATTGAACGTATTCTGGATTTTGAGCCGCTTGGGATACGAGGTAATATGTATTGATAGATCTCAAGTCTAGCAGCAATTCAGTTTGGATATAAAGGATGCATTTGAGAGTGTCCTACTGTTAATGAAGATTTCCGCTATGAGTTTCTCTCCGTCCCTTTTGCTGTTGATGACGTCATATTGGGGGACCAGAACAAACTACGTGTTCTACGGGGGACATAGTTGTTTTGAGTTTTCCTCGACATTAGGCGTCCCACAAGATTTAACATATTTATTGATGATGTCCTGAAATGTCTGACATATCCAGTCTGGTATGAGGGACGTGGCATTGGTTCACCAGAGTTTGGTGTTATTAGAGAGGTGGTGTGATGGCTCTGGACTACAGCTTTATGTACATGTCTTATACTCATCCACGCACGCCTGTTCCCTTTACTTAAAGTATTTCTGGCCGCGAGCTAGTTGGACAGACACTGGTGCGAAACCTGGGGGTTTGATTTGATCCACATCCATATTGATACCATCACCGCCTCTTTAAATAGATTAGTTGGCTTCAGCACTAGAACAACAAGACCATTCCATAGTGACGGCATCGTCAGGGTTCTCTAATTTGCTCTGCTTCTAGGATAGACTACGGTTCGTTAATTTGGTACCGTCATTTACTAGCCATAAACTTTAGTTGAGAATCTCCAGAGAAGGTTCATCAAGTACCTTTATTGTCGGGCGGATAACGTCTATCCGGAGCGCGGCACCGAATTGGCACTAACACGTCGACGTGAGCTGCGTGGTGCCAAATTCTTGTGTAGACAGATTAATAATGGAGTGGACTGTGTCTGTTTGTTCTCCTGTGTAAATTTTGTGGTGCCGTTTGTATCCGTTCTGGTATGACGTTCTATCTGCCGCGCGCAATAACAAACGTCGTGCGTAGGTCCCAGGTATACCGGATGTACGTCAATGCTGAGGCCGAGCACTCAGACTTTTTAATGTATAAGCGTATTGTTACTATTGTAATCTTATATAATCTATATTGTAATATTGTATTATTATAATCGTATATTATTGTTATTGTTATCGTATATTATGTCGTTCTAATTGAAGTATGATTTATTTATTTCAAATTTTGGTTGTTGTGGAACACCAGTAAGCATGAGCATGTTTTCTGGATGCAGAGTGAACCCTCAAGTCTTCTATAAAGAAGAACCGATTTCGATTTCTTAAGGCCATTATCACTGTCCGCATCAGACTCACGTAACATTGAAGTTGCATCCATTCGATCTGTGTCATAATCGACAGCTGCACCATATGAAGTTGAAGCCCTAACTTGGATCTGCCGGCATCGGACCACCGCACCGGCGCGGCGTCGGATTGTACAACGGAATACGCTTGCTTATCACACTAGATCACAAAGTTGTGAAAACACGTTAGTTTATGTTCCAGTGACCTTTCAACATTGGATCGTACAATGGTACTTGTGTTATCGTCACTCAAGGATCAGACTATTATATGTCCACATTTGTCAAAAATATGTCATTTGAAAAATTATTATGTCATTTTATTCACTTCGTAGCTGTATAATACAGTGTAATCAAAACTTGTTTATGTCTATTAGTTAGGTGTATCTAACCAAGCTAATTCTATATCCATTTTTCGACTTTATATTTAGGATCGGAGTATTGTATGTCCAATCAACCCACAGATTACATCACGGTGTGTGTGTATCTCGTGTGATATCGCTGTTTTGAGTTTAGACGATGAAAACGTCAATGTGCTTAGTCTTACTGAAATAGAAACCGATCAGCTTGAAGATTATGGTTCTTTCTGCATATCTGCCATATAACGAAAGTACAAAGACTAGAAATATAATATACACTGTGGGAAAAAAAAACGGTACAAGTTTTCAAATGCTCTATTTCCAAAGATATTAAGTAAATTCAAGCATTCCTTTGATAAACTAATTGCTTACATTGGGAAGATTGAAAGCATACCATATTTGCAATAATTGAACGTTTTAATCCAATGTAATGTTGCATTATGTATGGCTATGCAAGATTTCTAATAATATTAGGACAATTTAATGTGAAATCAAATGTGTAAAGAAGTGATTTGGAACTAAAAATCAACATCGTTTTTTATTGAACTAAAATTATGGCAGAATTCTTTCACTTGTCTGACGGTCAGGTTTACTGTTCGTTTTTCACGTAAAACTTACATCTTCAAATAAAAAATTTCTAAAAAAACAACACTACCTATTCAGGCTGACTTCAGGCAGATGTTGGAAGTGCTTTTTATTTAAACATGACATAAACATAAAAGAAGACTTGGTTTGAAGTGATGCGACATACTAAAAAAACGTTGGTTCCAGCTCCGATTTAATCTTATTAAAAAGGACAAGAACAAGTAATATACGTCTCACATTTACAGCTAAACAAAAAGTGTGATATATCATAATTGAAACTGACGAAAAGACCACCTAAAATGATAAATTCAAACATGCCGCCCCTAACAACAGCAATGGTTTCTTCACGATCTTTAAAGATAACTCAAGTACACTGTTAGATTTCTCTTGCCGTTGCAATGTTTTTGTTGCAAACGTCATGTTCCACTGGTTATCACTAAGAATTATAAAAAATATTTTTTAAATATTTCACCTTGTATAAGAAAAAATCACCCTGTATACGATGCTAGTGCCTTTTTTTACCATAACAAGGCAAATGTCATTATCCATTGCATTTAATACACCTTTCATTTTACATTAAATTGACCCGATATTATCAGAAATGTTGCATAGCCAAACATAAAGCAACATAACTTTGGATTGAAACGTTCTGTTATTGCAAATATGGTATGTTTTGAATCTTCACACTACAAGCAATGCGTTTTAAAATAAATATTGGAATTGACAAATTATTATTGGAAATGTGAGTGATTACAAATTTGTACCGTTTTTTTGGCCCAGTGTACTATCAGTATGTATATGTGCTGCAGAAATTGTACTAACAAATCAGAGAACTCTATAGCATGAACGTTTTTTGTTACAATAGCAGAAATAGGAGTACAAAATGCTTTGGAATAAATAAATAACTTTCCGTTACGGATGTCATCAACATGGGCAGAATTATTCTATTATTATGTCCACCTTCCTTATTTTTTCAAATGAGCTTATGTATAAATTTGAAAATTTAATTTGTAAAATAACCACATCAAACATATTACAAGAATATCTGGAAATAACTTTTTTCATTGAATTTACTCTAAAATGTCATGGTGAAAATTTAGAACAAGGACAATCTTTGACGCGTTCTCCTGAACAATTTAAGAAACTGGACATAGAACACTTTGATCCTTAGCCGACGATATCTTATACAACAAAAACTTGTAATCACCGGTGGAAATCGATCAATACATTCTGTGATGTACCAGGCTCTACAGCGTTTACTAGGTCTACAGAAGTAAAAACTATAAAGTGACAACAATGAGAAACCAGTTGCATTTAGTACGAAAAATAAAGTTTGCTATAAATGTAAAACGACATAATCAGAAATTGATGAAATCCAGAATAAATAAAGAGATAACATGTTACAAATGCAATAAATTAGGTCAGTTTTAAAGGAACTGCCAAACAAACGAACTTAAGCGAGAAGAATGTAAAATAGGGAAAAAAACAACCACTCAGAGAAGTATTATCATTTTAGGAACAAGGATGAAAACAGTAAACGGGGAACAGGGTAGCATTTCCAACACCAAAAAAGGTAAACGCAACTGACAAACAAGACATTTAACAAGACATTAGCTGTTCTTATGTCTGGTTCTTCTTTGCATATGTAAAACTGTGTAGACTAATTAAAGAATTTCCAAAATATAAATACAAAGATTAGCATTGCTAAGAAAAATGAATCTGTTATAGGCAATGTGCATATTTCCGAATTCTGCAGATTCCTGGGGCATTCTGTGTAATGACTTGTGAAATTTGGTATCCCTAGGCATTGTATACGACGTTGGATGCTGGATAGCTAGAGTCTATACTCTATATCTATAAGAAGATAAATGCAACAAAATCAAAACAATTTTATCATAGGGTGGGAATACAGAAACACACTATGTTTCAAAATGAATAATCGTGACTTTTACAGATTGTTTTTGATAAACAAGGTTGATTTAATTGTTAATTAATAATTTAGTAATCGTCGATAGTAAATTAAGCAGCATGTTTGGCTCATAATTACCCCTTAAGGTGGGATTCGAAATGATAGGCAAC
The DNA here is from genome assembly GCA_964023965.1 of Melinopterus prodromus. Lineage (NCBI taxonomy): Eukaryota > Metazoa > Arthropoda > Insecta > Coleoptera > Scarabaeidae > Melinopterus > Melinopterus prodromus. Next base: position 30,057,614 of record OZ030391.1, on the reverse strand, counting down.
TAAATATAACTCATAAATTTTGAGGTCAGTATTTTGTGGTATTTCACCGAAATGATTAGGTATTTCCATTCAAATTATACGTCGAACAGAACTTGAAACCTTTGCCGATAATACAAAAAATATCCGGCTCAATTCTCTCGGGTCTAGGTGACGGATTTTACGATTGTTCGGCTATATTGTTTGGCTATGTCGTAGTCTTCTTACGTTCAACAAAAAAACGCCGATATTCACAGAATTCGTCACCTTATACATGACAGAATTGAGCCGGATATTTTTTGTATTATCGGCAAAGGTTTCCAGTTCTGTTCTACGTATAATTTGAATGGAAATACCTAATCATTTCGCTGAACAACTCGCAATAATATTATGAAGTATATTTGGTTGCCTACTCATTTTGAACCCCATCTTAAATATATGCCATTTGGAAGCAACATGTATATGTAGTTTAGTTATTGCAACAAGTGCTTGTATAGCATTAAAAGTTACACAATATTTTTTTGACACAACCACAGTTCTATTTTTAGTTGTTATTGCAAATAACAGTTATTGCAAATATTTTTCGCTGCGATATAATTAATTAGAGTTTAAATCTTGGTTATTGACACAGAATTTACGAAAGTTCCTTCTTTTGCTCTTATAGTTTTGCATAAATGCTTTTCTTCATTATACTTCAACAATTGCAGATATCTATCCTGTCATATACAAAATAGTAATGCAAAATTTGGTCTCTCGGCCAACTTCCTACATATCTTCTATGATTTTAATCCACAAGCTTTTTGCCATACTTTACATACAGCTCATTTTATTCCCGTTTTAAAGAACCTTGATCGAACCAAATCAGACACCGACTAATGTCGCGTTTTGGAGGTTATACTATATTTATATTCATGTTACATAAATTTGGAGGTTATACTATATTTATATTCATGTTACATAAATTTTCCACCAGATGGCAGCCGTTTAATTCTGAAATCAATTTTCTTTGCCGAATGAACCCTGTTTAAATATTCAATACACTATGCCTACGAGTGATATGCATAACATAGGATGCCTGAGCATTCCATAGAATGCGGAATTATACAGATTGTCTCAATAGAAGGTCAATAACAGGTCTTAGAAGGAAAGAGTTTTATACGTACCAGAATTACGGAAACATTTTGACAAGGCGGAAAAATTATTATAAAAAATTGATTATAACAATGGACAACAAAACCATTTTGGAAGGAAACAAAGAAAAGAACTACACTTAACATCATGAACCGTAGGACGAATGCATGCTTACCATATAATACAATAAAATGTGATATATACCAATTAAGAAATTAAGTCAAACGAAGGTAAAGAAAAAATGGAAATAAATCTAAGAACTAAAGAGCGCTGAATGGGTGGATGAACAATTTTGATAACGAATATTCCGAATGAGAAAAGGAAGAAGAGGATAAAGAAGACAAGAAAGGTAAAAAGGAAAACACCCGAACTAAAACGAAAGAAGTACTAAAAGAATTTAAGTAAAAATCGAGGAAGCAAATATTGGATCTGAGGAAGATATAATACAAGAAGATGATGATTGGAAAGACGGAAGATGAAGGCGAAGAGTAGATGCATGGTAAAGAGTATTGAATAACAAGATAACCTTGTCGAGCAATGCAAATTTCGAAGAAGGGAGAGATAAGGAGGATTTCCTAAAAAATTTATAGATTGCGTTTATAAGACCTACGAAGAATGTATTGGACGAAATAGAACAACGGTGAAAACAAATAACAATCAAAGAGAAAAGAAATTATAACAAGAAAACAACATGGGTGTATAAACACCATTTATAAATACCAAAAATATAAGCTATTAGTATATTATTTGACGAGCCATAGGCGAGCGTGTAATCATGCGAGCGATTTATATCCGTTATGTGCGAGTCAAATACGACGTTTTATCTACGACTTATTCCATTTGATCCATTTTATGCAAAATATTTTAAATGTATTTGTCAATGAAGCCGAGGCGAACTGTCAAATCGTCATCCACGTAGGTTTTGACAAACTTTGACACTAGCGTTGTATAATGATGACAGTTCGTTCAAATAATGAGGTCATTATTTGAACGAACTGTCATTATTTTACAACGCTAGTGTCATTATAATAATTGGTGCGTATAATGATGACGATTATATAGTCTTAGATACGTATGCGATGACCTTATTATATGTGAGTCGTAGATAAACAAATTTAGTAACTTTTTGAGGATAAAGATGTAATTTGTCAATACGACAATCGTTTAATTGGTGATTATATTGACTTAAATCCTGATTTTACAGCAATAAAATGAATCATCTATGACCATTCTATTCCAAACAACATTAAATTTTAAAGTTTTGACGATCTTGTTGAAAAAACAACATTATTTACAATGCTTTCCAATCGATACTAACAGAACTTTTGGTTTTAGGTTGCTGGACCAGGAGGCAGCAGCCTTCTAGTAACGGAGCGGCCAAAATATCTCGGTCAAGTGCTGGCGGCATTAGCAGTCTCCTTGGGACCGTTCGCCGCTGGGCTAGGAAAGGGGTACAGTTCCCCAGCGATAGCCTCTCTACAGCAAAGAGACTCCAACGAGTTTCCCGTTAATGGTCAACAAGCATCATGGTTAGCAAGTCTATCGTTACTCGGAGCACTGTTCGGGGCCCCGCTGGGTGGTGCTGCTGTACGTTGGGGAAGACGGCGAACCCTCATAATCGCCAGCGCACCATTATCCGTTTGTTGGTTAATAACTGTATTTGCATACAATGTGGAGACGATGTGTATGATGGCTTTCATTAGTGGATTTTTGGTCGCTATAATACAGCTCTCGGCGCAAGTATACATCAGCGAAATTTCCGCTCCTAATGTCAGAGGTGGCCTAAGCGCTTTATTGAAAATAGCTGGACATACTGGAGTATTGATAGCATTTGCGGCTGGTGCTTTCCTTGACTGGAGGCAACTGGCTGCATTAATGTCAATTGCTCCAGCAGCTATGTGTATTGCGATGTGGAGAGTCCCAGAAAGCCCTGGCTGGTTAATCCTTCGGGGTAGAGATAAAGAGGCTGAACAAGCTTTAAGATGGCTTCGTGGTGGTGGCACAGATCTACGTCTGGAGCTAGGAATCCTACAGGATCACGTGCTATCAAGAACCACACCATCAAATCCTTATATATTATTAAGAAATTTACGCACGCCGGCTGTAATAGCCTGCGGTTTGATGTTCTTCCAACGTTTTTCAGGTGCTAACGCTTTTCATTTCTACGTGGTAAGTGTTTTTAGGCAAACATTTGGTGGTACCAACCCGCATAGCGCAGCAGTAGCTGTCGCTGGTGTTCAATTGCTTTCTTCTTTATTATCTGGTCTTCTAGTAGATAGAGCTGGAAGACTGCCATTGTTAGTTGCTTCAAGTGTCTTGATGATAATGGCTTTGGCTTCTTTCGGTTCATTTGCGTACTACGAGGATACTCATCCAAAGTCGATGCCACAGCTCGATTGGATCCCGCTTCTTTGCGTTCTCATCTTTACTGTGGCATTTTCGTTAGGTATAAGTCCAATATCGTGGCTGTTGGCTAGCGAATTATTTCCATTGCAACATCGAGGTCTCGGCACCGCTTTAGCCACAGCTTTCAGCTATCTGTGCGCTTTTATCGGTGTCAAAACCTTTGTAGATTTCCAAGAGTTGCTCGGGTTGTACGGGGCATTCTGGTTGTACGCGGCCATCTCGATTTGTGGGCTGTGCTTTGTCGTTTGTTGTGTACCTGAAACAAAAGGCCGTGACTTGACAGATATTCACACGAATTTGAGGTAGAAAATATATGATGCGATCCCGACAATCTCACGCTTTGCTACGTGTAAGAGAGCTCACAGTGTGCATAGTCGTCACCCTTTATGTGCTAGTAAGTGTACTGCAGTTTTACTTTAAATATAATTGAGAGCTACTTTTAACAGAAATCCTAAATTACAGTTAATACAATAACGCTAAAAGTTATCTGTAATATGAGTGCGTTACATTCAAAAGTCGGCATTTGCAGGAAAAGTAATTTAATGAAGAAAATAATAAATTAGGCCATTCGTGCAATTTCTGTTACACAAGTAGACAGGTTTGCCATGAGAACCCACATCATTGCTGCTTTTCATGTATATCGACATGGCTGTCGACGACGTACACTCCTGTTTACTTCTCTCGAGAACATGCGTAGTAGAAAGGAACAGTGAAAATATTAGTCTGACACAATAGATGACGCGGGCTTTCTCTGGCTGTTCAGATTGTGGCAGTCCGAATGGTTGTTTGACGCAAACTGATTGTCGTTTTAACTCATTTTGAACAGTTTTTTCTACCCTTCATCGCACACCTTTTAATCCATATTACAGTCGACTCCGGTTAAATGGGCCACCGGTTAATTGGGACAGCCGCTTAGTTAGGCCAAATACGACGTAAAAAATAAAAAAAATAAAACACTGGACCATTTAGGGAAAAGCATAAACGCATATTGGGGTCAGCCACTTAATTGGGGAAAATATTGTCGCCCCAGTGTGCCCCAACTAAGCGGAAACGACCACACTGCGATCATAAAATAAAGTAAAGTAAAACACGGTTTGTTTTTGTACACGTACTAGCAAAACAGGCGATACACATCAGTACATCACCATGTGATAACATAACACATAATAAATTTGTATTTTTTTGGGATGATAGGCCTCAAAAAAAGGTGTTCTTTGTTAGACCTTTTTTTATTGTTCAATATTTCGCCAAATCTTATTGGCTTCCTCATGAACTAAAAACACAATTTACAAACAACAGAACAATCTAAAAGCGGATTGTACATACCTAATAAATGGGCTTAAAACAGAACGACAAGCATGGACGTTAATAACATGTCAACTAACTGAAGAGAAACGCACACACAGCGGTTACGGACATTCATACTAAACTGACGGCTGTGGACATCGGAACGACTTTTTCACTCAAAAAACGGAGAACCCCCAACCTGCCCCAATAAAATATCGCAAAGGTACTACACTACGATAATAAAATACTTTTACACAACCCGCACAATAAAAATAAAATCACGAATGGTACATTAGAAAACACCGAACTAGTGTAAATACGAGTTAATAACAAAAAGCAATAAATTAGTCTAAAAGGAAAAACACAAAACTCTAAAAGAACAACTCGCTTAAATCGCTCACACCTACAGCTGTATCATTAAAAACCCTTGAGTCATTATAATCTAAATTCAATAAAAAGCTGTAGATGTTGCTCAAGTTTTCGGTGTCCGACCGCAAATTCATGGCATTACCGGTCTGGTTTATAGCTACCATCTCAAAAAAAGAGTCACGGAGATTACGTTTCTTGAAAACTATACTAATGTTGTCAAAGTCACCAATAGCATGTTGTGCCAGTGCGCTAGTAAGCTTATTATTTCTTATATCTAGTCTATGCTGGTTCATCCTATTACCAGTCTGGCCCACATAACTTGCTTCACATCCAGCACACGGCACACGGTACACAACATTAGACATATAATCTAAAGGAGTTCTCTGTTTTAATCTGGTAAAGAAGTTCCCCACGGTCCCAAGATTATAGTAGGCTATTCTTAAATTATTCAAAAATAAAACACGGGAGAGTACTTGCGACAAGCCTGGAATGAATGGAAGCTTTCTGTAAATGATGGCATCACACCGCGCAGGAGCCGTCATATTTCTAATCACTCTCCTGTGAGTGACACCAAAAATTAGCTTCCTAAGTAAATATTACTATTAAATATACTATTGGGCCAGATGGTAATTGGTTGAAGACTAGGATGAACCAGCAAAGACTAGATATAAGAAATAATAAGCTTACCAGCGCACTGGCACAATATGCCAGTGCGCTGGTAAGCGCTGGTGAAAATCATAATGTTGACTTTGACAACATTAGTATAGTTTTCAAGAAACGTAATCTCCGTGAAAGACTCTTTTTTGAGATGATAGCTATAAACCAGACTGGTAATGCCATGAATTTGCGGTCGGACACCGAAAACTTGAGCAACATGTACAGCTTTTTATTGAATTTAGATTATAATGACTCAAGGGTTTTTAATGATACAGCTGTAGGTGTGAGCGATTTAAGCGAGTTGTTCTTTTAGAGTTTTGCGTTTTTCCTTTTAGACTAATTTATTGATTTTTGTTACCAATTAGTGGTTACACTAGTTCGGTGTTGTGTAATGTACTATTATGATTGTTATTTTTATTGTGCGGGTTGTGTAAAAGTATTTTATTATCGTAGTGTAGTACCTTTGCGATATTTTATTGGGGCAGGTTGGGGGTTCTCCGTTTTTTGAGTGAAAAAGTCGTTCCGATGTCCACAGCCGTCAGTTTAGTATGAATGTCCGTAACCGCTGTGTGTGTGTTTCTCTTCAGTTAGTTGACATGTTATTAACGTCCATGCTTGTCGTTGTGTTTTAAGCCCATTTATTAGGTATGTACAATCCGCTTTTAGATTGTTCTGTTGTTTGTAAATTGTGTTTTTAGTTCATGAGGAAGCCAATAAGATTTGGCGAAATATTGAACAATAAAAAAAGGTCTAACAAAGAACACCTTTTTTTGAGGCCTATCATCCCAAAAAAAATACAAATTTATTATGTGTTATGTTATCACATGGTGATGTACTGATGTGTATCGCCTGTTTTGCTAGTACGTGTACAAAAACAAACCGTGTTTTACTTTACTTTATTTTATGATCGCAGTGTGGTCGTTTCCGCTTAGTTGGGGCACACTGGGCCGTTTTTTGAGTGAAAAAGTCGTTCCGATGTCCACAGCCGTCAGTTTAGTTTGAATGTCCGTAACCGCTGTGTGTGCATTTCTGTTCAGTTAGTTGACATGTTTTTTGAGCCCTATCATCCCAAAAAATACAAATTTATTAGTGTACAATTGTGGCAAAAATGTTTCACTTGGATAACACATAATGCTCTCGACTTGTGTACGTTGTTTCTGCAATGCATGTTAAGAGCCGAGCATATACTTAGTCAAAAAATATGAAAAAGCAGTGCACACGTATATCCGCTGATTTGCAGAACAGAGTACACTGCACAACTAAGAAACTGCACTGCAAATGCCGATTTTGTATCAGCGTACTCAATTATTTGTTCTTAAAAATTAATGTGACTCAATATTAGATTATTCTTAAGATTAAACGATACCGCGGGAATGGTATCAGTAACATAAAGCAGTCTTTCCCGCATTATCCATCTTTCAATTTAACAAACCGGTGGTTTTTTGTGATCTCAGAGGTGCGTTTATTCGTATCCCGAGTCTTTTGTGATGCTTATTTCTCTCTTTAAGTTACATTTGCTGATCAATTTAAATGAATTAAGGATCAAAACATTTATAATTTATTCTTAAGGTCGAATCACGCAAACGAGAGCGGGAACTGACGCCACTTTTTACGTCTATCAGTTTACTAACTTAGGAGCCGGTGGTATATTTACCATGTAATCATACATGTGGTCTGATATAACATAGGCTAAATAATTCTCAGTTTTCAAACGTGGTTTGTGCGAACACTATCTAATAGAGGTGGGTAGTTCGCGAACGAACTGTTCAGAACGAACGATTCCCGGCTGCGAACGAAAGAACTAGTTTGTTACTATAAAATGAACTAGTTCAACTGAACTGCTTAGTGAGATCTATTCAGTATAGGTGCGTAGTTCGCGGACGAACTATCTATCTAGAACTAGTTCAACTGAACTGCTTTGGTAATATGTATTTGATTTGAGTTGAAGCACGAAGCGACTGGCCGGTCGGGGTGGATACACGTATTGCAGAGGTGCGTGAAGTTGGCGATTTATTATTGGAATTTTCAAATTTGTATTAAACCTTCGTTTGACCATTTGTTTGTCCATGTTTGACCATCTTTTTATTTTGTTTGGCCACCCGCCGTTTACGAGTTATTTACATTCTCAACATGGGGCACCAACTTCACGGTAGCCCGCCATTATTGGAATTTACAAGACTTTATTACGCCATCGTTTGACCATTTGACAATGTTTAACCATATTTTTTTTTTCGTTTGACCACCCTCCGTTTCGAAGATATAGGCATTTATAACATACCGTGAAGCTGGCCCCCCATCATTGGAATTTTGAAGTTTTTATTACATCGTCTGACCATTTGTTTGACCATGTTTGACCATTTTTTTTTCGTTTGACCCTCTCCGTTTTGGAGATATAGGCAATTTTAAAATAGGGACTACCGTGAAGCTGGCCCCCCATCATTGGAATTTTGAAGTTTTTATTACACCATCGTTTGACCATGTTTGACCATATTTTTTATATTGTTTGACCACCCTCCGGTTTGGAGATATAGACAATTTTTAAATAGTTTAATTACGATTTATCATTTTAAAACGCTTAATTACGATTTATTATAGCAAAAAGTTAAATATTTGCAATGACTTTTGACCATTTTCCGCAATAAATGACCATGGTTGGCCATGTTTTTGACTTTTTGAAATTGCTACCTATTTTGCATAAGGCCGCCGTGTTTCAATGGTAACCGTAAAAATCACTTTGGCGGTCGTAATTCAAAATTAGTAGGGGTTTCGAAAATTCCAAAATATGCGGTCAGTCAAGGTCGTTCGATTACAGAAAATGGTCAAACGTTACAATTGTGAATATTCAACTATTTACTATTATAAATCGCAATTGCTGCAAACAGCTTCACAGTAGTCCCTATTTTAAGAATCTCCAAAGTAGAGGGTGGTCAAACGAAATAAAAATATGGTCAAACATGGTCAAACAAATGGTCAAACGATGGTGTAATAAAACCTTCAAAATTCCACTGATGGGAAATTCCATGTTGAAAATGTAAATAACTCATAAACGGTGGGTGGTCAAACGAAATAAAAAGATGGTCAAACATGGTCAAATAAATGGTCAAACGATGGTGTAATAAAAAGTTCAAAACTCCATTGATGGGGGGGGGGGCAACTTCACGCACCTGTATTGCAGGCGTGCACCATGCGTGTATAGCGGCAATGTGATTTATCAAAGAACGGTAAAGAAAGCCGCTGGCACCTCGGACGTCTGGAGATTGATTCTTAGTTTTTAACAATTCGCGTATAAAAATAAGGTAAAAAATAAATATGTTTCCTTTAAATAAATAAACCAATTAACGATTCTTAACGTATACAAAATATAAGGTAAAAAATAAATATGTTTTCTTTGTTACAGATTATGATTTAAAATCATTATTTCTTTATATCTTTTTGATGACAATCTATTTCATCGTTCTGTTAGAATTTGTCCTCCTTTCGAGAATATCCGCTCACAAGGAACAGAAGTTGCCATCTTTTTCACAACTGTGTATACTCGTGGATGTATTCTAGCCCTTTCGTGCCACATATCTTAAGGGATTTTCGCTGCGATGTAAAAGTGACTCTTCCAAATATCTATTTAACTCAATTATCAGCATCTGTTAGAGTGTCAGTATGGAATAACTGCAAGTCAAAATTTCGGCATTTTTGAGACGACATAAGTCTTTTCAGATAATTTATAATAGGCTGTTGCGACTGCACTAACACATTATTAGTTTTACTAGAATTTGATAAAGGTTGTGCTCATGATGTTTCATTCACTCCTGTTGTTTCCGGATTAATGCCAGTTGCATTGATGACATTAGTCTGTACAACTGTATCCCATCAAACCCCATCCAAACCGGGATCTACATGTTAGAAATTTAAGTTTACAACCCTATATACGCGTCTGGACTCAAAAATGTCATATTGCGTAGAGTTTACGACAAAAAAGCCCTAGAAGCTGTAGTTGAACTTTATACGTTTGCATGTAATCCACAAATTTAGTTCTCAAGCGCTATTGAAGCAGTTCAGCGATTATAATTGAAGTGATGTGCACTCACTGTATGGGGGTGAAAAAGGTGTACATTCTTTTTTGCCACTTTTTGAAGTACCTTAACTTTGGAATATAATCTAAACAGGAACACCCTTGTGTCAGCGGATTCCAATGCTCAGCCATTGTACGGATCAAAATTGTATTATCGTTCGTTTAATAATAAGGAGAAGTAGGCCATCAGTGACAATCCCTACTGGCGTTTAACACTTTTTTGTCTCTTCTTTACCCTTAAAGAAAAGACAAATAAATTTGTGTTGTACGTCCCAATTGTACGTACCAACTATTGAATTGCCTGTGCTTATTTTTGGGTTCACCGATATTGTATAAATTTTATAGCAATAAAAAATCATAAACCCAAAGTTTAAGAAATGCAGAATAAACAGTTCCCTTAAAAAAGTTAAAAAGTAGTCTAAAGGTATTTTTCCGAAAAATGAAATTCGCACTCCAGCCACGTTTGAAAACTGAAGGTACTGCTCTGAGCGGCCGTAGACAAAATGTTTAAATGTAGCTCTCAATCGAAACTGTTTGGTTTATTACGAATTACTCTTTAAACGCGAAGGGATATCAAAATGCACCAAATATTATATAAAAGTATAATCTTAAGAACAACGTTGCTCAATTAGGAGTCAAAAAATGCAGCAGATATGTTTGAAATCAAAACTCAAATGTCCAAATGTACGATTAATGTGAACTTCATATTACTACACATGCAATTGTCATCAATGTAGTCAAATTATTCATTATTATGTATTTGAGCTTTTGATATTTTGAAACGAAATCGTACTATATGTAATTTATAGGCATGACGTCAGGTAGCACAATCAGGAGATTATCAAAAATATATAGTTTTAGATATTAGTTTTAATTTTTTGTGAATCGAAGAAACTGTAGTCAATCTTAGATCTAATTCCTATAAAAATACGGATTTTATATAGAATGTTTAATTGGCCTATCGACATATCCAGACATACATATTATTATTACCGTACCTACCAAAACATTGTATTACTATATATTTTTTTATTATATTTATATGTGAATACTTATTACAAACATCTAAAGTATACATTCCTATGATATATCGAAAGTTGGTACCATCTTCTGGTACTCGTTAATACACTACTGCTTTCAAACTGATTTTCCTATTATTTCATTCCTCTAATAAGTTGGTCTACTTCATATTCTAGAAGTTCGTAATCATTATTCATTTACACTCTGTATAAATATTCTACAGATGTATTCTTTTCAACACGAGACAGACGAGGCCATTTAGAACCAATTTAAGCAGATTATTTATCAATTTATCAGATATTTATAAACACAAAAACTATCGATAACACCGAATCACATCATTAGTTTTTTCGAATTAAGATAATACTGGAGTTCTAAATGGAAATTTAGTAGATGTGTGTTTTCGATAGTTTTCGAATATTCTCTAAATTACCTCTTCTGTTATGTTAGAAATTATGTTGAATTACCAGTAACTCTGCAAAATACGAATGGATATAATCTGCGAAATTGGGGGTTAAAACACAACTCTTTGTCGATACATGACCTACTAATTTATCGTAGATTAATTATATTAGAGACACGGATATCACGTGTATTTTTATTTATAATATTGATTCTGGCAAATTTGCATTCTGTAGTGTTTTTTCGTGTAACAAACTTTTCTATATCATGTATCTATTTTGTGCGACATTCTTTGTTTATGAGGAACAATTGTGTTAATGTCGCATTTGTATAACAAAAAAAAACAAGAAGATAGACAATAACTTGTAACAATATTACGATGACAATACGTTTTCTACTATTTTTATCAGTATTATAGTAAACTTATTAGGTGCTGTATTTTACAAACGACACAGTCTAGATTGTCTAGAAGCTTTAGCAAGACGATAATCAATGTTCATCCTTAAAATAATCTGGAATCAGCTCAATACCTTAGCTTGTATAATGTCGTTGGATCAAAACAAAAACAAAACGACTTAAGGTTATAACAGACAATGTAATACATAGAAAATTTAGAACAGAATAAGAGAAAATTAAATTTATAGAGAAGATATTGAACGTTGAATACGATTTATAACTCATAGCTGGCCTATGAACACATTTGTGATGTCCTTGAGAGTTTATTATATTGATGGTAAGTTGCGTTTACTAAATAACAAATGTAAATCTGAAATCTGTATTTAGAAAACGCTTCGACAATAATTTTTACGAAAACGCTCCCTTTTTATATTAGCTTACTTTATAGATGAGATATTTGTTATGAAATGTATAAATAAAAAGTTGTATACATTACTTGGTTTTAGTTAACTCCTTTCAAATCTGTGCAGTAGTTATTTAAACAAATAGGTAAGTACACATTCTTTGTAAAGAATCATTTTAAGATTTTATAGATGTAAAAAATAATTAAAAGTAAGCCGAAACGACAGCTAAGATATTTCGGCGAATAGCACTGCCGATCTATGAACGTTCAGGCTAAACAAGTTTATAACAATAATTATTTAAAATGCTGTGAGGTTCTTGCCCGGTAGTAATTAACAGAAATTCAAGCAGTATTTTATTATATAAGAACATTTTATTTATGTTTAATATTTCGCAGATAATTTTCTGCTTCCTCAGGAACTATAACGCAATTACAAAAGTAACAATTAATATTGGAAACAGAAACACAGCAATATGAGGTTACGTTAGCACTGGTCGATGAATCCTTGATCCTTGTTGCAAGGTGGGAAAGTGCACACATATAAGAAGCAAACAACGCAAAACGGGCAAGAAAACACTTTTTATCCTACACCAGTGGTGTCAAACTCATTTATGGGCGCGGGCCAAAATTTCTGATCTGATCTTCAGCGGGCCGAATACAAAAATCGTCAAAAATGTTATTGACTGGTAATACTTTTTTCTCATTTAAATTTTGTATTCTGAAACAAAAACAAAGCTCAGCGGGCCGCATACAAATAAAAACTGAAAAAATGATCTGGTAACACAACAGTCTTTGTCTTATTTGATGATTTTAATTTTAAAATAATGAAGAATTACTATAATATTCTTTGACAAAGTATATCGTTAAACATTTTCATTAAATGTTGATGTTTTACATTTTTAGGAAAATGATACAAAATACCTTATAAACTGACTTCACTTCACATTACAGTGCGATCAAACCCCTCGTTTAATATCGACGAAGATATTTTAAGAAAATTTCAATTTTTAATTTTTGTTGTCAAAAATGTATACTAATTATTTCTTCCTTCATGTTAAAAAACTTGGGAATCAACCCCCACATTAGAATAAAAAAATCATGTAAATCAGTTCAGTGGTTCCAGAGAAAGCCAACCTTGAAATTTCTTATAATTAATTCTTCTTGTTGTATGTCCTTTACGAACAACAAATCGAAAACAAAATGTTCATAAAATATTACTGTTTCATTCCAGTTATTTCTAGTTTTTTATAGCGTGAAAACTCCATATAGTACCTTCAAACTCATTCTTCTGAAGAATTACGCTACCAGTGAGTGAAAGAATCTTCAACACCGGATAAAATGGTTGAGAAGAGAATACCAACTTTAAAAACTTTAATTTTTTGACAACTTTTTTATTATGCCCTAATTCTTTTGATCAGCTTAGTTCAGAATCACCCCTTATCTCTAAAGATAATAATGAAATATTTATTTTTTTAATTCTTGCAACTGGAAAGTGGTACAAAATAGCTCATCAATGTGAATATGTAGTATTCACATTTCACGTTTAACCAAAATATTAAAAAGACAAAATACCATTCAATCAATATTTACGAAGATATTTTAAGAAGATTTCGAAAATGTTTTTTAAATTCACAAAATTTGTAAGTGGGCGCCTGGTCTGAACTTTTCGGTGAATGACAGGGAACTTTAGACACATGATTCATATTTATAGACCAGTGCTGATGACCTTGAAAATTTTTAAAAATGAAATAAGATAAAAGTAGAATAAAACCCATTGGAAAAGGAAGAGGATATAACAAAAATGAAAGAAAAAATAATTTACGGGCGATCTGAGGTCGGGAAGTGGGAGAGGGTGAGTTTTTAAGGGTAATAAACGGTTTATCTCGATTTCCGGCAAAACTACAAGTCTTATGGAAAAATCTTAAATAGCAAAGTTGTAAGTAATAAAAAGATCTCAAACTTTTGTATTTACACTTTTTTCACATAAGCTCAAAATTTATGTGAAAAATTCTTAAAAAAAGTTTTTGGTTTTCTATTTTATCTTTTACAAAAAAAAAAAAATTCTTTCACAAAATTTGGTGAAAACTTGCATTTTTATGTCCCAAACATACTGTAATTTTTTTGATTTAAAATATTTATTTTTTCATCTTATTTTGACTTAATATCGAAAAAGCAGCCTAATTTTCAATCGAAAATTCTCAAGTCAAAATATCTCCTTTTTTAATAAAGTCGGTGGGCTTTTTGTTCGTTGAAATCTCTACTTTCTGATGGTGTAAAAAAATGTATACAGTACTATGGTAAATGTTCTCAAAAAATGTAAAGAAATGGAAGGAATTCGAATCCGATTTTTTTTATCGTTGTGTTTTTTTAATGAAATCTATTTATAAATGTAAAAATGATAATATAACACTGAATCAATTCAGGTGTCGAAAGTATCAATTGGCAAAAATTAAATCATCTTTCATATTGGCAAATCTCCCACCCGCAGAAGGTGCAGCAGAACAACATTGTTACAGGGCATAATATCAGCTTCAAACTTGGCTGGGTAACGAACTGACAGCAACGGATTGGGGCTGGAAGCAACACCAACGTGGCATTATGCCCAAATTTACAGAAAAGGAACTAATTCCGGAACTATTGCTGAAAACGATTTGTTGCAGCTGTGCTACTGGATGTAGAAGTTTAAAATGTGGCTGCCGAAAAAATGGTTTCAGATGCACAAATGTATGCTTAAATTGTCATTGTTTTGAAAAATGCTCCAATATAGAAGAAAAAAGCTACGAAGAACTTAGTGATTCAGATGAAATTCTGGATGAAGCACAACGCAGACTGGAACTAATATTGGAGACGAAGACGGTGATGGTCTTGAAGACTTCGAAGATCTACTCGAATCTAACGATGAAGACATGCCATCACAGAAGAGACAAAAAGTAATGGATACTAACAAATGTAAATAGAATTTAATAAACTAACGTTTTTTCTGAAAAAACAAAGAGCAGCAGTCACATTTTTTAGATGAAGTATCCTTTAAATCCTAGCTTTAATTATATTTAGAACAACTATTTTCGGATATTTTTTGCAATCTTCGTGTCATGGATGTGTAATTTTTCTGTTTATCAATGTAACATGGCATCTTACGTTTTTCGAGTAATTAAAGTATAAATTTTAATAAACATCTCAAAATTATACACAACGATTAAAAAAATTCAGATTCTAATTTTTTCCATTTCTTTGCATTTTTTTAGAAAATTTACCATAGTAATGTATACTTTTTTTTGTCGCCATCAGAAAGTAGAGATTTCAACGAACAAAAAGCCCACCGACTTTATTAAAAAAGGAGATATTTTGACGTGCGAATTTTCGAATGAAAATTATGCTGCTTTTTCGATATTAAGTCAAAATAAGATGAAAAAATAAATATTTTAAATCAAAAAAAATTACAGTGTGTTTGGGACATAACAAGGCATGTTTTCACCAAATTTCGTGAAAGAAAATTTTTTGTTGTTAGAGATAAAAATAAAAAACTAAAAACTTGGTTATTTGTATTTTTCACATAAATTTTGAGGTTATGTGAAAAAAGTTAAATACAAAAGTTGTAGATCTTTTTATTACCTACAACTTTGCCATTTAACTTTTTTCCATAGGAGTTGTAGTTTTGCCGGAAATCGTGATAAACCGTTTCTTACCCTTAAAAACTCACCCTCTCCCACTTCCCGACCTCAGATCGCCCGTAAATTATTTTTCCTTTCATTTTTGTTATATTCTCTTCCTTCTCCAATGGGTTTCATTCTACTTTTATTTTTTTTTTGGTTTCAAAAATTATCGACCCTGGTCTATTAGCGCCTAAAATGTTCCGAAAACTCCTTGTGACATTCATGAAATACATGTTCAGTAAATTTACTACCAGATTTAAATTATTGACTTTCTATTTATTTATAGAAAGCCGACGATATAGGAAACAATATAGGAATATCCAAATAAAAATTTCTACTGCTTTGCTGCCTAATAAGTAGGAACTAGTGCCCAAACACCATAAATTTCATATTTTTTTAATTTCATTGTATTGTAATACAATATTTAGAGAGGGCTCGCGGGCCGCACCAAAGGGCGTTGTTGAGGGCCGCGGGTTTGACAGCACTGTCCTACACGATGCGAAAATGTCATTTTCGCGTCTCTATGGAGACACGAAAGATGCTATTTGCCAGCCAGCCCCAGCCCGGCCTGTAATGAAGACTTTTCGGCGCTAGCCAGGAAAATTATTGTACACAATATAACTCTGTCCAATCATGCGCTGGTTAGCTTATTGGTCCTTCATCCCCATGTTGCTTTAGTCGAGTCTTCAGATAGTTCTTTGTCTGTCCAAAGGTGCGTACAGACCTCCGCGCCGCGCCCGCGCCGCGCCTACCGTGAGTAGATCGAGGTAGGCGCGCGCGCCACCCGCGCGCCGTTCGTAGTGGGCGCGCGCGCCACCCGTGCGCCGGGCGTAGTGGGCGCGCGCGCCTGTCACGGTTGGCGCGCGCGCCAGTTTCGGTTGGCGCGCGGGTAGATCACGACTCTCGAGCATGCGCATTATTCTCTCTCTACGAGGGAGGGAAGTACGACGATTATTGCGGTTTGTAGTTGTATTTTGTCTGGCTTTTCAACATCGTCATCCACCTAGTGGTTTTGGTGATTGAGTGATAAAGTTGTAAGACACTACTTTTAAAAAAATTGGCTTTTACGAAATTTTAAGACAGGCTTGCAGTTGCATTTTTTTAAACACAAGTGAATATCTCTGATACATTTTGAAATACAAATTCCTTAGTATGTATTAATAATAATATATAAAAGACATTCCATAAAAAAAAGTATAGTTTTGTAATAATTTTGCGTACATTTCTTTATAGATAGATAATTGATCAACATTAACGCATAGTTTTAGAATCGTTTTTTGAGACCGAGATCCCCTTGAATTTGCACAAAATACGGACATTCTGTTTTCACGGTTCATTCACGTAACCATGTTGACATTTACATTTGCTTTAAACATCCTGAATAGCCAATTAAACATACATCCACAAATAAATGTAGATACATACTATGTCCTTGGTAGCAAGTGCCAGTAATTAAAAATGATTTAACCAACCATTAATTGATTGTTTTAGACGAAGCTTAGCTTTTCCTGTCCCTACCCATTTTTACGTTCGCTCGCTCTCCCTGTAGGTAGACAATAAACTATCATTTTTTACGTGCATCTCCTGTGCAATTATTCTTAATTTTATTTGCAATATCCTGCCAAGCATTTTTTTTTAATGTCACTTTTAGGATAATTTTTATGGGTAGGATCCCATATTTTAAATTCTCTGTACATAACTATAAAATTTAAGCTGGCATCATCTGTCCACCCTGCAGACGACATGGCTCTCCGTTGACGTCCCAAGTTGTACGGCTAGACCCTTTGCGCTCGAACAACAAAATATGATATAGGACTGGGGCCTGGTCTCGGCGAACGCTGCCCGAGCGCGCGATCGTCGCGTCGCCAGGAGCGCGCGCCGCGCGGCGCGTGAGCGTCGCGGGCGCGGCGCGGCAGGTTTGTATGCACCTCAAGATAACTGGCGGAACACTCTCCACATTGCAACCGGTACACGATGCCAGACAGGTAGTCAGTCTGTGTTTTTGTTTGTTATAGTTGTAGTGAAATTCACAAATACGACAGACGTGAGCCAATAGCAATTGAGATGTCAGCATTATTTGGCACTTGACGTCAATATCATCAGTGTTGGAAAAGTAAAAGTTACAAAATGTTTGTGACCTAGTGTTTTCATAACGACACCGAAACCGGTTTCGCTATGAGTTTATAACGAACGCAAAGTAGAAATAGTATATTATAATACAAGTTTTATAAGACAAAAATTGGAGCACGAGTAGTACTCCTCGTTACGCTCGTCGTGCCCAAATGGAACGAGTGCTATATACTATTTTTTCTACTTTGCGACATTAATTTTACATAAATGTCAAAAATTGCGCTTGTCATCTTACAATCTAGAGTAATATTTTTCTTCAACAGTTGGTAGTTGTAGTAAAATTGACAAATACGATTGAAGCCAATAGCGATTGAGATGTCAGTCTTATTTGACACTTGACGTCAATATCATCAATCTTGGAAAACTTTTTAGTTACCAAATGTTTGTGAGCTAGTGTTTTCATAACGACACCGAAACCGGTTTCGTTATGAGTTCGAACGCAAAGTAGAAAACAAGATTGTATAGAACAGAACATTACTAAGTTATGACTTGTGACACTCGATTTTCACTAAACATCTCTAATCGATACATCAGATCTAATGAAAAATCTACTGATATGGCAATACTGGCCACATTTGTTAAGGAGTAAAAATTGCTGCACTTATATTAGTATTAATATAAGTTAGGTATAACTTAAACTAATATAAGTACAGAATAGAAAACTACTAAAAAAGTATGTCAATCTACCACATTTTCCATTACCTACTAAACTCAAAATTTGGTCACCAGATCAATGTTTCTTTCATTCTACCAGATTTAGTAGAAATTCTACTAAATAGGCTACCCTGAACACAACAAACCCCTGACCCATGTATTATACTAGTATCAGCTGATACTGCGCCGCTGTACAATTTAGTCGCAGAGACATACACGGCCCAATATGGGCATCCGAGCGACCGCGTCGTACTACTCGTACTGCTGCAGTTAAAAAATTTTAACTGCACGTCAAGCAGGCTCAACTTGATCGGTCGGGCCCACACACGGTCAAATTTCGACCGATTCATTCCAATTTCGTTGCATCTAACAAAATCGTACTGCGGCGCAGTACCGTCAGTAGCGGCCTTATGGTGTCGTATGCTTTCTAGGCAACTTTTGCCAAAATTTGACACAAAACCTGATTTTACGAATATGAAAATAAATAATAAATAAAACAAATAATAATTTTTTGTCTGGGCTGTGTGGGAGGGTAAAACTCGACATGCAGCTAGCTCCTCGTGGTAAGTTCTGGGACGTTTTTAGTAAAAACGCGCGAAAAGCTGCATAAAATGTACGGAAACATTTTTTTACATTTTTGGCCTTCGGGGCACCGGAAGATGAAACCTTTTAGAACTCTACTTTTGCAGGTTTAATGGACATAGGTTCTATCAACTTTTCCGCATATAGGCAAAACAAAATTAAAACAAAACAAAAATGTCAGGTGTTTCGATCCACCCTAATGTGTGTGTACCTTTCGCCCGAAAATCTAAGCTGTGTGGCAACTCAACGACTACCTCCACGTAGTACCCGCTGGTAAACCATCATTAATGGGCTAGGCATCGCCGACCTATATTGACTGTTATACGTCTTTTTCGCACGTTTTCCTGGACCGCGTTGCTTCTGTGTATTTGTGGCAGGAGCTTCGTCACTGAGGCAGCAATGACGACGCACCGTAGGCGTTGATACAGTCTTGGCGCAGATAC
The DNA here is from genome assembly GCA_964023965.1 of Melinopterus prodromus. NCBI lineage: Eukaryota > Metazoa > Arthropoda > Insecta > Coleoptera > Scarabaeidae > Melinopterus > Melinopterus prodromus. Next base: position 30,038,039 of record OZ030391.1, on the reverse strand, counting down.
CGCAACTGAGAGCGTTTGCTTCTGTGGAAAGTCCTTCTCCACTTACCCTGGCCTACGATTACATTAGAGCAAGGTACATCCGCATCAATATAATGCGGAAATGGAGGACAAGCTGGCGAGTCCAATCCGCGATCCGCATGCATGGACAGATGAAAATTTGATAGCCATGGCACTGATAGTTTCCCTAACCGAACCCTAGAGGCCATCAAGTCTAGAAGACGGAGGGCAGCTTACAGAGAACTAATGACTCTATAAAAGCAGCGGACCAAACAGCTGCTAGAGATATAGTTGAGGAGGTGGAAAATGAAGATTTGGACGCCGGAGAGGAACCGGACGTCGTGCTGGTGGAGGAGTCCATTTTACAGCCAGGGGTGGAAGTTGGCACTGGTTTGCAGCTCCCACCTCGTCCTGCTGAGCTGGAACGGGAGGTCCGCCAATCTGAACCCGCAGCCCGTATGTCCCATGGGGGCGATCCCCTGTCATGGGATTGCCCCCATGGGATCCCCTGGATCTGTATAGTCAGGGGATCGCCCCCTGAGTATAGTTTGTGAGCAAACTATACGAAGACAGGGACAATTGAGAACCGACTGATAAGAACTTTTGACGCTGCTAGCGTTTTGGCGCCGACTTTCTCGGCTTGTTCCGGGGTCAGCTCGCGGAGTGCATTGACTCCACTCTTCCAACACGCGCCAGAGCAATACCCAGCGAAGGGCGTAGATGCGAGCGAGGAGGGGCGCAGTAAGAGGTGGTACGTTCTTATAAGATCGCTCAGAAATAATACAAGTAGCGCCGGCGAAGACTAGCCGAATGCGTCCTCGACAGAAAGCCCCTCGACGTGCCGCCTGATCAGCTCAGGAGATCTTTGATAAGTTTGAGCGGTCTTTGGCGATATTTCCCCCAATGACGATGCGCCTGTCCGCGAGGTTGGCGCCGAGGTTCTTGAGGCTGACATCAAGCCTATTACGGTCGAAGAGATCCGGAACGAGTTGGCCAGATCAAAACCAATCCCCCCGGTCCTGATGGGAGGACCGTTTGATGACCTCTGAAGAGTACGTGTGGCTTGTTGTGGCGTAATTCCTGAGAGGCTAAGAACAAACAAAACAGTGATGATCCCTATGGGTGGCGACCCGAGAGACGCAGACTACTGGTGCCCGATAACTAGTGCGTCGTAGGAACAAGACTATTCAACCGTCTCTTGGCAGGCAATTATCTGCCCTACCACAGCACCCGAGCCAGCGAAGCTTCAGAGAAGTTGATCGCGTGCTGCTAAACAAGCTAACGTTACAGGGCATCTTGAGAGAGCGAAGGGACGCAACCAAGTCATACAATTTCATTGCGCTCGACCTTAGAAAGGCATGCGACTCCGTATCCCACGAGTGTATGAAGGCCATGCGTAGTTTCCGCATTGATGACCGAATGCGGCGAGTGATCACCCGCCAGTACAGGGCGTCCACCACACGAATATCTGAGGATGGGCAGCAGTCAGACAAAATATTTATAGGGCGAGGCGAAAAGCAGGGAGACCCCCCGTCACCGATACTGTGTAATTTAGTCCTAGATGAGCTGGTCTGTACCCTGGACGGAGGAGGCTACCGCGGAGTTCAGTTATCAGGCGGCAATGAAATAAAGGTGCTAGCCTACGCGGATGACCTCATCCTCGTCGGTGACAGTGTGGAATCCTCCAGAAAGCTCTTGAAGACAGCAAGTTCCTTCTTTGCTGCTAGAGGTTTGGCCGTAAACCCGACGAAATACGACGCCCTATCAACTGCCGTCCTCCCAGGCAAGAAAAACCTCGTAACGCACACTACCCCGAAGTTTAACACATCAGGTACTCCCGTTGACCAGCTGAAACCAGGCAGATTATTTAAATACCTGGGGTCAAGGTGCGTTCAAGGGCCATGCGTCACCCGACATCAACCACATCAAGGTTATGCTTGAGCAAGTCAGGAGGAGCCCGCTGAAGCTTTTCCAGATACAGGAGATTGTACGCTGTTACCTCATTCCGAGAGTCCTACATAGCCCCCAGAGCCCAATAATAACCATGAAATCACTGAGGAGCGTGGACCGTCTGATCCCAGTTTGAGGGAACCGATGTCATGGTGGTGAATGAGGTGCGCAACTTGGGGATAGGTATATTTTGAATATACGCTCAGGTTTCGTAAGCATGTTGGTTATCTATTACAGAGAGCATACTGTATGCTTAAGCTGCTCTATGGCAACCGACAAGTTTAGAATCAAAAGTTGAAAATTCGATTATGCGATTCTTTGGTGCTGTCAATTTTTAATTTTGGTGACCAGTTGTATGGTCCATGCCTTAGCGGTGTTGAGCGTGCACGGGTACAGCGCCTTCAGAATGCATGTTTGCGTTTCATTTATAATTTTCGCAAGCGGAGTAGGATATCTCATACTCTGAAGTGGGCCGGGTGGCTGAGCATGGCGCAGCGCAGATTTTTGCATGCTGCCACCCTTTTTCACAGAATAATACATAATAAAACTCCACCCTATCTTTACAATAAAATCAAATTTAGAACTGATGTCCATCACATTAACGTTAGGCACAAAAATACTATCACAATACCAAAACATAAATTACAATTGTTTAAGCGGTCTTTTACATATTGTGTGCCTAACGTATATAATGATCTACTCAGTTTACATATCCATAGCCCTTACGGCTTTAGGGCCGCAGTCCGGTCTAGGCTATTGTTGATGGATGACTAAGCGGGGCAGTTGTGCGGAGCGTGGTATGGTATGGTGTTTGGTAGCGGTTGCTGCTTTCAATGAGCGTTTGTTGTCTTTTTTGTTTGTTATTAGTTGTTTGAGCGTGTGTATCATTTCAGGGATCGATGAAAACCAGGTCTTCTACATGTTTGTAGTCGAACTGACTCGATATCCTTTTGGATAAATGTAATTACGTTAACTGATGTCTGTAAGAAATGTTACTATCCAATAATAATAATAAAAAAAAAAGTTGCGGTCCGCGCAAAATGCCTCCTCAATAAATGCAGCCCGTCACCATTTATTCATGCTCGACAGGGCGGTCTGGGTATTTTACCAATGGCTGGATAGTTCCGGCAGTTCTGCGCAAACGGATGACAGGCTTAGTCAATTCCGGCGATGAGTCCACAGCGCACGAGTCCACAGTGGACGGGATGACAGAATCCCGTCCAGTCGCCAAACTATACAACCTAGTCAACTGCAATGGAAAATTTAGCGACAACAGACCCATCATAAAAAATGAATGGGTTAGGAGACTGGACGCTGGCTATTGCGGGAACGGGCTGGTACCGAGCGCCCACTCCGGAGTCAGTAGACAACGGAAAAGAAATCCGCCCCAATATTGGAGCGGCGAGGACTAGGGAAAACCGGTCCATACCGGGGCAAGAACGTAGTCTCCGGTAACTATGGCTGTATTTTCAAATTCTCTTTCGTCTATTTGTTCATCCACGTATTCTGACGCATCACTTCCGGATATTCTGCAATCTGTTTCACTTTCAGTGCTACTATCCTCAAACACTTTCCTTTTGATTTTTTACATTCCTTTGTTTTTGAGCGTTTCCCTCTAATTTCCTTATTCTCTTGGCATGTGCTTGTTCTATTTCTTCCTTATTAGGTGTTAGTGTTAAAATTGTTTATTTAGGGTGTTTTCTGGTGGCTGTAGTTTTTTTGGGAGAGGCGCTTTTAAATGAGGTCAAATTTATTCAGGTGTAACTAAAGTTGCTTTTGATGGTATATCGACTGTTTGCTCTGCTCTGTAGTCTTCTGTAGGGTAAAGCTGGGAGGTACTGGCAGTAGAAAGATTTCTATCGGTCAGATATGAACTTAAATATTCTGTCGATTCTATGATATTATATGAATTACATGGATAAATGACCGATCGTTGAAAACCTTTGCCGACATTCATTGGTGTAAATGCTTTTCCCACAATCCCTGCAATGCTATAAATAGTCAATGGTCCAGGATGGTTCAACATCCAGTCATCCATGCATCTATTATACTATATTTTGAATGGTCCGTGACATGAAACATCCAGGGGTTGCAATTTATGGCTACAGCTCGTGGTTATCCACCAATATTTTATTTTCTGTTGTGCAGCGAACATGTTTTATGACGTGTTTTATGAACTCCGCAAAATTTACACCAGTCATCCAACCTCTGAGAAGTGCAGCTCCAGACGCACCAGGTGAAGCACCATCTAACACACGAGGCTTGAAATTATTCCTTGGAAAGATGAACGGTGGAAATCATGTACCGTTTGCACAGATTGTTCCACACATAGTAACAAGGGTTCTCCTCTCAGCACTTGTCATTTTACCTATCTGCTTATCTTTTCTGGATGCTAATATCTTTGGCGGCTTGTGCATAGTGGCACAGTGGATGGTTTCGTCGCAATAAAAATTTGATAAGCTCCAAAATTATCATTTTGTAAAACATTCTTTAAATTGTCGTAAAATAGTTTCACATTAAACTTATTAAAGCTTGTAGCACGACTAGACTAGTTGCTTCTGGTGTTCTTAAACTTATACAAGGATGGCTATGACGAAATAAATATGCCCATTCTACGCCCGCGCATTGTTTTTCCGGCCATGATGGTGGACAAGTTTTGTACGTAAAAATGTTTTTGAAACCATGTTTTCGCGTAAATAAAACAGTTCGTCTCCTTTATGGTCATTAAACCTTTTAACCATGCGATGAACTGCTGTCTTGCTAACATTAAACTTGTTGGCAGCTTGTCTTGAAGTTAGTTCCTTACCTATAATTTTCTCGATGGCATTTTTCATGTTCAGCGCATGTTCCAAATGGATTTGTGAACTTCTTTCGATAGCATCGCGTAAGTCTTTTCTTGGTACCCTCGGCATGATTACTGAAATAGTAAGGCATTCTGGTAGTATCAACTATGAATTCATTCTTAAATGTTAGATCTATTGCCAGGAAATTTGTGCGTGCTCTTAGTCCGGTTTAAACTTTTATGTTCAATAACAATTGAGTACAACAATATTAAGCGGAAAATTTTTCCACCCGGTCTTTTACCATTTTTTTGATTTTATTTGTTAATGATAGGTAAAAATCGTGCAAGACCCCTATACTCATGCGAGATCGAATTAAGATTTTAGTCGAGATGTCATATATGCTTAGCGTTATTGGACAATTGTGACAGAAGTCATCGAGAACTGTCAAGAAACCGGGCCAAATTTTACGTACGGTGAACGTCAAACTCAATTTTTTCCCACTGCAATGGTTTATCCGTTCCAAGTCTTATTTATGTGTTAGTTTTTAACCATTTAACCGCAAACACATGTGTTGGGTATGTATTTTTATATATTAACGTCAAACTATCAAAATGACTTCGGAAATTCAATATTTAAGTATAATAAACCTGGTAGTTGTTTAATACAGGGTCCGGCAGTGAAACGGAAAGATTCGTGGTAGGGTTTGCAGCGCGCTGCGAAGTGGTGGGGAAGAAAATAGCCGACTTGCCAAGACCTGCATGAGTAGCCATTTTGTTTAGAATGGATCGTTGGACGGGTGCGCATCGCGGTTACGCAGTTAAAACCTATTTTTAAAATGGTGGGAGTTTAGTGCAAACGCGTCGTAACTTTCGACGGCATTTTAACAACATTTGAACAAGCTGTAATTTGTTGATAACTATTTGTATTTTGCTGATAATAGAGTAGTGGGCATAATTTGAGAAGGATTGTCTATTTAGAATACATATAAATTATTTTGGAACCCATCACAAAATTAAAGGATGTGAAGCCACCGCAAATGTTATGCCCCACTCCAACTGTTTTGTGCCGCGAACCAAAAGTTCTGTGGTCCTTTCGTTCCCAACTTATAGGAATTTTTAAGGATGCCCTGTGGTAGCGGTCTGGATGACACACGGGTTTCGGACTACATGACTACCCGGGCGACCGAATTCAGAACGGTAGGGGAGACTGGGGTCATTTGAAACAGTTTGACTGGGATGTTTTATCATTACTTTATTATGGCGACAAGGTTCTTAAGTGGTGGTGGTGGTGAAAGTTTAAGTATCCTTCCACGCATTAACATTAGAATTTTCACTATACTTATACACAAGAAATCAAATGAAGCAATTAATTTTTTTATTGTAAAATGTTTCAACTGTCCCTGTATCTGGGTCAGTTGAAACAGAGAGTGGGGTTAGTTGAAACATACTTCAAATGAATATAAATGATATCATCAATATATATTTATGAAATTAAACACACATATTCATTGGTAACAAACTTAGTTTAACATAAATAACATAAATAAACCTATTCTGAGATAAATTCTTATGCAACATAAACATAATTCAACAACAAAACAACAAAAGTTCAATTATAGATCTAAAATAGAAGGAATGGAGGAATCAATCAGATTCACAATTTAGGCACATGTAATTTACTTCTCCAGGAGCACAGCGTTCATGAGCCCACAGCCGGCAGCCAATGCACTGTATCCATGACTCCCCCGATTTACTTGGACGATAGGTTTCAGCACACACTAGGCAGTAATAATCTTCTTCCTCCTCCTCCTCCGACTGAACTATAGAATTCTTATTTTTTCCTTTCTTGTTTTTTAACGTTGCACTTTTAGCGTTTAGACTTTGCTTAGACTCTTTAGCTCTTTTCTTGCTGAGTTTATCTTCCGCTTCCTTTCTTATGGACTCCCTTTCAGGACTGTCGGTGTAAATTGCCGATTTTCTCTTTTTTCTTCCCCTATTTGTTCCTTTTCTGGGTGGAGCCTTAGGAAAAGGTCTCACCAGTTCTGGTGAAAATTGATTGCTTGTAGATGGCATAGGATCTTGGTAGGTTTCTGCCCGGGAAGTTGATACTGGAAGATGATGAGTCAATTGGGGATTTAGATTTTCTTGATTTTCAAGACCAATGTTAGGATCCGGCCTATCAGTCACAAATGACGGTGCAAAATCCAGATCGGTAAATTTGTTCCTATTAAATGGGTAGATTCCGGTGTTTCTGAAACCGGCTTGGATATTACTTTGTGTTACTGCCAGAGGAAAGGCAGTGGCCACTATACCGGGTATATCGTAAATTGTCATCGTTTTTCCGGGATGACTTCGCATCCAAGAATCGCAAGTGGAGTTTATAAATCGTTTGAATGGCCCATAAACAGACCGATCTAAAGGCTGCAACTTGTGTGAGCAATGTGGCGGAAAAGATAGCATCACAATCCCATTTTCCTTGCAAAAATCCAGTGCGTTTATGTGCATATGTGATGAATGATTATCCAGTAACAACAAGACTATATGGTTGGTAGAAGCATTTGTATGCTTCTGAAAATGTTTTAGAAATAATATAAAAGACTCATCTTGCATCCACCCTGAAGAATTGCCTGTACCTAGGGAACCAACTGGAGCATCTCTAATAAAGTAGTCATGGTATCTAACCCGCGGAAATACAAATAGAGGAGGTATAACATTTCCCAATGCATTTGCAGCTATAGCTACCGTGACCAGTGTTCCTCGCTCAGCAGATGTTAGAGCTCCTACTTGGCGAGTTCCACGCCTAGCTATTACTCTATCTGGTTTCTGCACGGTCGTGATACCTGTCTCATCAGCATTGTATACATCTTGGGCTTCGAAGTGGTGACGATCCATTACTACTTGTAGGTTGTTGAAAAACGCATCTACATTTGTTTTATTGAAGCTCGTTGCCCTAGATAAACTAGTGGCTTGGGCTGCTCTTACGGAAAGCTCAGGATTTCTATGCATAAAGGCACAGAACCAATCTACACCAGCCATTTTATTGACATCCCAGTTATTTGGTTTTGATAAATTAAACTTGAGTGTCAATTCATATGCCAACTTTCTCACTTCTTTTGCCGAAAACCCAAAATATATGTCAGCAGATTGAATTAAATATTTTGCTAGCACTTTTTCTTGCTCTGCCGTAAATACTTTATTAGGTGGTACATAGCCCATTGTTACGGGTGTGCCAAGTTTATCAGCAGCCTCCCTTTTCCGTTTATAGCGAAACAGGGACACATATTTCAAATTAAATTGCGCCGCCGCTGCTCTGATAGAGATACCTTCTTTAACTTTGTCATACGCGTTTCTATACTGTGATATATCACTTAGTCCTTTTGTGGTTTTCCTTTGACGGATTCGTGGCATCTGCAAGAAAAAATCATCATCTGTAATTGATAACCGTATAATCACTAATAAACATGGGGTCAGTTGTAACATTTCAACGGACCCCACAAAAATTGTTTCAACTGACCCCAGGCTACATTTTTCAAATAATAATTTTTATCATCAACATGAAGTAATTCAGAACAAAAAAAATACTTGTACATAAGCTCTTATTTTCAAATATATTATACACAAAAATTATTATCAGTATTGTGTATGAGTAAATAGTAATTGCGAAATGAATGGATAGAAAAATACTTACTTTGCCTCTCCAAAACACAATAGTCACTGTAGCGCACAACAAAAAACGGGCATAGCCAGGTGAAACACTAACAAGCGAGTCCGGACACGAAAGTTACCCCCTCCATGTCAATCGCAGTACGCTGTCGCGATTAGTTCTTGACTTATTTGCTTTGTTTCAACTGACCCGTGTTTCTACTGACCCCAGTCTCCCCTACGTGTAATTTAGCCCGGACGGCAAACAATACGGAACTGGGCGACCGAACTTCGTACGGTACGGAGTTCAGGCGCCCGAATGGAGACCGGGCATGGCCTGACCGAACGGACAGGTATTAAAAAACGGGCAGGTATTCAATGCACATGGCAATATTGGTTGATGTGTGCCGATCCCACATCTCCAATGTATTTAGGGTATACGATACAGGTTCCCACTTCCCACAATCAGACGTGAATGCAACAGATGGTAAAGCAGCCGTTTCAGATGTGATCAGGAGTCCACTTGATCTTGTAATGCAAGCTATTCCTTTTTGCCGCTTCTGTGCATATTTTATAACTGGGTTCTACAACCACCATGAATTGTTGAAATCCTTCACTGCTACAAAACGATAATGGCTGCTGATTAGTAGCAATCATCTTTGCAATGCCATACGAATTTTTTCGGTTGTTGTTGGTCCGCATAACCTGTTCTCTATGTTGTCATGCTAACGTGTCCGTGTCCTTCGCATCGTTGCTGTTTGGCGTACTTCCTCTGTGTCGATTGATTCTGATGTTTTCAGTGTGTCGGAAATATAAGAGTTATTGATTTAAATGAAAATACATATATAAATTCAGTTACAAAAATGTACCCAAAACGATATACATACGATGTCGCTATTGGCGGTTAAATTCTATGAGTATTTTGTATATGTCTTGCTAACTATCCCGTACTTCCCCCTGTACACGACAGTTCGGTGTCACCATCGCACAAATTACAAACGGGTTTTACACCTTTTTTATCAGCAAAGTTCCACACCCAGTTCCTCATCATTTTTAAACGAAACTGATAGAACTGTAGCAATAACATTGGTAACTAAGGGACCGTAATAATCGGTAACTAAGAGATAACAGTAAGACCCTCCGCACATGGAGCGATCGCCAAGCGATGCGATCGCAATGCAATTCACGCAATTCAGGCGACGTAAGTGATTGGTGCGATTAGGCATCCGCACACGAGAACGATTGTTTGCAAATAGGTCATGTTGTGTAGTCAATGTTTCGACGCCGCGGTAGTTAATTTACATTTGTTTGCAAGATTTTGCTGCATAAATATGAGTTCTAGCAGCAGTAGTAGTGATGAAGAGGCTACTATTGGTACTCCTGGGTGAGACGCAGGAAGCGCAGAAAGTATTGGGTACATACGTATATTGATAGGAATGTCCACAGCAGGTTATCTGTTGCTGCCAGAAGCAGATTTGTTAGCCTTCTTTCCGGCTTTGTCTCTTTTTTGTTGTCATTTTTCTTTTTGGCAGTGGGTTCGGATTGTGTTAGTGGGGCTTCTTCAATAGCATTTTGTCCCTACTGTACTCGTACCGTAGAATGGAATGTTGCCTGTGAATAGGAAGCGGGGGTAAAGGCGGTATTGAGGGAGGTAGTAGTGAAGAAGAACCCGGTTGGTGTTTCGGGAGACGTCTGTTCTGAAAGGGTTTTCATTGCAGAGTTTTCATCTTGATCGTCATGGATCTCAGATTGTTCATCAGAAACTGCTGGTAAATTCCCACTTGGTTGAGCAACTGTCCTTATGAAGGGGATTGTAAACTGCATCGCTTCTTAGTAGTACGGCTTTTGAGTTTTGGAAACATTTCCATTTTTGGAAAATTGTGCACGATCGGCAAGACTGGTGGCACCGGCGACCTGCACTATCAATCGTATCGATCGTTAGTCACGTGGAGGGCCTAAGGCCTCCGCACATGGAGCGATCGCCAAGCGATGTTCTCAATCGCAATGCAATTCATGCGACGTAATCAATCGGTGCGACTAGGCATCCGCACACGAGAACGATTGTTGTCAGATTGTTCAAGTTGTGTAGTAAATTTTTCTTTAAATGATAATGATAATTGCTTATAAATGATTTACTATTGTTTGCTAGATTTTGCAGCATAAATATGAGTTCCAGCAGTAGTAATGATGAAGAGGGATTACTTTTGTACTATTGGAGAGTGAGACGAATATTGAAAGGAATGTCCACAGCAGGTTATTTGTTGCTGCCAGAAGCAGATTTGTTAGCTTTCTTTCCTACAAAATATTCGACAATGATTCGCTCTGTATCACTACAAACTCCTTTCTTTTTTGTTGTGACATTTTTCCTTTTGGCAGTGGGATCGGATTGTGAAAGTGGGGCTTCTTCAATAGAATTTTGTCCCAACTGTACTTGTACTGTGGAATGGAATGTGGCTGGTGAACAGGCTGGAGGAATCTGAGGTGAAGGCGGTATTGAGGGAGGTAGTAGTGAAGAACCTGGTTGATCTTGTGTTTCGTGAGACATCTGTTCTGAAAGGGTCTCCATTGCAGAGTTTTCATCTTGATAGTCATGAATCGCAGATTGCTGATCAGAACTGCTGGTAAATTCCCACTTGGTTGAGCAACTGTACGAAGGGAATTGTAAACTGCATTGTTTCTTTCATGTCGTACGGCTTTTGCGTTTTGGAACCACTTTTGGGAATCCTCGGGTTTCTCACGAAAGTAGATTTCAGGTTCCTCCAACGTTATGTACGTAAAAGAGATGGAAATCATTATGTACCTCAACATTTGCAAAACTGCTGATTTCACCACCTATACTATGGATTCTACATCGACACACAACGGCACAGTAATAATCCAACAGCTTATGAAGTGCAAAATTATTTAGCGACCTATTTTGTCACTCCACAGACATTAATTCCTTGGCAGTGCAATTATTGCGTGTAATAAATAACTTTGCTTATTCGTAATTTGATGATATATATGAACATGAACAATATGAAATAACGTAATATTCACCTTAAACTTACATTGGTAGCATAACGATACCTATTTGAAATAAATATAAATATCTTATATTTATATATTTTTATTTATTTATTTATTTACAATATATATAATCTTAATTCTGAAGTTAAGAGACATGTTGATAGTATTTTCAACGTCGTTTCATGCTTTTTCTGCACAGTACCTCCTAGCATATTCTTTGATTGTATAGTCGTACAATTCTGGGTGCTTTTCCACCTCCCCAACAAATTGCATACTAAACCAAAAATCACCAAAAAAACTTCCATTTTTGGAGAATTGTGCACGATCGACACGACTGATTGTACCGGCGACCTGCGCTGTCGATCGTCAGTCACTCGCGTCGAGTTCAGTCGACAGTCGAGACAGTCGCAGTCAAATTGCGTCGTTTGCGGATCCCCACTTACTTACCATTGAAGCGGGTGGGGAAGTCAATCGCATTGCGTTCGCATCGCATGGCAATCGTGCGGAGGGCCTAAGCGTAACCAACCCGTCCTATGATGCGACCGGTACGTGAACGGACTCACCCGGACGGTCAGTAACCACGACCGGTCGGAGTCAACGGCCGCGGCCGTTGTCCGGGTAGCATTTAGGCAGAATCTACCATTGATTAGCAATAGACATGGCAATAGAGTATAAATTAAGGTTGCTCATTGGTTGTTGCTAATCGCGGGTACGTTTTGTACAAACGTTGCTAATCGCGGGTAGATTTTGTCGCCGCGGTAATAGATCATGTACTGTTGCCAATAGGGGGTATGATTTGCCTTGCCATTGCTAATGAGCGATATGTTTTGTCTACATACGTATTGCATCATCTTGTTTTGTGAGTTGTGCATAAGCGCATTTCTATATTATTTTTCGGGCGGCGGGCGTGGTCAGTGCCCTTTAATTATTATTATACGTGACACAATGAATACTGATTTGAAATTTTTCAAAATTTTTTGATATGAAGTGATAAATCAATCTGAAGGACAACAGTGTTATGAGCTGATATACTTCTAGTGAAAATTGTATTGAGTCGATAGCAGAATTTTCTGCCGAAACTAATACTTCGTGGGTGTTGCGCAGCTCCAAGACAGCATCAAAGAAGATAGTATGCAGGTAAGTAGGTATATTATTTTGTGTGTCGACACATCGTTCCCCAATCCAACGACTCGCAGTGGATTCGTGACGGAAAATTTGCAATTAAATTCGTGCGAATAAATAATTTATATTTCACCCTGAATGTTGTTTAATAAATTTCATTTTGCCAAGCATTAAATTATAATATAAGGATGCACCTTTCAGGAGATTTTTTTTGTAGATTGGTTGAAAATTTTTATTTTTATTCGTGTTTAAAATTAGACGTTCAATTTTCATATATCCTAAAATTCTGAAAATATTAATCAATTTTTAGTTTTACTAAACTAATTTCTGCACTTAATATTTGACAATGAACTGACGAACATTGGTTTGGTTGGCGCAGATTCTGATGAACTCAGTATTTGGTATTCCTATAATGTAGACATTTTAAATTTCAGAAGGCAGTACGTCTGCTACCATACGTCTTTTAATCAATCAAGATCCACTCAAAGATCATCAAAAAACCTAAACTGTGAGGTGTCAATTTCTATTCTTGTAAAAGTACAGACAAAATGGTTATAGTAATTAACAATTAAAGGTAAATAATATACCTACTCGGGAATAAGTGTATAGGTAATTATAAAACTATACGTAAATACGACAATTTTAGGACCTGTTTTGGAATGTTTTCAAAAAATACTTTAATGATGGCATAGGTGTTACGGAAGCTTGTAATTTTCACAGTAATAAATTAGAGCTGGAAATGGACGAAGGTGATATCGCAAGTGCTTCTGTCAATCCAAAATACAGAACAGTAAAATATTGGTACACTGAATAGAGAAAAATTAATTTAGTCTCACGCACTGGTCTTGGGTCATTAGAGGTATCGGCTTTACACAGGTTTTACAGGTTTTCATCACCTGTATTTCTCCCATAAGCTACAGTACAACATGATGTGTATTAAAACCGAATATATTTTTATTACGGATGTCCAAAATATTTGAAACATTATCCCAAAATTTGTATCGCTCTGTAGAGTTGTGCTGGGTATAAAAACAATATTTAGAAAGAATGGAAGAAAGAATTATTGTAAACTAGACTTTGTCGTTTTTGTTGGTGAGGAAGTAAATAAAAGTAGAAACTTCGGCTTGGACTAGTTTTATTTTGTGCTTGGGCTATTAATTTCGGGTTATCATACCCATCATCAGGCCGTGCTGAAAAGTAAGATTTTGCACATATAAGAAACAAGAAACACATTCATCTTACGTACAAATATTTGGATATTTGACAATTACAATAACAATAAATATAATACAGTTACAATATATAATTACCGTCAATATCAGTTGGAAGGTGCGTAGGATGTATGTCACTGCCAGGAACCAGCCCCGATACGTGTCTATCATTGAAGATGTCGTAGATAAATATGAATAAATGAGGCGCTTCGGGTTAGACGTAGCCATGAACGCGGTAAAAATGTAGCTGAGAGCATGCGCATTTAAATAAAATATAGAAGGAGCGGGTTGGTAGCAGTGACAGACGCTCGGGTGTTATATTGGTAGCAGTTTTGTGTATACTACGGCGGCTAACAGACAGATATAAACATTCAATGTAAAAGGGACGATGAATTGTGTATAGACAAACGAAAACGAGACAATCAAATCGAAACAACAAATAAATAATTTAAATTTATCAATTAACCATGTCGAGAGGGAGATGCCAGTTGAAAACCAGTGTGAAAATGAAATAAATATGAAATAAATTAAATGAAATGTCGGTAAAGCTGGGTACCATGTAGGCTTGTAACCTCGATCAAGATGTTATCTCCATTTTCCTTTTTGTGTTTTTCTATATGATAAAATTCATAAAAGTCAATAAGGGGAAATTTGTTGACCTGCTTGATGAGCTTCATGTTGTCAATATTTGTTGTGTGGCCGTTCTCAATCATGTGCTGACCAAAAGTTGAATGGTTATTAGTTCTAGTATGTTCTTTAAATCTGATATCCAGTGAGCGCATGGTTTGTCCAATATACATTGATTCACAGCAATCACAAGAAGCGGTATATACCGCTTCTCTTGTGATAGCCGGTCTTATCTTTGCAATTGTTCAGGATTTTAAATATGTTTGTTGTATTATAATTAGTGAGGGTTATGTTGTGAAGGTTAAGTAAATTTTTAAGTTTATTTTGAATGCAAGGGAGGTAGGGGACAGAAAAATATAAATTTGAGGGTTTTAAATGGGGGTAAAAGGTTTTGATAAGATTTGTTCTTTTAATAGGATTATGCAGTGACGTAAGGTCTTGTTTAGTGTAATTATTATTAAAGCCAATTTGGTGGATGATGTTAAGTTCATTGTTGTAGGACTGAAGGTCAAGAGGGGTGTTTTCTAGTCTATTGAAGAAATATCCGAATGAAGCGAGTTTTATATTAGGGGGTGTTGTGAATGTTTGGGGATAACTATATCGGTAGTGGTGGGTTTTCTGTAGATGTCATATCTGAGTTTATTATTAAATTTAGTAATAGATAAGTCAAGGAATTTGAGATTATTTTCTTGTTCTTTTTCAATAGTGAACTTTATATTGGAAATTTGATTAATTTCGTTGAAAAAGGTGTCCAAATCTTGGTTAGCACCTTGAAAAATGCAGAATATGTCATCCACATACCTCCCCCACAAAACGATGGACTTACTAAGTGGTAAGTTCATAATTTTGTGCTCAAGTGCTGCTAGACATTGTCGGATAGTATATTTTGTATATCCCTTTCCTAGCTCATCTAATAAAAAAGATATTCGGTTTTAATGTTTTATATAGACCATGTTTGCGTTGCGCTTATAGGGGAATAATGCAAGCGATGCAAAACGTTTGAATCTATGTGTATTATGCGGTATTTAGATGTACAACTAGAGCTACTTATTTTACATATTTTTTGTTTTAAAATTGAATGAAAAGGTCCCCGAGTATGAAACTTTAGGTGTCTCCTTCCACATTAACGAGGATCCATAGTGTGGTAATCATAACACCTATAATGAGAAGAGCTCACAATTAACCATGTACAAAAAACATTATAGGCAAAATATACCGCTGATTAGCAATGGCAAGGCAAATCCTACCTCCTATTGGCAACAGTACATACGCAAATTACCGCGGCGGCATAATCTACCCGCGATTAGCAACGTTCTTACAAAACGTACCAGCGATTAGCAACAACCAATGAGAGACCTAATCAATGGTAGATTCTGCCTAAATGCGTCCGGGTACATAAAACCGCGCCCGGACGCAGCTGCGGTACGCGTGAGAAACCCGGGTACACTGACCGTCCGGGTGTACCCGTGTACTGCGAGCTCTAACCTGTCGACGTTTTGGCTGTGAACTTGCCTCACCCAACTTCGAAAATTCGAAACAATATCGACCTTTATTATGCTAAATTCTGCTTTTTTTTGTGCCATTTTGTGAAGTATGGTGCTGTGCCTGTTTTCGAGTTATAAGCATTTTCTGTTTGGGAGCTATACGTTTTGGGAGTCCATGGCCATCAGGCGTCAGTGAGGCGATGTAGGCGATGTGTTGCCAGGTCTACCGTTTTAGCGGTAGTTCTACCGTGTTTCACTTCAGGCTACCGCTCTACCGTTCGGTAGTTGAAATCTACCGTTTTTATTGTTATCGCCGAAAAGGCAACATTTGGACATATTTAATAGATATGAAGTATATCTACGTTACTATTTTCTGTACAAACAATGAATTTGATAGACCCAGAAGTAATTTTAAGTTCTGAAAAGGACTCTATTGTTCCACTGGTATTTTATTTTCCACATTTAGGGACGAATGTGCAACAACTGGACACCGAGTAGCCCGTACTTCGTAATTCTGATAGAAATTATAACAGAGATGCAGGTATAGAACAATTTTGGAATGAAATAGATCAGGTAAAATATGGCGATGGGAACAAAGTTTATAAAAACTTAACAATTTTTGTTTTTAATTCACTCTGTCTTCCCCATTCATCCGCAAATGTGGAGAGAATTTTTTCCACAAGTCAACTAATTAAAAACGAAACAAATAAATCGGTTGTCCACTTCGTCACTCGTTGCTTTATTACAATCTAAATTATATCTTATAAAATAATGCTTTTTTTTTTTTTTTAATATGAAAATTAATTAAACAATTTTAGGAAAACATAATAAGTAATAGAATTTATTCAAAGTCTATTTTTGAGATTTTGAGTAATGTTTATGTATTTTATAGATTGACAATCCACGTTTATGCATATATAAAACATATTGTCAAACAAAAGACTTTGTGCTAGCAAGAAGGTAAAATTGACTTTGTGTTATTAAAAAGTTTATTTATTTATTGTCTACAACAATATTCTGTAACAAATATATTTAGATTGTTAAATATATATTCATATATATGTAGTTTACGTTGTTAAACAAAATACGTGTTGTGTCTGAAGTTGAGAAGAAATATAGACTTTATTTGTACCTATTAATAAGAAGTTTATTTATTTCACTGTATATGGAAATGTTACATAACAAGTAAATATATGACTTTCAGCGCATTATTAAGACGTTTACTTATATTGTGGTAAATACAGTTATATTTTACAACGTCTACCGTTGTTCCCTTCAAATCTACCGCCTTTTTGCACGCTGCCTACCGCTATCCTAAAATTTTACCTGGCAACACTGCTCGCAGGCACCGCGTGTGTTGATAATACATAGGTTTTTTTCTTGTTTTTGTCTCTAATCAAGTAAACCTTAAAGAGTGACAAATTATGTTTCTAATTCACTATACATAGTACATATTTGTCAAAAACAAATCATAGCTTGTAGAAAAACTATAATATAATTTTACATTGCAGATATTGCATTGTTCGTAATTATTGCGATACATGCCATGTATTGCCAGTAATAATTAAATTAAGATTGAGATATACAAATAACAACTGTTGTTGTAAACTATTATTTTGATATGGTATTTTTGTTGAATATACTGTTATTGAATGCTCTTATGAGTTTATTTGAAGACAGTAAGATAAAAACTGTTTTTCAGGTTATAAGTTATAACTTACCATCGTGTTGGTGCTTGGAACTTAACATATAATTTAGTGACATTTAATTCAGCATCACAGCAATTAAAAAATTATATTGTCATTATTAATGATTTCATCAAAGAAAAACTAATTTTTGTCAGTTAGTAAAAATTCACAAATTCACAAAACAATAATCTCTACAATAATAAAGACGCAAATGTATTTTAAATAAATATAACAAAAGCATCCACAAATACATTTTATTTGTTGCACTCGCAGATGGAGCATAGTGTATAGAAAATAAAGCTATTTTCCAGTTATGACTTGCTTTTGGTGAATAAAATAGATTTGTAAATGCTCTTATGTGTTGTATTCAAAGAAATGTGTGGCAGAGTAACGAATATTACCAGATTTTCTTCATATTGCCTTATAAACGACGGACTTTATATGCATAAAGCGAGGGCTTTATTACGGCGTGACGTCATGCGCACAACCGAATGAAAATGGAACCGTTTCCATGGAAGAAAACCATTAATAATCAGATAATAGTGTTTATGGTCCTTGAACAAGACATTGTCGATATAGAAGAAGAATTGGTTGATAGACTATTCCCGTCGGCGCCAGAAATTGACATGCCAGGCGTTTTCCAAAGAATTTGTCTACGCTACATCGAAAATGGTGACCGATATTTCAAATAACTTTGAGTAGTGAATCTCTTCTTAGTTGTAATAACTTTTTAACTAAAATATATGCATCGAGTTTTGAGTAACTGATTCTACGATTACATATTAATCCGGCTCCTCCACCACGTAAGTCCCACTGGTTCATATTCTTTAGAAAGCCTACAACTCTTTTCTGGCTAGGACATAAGAAAACATTGATTTGTTATATTATTGATTTTGACTAACCGCGTGTTCTAATAATAGATCGTTTGTCGGACAAACGCGTTGAAGTATTTTGTACATTCAAGAGTAAAACATACGTAGTTTCCAAAACTATAAACAAAAATAAATACTACCACTTAACACAGTCATCAAAAAATTGCTCAAAATTTGTGTCGAAACTAAACCTATCATATCTTTTGCATCAACATCATGACCATTAATTACTGATTCCAACATCGAGATTGTATATTTTATGTTATGGAACTTAACGCTCTATGCTGAATTAGATTAATAATAACACGTTGAATAAGTTTACTGTAGCACATTTTCACTAAAATCCCGTTTTATGCGAGCGGACTCAATTATTAACATTGTTCTGAGCTGTTAAGTATTCTTCTGTTAAGTAGAGGCAATCTAGGACAACTAGACCCATCAAAAAGTGAGCCAGAGCCGGCCTGTTAGTGGTGTCAGGAAGAAATACTGCTACTATCCTGGCTTAAATTTTTGAAAATATTATCAAATGATTGGGAGTTATTAGAATAAACGAAAAGAAGATGAAATTACATCAGCTTGACGTTAGAAAAAAAAAGATACTGAAGACATAGGAAAAAAGTGCTGCTTGGAAAAGTCTTGGCTATAAAAAAACACACGGAATATAATAATTTAAACATGATTATATAAAATATATAATTATAGTAAAGCCTCCTTCATGGAAGACAAACCTCAACCACGTATTATACCACACAAAAAAATCTTAGCAAATGTCAATGTAAACCGCACGCTGTTATACTACGGTATTCGTTTCGTATAAGGCATTCCTGGAATAGTTATTATTGTGTTTATACTGGCATTGTAAAAACGGCCCTTAAAGTACTATTATCTTGTAATCCTTTCACGTTGAGCGTGTAGTGCAGCGTTTTCCAACCTTTTTTCGCCGTCCTCCCGCTCTCGGCTGTCTCAATAATCCGGTCCACTCCAAGGTGGGCGCGCCCCACTGGTTGGAAACTACTGGTGTAGTGGTATGCGGGGCGCTCTGTGCCCAGTTTTTACAAGAGCAGAGCGTGTTAATATTAGGAAATTATAACATGACTTCGTTAATGTGTTTAACTGTAATAATTTTGGATGTCTGAACAAGTTCTACATTCTACATTACAGTTGGCAACAATTTTTTTTATTTGTTTTTGTTTCTGTACTTGTTATCTTTCAAGTTAAAACTATCATCACATTACTGCAGCCAGAAAATAATATACAGGGTTTTCAATTTAAAGAAAACTGTGTATTTTGTCCGCAACGGTGCATAAATAAAAATGAAAAAATGCAAACAAGTCTTGTAAAAAATATTTTTAATTCGATATGTACAATAACAGCGGGAAATAAAAAAATAATTGCATCGGACAGGAATTGGTAGGACACCCAAATTTATTTTCATAGAACTGATAATATCTTAAATATAAATAAATTTAAATAAATAAATTTTTAGGATGGTTGGAACATGGTGCCCTGTCTTCTGTCTTCTAGTATAAATCTGATTTACAGAATGTGGCAAGTTTTCGGAACATTTTTTGTTTCGTTTAATATCAGCGCGTGTCTAAAGTCAGTATAATATCAGCTTACTTTAATTTAAAGTGGAAGAACTCGAAATCCCAGAAACCTCAATCGAGAAGTTTAACCAAAGGGCCCACTTGCGTATTTAACCATAGCGGTCTTTTTGCAATTATGAAACAATGCTCATTGCGCTGTGGGGGAGTTAATATACATACAACTTATTATGGAACGCTAATGTAGGTAGCGTAGACTACTTTGTACTTCCCTCGCTTTATAAATGTATCGTGTGTCCCAGTAAAGAATGCACCATCCTTTGCAAAGCTTTTAATTAAACGCGAAATGTGAAGTCTAGTTTATACGATATTTTGTATCATTTGCGTTTTGCATTATTTTTTTAAACTTTTTATTTAGATAATTCTGAACTATAACAAAACATGTTTGATAAAAGAATCCCTAATATGATTTAGTCGTTTATTTTACTATCCCCAGTCTTTTTACTAATATGCCTTAGTTTGCGGTTTAATGGCAGGAATATGGTATAAATATAATGAGAAATTTTCTTCATAAAACATCATTATCGCATGTTAAAACGTTGTTGCCTAATTTCCAGAATAAAAAACCTACAAAAAATTAATAATTTTAAAATGTTAAATTCAAAGATATATTGATTTCCGGGTGGAAACCGCGTTGAGGACTTTGACGCAGTCGACGTTTCGCTTTCTGTTGCAAGAGGCATCTTCAGGACTAAGTATTAACCAAGTGCTAAGAAGATGCTGTCGTTGTTGGGAGGGGCTTTAGATATGAATGGAGTGGTGTCACCAGATGGTGCTTGGAGTGCCCCACTCGAAGTGGAAGGGTTAGGGTTACCAGGTAGTGGGCCAGAAGGGTCCGGGTTTCCACCCGGAAATCAATATCATTGACTCAGACCGCGAAAGTCTACAAACTAGATGTTATATTTATTGCCAGGTAACATTTTTTTAGTTTCTTTTTGTTGGGTGGGCCGTCAAAGCTCTGGCCGCGCCCATAAATGAGTTTGACACCACTGATGTAAATGCTATTTTACACTACACTACTTCGTCTTTTTCTAAATTTCTTTTTAATACCTAGGAAGAAGTTTTAAAGTAACAAGATATGGGTACACTAGACATTCGTTTTTATAATAATAATAATAATTATCTATTTCATAATAATAATTATCTATTTCAGAATAGCCAACCTGGTGAAACCAAAACTATATTTTTAGCATTTAAGGTTATGTTATTTCTTTACTTTATGACTGTTTATTTCTGCAACATTTTCTGTCAACATGTCAGTGTAAATTAATTTACAAAAAATAAACCATCTGTACAAAGCGCATCGCGCAAATTTGTGGTTAAACGTATACGTCTGTGGTATGTTTAAACAAAACAAAATGTTGGGACTGTTGGCAGACCTTACAAATGTACATGCGTCTATGCTAAGATAAAGTGCAGAAATATAATATGTACCAATGCCCTTTTTTTGTCTTCAAAAAAGTAGGGACCAATGATTCCTCCAGCCCATAGTGCACACACAGAGAGAAATTTTTGTTTGATTCAAATAAATATGCATTAACTCAAAGAAATTTGTTGTTTCAATAGAGGCAAAGAAATATTTATTTGCGGATAAAAACGCATTTATTTGAAATATTTGTTTGGTAGAAAGAACGTTGATTTGTGTCAAACAACTTATGTTTCCAGTTAAAAAGTTTGCAATTTGTGTATTATAAGAAATGAGATTTATTTACTTCAAATAATTATGATTGTGTTGAGTGAAAGAATAATATTTTTTAAATTAACAAAATTGTTGGTCGAGTTAAAATGCTTAAAATTATTAATTTGTTGAAGGAATTAATAGACAAGAATTTTTCGGAAGACTCGCGCCATGATGTGTCACCTCCTTTTTGGGATGTCGCACATCCTCGAGCAGTGCTTGGTCTTCCCAACCCAACATATAGTCAAGGTTAAGTTAGTAAAGTGTACTCTGATTTGGAATCGCAACTTGAACCTGCAGGCACTGTACTCTAAGTTCTACACTGTCGATCACGCGGCTTTATACTCTCGAAATGTACGAAGTGCGAGGAGAGATTTTACAGCGCCATCTAACAATACAGTTGGATGACATTAAAAATATATTTATTTGAATCAAAATATGATTTCTTTGGTGGAAGTAAACCTATTTTAAAGCCAAAACAAAAATATTACTTTAAAGGAAATAAATCTCTTCTTGTGTACAAATATATTTATTTTAATCAAAATATGATTTCTTTGGCGGAAGTAAACCTATTTTTAAGCCAAAGACAAAATATTACTTTAAGCGAAATAAATCTCTCCTTATATACAAATTTATATGTTAGAATCAAAATTATATGTATTTCATTGGTGTAAAGAAACGTTTTTTTAAAATCAAAACTAAAATATTACTTTAAAGGAAAGTAATTTTTGTTTGTATCCATATATATTTATTCCAGTTAAATAAATATTTCAAATAAATTAATCTCTGCAAGCAAATAAACTAGAGTATTCAATGAAGTAAATATTGTTGGCGTCAAAGAAACATGTTTTGACCCAAAAGAATAAATTCAAACAAATACATTTCTTTGAAACAAGAAATCTTTTCTATCTGTGCACCAAACAGTGCATTTTCGGGATGCATTGGTTTTTCTTGAAAAGCATGTGGATTTTCACTACCCCAGATGAGACAATTTTGGCGATTCACATCCCCATTCAAATGAAAATGGGCCTCATCGCTTCATATGAATTCGTTTTGTTTCGTAAAACCCAGTTCACAAATGTACGGCGTTTCTGGTGGTCCGCAGGTTCAAGTTCTTGGGTAAGTTGAATTTTATAAGCGTTTAGTTGCAGGTGTTTTTTTAAAAGTCGTTGAGTAGTGCCAAATGATAGATTCAAGTGCTGTGAACGGTGACTGAATGACGTGTTTGGTGCTTCTTCCACACTATCACGCATACGAGCAATATTTTCATCTGCACGCCATCTGCGTTCATAGCGAACTCTTGGTTTATCAATAACTAACCACTTCATACAAATATTTGCAGTAGATTACGAATTGCCCGCTCACTTGGAACATTATCGCGTCCAAACAGTAGTCGACTTTTTTTCGCGTAATCGTCTGCTTTCATAATTAACTTGCACGACATTTACGCGTTGCTGCACAGTATATGTCACCATGATGAATTTGATGTCAGAATTTGAATTGCCATGTCTTTAGATACCAACTGTTAAAATGCAAACTTCCAACATTCATTAACCGAAAATTGCCCGCAATTCAAATCCTAAAGCCTAATTTGGATCACGAGGTCTTGCGATCTAACCCCACTAGGCTTTTTCCTTTGGGGTTATTTGAAGGAAAGGGTTTATGTCAATAAACCTGATTATTAAAATGTATCATTAAAATGTACTTGTACCTACTGAAATCGATTTTTAAACATCACAGTAGAAATTGCAAGAATCGCCAAATCTAGATTGCGTTGAAAACAACTGAACAAGTTGGAATAAACACAACTTTATTAAACACGTTTCTAGGTAATTTTTCATTATAATTAATTTAGTAATTATAAAATGATAAGCCTACAATTAAACACAATGTTAAAAATAAAACAAGATCGTAAGGTAATAAAAAAATTCTTAATTCAATGTCAGTAACTGTTCAAAAACGTTGCCGTTTTCCGCTAAACATGCTTTAATTCTTTTAACGCATTATTGTTGGTGGCGTCCCTGATTGCGTTAGCACATAACTCATTGCAAGCAGCTTTCATGTTCTCCTTATCAATTATTGGGTTCTCATAAACTACGTCTTTAATAGCTCCCGAAATTAATAAATCCATTGGCGTCAAGTCGGGGGAATGCGGTGGATATTTGTATGGCCTATTAAGCGCATTCAACCGATCGCCGATTATCGCTCGTTAAACAAACCGTCCATTTGAAACCAGCCTATAATGGAGGACCCAATAACTAATAAGGAGAACATGAAAGATAAAGTTCCAGCTCCTTTCAATGGGTTATGTGCTAACTCTATCAGGGACGCCACCAACAATAATATGGTAAAAGGAATAGTAGCATGTTTAGCAAAAAACGGCAACATTTTTTAACAGTTACTGAAATAGAATTAAGCGGTTTTTTAAAATTTTCTTAACGTTTTGTTTTATTTTTAATATTGTGTTTCATTGTAGGCTTATAATTTTATAAATACTAAACCAATGATAATGAAAACTGACCTAAAAAAAGCTTGTTTTATTAAAAAGTTCTGTTTATTCCAACTTGTTCAGTTGTTTTCAACGCAATCTAGATTTGGCAATCTGTGCAATTTCTACGGTGATGTTTAAAAATCGATTCAGTAGGTACAAGTACATTTTAGGTATAGGACATCGTACACAAAGTTGATCTAAAATTTTTCATAGAATTGAGAAATGTATTAATATGTTAGGGTTGCCATTTGAAAAAATCGACTTTTAGTACTTTTCTCGAATTCAAGTTTGATCTTATAATTTGAACACCCTGTATAACTTTTAGAAGAGTTCTACCGATGTGTCGATAATACGTTACCTTCACAACAATTTCGCCGGACGACTTTTTTCCAACGGTCAAAGGAGATAATTTATAAGTAGTTGAAAGTAGCCGTGCAGCTGTCATTTTTTAATAAAAATAATTAATTTCTCAAAAATGACACACGTTAGGTATAGGGAATGTAACATAAAATTTAACTAAAATTTAATGAAGATTTCAAAAATGCGTTAAAATACAAGCTGTTCCATTTGAAATATAAAAGATGACATCATTTCCGGTGTAACCGGAAGTAACCGAAAACTCAAAACATTTTAGTTGAGACGATCGTGTCCAACAATATAAGTCCACAAATTTTCAATCTGTCATTTCATTTGGTTCTCCATATTCTTCTAATGGCAGCTCGTCGTGGGAGACCCTGTATATTCTGTGAACCTGGAATCGCAAATTGCTGTATGAGCATTATTATATTTTGTTTTTGTTTTTGAAATAATACCGTAATTGATAATATCGCAAAAATATGGCACTATTTAGAATTTCAAGAATGACGCCACTTCCGGCAATATCGGAAGCAATGCTATCCTCAAGAAAATTAAAAACAAAACAATTGTGGTCTAATATCACTCCAACAAATTCCATTGGTTTAGTTTCATAAATAAAGAAGATAGCAGTTTTGTGCAACTGGGTTGGCAAACTGCGGCACTGTGCCAAAAATAAGCATTGATGAACATTACATTTTTATGTTCGGAATATTATCCAAATTGATAATATTGCAAAAAATATAAGATACCGTTTAGAATTTCAACTGTCACTTCCGGCAAACCCGGAATTAATACTACACTCAAGAATAACAAAAAAGAAACTATATATTGTCTATTATCACTTCACCAAATTCCACCCTCCTTGTTACATAAATAAAAAAGTTATTAATTTTGTCCAGCTAGATTCGCAAAATGCCACACTGTGCGACGTGCAATTGCTGAAATCGAACCACATTTATTGGAATTAGTTACGGAGAATTTTGCTAAAAGAATGGTATCATGTCGGCAGTCATGGAGGACACTTGGTCGACATCATATTTCACACATAAAATTGCCAAGTCTATACTTTACACTAGCAACAATAAAATTCGGATTTTTCAATTATCTCGAGTTTTACTAAAAGAACAAATCCTAAAGCCCAATTTGGATCACCCTATATTATAGTGTAAAATAGCGTTAACTGAAACGTGAGCTCTAACGCACGTTTACTTTAGCTGGCTCCGAGTATAAATATTAAATTGTATGCCAGTTCTTGGCGTATGACAGTTGGGGTTTTAATGACAATTTTGTTTGTTTGTGTGATATGAATGGTATTTTTAATAATAAAAAATATATTTTTTGAAGTCATTTATAAGGTAATAAATTAACCATGGACAATAAATTAATATAAATATAGATATGCAATAACTAATTAAATATAAACACATTAGTGTATAACGCTCTTGTCATAATTATTTAAATTAATCCCAAATGCTGACGCGAGCTGTCGCAACCAGATGGTGTCGGCTGGCACAAGCCCCTTTTCACAAAAACAGATAATCCTGACGGGATAATAAGCGATCTTCCCAGGAAACACCTCGAGACATCGCGAACAGAGCCCGGAAAGTTATGAATCTTCCCACTTATATAGACATCTCCCGTGACTCAATATTACAGGGTTTAAGAGACGTAATTAATATTCCTTAACGTAATTAAAAAAGTTTGTGGTGGAAAATTAATAAATTCATTAGCTGCCTCCAGATAACGAGCGCGGCCAAAACCGTGCACGGCCCGCTCGATTATCGCACGAGACAAGAAACAAATGCGAAACAACTCGAGCAACGTCTGCGTGACGAAATTATCTGGAAAGCGGGCCACGCTCCCTTATCTATTCAATTGTTTCGGCATTCCGCTCGAACATTATCAGCTCGTTATGCGTTGGCAAATCTACCCGCAAACCGTGATATTGTTCTATTCTATACAAAATGTGTATACATGTGTATAATTTTGATATTCCCGCAAATTCCCGCACTTAGCGTTAATCCAGTGTTTTTCAAAGTTAGATTTCACAACTGAACAACAGCGCAGATAAATATAATTATACTTTTAAATAACAACTAGTGACCACTAGTTGTGGCCCGCAGAAACTGATAGGCAGCATAAATGGGCCAACCAGCATTGTCGGTTTCTTTTACGGGACACTATATACCTAATAAAACAATAACACACATAATAAAACAAATTAAAGAACATTTCACTTAAAAATTCGTAAAACTGCTGGAGATATGCGCATAGTTGCTCAATCAAGAGGGAAAATGTGTCTTCAACTAACATATTTTTGCGGAAACTTACTGGTAACCAAATTTACTTACTGAAATAATATTTACTAGAATCCTAATTATTATAATACAATAATTTATTTCATAATTAAATAGTATTTTACCAAATACAATATTCAAGAATGGATATGTGAATTTGAAACCTGAAGAAATAAGTCAAGACCTGAAATTTCACTTTTGGTTAACACAATTGCGTCACGCTGCATAACGGATCTTTACAATCGAGGCTGATCAATTCTCTCTACAGGCCGGTCCAGACATAACATCTTATCGAACGATAAAATGGTCATGCAAGTCGTTCGACAAAAAGTACAGGGATTAGCGTGTCCACACGTTTCCAGTTTATCGGTCCCCAGCCCAACAGTCCATACGTAAGAACTGATTGCACCAGTGAGCAGTAAAATGTTCTCAGTGCCCGCACAGAAACAACAAAGCTCAGTCTCCTGAACACGTACACCATACGACGAAGCCGATTAACCACCAAACCCAAATGATGATTCCATCTCAGGTGTTCATCTATAATAATACCAAGATATTCAATTGAGGTCTGTCGCAAAATGGAACCACACTGGCATCCCACTCCATGACAATCAAATTCATGCACTACACACAGAGAAATGTCTAAGACATTCGTTGTCTTGCCGAAATTTACTCCGAACAAATCAATAAAGTTTTCAATTTAGATGAGCTTTTTGAATCAAACCTCACAAATTTCTCCTTTGAAGCGACATTTTGTTTCCAAGTAAAACTACATTGGATAATTTTAAAAGTTCTTATTTGTTCTTTTAAGAATATAGTGTGTTGCATTGAACAATTCAATATATTCCAATGAAAACAACTATTGCATTGAAACAAGATCATATATGTAAAATATGGTGTTCAAAACTAGTAAAATTAGTTGGTTGATGCAAGAGACGTTTTGTGTGAACCAAGTAACCAAATGCTTAGTTTAAAATATCGGGTGGTTTCATTGTGCGGAAAACTTAAGAGTTTGCGCGGTTTGTGGCACCAGACTGACGCGACGTAGAACGGCGACAGTTTTTAGATACGCAGTATATGAGGACTACATTCTCCAGTCTCACTCACTACCCTCACAACGTTAACTCCTTGCAAATATATTGGTTATAGTGGTAAGCAGTGTCGCTTTGATATACGCTTGATTGTATCTGCAGTTTTACATGTGATAATGGACAGCGTGGATGATTTTTCAATTTCATCAGATCATCTTAAAACGATATTTGACCGTAAGTATATGCGTATATCTACTTTTTATGCAATTGTTAATACACTATGTGCATTCTATGTTTGCAGACCATAAAATAACTGTGCAAAACATAACAAAAGAACTTATTCTGGCTATTGGAGATCGGATTGTTTTCCGGGAAGCGGTGAAGCTAAGAGGAGATTAAGAAACATCTAAGGTGAGAAACCGTATTATAATGGCCAGTTGCAGAAAGGCCCATCAAGTCTTGTTGACTGCTTAGCTCTTAACTGTACTAATTACTGTATCAGGATGACATTTTTTTGTATTTTTGATTGTATTTTAAATGATTTTTTTTTCTTTTATAACAAGTTATTGGGTTTATATCAGTATGGCACCTACTTGTTTGAAATGTATTTTTATTTTTATAATAAATTAATGTATTGGTATATATGAACTTTTTTTACCCATTGTCTTTGCTACATGACTAAAAAAATATATGTCTTACAAAATAATTGCTTAATTGATGTAATACCACATAATCCACATATTATGTTTTGATTCGATTTGTCAGCCAGAAGAATTATTCTTGCTAGTAAATATGATTAAGAAAGTAATGTGCTATTATAATAATAACAAAACAACAAAAACATTCACTTCAAATCAATATATTATGTTGAATGTAAATTACTATTACTTGCTTTGAATTTTTAACGCACTTCGTTTAAAATGACAGTTACTTGCTTTGAGAACAAAATACTCTATTCAGAACACTAAAGGTGTTGAACCAAAATTACAAATGTGTCTCTGAAACATTGGTTCTTCCAAGCAAAATAACCTATTACTTATTCCGATAGCTCTTTTACTCTCTTTAAGACATCATATGGTTGCATTAAAACAATATTAGTTTGGTCCAAATGTTAAAATATTTGAAATAATACTACAAAGTTTCATTCAAAACAACATTATAGTCCTTTCGAGTTGATGACTATTTGGTGCAAGTCAATAGTTTACTCGTTCCAACTAATTTTATCTTGAACGGAGCACTTGACACATTTGTACTGAGAAAATATTGTCTTGGTTGAAGTGGATAGTTATTTCGTGGATATGGAAATCAACCGTTGTTTTGATGCAAAGCAATTATTTGAATTGAGCATCCTTTCTGTGTGTGTACTAAACTGTTAAAATCATCTCCCTGAGACTGACGGATCTTAAAGGCAACAAACCCCGATTTGCTAATGTTCAAAGACAGAAGATTCCGGTCTAGCCAGTCCTTCATTTCGGATAAATCATCAACAACCATTTGTTGCATTTGAACCCTGCTCGTACCCTCGACAAAAAGGATTGTGTCGTTCGCATAAGAAATAATCGTGCCATTCGGCTGTAGAGATATTAGATCGTTAATATATAACAAAAACGATACAGGTCCCGATACGGTTCCCTGGGGCACCCCCGAGCTTAATGTCATCTCTGCACTAATTAGTTTACCAATTTTTACTACCTGATTTCTATTACTTAAATAACTACAGAGGAATTTCCATGGCACACCTCTGACTCCCAAAACACTCAGTTTTATCAACAACAAGGCGTGGCTTACAGTGTCGAAGGCCTTTGCTAGATCTAAAAACATACGGCAAAACTGTCAAATAAAACGCATGTTTGTCCACATGCGCCAACGTCTCGAATCAATTGTCATAAAATGATGCCTCGCAGCTCAGATTTTCAACTTATCGTACAAACTTACTACACGTCTACACGCTCCCTCTTGATACGACTTGTCTGATTCGACCAGTCGTTCGATAAGACGTTGTGTCTGGACCGGTCTTAAGGTGCAAATAAATAGGACATTAGTCAGGATAACACCCAGGGACTACCGGGTATATTAAAGGCATGCAGCAAATGTTCATGGTATTGTTTTAGCTTGTTTTGGTAAGCACGAATTAATCCATAGCAATAGAACCTTGACATTGTAAGGCAGAGGCCGCACACTGAACGAGCAGGCAGCAAGCGCACGCTGCTTGCGTCCTAGAGACATTTTTCACGACGCATACCCGCACACTGAGAGAGCAAAGCAAGAGCACAACACTCAAACATGACGTTGTGACATATATTTTCATAAAAATATACTTTCAAAGATAGTAATCAGCCCCCACCTCTTAAAAATAAAATTGTGGTAAGTACAATAATTTGTGAAAAAATTATTACTCAATGAAAACAAACTTATGTATTATGTAATTTGATTATTTCTGCATTTTATGCTAATTTATAATTTAAAGAACATGTGGCTTATTCAAAATATCACAAAAAACATTAGTAGCTATATCGCTGTCATCGGAAGATGACGATTTTCTTATGAGGCGTTTAATTAGAAAACGTAAGAGACGGTACTGGGTCCATCCGTATAATGGTAATATTAATAAGGTTGGAAATTTTAATGTTTTGGAAGAGATAAAAAAAGACGATAAAAATTTTTATGGTTATCGAATGTTGCAGAAAACTTTTAATTTACTAGTGGGTTTAGTTCGGCCGTGTTTATCTAAAAAATACAAGCTTTCGAGAAACAATTTTACTGAAGAACGTTTATTGATACCTAACACTAAGGTAAGTCAAATATAAAAATATAATATTAAATAGTAACAGTGGTGATAATACTAAAGTTATGCCAAGACAGCGTGCCTGGCGGTGCTGTGTTGCAAATCGCCAAAGAACCATGCAGAATGACACAGACAAATGATAATATATTTCTTTTCTATTCCTAAGTTGAAAATTTATTTTATTCAACGAGGTCCAAAATTTCTCTTTGAAAGGAAATTTGTCTCATATGAGGAACTATGCTTAGGTGAAATTCGCATGAATCCTTTTCTGTATGTCTTATTTCATCAGATTCTTTTTGTTCATGGTAAAATATTCTATTGCGCCTTTATCTACCGCGCTTAGTGGTCTCTTGCACACACTGTCTTTATTACTGGAAGCTTTTGTTGTATTTGAAGAGGTTGTTTGACGTATTTCATTCATGGTATGGACACAAATTTCATTCTCGGCGTCTCGAACGCACTTGGACTTGGTAGTAAACTATTACAATCAAGTTCAATATTATTCTTAACTCTGGATTTCGTATTAGCAGTTGCCCTTCATATTGCGAACAGCCACCATTGGATGAATTTTGAGGTGACTATAAGTTTTCTTCGTGCGGTGTATTTTTTGAAAATAGATTGAAAAAACCTTTAATATTTTTCCAGATAATATTCCCTTTTTAATCCCGCACCAGATTCACTTTTACTTTTAGCATTCAAACAATGCATATAACTTGACCAAATAATATAATTTATTATTATACAATGTTTTTCTCATAGGTATTTGGCAACTGGATCATCATTCAGATCAATGTCGTACATTTTTATGAGAGGGAAAACAACTATAGGAAAAATTATAAAGGATTGTTGCAAACCAATATGGAAAGCTCTTCAACCGTTTTACATGAATAAACCAACAACAGATAAGTGAACGGATAATTATAAAAAATATGAAATTATGGAACTTGCCCAATTACCATGGTGTAATTGTTGGAACACACATCCGTGTGAAGAAGCCAGAGAACACTGGATAGTCTTATTTTAATTATAAAGAGTTCTTCTCTGTACACCTCATGGCATGTGTAAATGTAGATGGATTATTTACAACAACTATTGATATCGGAGATTAGGTAGAAATAATGATTCTGGTGTATTTAGAAATTCCGGGTTGGGCAAACTCTTAAAAATAAAATACTAAGAATTCCTGAGCCGTCACCCTTGACAGGCGAGAAAGAATTTTGACGATATTTTCCTTTTTATTTTGGTGCTGATGAAGGTTAACAATATTGACAATATTGACAATATTGACAATGTTGACAATATTACAACAAATCTCACAAAGGAAAACCAGTCTATACTAACACCAGTAATTAAAAGATTATCCAACGCAGTACTGAATGACGGAATATTTCCAGCGTACCTAAAAAAAAAAAACAATCATAACGCCAATTCACAAAGGCGGAGACAAAAGCAAAGTAGAAAACTATAGACCCATTGCCCTAACGACAACCTTCAGCAAAATACTGGAAAAAATCTTACATAAGAGACTGACTGGACATATACAAGACAATAATATAATCAGCACACAACAATACGCATTTCAAAAGAATTCCGGAACAACAACAGCCGTTATCGACCTAGTCAGTGACATAAAAAAAGGATAGACAACAAAGACATTGTCATGTGCATTTTTGTTGATCTAAAAAAGGCGTTTGACACGGTATCCAAAACGCATCTCATGACCAAACTCCGCTCTATGGGAATCAGAGGAACATTCCACATGCTACTCCGCACTTACTTAAATGCCCGCCCGCAGATCACAAGAGTGCAGGGACAATATAGTGATGAACAAACCTGCGAATATGGTATCCCCCGAGGAGGAATTCTGCCACCGACAATGTTCCTCCTATATACAAACGACCTGTCGCAGATACATTTAAAAGGATCCGTATATATGTACGCTGACGACACGTGTATTTTATACTCTGCAAGAACTTCACAAAAACTACAACAAAAAATTAATCAAAACCTCCCAATCATAGAGGAATGGTTTTGAACTAACCTACTAACTATAAACGAAAAAAAAAACACAGTATCTCATATTCTCTAACAAAAAAGAAAAACACAACTCAATATCGAAATAAATCAAACACCCATCGAACAGAAAAGAGAAATCAAATACCTGGGAATTACCATACAGGACACCTTATCCTGGAACGCACATACACAAGAAATAGTAAACAACAACGCCAAAAAAATAGCTACTTTCCGCAACATAAGAGGAATAATACCAGCATACCTAAAACCGTCAGTATATAACAGCCTGTACACATCTAACATCAATTATCTTATGAACATATGAAGCGACACTTCCAAAACAAATATAAGCAAAATGCAAAGACAGCAAAATAAAATACTGAAAATCCTGTACGGTATTGACAAAAAGACGCCAACGGTAGACGTACACAAACAGACAAATGAACTCACACTATCACAAAGAATCTCTTTAAACAACGTGCTACTAATTTACAAACTGCGGACTAAAACAATGAAAACTAAACTAAAACTTACAAGGTCAGAAGACATCCATAACCATAAAACAAGGACCATAACACACATAAGACCAGAGAAACAGCGAACAAATCGATGCGCCCCGATCGTGAAAACCAACGACATAGCGCTATATAACTCACTACCAGATGAAGTAAAGAAACTATCATATCAAGGTTTCAAAACTAAAGTCAAAGCCATACTAAAAGAAACGAAATAAGACCCGAAAGATGATCGACTACACCACATATTGAAGCCAAGGACCCTCACCACCGATAGCCCGAGAAAGGACCCTGTTCCAAATCCCGAGGCGAGGATCGAGGGAGAAACCAGCTACCATGATGGCAACTAGTACATTATAATCTTGTATTGTGATATACTATGTAATGTAGTCATGTTGACTATAAATTTAAAAAAATATTGCTTAAAAAAAATAGTCAAAGCTGCATGTTAATTGCATAACTTCATCAAAGTTAATGAAAAGAGAAAATAAATGTTGCCAATAATATTACTCTTACATAAAAAAAAACATTAATACCCGATACCTAAATTCTAATTAAGGTAGATCAAAAAAAGATGCAGCTTCAAGCATCGCCTCCAAAAATGGAGACGAAGCCAACCCATAACTTATGGTATTTAAGTCAAAACACTAATTCTACCGTTGCATCGCCACAATATGTGCTGGCCGGTTATATTTCTTGTTATCATCAAGCACTCAAATTTGCAGAAACATCTGAATATCAGCAACACAAATAAATTGATATGTTCTAAAAGGAAGAAGCAAAGAAAATAAATACTGCTGCAGTGCAGGACCGAGTAGAGGAACGGCATTGAGACTGACTTGAGCGCTGATCTTAGCACTTCCATCAAACTCTACGCGCATTTTTGAATCAGTCTATCAAACTTATCATTTGCATGATGTGAACAAATAATCCATCCCAAATCTGCTCAATACTGCATAATTGTCAATTCCCTGTGGCGGATACACACCATCAACACGAAAGCACATATCTGTGGAACCTGTGGAATATCTTCCAGAAGACGCCGCCGAACAGACTTTAAACAGACTTTTAAAATTAAGACTTGGGTCAAATATCACGCCCAAGTCCCTGGTCCGTTCAACACGACACAACTGAGTACAGTCATGTGATAGTGCTAAGTAATGGGCAGTTTCCACTTTGTATGATCATAACCTTACATTTGCTCACGTTTGGATATAGACGGTTACGCACACAACAATCACAAACAGCATCCAACTGACGCTGCAAAAAGTCACATCGTGGGCATCATTTATTATACAAACAATCTTAAGATCGTCAGCAAAGAGTAGTCTGGGGCTCAGAATGTACTCCGGTAGGTCGCCGGTACGCCCCCAGAGTTTATTGAAGCAGCGGAGGCTACAAGTAATAACCTACTACCGGAAAAATCGCGGAGACTATACGATACATACAATACTATACATACAACACTTTTATGGAGTGGAGAACGAAAAATTCTGTTAATTCTTTTTCGGAAAGAGTATTACTGGCCTAGATTACAGAATTAGCCACAATATACAAATCTACACTGTGGGCACACTACTCTATGATACGGAGCACTCTAAATTTGCACCACACAGTTGATATCGAGAAATATTATAAATTACATACCTTTCTAAATAAAACAAAACAATGAACATTACACACCAAAAAAGGCAAAAACCCTTACCACTGACGATATAACCAAACTTATCGAAGGAGCGCCTGACAATAACTATCTTCTTATGAAGGTGAGAAAGATTCATTAATTTAAAGTATGGCTAACGTCAGACTGAGGGGAAAGGCTTAATCGATTATGAGGCTTTTTCCTGATAAGCTGACTGCGGAACATGACATGATAGTACCCAGTATTTTGGTTTGCGCTGCTGGAGCTATACTCGCTGCACCGCCGACGATAATAAATCTTTCAATTGCCACCAAAGTTATTCCAGCGCAATGGAAAACTCGAAGAATCTCCCCTATATTCAAGAAGGCCATCGTCTGGAAAATTATAGATCCATCACCATCTTATCAAACTTTGCCAAAATCAACGAGCAAGTGATCTACAGAACTATTTGCCGGAACACCAATGCCGTCATTTCCCCGTATCAACACGGATTTCTTCCCCGTAGATCGACTGTGAGAAATCTGGCCACCATAACTCAATTCTTGTGTGAATATTTAGATGACCGTGGTCAAGTAGATGTTATATATACTGACTTTTCGCGCGCTTTTGATACGGCTCATCATGGTTTGCTGATGTATCGTCTAGGTGCTTTAGGCGTTGGCGGGGTTTATTGGGTATCATGGAATCATACCTCTCAGAACGCAGGTCTTATGTTTTTTTTATAATGTATACACGTCCAGTAGATTTGTGCCGACATCTGGTGTACCACAGGGCTCAAATTTAGGCCCGCTATTGTTGCTTTGTTCATCGACGTCCTCCTGCAAATATATATGTAATAGACTGTATTACTGAGTGTTGCATCAACACAAAACTCCATCTGAATGTTAGCAAATGTTGTATTGTGATATTTACATGAAAGAAAACAAAAACCTAAACCGCGTACTTCGTCAACGGAGTGGAGCTTCAGCGGTCAATGACTTGGATGTTTGACGCTGCTCTTACTTTTGGGCACTACATCGACTCGCTGGCTGCGTCTAGGCTCTTGGGTTTTCTCATGCGTTCCCCAACATGTTGACAGGCACTAATGTCATTAAAACCTTGCATATAGCATATGTAATGAGCAGGTGGGAGTACGCTAGCGTGATATGGTTGCACATAAGAGTATTTATTTGGTGTCCACTTACTTATTTTTCTTAGTTCGATGATTTTATTCCGGTTTCTTCTCGAAATTAGTTTGTTCTATTTAGGTTGTAAGCTGGTTATATTTTGATATGTACTTATTTGTAGTTTTTAATACATTTCATATTACATTTTACTATATTTCTCTTAGTTTACTTTCTAGTTGTGTTGTCTGTTTATTGTGTTTATTAGTGTACGTACACTTACTAAAAATTTTTTTATTTATTTTAAAAATGCGACCACCAAAGAATTATGCAGGGCTTGTGAAAGTTCTAAGGGACGCTTGTAAAACTTTAGATAATCTGAAATCTTTGAAGGTGAATGATACCGATGTATTTATTGCAGCCGAGTTCTTTTTTGGCAGTAAATCTTATGAGAGCAGAAGAAAAATAGAAAAAAGGTTACGGCAATATCCTTTCATCATTTAAAACATTGAGTGAAAATGGTCATACCGAGGATGGAAATAGTGAAGACTTATTGAATGTGCAGACGAAAGACATTTAACATGATGACGATTACATTCCCGTGTTGTTGCAAACACTGTATAAAATAGACCAAGAGGATTGTCGTGAAGTTTTGCCGGTTGGTTCGAAAAATATGTTGCACATCACAGTGTAACAATAACTCGCCATGTAAAGGGAGTACTGAAGGTGAAGAACTAAAGAAGCAGACCCCTATGAATATACGATTAGAGCACATACGCGGAACACATAAGGCACAGTTAGATGTTGCAAAGAACTTGGAACCTGTTAAATCAGATCATGTGCAAAACAAAATTAAAACCGAAAGGCTAGCTGCCCATGTTAGAGATCGTGATGAGATCATCGACATGATATACATGCAGACGGTTCACGCCGAATATGCACAATTTGTAGGCCAGCCTTTACATGTTATCATAGCCAATAAAGAACAGATAAATATTACAAAAAAAAGATATCTGGAAAAAACGTTCCCCTTGCGCATCATATTGACGCCACCGGTTCAGTAGTTCACAAGCCGGCTGAAGATGAGAAACGTGTTCTCTAGTATGCCGGAGTTGTGTCTTACCCGAACAATCGTGTTTTTCCTGTTATGGAATTTATACCGGCAAGAAACAATCAAAGTACTAACGCATCTTTATAATTATTATTATAAATAGCCAGCCATTAATTATAAATAGCCAGTCTTCTGTGAGGTAGTAGTGGATTTTAGTTCTACCATAATAAATGCCATGAAGTGAAAACTAATTAGCGGAATTAAGTTTGGGTTAAAGCTAGCAATTTGTTTTTTTTTTCTTTATATATGTGTTAGTTTAAGAATGTTGGGTTAAATTGAGCAGGTCCATAGACCTGGATTTCGCCTGTAGTATTATTGTTGTATATATGTGATTGTTTTGATTCAATAAAGACATTATTTATTTATTTATTTTAATTCCTTATAATAACATGACCCTTCTCCAGTATCTTCAAAGCGCGTACGAAAAAATCGACAATTCCAGAAATATACGAAATTACGCCTAATAAATTACGCTCTAATAAAAAATATTTGCAGGGATGTTAATAGCTGTTACACCCATAAAGAAGCTAAAAAGTTTATGAAAGGTGTAATTA
Source organism: Melinopterus prodromus (assembly GCA_964023965.1). NCBI lineage: Eukaryota > Metazoa > Arthropoda > Insecta > Coleoptera > Scarabaeidae > Melinopterus > Melinopterus prodromus. The sequence goes on along the minus strand of OZ030391.1, from coordinate 30,000,471 downwards.
TATCAATATTCGACTGCCATCGAAAAACTAGCAAAAATGGTGTGAGAAATTCCCAAATATATAAAGATCAGGCGGAAGAAATCCATTCCGGCAAAGCTGATGATATTGGATCGACGTTGTATATGTCACCTACAGAAACAAAACCTCTTCAAGGCAACCAATTAAAGATGGAGTCCCGCAGGGATCCGTCCTAGGCCTCGTGTTGTTCTTAATCTTTATCAATGACATATCCACCACAGTCCCTGATTCACAAAATTAATTCTGTTTGCCGACGATACGAGCGCGTTTAACATGTCAGAGACAGTTGAGGATATTCAGCTGCGTCATGCCGACTCACAGGATGCTATCTTTGAGTGGTTTGCAACCAACTTGCTCACAGTTAATAGGACAAAGACGCAACTTCTCAACTTTTCTCTGCGTCCTGTGCGTGGCGATGTTGAGCCAGTTAGATATCTAGGAGTGTATATCGACTCTAAGCTGACATGGGAGGAGCATGCGGTTCAAACAACGAAAAAACTAAACAAAATTATATTCACAATTCGCTTCTTGAAAAACGTTCAGCACCCTAATGAAGGCGTACTATGGGTATTTTTATGCGCTGTCCTGTGTCGGGGTCATTCAACGCACGCATCCCATGTTGCCTGATGTATGTGAGGGAGAACATTAATTCATATGGGAGACATGATGACGGCCACAGCTACAATACCAGGCATAAGCGTGACTTGAAACCAAGATATAATAGAACGGAGAGGGCTAGAGATGGTATTAATTACTATGGGATAAAATTTTACAATGTGCTCCCCGAGTATATAAAAGAACTCAATATAGTAAAATTCAAAGCAAAGATAAAAGATTACCTGTTATGGAGGGCATTTTGTAGTTGGACGGAGTATCTAAACAATGATTTTTCTGACCTGTCCTGAAGATCCGCACTAAAGTTGTCGGTTTGTAGTTTTGTGCCCATTAATTTTTTTTTTCATTATTACATTCTATGTCTGCCTATGCACATTTGGTAATTTTTTTTCTCTTGATGTTCTGTGGTTGATATCGTGATGTCGTTTTTATTATAGCTGTGTATTGTTGTTTTATAGTTGAGTGTATTGATTATTATTGTTTGCGAAAATGTTACATACATGTCTATCGCCAATAAATTACTTTACTTTACTTTACTTTATGTCTTCATCCTATGACACACATTTTAAAGGAATAATTCTACGTTACTCCCATACAGTCAACAGTAGAAAGAATAACAATTTCTAAAAGTTTATGGATGTTTTGCTTTCGCGTTATCTGCCCTAACTGCCATTATGGAGTTGCATCGAAGCACAATGTAGAAAAAGTTGAAAGTTATTTCGGGTTTGTGAAAGGGAATTTAATGCTTTACAATTTCCACGTGCGGGGTTGTTGATTTGTCCGTATTACAGGAGGTTATGTGCTGGGAATCTACAAAGAGTTCATACTTGCGGTACCAAGGAAAAGATGTGCAATACCAGATCAAACGGAAGTCAAAAACTTATACGGTCTCGAAACATTCCAGTAAGCCAGAGGAACAAAAGAAAAAAATATCACAAAATTACACAACAAGAAAGACAAAATTAAAGCTGGAACCATGTATTGCTACCCCTCCAAAATTATCCAAAGATTATGTTGTCGCTCTATTTAAAAAACAAAAACTATACAGCAGCTTACAAACTTTATATAAGCACCAAAACCCAATAGTCATGTACGTGGATGATATTTACCTATTACCCTGTGAAAAAGCCGAAAATCCGGTGTCCTTAGCCAATATTATCAGTAGACGATTAACAAATAAATCTTTCATTTTGATTCCGCTTTACCATCACACTAGACGGCACATTCACACTAGACACACATTCATCTACTTAGACCCCATGGAGAGAAATTTATCCGCAGCTACTTTTTATTTAGAAAAAATGGAGTGTTACTTGAAACGTATTATGAAACCACATCCATCTGTAACTTAAAAATTGACAAATTTACCTCACCCTTTGCAAAGCGACGGCTTCAATTGTGGAGTATTCATTTGTTATTATGGACACTGTTTAATGAAAAATGTTGAAATGAAAAAACTAAATCCAATTTTGAATATCTCATCAATCAAATTTAGAAAATCAATGATTGATGTACTGTTAAAAAATTCCGATACTCCCATCATGTTTTGAGTCATTCTGCAAAAATCTGCCAACAACGCCAATATGTGCAAATTTATGCCATACAGTACATTAACAAAGAAATTAATGTAATTACCGCTTTTCGTGATCAATCAATCGCCAAGATTTGCTAATTTCCTATGGCGCTAATTGTTACAATTTCGATCGGGAAAAACTCATGTAGATAAAGGAAGCCCTAAGCTATCATTAGGTATAAACAAATTTAAAATCGAATGAGAAAAAGTACTTATTTCTGGCTCTTTTATGGAGCAACCCGCATAGTATGACTACCTGAACGCCCAAGCGTCTTATGCCACTATTTATTATAATTTCGATCGGGCAAAAGTACTAGGTGTACATGAAGACTTGCACTTTCGATTCGTGTAAGGCCTCAGCTAAGATACGAGCGGCGCGCGGCAAACAGTGGGTGGCGAGCGGCAGAGCGGCGCAGCTAATGTTATATGTTTGCATTGTTTCAAAGCAAAACGGCTACGATACAGTAAGCGGCAGATCGGCACCGCTCTCTCGCTCACTAGTGCCGCTCGCCGCAGAACTATATATTTAATACAGGGTTATTATAAACGATTGTAGTTAAATTAGGTGAGATCGTATGTAAAAATTCGTGTATTTTCTTCACGCGGCGAGGGCAGTGCATCTTGTATTTTATTTGTTATTTTGCCTGAAGCAGATACCAGCCAAACAAAAGTAGAAAGAACGAAAGAATATAATGGTGCAAGCTTTCACCACACAATACAACCGTCACCAGAAAACTGTAGAAAGAAGTTGGTGCAGCAATAAATATATCAGGTAATGTAAAAAGGATTTTATCTACGACTATCTACGACTTATCTACGTGTCCCACCATGACACACACCTATGATTATGATGACAGTAGCTTTGTAGAATAATGACGGTTCGTTCGAATAATGATATAATTATTCGAAACGAACTGTCATTGTCAGTCTGTCTAAATCTGCGTGGATAACTGCGTCGTAAATATACTATTAATATTATAATACAGATTTCGCAGTCTCGACATCTTGTTTTCTAAATGTTTCTTGAGTCTCAAGAATATGGTCAAACGTTGCAATTGACATATCCGCCTTGGGCATATCCGCCTTTAAAGAAGCAACCGTATGCACGTGTTTCGGACTTATTAGTCCTCGTCAGTACGGTATAGGCAAGGAGCAAGATGGAAGCTCAATGGAGAAAACACACAAAAGGGAGAACATAATCAATCCGGGGAAGTTAGCAATAAGAGTTAGGTATAACTTTTTTCTACCGATTTTAATGAGTGGTACATCGATGGAAAGCTCATGATGTCCCCATTCTACAGTACTTTTGCCCGATCGATAAAATCATAATTAGTGCTTGAAAAATTAAAATGAAGGTTCATTTCCTGCAAAATTTGTCAAAATTCCAGAGATCATATCTCAGTTATTGTTTAACCGATTGCAACAAGACTTAGGCCTCGGCTAGGATACGAGCGGCGCGCGGCGGACGGCGATCGGCAGAGCTTAACCTAGCTACGATGTAAGCGGCACCATAAGCGGTTATGTAGGTAGTAGTTATGTCATCGTCCGGTAATGTTGTCAAACTGCTGCTTCTCACGGAAAATTATAACCTTCGGTTGAATAAGATCCGTAGGTTAAAGCGTAACTATGAAGTGCATCCTATTAATGCAGTGCTTCAGCGGTACGGTGATTATCACCAATTATTTCACTACTGAGTAGAAGTAAAGTAGGTTTAGTTTAAACAATTACATAGATAAAGGCAAGATACATATCATTGAGAAAAAAAGATGTAGTCTCCGCCCATGTTGACCGTCCCTCCAGCCTCATTAAAAAAATATAGGAATCGGTTTTTTAACTATATTTCTCACATATTAAAACAATTAAAGTAAAGTAAAGTAAATTAAAGTAACAATTAAAGTTATTAAAGAGAAGGTAAAAATCAGGTGTAGGTTAAAAATAGTCCGCATAATCAATACCCATGAGTTAACTGTGAAACAAACGAAAATACCTCCGATTACCCAAATAAAGTTGAAACTTTTGTTAAACATACCTAGAAGCAATTTGCTGGGCGGGTTTCAAACGTTTCTTTGATCTTTTCGCAAATGAGATCCAGTATCAAAGCAGGGAGCATCGAAGGGTTACCACTCATCCCGGAGTATTAAGTAGGTATTCAGTAGGATTTCAGCTGTTTGTAAAAGCATTCCACTCTCTTTTATCTCCTTTTTTCAACTCCATAATAAGAGTTAATTAAACTCCTCAAAGGAACCTATCTTTATTTCTAATCTTTATTAGCCTTTGCAAATATTTTCATGTTACACAACGGAAAATATGTTTCTTTATTAGAAAGAAAATAACTGCACCACAGTACCTATAAAGAATCGAATATAGGGGAATATCGAAATGTTGTCAATCGATTTGCAGTCCTTCTCTTGTAGGTTGATTTTCCACCAGCACTAACGTAGATTTTTTTTTCATTGGGCTCTTCTGCTAGAATGCTAAATATATTATACAGGGTGACTTAGGGAGCATGATAAACATGGGGAACTGTAGGAGCTACCATGTCGGTTCAATGGGACAAAAGTAGCGTAAATATTGATTTTTCCTATGCCTTCAATACTATAGATCATGCCAGACTCATTTCAAAGATGGAAGCATTGGGTGTCAGGGGTAATGCTTTGATAATCATAACATCATACTTGGAAGGTAGGTGTCATTATTACTAAGTCATCATTACTAAGGATGGGGTTCCTCAGGGGTCGGTGTTGGGTCGACTACTATTTTTAATGTACATGAACGATCTTTCAGAATGGCTCTCTTTTGGTGACATATACCAATACGCGGATGACACCACGCTAATAATAAAACACAAAAACCGGTCAGATCTTGCAATTCTAGCGAGCAGGGCTATAGAGCAGATACAGCTATGGTGTCGGTTGAACGGAATTATGCTGAATGAGAGCAAAACAGCGTTAGTACAGTTTTCGCTGGGGTGCCCAACTGCCCAAACCAGTTGTAAGGACTGTCGGAAAGTCTGTGGCATTGAGCGGAGAAATTAAGTTTTTGGGGGTGATCTTGCAGAGTAATTTAAAGTGGGATAGTCACATTAATAAGGCTCGGGATAAGCTGACCAGGTTGTATTATTCTGTGTATAAATTGCGGAACATGGTATAGCTTCACGTAGTAAGAACATTTTATCAGTGTTCTGTTGAATCAGTTCTAACTTATTGTATAATACTGTGAGGTTCGTCACCACTGATCACCCTGTTTAAACAGCAAAACAAGTGTATTAGATGCATGCTACGCCTGGGATATCAGGAGCTATGCCGACCACTTTTTAAGGCGCTAAATCTTCTTACATTGCCGAGCATATATATTTATAGACTGCCTGGCTACAGCAGAAAAATATCTCTGGATTCACCAGAAATGCAGACATGCGGGCATGGACCGCGACCACTCGGGGTGCATCGCAACTGGTTACGCCGGGACACGTCTCGTCTAGTTTTGAGAGAGGACCGTATTATATGATGGTGAAGACTTATAATGCTAATAAGTACTAAGTAGACACTGTTTTTCGTGTAAGGGTTTTATTTAATCATAAGAGTGACTAGTTTCGCTTGCGCATCATCAGACTCTCGTGTCAAAAAGATAAAACAAAACTGTGGTTACACACACATATGTTACAATTGACAAACACTATAAAATTGATGTAAATATAAAAGAATAAATTAGCAATAAATAGTTAAAAATGTAAATGGGACTATCACAATGAACGTACTTCAGTACGGGTTTTATTTAATCATAAGAGTGACTAGTTTCGCTTGCGCATCATCAGACTCTCGTGTCAAAAAGATAAAACAAAACTGTGGTTACACTCACACATATGTTACAATTGACAAACACTATAAAATTGATGTAAATATAAAAGAATAAATTAGCAATAAATAGTTAAAAATGTAAATGGGACTATCACAATGAACGTACTTCAGTACGTTCATTGTTGTGCCGTACGTCGAATGCTGCTCTCGTTGGCTGCTTGCAGAGTGAATTTTGCTGGTTGTGAACGGAAATGTTTTAAATGTGGAAAAAAAACTTACATCCGAGCCGGTGTCTATCAAAAACTTCAATTTAGAAGCTTTGCAGAAAATAAAGAGACGGGTTGAAGACGATGGAGCACAGCAGGTGGCACAGTAATAATGTCCTCGACTTCGTTTGCAAACTCCTCCTGTAGGTTCGCGACGACGTAAGAGAACTTCGTGTTCTCATCTTGTACACCAGCTATCGAAAATTGAGCTTCTAGCTGTGCAAACGAAAGGGAAGGTCTGTCTCGCCAAAAGGTTGGCATCTTGACGGAAACGCGATGTACTTCTGGTAGAGGTGGCCTAGATGTTGCTCGTAGTTGCTCGCGTAATTCCTCTAACTTCTGCCTCAAATCTTCCATAGTCGGGGTCGCCAATTTAATGTGTTAAACGAAGAGGTAAACTTTATTATTACACTAATTAAAATACAAAATAGGACTTGTATCCACTCGTATCACAGCTCTTTATGACAAGTTTCTGTTTTCTGTTTGTTATCGGGTGCTTTATGACCAGGGTAGAACGATAGCAACCGCCACAGTTCTATTATAATCGGGCCATGATCCTCCTTTCCGGCCTTTCTTTGACAAAATATGCTGTGATTTTGATCTACTTTTAAGCTCATCATTCCTTTGAACACGTTTTCTCTGTTGTATCTATCTTAACTTTTAATGTTTGCCTTCTTTCTTTTGTCATTGTTTCTTTCAGTATCAATTTTTCTTTAATTCCTTTTCTTTTCATTCCATTTTGTTTTCTTTTTAACCAATTCTCTTTCGCCCCACTACAGCTGTTTCAGTCTGTTTCCCATTTAACTCATCTGCTACTTTTAATCATCATTCCACCATGCTGAATTTAGTAATTCTGCTAATTTTCTTTGGTATTCCACATCTTTTAACACTACGATACTATGCTTCGTTATTATCTAATATGTTTCTAATCACTTCAACCTATAACTCATTATCAAATCACTCTAGGGCATCTCTTTGCATTTTATATTGTTTTGTCTCGTAAATGAAGCCTATAAAAAACTCTTATAGTTATCACTCTGTATATAACGTGATATAAATAATGGATGTACACAACTACCTTCGTGCCAAGCTTATTATGAGTAACTGTTTGTCCAGAAATTTGGCCTTAACGCTATGAACCTTTAATCGTGTCTTGTAAAACGTGTTTTCGGCTAATTACATCCAACACCCACAAGATCAATATTTGTCCTCGTTCGTTCGGTCCTTCGTACACCCTACACAGCTCGTTCCTAAAATTCATAAATATGCAAATCTCCGGTCTAGAAGTACGTGACAATGGAAGACCAAGAATGACGGCAACAATATAGAAAAAAGTTATTTTTAGATTCAATTTCCCGAGTAAATAACACCCAAGGGTTCCATTGTGCTTTTTAAAGAAAAAATATATTTTTTGCTGGATCCCATTTGCCCTGCTTTTTTTATTATTTCCTCTTTGTATTTTCAGTAATCTTTATAGACGCTTTTATTTCTTGGATATCATGGATAGCACTACAGGAAGCCAAGTTTATTGTTTTCGCGTTGATGCGTGGAATCGGATTGGTGCTCGAATTTTTTATTAGCTCTAAACCATTTTAATGCGTCGCATATTACCCCATTGCTGCCTTTAACGGACGGGCTTAATGTTTCGTAGAATAAGTAAAAATTGCAACGTTGGCTGACCGCTGAAAATAATATGGGGCGAAGTGGTAAGTTATTATAAGCCTGAAAATTCAATATCGACGAATACGAAATGAAACGTATGGATTCAATATTGCAATTCATGTCTGTAGTTTGCTTTGAAGTCAAGAGTAAATAAAGAATAGCACTTGTCAAATATATAAATCCTACATTTTCTTATAGACAAATTCTTCTAAAACAGAACCTATCCTATCTGCGTTTTTCAGTTGTTCGGTGAAATGCGCCTTAACTAAACATTTCCGAACACACGAGATACCTATAAAAAATATTCTAAACAATTCTCTCTCATTGAAATAGCTGAAAGTACGTAGATCACGTTCCACAAAGCACAAAAATGGGTTGTCAAATCATAAAATTTGCAAACGGGTTATTTAAAACGACATTCAATATTGTTTTGAACTCCTATCGCAGGAACACATATTAGATACTATTCCTGGATTCGACTCCCAAGGTGGACACATAACCAGTCTCTGGTTTAGATAAAGAGCTATTGGCATTGGCTCCAAGCCCGCCGCCCATGACCATACTGCGCGCTCGTGACATCCATCTCGAGCAAGCAAAAGGAGCTAGCTGTAGCCTAGATGCGCAGCTACAATAATAGCTATAACCCAGATAATCCATATTGCATCCATAATGGCTAAAATCTTCGTGATCAGCAGCTGCAACGCAAAGATTATATTAGCAGCTGACACAAATATAAACGTACACATACAAGACCAACAAGAAAACTCTTTTTAACCTAATGTTTTCTTGTGATCTCAAACAAATAGTAACAGTACCAACAAGGATGCAAGGAGAAGCCAGATCGTGTATCGACAACATATTTACCGACGTTAAAGTCTTATGTAGATCAAAATTACAAAGACCAGAAAGCTGTGATACTGAAAATTGAATCTACGTGTGACCAGTTTCCTCCCCGCAAAAGGAAGTCGCAATTGAAGTGCCGGAAGCAGAGTACAATGGGGAGTAACCAGATTTTAATCGTGTGTTCACCATTGATACTGGAAACGCAGAAACAGCGGCTCCAGTGTCGACTAAATAAGTGATGGCGGAGTCAAAATCACGTATGAAAAGACATGGTCGCAGGTTAGAAAAATTGCATCATCACTTACGACCGTTGGTGATAATGTTCCTCGGTTTCCTTGGCCGAATATGTGCAAGGCTGTACACTGTACACATTTCTTGGCGTCACTTCCAAATTTCCAATTGTACCAGCGCTTATGTGGGCTCTTAGATTGGCTTCGTGTTCTGGATCTACTTCGACTTGCAGAACAACAGTGATGCTTTCAAAGTCAGCACATTTTGATAGCTTTGCCACAAGTGTGGTCAATTTGTAGGACATTGTACATAAAATATATCTAGAATTTACTGAGGAATCCAAAAATTGAATAATATACAGGGTGTTCCATTTAAAATAAGAAAGTTAGTATTGGCCATTGTTACACGAGACAGCCTGTATAAACAGTTTTTACTGAAAAAAATGCGCAACCACAAATACAAATCGACGTGTCCGAGCGTTTTTTCAAACACGCCCCCATTTATTTATTATCGAATTTATTCCATTTGGCTGTAGTAGTAAAACGTTAGAAGAAGACATGTAAAAAAAATTATTACTAGTCAAAACTATAGTAATCATCTTTCAATATTGATAAAAAGTCAGTGAAGAAGGCACCACTATATATATGTTCTTTGTTTCTAGTGTTACACCCTGTATATATCACTTTTATTCCTTTTCAAGAATTACAACAAGCAGTAACTTAATTAACTTAACAAATTAAATCATTCGACCGGAAGAAAACTCGCCAGAACGTTCGTGACGTCATAAGATTGGTGAGAAGCTCAGCGACCCTAGGCCGTACAGAGCGGCCGAAAAAACAGGACCTACGGGAATGAGAACGGCATCGAGTTGAATGTATAGTATCCGGAGGACGTTGTGTGCGTTGTGTTAAGGAATAAGTATAGTTTGGGTGATCCTTGACCCAACTATACTTATTCCAATGCGTGTTGTCAAAAGTGACAGTCGTCTGAGAAGATACGTCGAACGGTAATGTCAATCTTTTCACATGTAGAAAGAGTGAAAGCATGACAATCGCATCGTAACTAGCTCATGTGACGTGGCCTTCGACTAACCATGCTACTTCATACCAATCACAGCGCGTTCTGGTCTGACTCATATTTAAAGAGACGAGACCGATTTCAATATTATTAATTGTGTACAAACAGTTTTCCTAAAAAAAAGTTTGCGAACGGTTCTGGTATACGTTTCGGACTACTAGAGCGTATTAATATTTAATTTTGAGACAGTGCAAGACCGATATTACAATCTGTTTATCTACAAAAAAAATGTGTAAACAGTCAGGTAGGTTCTAGGTAACTACGACAGTTTACACAAATAATGTTCTACTCTTTATTAAAAGATTCAAAGCTAAGTAATAACAATATTTGTAACACTCTTCCCTCATTAAGGCTCGACGACTTTGTCGAACACTCGATCACGTTGATGATACAGTCATAAACGGTCACTATGCATTACCTTGCATTTTCCATGGTTCAGACACTACGATTTCGTAAGGGCGTTCACAACCGCGTTGCAATTTCGGGCATCTAACTTTTCTTCTCCTCGGGTTGAAGAACCATACTTGATCTTCCTTCAATTTGGACCCATTTCACCTCAGATCACATCTCGCCGTCATTCTGTCACTTTTGTAAAGTAATACATGACGACGACAAGGTATTTGTTTCCATGCGGAGCGATAAGTAAAAGGCTAAGGTTATTGATGCCAATTCTCTCAAACGGTGCGCTAACGTTATACTGCTGCACAAACGCTCAGTTTCTAGTAGCTGGGCCTTTCCGAGAATTGCAGATATTACAAGTTTTGCGGTAGAGATCTACATATTCGTAGCAGCCAACCCAATAGAATCGGTCACGTATCTTGTCCAATGTCTTCGTTAATCTAATATAACCACCTGCACATCTGTCATGGAGCTGTCCCATCACTGCTTTCTTCAATTTTGTAGGTACAACCAGCTTTTCTTTGACCACAAGGCCATCAGAACATCAGCACTAACAGAGCCTGTAAAGGAGACCATCGTTGATCTTGAGGGTGACCGACATATGCCTTTAAAATTGAGATCGATGCAGATCTTAAGCGTTCTTCTACCTTTCAAGTCTTCAAGGGAAAAGGTTAATTCTCCTACTTGAAATTCTTCAATCCGTAATAAATTTGTTCAGATCACGTTTTCTTGCTCATAGCAGTTCTTACTGTTTCTTAACATGATCTTCGAGAAAGAGAATCAGGATTACCATGAAGTTTTCCTGGTCGATGTAGAATCTCGAAGTCCATAAGTCTGCAGTTGTTTCAACCATCGAGCGACGACTGGCTCAGGATTTTTGAATTTCATCAACCACTCCAATGCTGAATGGGCTGTTAGAACTTATGGAAGTTATCATCGCTTTAACTATAGCATAGAGTTCTTTTCTTGTAACACACCAGTTCTTTTGTGCTGTATGCAGGGCCTTACTGTAGTATCCAACTCTTCCTTCGTCATCCTAGTGTTGTCATAGAACTGCACGAATTCCTACACGACTCGCATCAGTGTCCAAATAAAAGATGCCATCTCCAGTGGGATGGAAGAACCGGGGATGTGATAAGTTTTGTTTTGACGGTCTTGAATGCCTCTTGGCAATCGTTGGTCCATGCAAACATTCTTCCGAACTCGGTCCATGTAAAGAGCCAATGACGAGATATCGTTCAAAAATCGACGATTACAACTACACATACCCATAAAACTTCTTAGTTTTATTTGCCGTGAACAATCGTGTCATCAAGACTAAAGCAATATTCCAGGACATACCATGCAGAACTCTTTCCATTAGCATATCAAAGGTTCCAGGGGCATTGCACAATGCACAATCCAAATGGCATCACAGTAAATTGTCATTGTCCCGCGCAGGCCCTGAAAGCTGTATATTCCTTTGTCGTTTTCATCCATCAGCACCTGGGTTTCATCAATTCTAGGTAGTGAATAAGAGTCTTTTTTAGTGATGCATTTAATGTTGTATAGTCCACCTAGAACCGTGTAGACCCATCCTTTTTCTTCACAAGAACAATAGGTGATGCCCATGGACTAGTTGATGTTCGATGACAGCTAGCTCGACCATTTTCTTAAGGTATTCTTCAGGGGTGTTGCTAGATTGTCATTCCATCCCCAACCTTGATCTTATGTTGAGCTAGAGATGTGTGCCCAAAATCTTCAGAGCCTTTAGCGACCAGGATACCACGTTACCAAACACTTTGCTTAAAATACCACAAACATATTTTCTATTGTTCGTCATGTCCCCAATCAGAATCTACAAAAATGGCAAATTCTGGCTTATTTGATGTCTTTAAACTGCTTGACCCTTTAAGATATTTTAATATTCTTTTAATATTTGAGCGGAGGTGGCCGAGTGGATAAGGAGAATGCCTTCCACTCAGAAGTCCAGGGTTCAAGCCCAGGTTAGGCAGGGGATTTTTCAAATACTCCGTCTCCCCGCTGCCGCACAGACAAACCACTGGCTTTGTGCACATGGCATCATCCCAAAAAGTAAAAATAAATAATCGCATGTTTCCTCGGTGGCTTCTTTTAAATTTACTCAAATAGTTCACAGCAAAACTGGTCTACTTCCCAGCATTAAATACATTTATCTTATTGCCTCTCTAAACATATTGATAGGTTTCATATTGTGATGATCAGGGATTACTAATTTTAATTTATAATCAATCGGCATAGAAATTGTTTATTGTGTATCTTATCTTAACATCTTTGAACACCCGGTGAACACCACACAAGAAGGTGTTTTTAAATAACGTTTTTATCACTCTTACCTTGCCCGGTAGGGAATTACTAATAATAGCCGTCATATGACTATTTAAGTGTTTCTAATCACATTGACCAAATGCTGCAGTTATTATCAATAATAGCCGGCAACCGCATACACGCGTTTCGGGTTATTAGACCTTATCACTACGGTATAGCCAAGGAGCAAGATGGAAACTCAATGGAGAAAACACAAATAAAGGAACACCATAATCAGGGTCACCAATTTCGCCAATTTGGTGCTTCAGTCACAACATCCTCGGATTTTAACTCTAGAGGTGACATCGCGCCGGAGGTAACTAGTACACCCCAAGGTATGTACAACCTTTATCTCAAGGTAATTAAGCGATCAATGGGTTATCGGCAGTGAAATACAACAGTAGATTATGGCAGATAAAAGCTGGAGGACACTGAGGTTCTTTTCGATACAGTGAATCTAAATTCAAACATTACGGCTACTGCAGTAAGACAACATCAGACGCCGGTTGCACCAAGTGTAATAGTGCTCCATTTCACCCCGGCTGCCTGAAAAGGCATGTGAAAGATTGTAACAACAAGAAAGACCACGTGAGACTGGAATGTGAGCTTAAGGAAACCAAGGAAAATCAAGAATTGAAGCTCCTGAAATTAGAGGTAACCTTCTTAAGAAGATTGGTGAAAGAACAATCCGAGAATAATAACAGCCTTTTGGAAAATAATGAATTGCTGAGAGAAAAAATTATTAATCTCCAGAATTACGAAGCAAATAAGACGAAGGACATCCGTTTGTCACTAGTTTTGTCTCCAATTTATATAACACCGACAGAGTCGGTAGTAAGGCAAGATGTCACAGGACTACAATGTAACTCATATTGCAATGCTCTTCAACGTAATGGCAAAATGGAAGCCATAAAGAACAAGCAACAACAAACGATGAACAGTGTCATAAATGATAGGGCTTTAAATAATCCAACAACCGGTAATAAATACGAAGAACGACAGCGAGAAATAATACAAAGCGTAATAAACCTTTGCGATGAAACCATAACACCAGAGACCAAAACCGAAAACGCAGACGACGTTCAAACTACCTCGTACAACAAAAAGAAAAAGCCTCGAGACCAGAAGACATCAGTTATAAGTCGAGAGAAACACAAAGTGTAACCCCAAGCCAAAAGCCAAAAGAATCCTCCACCTATGGTGGGACAATGCACAATTCCAGCAGAGGATCAAGACAGTTATTTCACTGCCAAACCAGTTCGATACAGTGAATCTAAATTCAAACATTTACGGCTACTGCAGTAAGGCAACATCATCAGACTCCGGTTGCACCAAGTGTAATAGTGCCCCATTTCACCCCAGATGCCTGAAAAGGCATGTGATAGATTGTAACAACAAGAAAGACCATGTGACACTGGAAAGTGAGGTTACGGAAACTAAGGAAAATCAAGAACTGAAGCTCCTGAAATTAGAGGTAACCTTCTTAAGAAGATTGGTGAAAGAACAATCCGAGAATAATAATAGCCTTTTAGAAAATAATCAATTGCTGAGAGAAAAAAATTATTAATCTCCAGAATTACGAAGCAAATAAGACAATGGACATCCGTTTGTCAGTAGTTTTTTCACTACTCCAATTTATATAACACCGAGAGAGTCGGTAGTAAGGCAAGATGTCACAGGACCATAATGTAACTCATTGCAATGCTCTTCAACGTAATGGAAAAATGGAAGCCTTAAAGAACAATCAACAACAAACGATGAACAGTGTCATAAATGATAAGGCTTTAAATAATCCAACAACCGGTAATAATACGAAGAACGACAGCGAGAAATAATACAAAGCGTAATAAACCTTTGCGATGAAACCATAACACCAGATACCAAAACAGAAAACGCAGACGACTTTCAACCTGCCTCGTACAACAAAAAGAAAAAGCCTCGAGACCAGTTATAAGTCGAGAGAAACACAAAGTGCCACCCCAAACCAAAAGCCAAAAGAATAATAATAAATAAATAAATAAAAAGATAAACGATGCCAATTCCAAAATCGAAGTAAAGGAACTGCAAACTAGAAATAGAATAAAAGACAACAAATGTTTCATGGTTGGACTCGACTTCTCATAAAAGAAATAGCTTGTACGCCTGAATTTTGGCCCCAACACATTAATGTAACAAGATAACTTTCTCAAAGGAAAACATTTTTTAGAGGTTCAACCAACAACAACAGAAAATACATAACTATAACATCCCCAAAAAACCTTAAACTAGTTGTCCTCTATACCAACATCCAATGTCTAACCAATAAAGTTAACGCAGTACAACGTCTGATGGACAAGTACGATGCAGACATAGTATGCTTGGCAGAACACTGGCTTCAAATGGGGAACTACAACCTGTATAGCATCAATGATTACTACATGGCAATCAAATTTATAAGAGAGACTCAAATTCATGGTGGAGTGTGTATCTACGTTAGAAACAACATTTCCAGCTCACACCTCTCTGAAGTGGAAGAACTACCTGCAGAAGGTCAATGTGAACTAGCAGCATGCTTTCTCCAAAAAATAACTACAATAATAATAACAACAAACGTACCACCTGATGCGAATCCAGAGCTGGTGCTAAACATTTTTAAAGATTCGGTCCAAACAATTATGAGTTCCTGTAAAAGTAACGTCAACATTATCCTGGCAGGAGATTTTAACAACTTTATGAAAGCTTTTAAGGGACCTTGTATGCAACTACTAGAAAGCTTTGGCTTACATCCTACAATAACACTGCCAACGAGAATAACATCACAGTCGAGCTCAAACATCGACAACGTCTTCTCCAACTGTGTAGACTATGACGCCGATATAGCATCGCCAAGATTATCCGACCACGAACCTCTTATATTTACCACCATGCTAGAAGACCCTCAAATTCAATCAATCCTAAAGTTCAGCAGGTAGATAAACGAACACACCACTAATGTTTTTCTTGAGGCGTTGGGAGCGGAGGACTGGTCCGTAATCATGGAAGTAAAATATGCAAATAAAAATGTTTACACATTTGTACAGATCATTACGTCACATTTCAACATCGGCTACCCAAAGACCAAAACAAGACCACCCAAAAAGCTAAGTCATCAAAATCCAGAACTTCAACAATTAGAAGAGACACTGGGATTGGTTAACGACTACATGAGGCAAAGTAACAGCACTGGATTGTCTAGAATGTATGGGGATCTAACGAGGACATACATCGAGAAATGTGAAGATATAAGAAGAGAACAGAGCAACATGCACATAGCCTAGGCACAAAATAGACAGAAAGCCATTTGGGAGGTGATAAATGAGCAGTCCAATCGCAAAAAAAGGAGCACGCCGAGTGAGATGCCCACGTGTGAAGAACTTCAACAAACGTCTTTCCCTACAAACACACAAGACTTATTAACAAAGACAAACCAGCTCACCCATATCAGAAAACTAAGAAGTACAAAGACAACAGACATCTACGACATGAACACCATCCACATAAAGCTTGCTTCCGAATACATCTGCGTTCCCCTGGCACATATCGTAAACACATGCTTCGACCAGCTAATCACATTACCCAAATGCTGCAGTTATTATTAATAATGGCCGGTAACCGCATCCACGCGTTTCGGACTTATAAGTCCATGTCAGTACGGTATAGCTAAGCAGCAAGATGGAACCTCAATGGAGACAACACAAAAAAAGAAGACCATAATCAGGGTGATAAATGTCGCCAATTTGGTGATTCAGTCACAACATCTTCGGATTTGAAGAGTAGAGGTGACATCGCGCCGGAGGTAACCAGTACACCCCAAGGTACAACCTTGAGCCCATGGTAATTAAACGAAAAATGGTTTATCGGCGGTGAAATACAACAGTAGAAATCAACAGTACATCTATGTAGGTAACCACAAAGTTATTCAGTAATTGAATAGACAACTGTAAAAATGTTTCATGATATGTAACAAATATAAAACACAAAATGCTACAATCTCACAGCTACAATCTCGATGAAAAAGTTTTTTCTGTATGATAGGTTACGACTTTCGCACAACGTATATACGCAAAAAGTGGAAAAATCATTCATGGTTGTGCTCCGGCTTAAACTGGGTGATAAATAAGATAAAAACAAATAGGGTTGGACAAAACAAAGAGTAAATCAAAGTTTTGTCCGACCCTATTTTGTTTTTTATCTTATTTATCACCCAGTTTAAGCCAGAACACAATCATGAATGATTTTTCCACTTTTTGCCTATTTACGTTGTGCGAAATTCGTAACCTTTCATACAGAAAAAACTTTTTCATGGATATTGTAGCTGTGTCATATTTTGTTTTATATTTGTTACATATCATGAAACATTTTTACAGTTGTCTATTTAATTACTGAATAACTTTGTGTTTAGCTACATAGATGTATTGTTGATTGTATGATCTCTTTTACAGCTCACTGATGATGGTTGAATATAGTTGCTACCGAAATCGATCGTGAAACAGATTTATTAATTATCGACAATAAAGTACTATAGATTTAGCAGTATGTACTTTGTTTTCTTCTAATTGGGTCTTAATAACGTATTATTTATCTTCTCTAGCTGCCTCTGTCTGTTTTGATTGTAATATTTCACGTATAAGCGCAAGCTTTTCTTGGTGCCTCAGTTCTCTAGCTTCCTCTTTTAAGCGATGAAGTTCTACTAATGTTTCCTGAATTGTTTTTTCTAGACGTCCTTTTTGTTGTGGATGGGCCATCAGATGGCCCATTGCTGCTGCATCTTGTAGAGTGGTTGCTGAAGGTTGTTTTAATATTCTTACTTCTTTTGAACTTCTTAGTATTTCTGGTTCCACGCTATCGTCCAGAGCTGCAATTTTTGACAATTCATCTTTGTACGGAACCATTCTAGAAGCGCCTGATCTGCTATTGTTTTCAACAGCAGATTTCTTCCTTTTCATAACTATCTTATATCTGTTTTCCACTTGCAAACCTGTCCTGCGTGGGCTGTCCTGCGAGTTGAATGTTGCACTTATATTTGCCGCAATATGGCTCCACATCACTTTCTTTGTTTTGAACTTCTTCATCGGTCCAACTTTTGATACTAATTGTTCGTAATCAGTTAATAATAGCCTTGTTTCACCATCACTCCATTCTGTGGTTCTACAGCTCTGCGGTTCTTCAGTCCTCTGAGTCAAGTCTGTAGGATACAATAATTTGTGTCTAAAAAAATAGAATTTATTATCTATGTGCATAATTGATGAATTTAAAAGCACTTACTCATCCCCTTCCAATCGATGTATGCTCTTCAGTTGGTCCGTTATATACAAATATCCATTCTCGATCAATTCTTTAATATAAGTTACAGTAAATTCATCATCATCTGTAAGAATTTTTATAAATATATGCATATTATAATAATATATATCACCAGATATTTTCTACTTACTTATTAATTGAAATATCAAGTTATCCTCATCCTCCTGGGGAACGGTCAACGAAAATATTTCATCGTTAATTTTAAATTTTATTTGTTCCATTATAACCACCGGCCACCATAAACAATGTGAAATAGCCTATAATAACACAAACGCTAACGTTAATACAACGTACTCGTTCTAGGTATGGTTCTAGGTTAGGTATGTCCATTCCATTCGAGTCGCGGCAACTGTGACGTATGCTGTGACGTTCGCTATACAACCCGCACAAAAGTGTATTCTATTGGCACTGCACTCGCCGTGCATTTTTCATGCACCAGTTCAGTGGTAGTTCAACCTCAGGGCGGAACGAGTTTTACCAAACGAAAACGCTATTAAAAATACATAAACAAATATTTAATGTTTCGCCGCAGTTCACGTCTTGGTCACACAGGAAATAAAACAAAATACCAACCTACCATCGGAGAAATCACTGGTTGCCATAAAAAATCAATATTTACATCTATATAATCAATATAAATTTAAAAAACAATTAAAAATTACTGTCTTAGCCAAATATTGAATTGATTTTTAAATTTGCTTCTCTCCTGGCTTCTGTTTCGCCATACATTCTTTTTTACATATTTTCAAAACCCAAATCTGACTAATTAAGTTTCCTAAAAAAATACAGGGGTATTGGTATACAGATGCGTGATCCAAAATTTGATAGTTTTCGAAATATTTTAATACTTACGATTTTTTTTTTTAAGAAAACTTTACCTATGAAGGTATAACCGGACAAACAAAAAATAAGTAATATTTTTGCAGGGTTTTCTGTGTCAATAGTGCCGTTAAGGCGTAGGAATTGTTGACATGTCGACATGTTTGCATGAAAACATACTAACGCTGCCAATTATACATTTCGAATCATTTAATTTTTGTATTATGGTAAACATACCAGAATTAAATTGAAATTCATTTCGATATTAGGAGGGTTCTTTCAAAAATCCAGTTTCCGCGTCATAAAACATGTTCTCATTATGTTCTTGTTAAGTTGTTAAGATGTTATGTCGGACGTTTTGTGGGTATGCGGGTATGCAACTTACTAGTTTATGAATGAAATATCTGTGGTAGTTGGAATTGTAATGTAAATCTCTGTGGTTGGTTTCTTGGTATATAGTTTGGATTAAATACTGTCCGTTTCAGATAAGTTGAGCGCTCTAAAGCAGTTTACAATTGATATGCTGAGGAAATACTTGTTAAGTCCTTTATTGCCCTGTTTCCCATTTAGTCCCTGCTTTTGAATCTTATTTTCATTCTTCTTGATTGTTTTAAAATTTGAATTATTGAAATTTTTAGCAGCCATTGGACTTCTTTTGGAAATATAAATGTCCGCAAAGTCAGCCGCATCTTCCAAGGTTTTAGTTTTGTTTCTATCTTCTATCCAAAACCTCAGTTGTGCAGGATTTGAACCATAGAACTTTTCCAAGCACACTAAACGCACTAATTTTTCAAAACCACCTCCAATTTCTTCAACTTTAATCCATTCCTGAAAATTTGTTTTAGGTTGATATGCAAATTCCGCATAACTTTCCTCAGATTTGCGTTTTCTATAACGAAACCTTGATCTAAACACTTCTGCCGTCAGCTGATATTTCTTTAGTAAACTAGTCCGGACTTTATCGTAGTTCGCATCTTCCTCCGACAAACGTGCGATTACTTCACTCGCAGCCGGCGACAAAACGCTCTTCAACGGTATTGACCACGTCTCTCGTTCGTACGCCAAATGTGTGCATACCTGTTCAAAATTTTTCTAATGTAAGCCTATGTCCCCATCATCTTTGAATTGTTGCACATTCTGGCCCTGTTCTGTTTTCTATAATGGATACTCGTCGCGAGGCTTCTCGCCAACATCTGGTGTCCCACAGGGCTCCATTCTAGGTCCATTGCTGTTTAATATCTACATCGACGACCTGATCAGCACACTTACATGGAGTACACTAGTCTATGCAGATGATCTGAAAATTTACGCTGCCATTAATTCCGGGGATGATGTTGATCTTTTGCAGCGTCACCTGGAGATTATTCATAATTGGTGTCATGAAAATGGGCTAACACTCAGCATTGATACTCAGTGTCTCTTACACGAGAAAGCTTTGACCTGTCAGTACATCTTACACTATTGATACTGCAGTTCTCCAAAAGCTCGATACAGTGCGCGATCTCGGCGTGTTGTTCACCTCTGATCTATATTTTGCATTTCATATTGAGGGTGTGTGCGCCCAGGCATCGCGAATGTTGAGATTTGTTATTCGCACGATGGAGAGAGCAACGGATCCAGTAATTCTTAAGACTCTTTTCTATGCGCTTGTTGTGTCACGTTTGGAGTATGCCTCTGTGATCTGGTACCCAATCTACGTCTCTCAGCAGCTATCCCTGGAGAGTGTGCAGCGTCGGTTCCTCAAGCTGTTGTCGGTCATTGTCCTGTTAGGGGATGTGGTGGCGAGGAGTTGCTGAGGAGACACAACATGCCATCTTTGTACGATCGTAGGAGCCAGCACAGTGTAGCTTTCTTGAGAGGCCTGTTAAGTAGCAAAGTAGGCTGTTCTTTTTTGTTGTCGCGGGTGAATTTTCTAGTGCCGCGTGTGAGTGCTAGGGTATTCCAACATGTTCTATATCCGCGCTGTAGAACTAACATCCTTAGAAGGGCACAGCTGGTTCACATGTGCAAAAATATAACAACTCTGTGAATGAGTAGTCAGATTGTTTTTCTTCTCTTTTTCTTAATTGATGAAATATTGTTAAATCTAACTGTATGATATGTGTGTTATTGTTATTATTAATTATTGCAGTTGTTTCTTTTTTAGTATTTTTTGATTTCTCTTTAATCATTGTACTGTAAAGGTGCGCTGCTGATTATTGTTAAAGATTATTATTATATTAAACGTATTTGCGGATGTATTTGCAGTGTTACTTACAGCACTATTCTGCCTACGCGCCTGCGCGATCTTAACTTGGGTATCCAATTTTGCCAACTCTAACATTACATTTAATTTTGCTAATTCCAACTTTTCCTCTCTCAATTTCTTCTCTTGATCTAACCTTTCTTGATCTAATTTTTGTAACCGACCGTTTTGAGGATTTTCCTCGCACGCATCTATTTCCATTCTAACTTCATTTGCAGTATAACTTACGTCAGCAAATTCTTTTATTATTTCTGCTTTGTGTTTTGATGTTCCGGTAGTTGAAACAGATTGGCAACATACTTTATTTGTTACTTCTAACAGAACAATTTCTAACAAGCCAAAATTTACCACACAATTTGTAGATTCATTGACTGAAATTCAAGCTCCTTTTATTACACCTACTTACAACTTGACAACTGTTCAGTAATACCCACAATCAGTATAAAAACTCCGACACATAGGTATACTTCAAAACCCACAACACCGTATGATTTCGAAAGATACAACCACTCACGCAACCAGATCAGCTGATTCTGCCAAACACCCTTGCCGCATTTGCTTAGCACCCGTGTACGCCGTTGTCCGCTGTTTATATTGTTTTCTTCAAACTGCTCCTTTGATTGTGCCGACCAGTTTCTTGCCGCTACTGGTAAATACCCAACTTTGAGCTGAGCTTGCTCTTGCCTGGTTTGGCGCCGCGCGGCGAAGCGAGTAGCGAGTTCGCTACTGCGAGTTCGCTACTGGCCCTGAGCATACCCCCTGTTGCTTATCTGTCATAAGTTCACAGATCGTTCGTCGATATCGTCGATATCATCGTCATGGGGACACAATAATTGTCAATCCAACGAATATAAACTGTTCTTAAAGTTCACTACTAACAGCTATTCGCCAAAAAACAATATAATAATACAAATTTGATTGGACCACTAAAACACTACAGATAACTGTAACATATAGTTGCGAACTGCTCCATTTACGCCTTGTGGACCTAGTACCCGCATACCCCGGTAGAGGCGCTTTCGTCGCGCACCCTGCCAATACTCTCTGCTACCGTCGCTTCTTATCAGGACCACCTCCAAAACAAAACACTCTTCTTTTGCGTAGAATTTACTTTTACTTTAAGTTCCACCGATCTGCCACCAAGTGTTATATATCGTCGAAAGGTGGGGAATTGATTCACCACGAGAGTATACATTTTCAATGCAAGAGGTTTTATTTCTATCTGATTTAACAAATTATGTCATAATCATAATAAATTATCTATAGTGACGACTATTCTAGCACGCGTTGTGGAATCCTCATCCTCATCGCACCCCTTGATCGTCTCAACACTCTCCTCACAGAGTGTCTCTTAGCCTTTCGTTGATACGCCTGATTCCCAACAAGCTATTGACTCTAAGCTAAAGTTCTCTGGAGACACTAAACAACCAAAAATAAGGGCTAAATCCAGAGCGACAGACTTCAGAAAATTTAGCCTATAAGAACAAAGGTATAAGCACGAAGGAAGTAGTTCATATAGCTATGAAACGATATGTTGTCAGATACTCGACTACTGCTGCATGTTATCAACCATCTACATCTAAGCCATCATGGACTCATCTGGACATCGGCGAAAGAAGCATAGTCAGCAACATAACCCGAATCCGACATCCGAATAATCCCCTGCATAACCCTTCCAACGAACTCATATATCAAACCACCAACATCAGCCCTATCTCCACCAGAATTAAAGCCCTCTCCATTAAAATATCCAAAAAGGGCCCACCGTCACTATTCCCCTTGTTCCTACAGAAAACTCCTAACCATAATAGCATCCCAGCAAATCTCACTCTAACAATCCAACAACCATAGAAGAAATGAGAGAATATCCGTAGAAGACCAAACAAACAAGGCTGAATGATTCATGTCCATGGTCATTCCGGGACGAAGATTAAAACATGTTTATATTATTTTTTTTTTCTAATTACTCAAGTTCAGTTTACTAAGAAATACAAATATATTCCTTTCGGAATAAAATTAATTGTAATCTAATCTATTATGCACCGGCCATTTCTACATTTCTTCTGAAACTCTGCTGACTAAGTTATCAAGTACCTGCCCACCTAATAATGAATTACCTAAATTATTAATAATGTCTCATAAAGATAGTCCGATATTCTCAGTAGTATTGTATAAGATCACTGAATTACATGAGAAAATATTCCAGGGCGGCAAGATTGTTATATAGCATTAAATGGTGCTGACGCTTCTATTAAAAACCACTAGGTATCTCTCAAATATAATATAATATATTACAATAATTGGAAAAAATCATTATCAAAACCATAAGTTATGCTATTTTCTAGCATTTTCGAAATTGGATTTATTGCGACAATTTATTGCGATTATGCAGAATTACTCATCACCTTTGGCATAAATCAGAATCTTATCGAGATAAACTGAAAGATACCAAGTAGTGAGCTGGTTTCTAGCAATAATTTAATCGAACAATAATATAAAAGATAATATTATTTCAAGTTGTATAAATGTCAGTATTAGTACCATTAACAACGACTACATTGTGGTTTCCGGGCACAACCGGCAAAAAAGAATAAATATAAAGGGAAACCCGCTTAAGACGTCATCAAAACGAGTTGATAGAGATAGAGAGAAGTGTGCGAGTGGGTAGAATTGGTAGCTACAGAAACCGCGTAACGCCGCGCATAGCAGTGTTTACATCGAGTATTGAACAGACGACAATAACTCCTGCACGTAAATTACCACAATGTCTGTAAGTATTTTAGTTAGTAAACGTGAAATTATTGTTTTGGGCGTATGTATAATGTTATGTGGATACTGGACTTGTATACATTTAACACATGAATGTATAAACAATATTTGAAATCTAACAGAAATATTGCTTGTACTCTTGATATACATATACTGTTACCGATACGCAACTCGGTGAAATAGAGGTATAGATAAAACCACAAGACCTGCGAGTGAGTAATCGATTTCAGCTGTTATTCTGCTGATACATTACAGACCATTCCCGTGCGTTAGAAATCAACCGCGTCATTTTACATTCAGATCTCGTGGTTTTATCTATACCAAGTCTTCACTACGCATGGTGGTGCGCAACACTTTGTTTTTTGAAGTCAAACTTTTTACGGGACTAGTAAAATCAGTTACTAGTGGAACGAAGTATTCAAACGCCAGGTTTCCAACGTAAGCTATACAAGTACATCGCAGGTTGCGATGACATTTTCGAAAATTGGGTCAAAGTTAAATAAATTTTTCAAATGCTTGCTACCAAAGGCTAGCAGTGTATATTTTTGTAATCCAATATATCAGAATCTTGATGACAAAAGTTTAGTTATATCCTGTCATACATTGTCACTCGAAAAGCCAATCAAAATTCGAGTAATTTTTATTTTTATTTTTGTTTTATATACAGAAACACTAAAAAATCAATGGACAAAATTATAGATACAAAATGTACAACTTTTTTATCTTTAACAGAATGCCACATAAGAAATGTATTTTTTCGACACCGTACTCCAGAACTTATTTTGTTGTAGTAATCAATGCCGCTGAATTACCTAATTAATTAATCTTCCTTAATGTCTCCACCAACAATTATTTCTTTTTTTATTTTTATAATAATATGAACAGTTGATCACTATAAGCTAACATATCGCTAAGATATTATCATATTGATTAAGTTCATTAATTTTTTCGATATTTACGTTAAAATTTAGTTAAATTTGTTGATTTTGCGATGAACTTACGATGACGCCAGTACTTTTGGCGTTTATGTCCAAAATTCAAACATTTAAATTGTTCTGTATGGTAAAAATTCGGTAATCGAATGTCCTGATGTTCAGCTAAAAAGCATTATAATTAATACTATTTATAATCTGTGTTTTTTGACGAATTGAGTTTTTCCCAATATCTTGCTTTCTATTAATCAGACGACAATGAGCGCTAAAAAGAATGACATGCAGGTAAACCTTGACCTTACCGACATATGTTCTTCAAAAGGTTAAGAAGCGTCTTATGTAATACCCACCTTATTTTTTGCGGAAATGCAACACAAAATCTTCTACTATGTATTCAAATGTACTCTGGTCAAGGATTTTTTAGAACGATCCTGCAAAACAAGGTAATTATTGATTTAAAACTATTTTTTCTTCTCAAGGACATATCTCGAAAAACGCCAACTTTTGACTACAAATTTATTGTTTTTTTTTACTTTATCATACGTAGTATGATAAAGTATGTATTGTACGCGCATGTGCTACTAACGGTATCGGGGCGAAACTTCATATTCAGTTTCATGAAAAGCTTATTGTTTATAAGAGTCCAAAGGAACTGGATGTTAATTCTAGGTATTTTTCAAGGTTTTTGCAAATGACCCGCCATTTCTGTAATTTAATCAAAATAAGTAAATAAAAAAATTAAACTAGAGGAAATTTTGTTGAATTTATGTCTATGACATTTTTTGGTAAAATTGATAGTTTAGCTGCATGAGCAAATTGTATTTGATTGAGATACTGTCGTGTACGCATTAATATAAAACTAGTTAGCCAGGATTTGACAGATATTTCCGTTCTAATGACAGTGGGTAGTGTCAAATGTTGATGATTTGACAATGCCTACTGTCACTAGTATCAAGATATCTGTCAAATCCTGGTTTTATTTTATACTAGTTTTATTTTAATGCAGACACGACCGGTCTCGATCAAATAGATTCTCATGCAGCTAAATTGCAGCTTAATTTTATTTCTACGATCTATTAATTTTAGATATAGTATGATAAAGTCATGTGCCTAGTCACATCAGACACTGATGATGTTTTTGTGACGTCCGTGTGGTGGACACTATTTTTGCCAATAGCAAAGCCAATACAGTTTCTTATTTGGGCGGTATTATTGCATACACACAAAAAGAGATAAAAACGCAAACATGAAAAAAAATATTTATCTTGGTTTAGCACACATTTCTTATAGGAGCACGTACCAATTCATCTACCGAAATCCGCGCACTCAGCTCCCTCCGTTACCTATTTTCATTGGAATTACGTCAATTTGAAGGTGATATTATGCTATTTATTCCGATTTCTTATCAGTTTTGATTAGATTGTGTCGAGATAATGTTACTAACGTAACTAGAAATCAATACAACACATTTTGTGAATGTAAAATTGTGGAAAATAAAATCCTGCGGTCCGCGACTACAATTTGTCTTAAACTATGTGAAAACATACATTTTCAAATCTATTTTATGTATACCTAAAGTAGTCTACAGTGACCGCCAAAAAGTCGGCACCTTATGGGACACTTGTTTACTACCAATCTATCAGAAAATTTTATTCCTTATAAAAGTTCTTGTCTCGTCCAAAACCAAAATAGCAATCATCAAATTTTAAATATTGTTTATCATATACAGATAGTTCAGAAAATGTGAATTTGACATTCCTTTGAACCATAACTGTCCTTTAAAATACCTTCCTGCTCAGAGGGCAATACATTGTTCTTCTTAAGATGTTCATACATCATAGTACCTAAAATTAAAGTTAATAATTTATAACAACAATGTAAACAAGTAATAGGTCTATATTGGGATACTTCCATTGTATTCTCCGTTTTGGGAATCAAAACAGTGACACCTTCCGTCAGCTACGACGGTATTAGTTCCGAATTGGTAACAACTTTGTTAAAACATTTTACCAAACGTTGAAGTAATTCAAAACAGGCGAACGTTAGCCCCAAAATTGTCTATTTAGAAAAAAAGTTGTGTGTCCTTATTTAAAGCTTTTAATATATACGGCAAGGAGTTTTACCCAACATTCTGTGCATCAGACCTAAAATAGTTAGAAAGTTTATTTATCGTAGACCTCGCCGAGGTGTTAACAATGGTCATACAAATACACAGAAATACAAATTACACAATTTTCTCAGTTATTTGAGCATGACCTAATGAACACGTCCACGGTGCAAAAGGAGTTTTGCAGCAGATATTCTCTGAGTTTAATTTTAAAAGTTCTCAAGCTTTCAACCTCCATCAGTTCGGATGGCAATGCATTGTACAGTGTTATCATCATGTACTCCGGTCCGCCCTCATATATCGAAGAGGAGTGGCGAAGGACAACCAAACGACCTGCGCTTCTCGTTTGCATAGCACCCGATACATCACAGTTTCTGATAAACATACGCTGATTCGTCCTGCAAAACAGAAGAAGGCTGTAGATATACAGACAAGGCAACGTGAGAAGCCGAAGAGACACAAAGTGCGGTCGACATGTTTCTCTATAGTTCAGATGCAGCATGCATCTTATGAACCGCTTCTGAAGTTTGAAGAGTCGACCAGACGAAGGAGACGAGCCCCACAGTATTGTTCCATATCTCATAAGTGACTCAACGCTTGCCAGATAGTAGGTTCTCAACGTATCAGTGGTTTCTATATGGTTCTGCCACCTCAATGAACTCTGAAGAAACACTCCCAGAAACTTCACCTCGTCTGCAACTTGAATGGACCCATTTTGTGACCTCACAAGCAGGGATTTTTTTTGGATTTTCCGTCGAGAGGTGTGGTGTCGTCCGCAAACTGATACATATCCCCCACCGGAAAGCTCTCCGACAGGTCGTTGATGTACATGAGAAATAACAGGGGACCAAGAACTGAACCTTGAGGTACTCCAACCTTCAACAGGGCCGATCGATCACAATAAGCGCCACCAACACGCACCATCTGGTATCTGTTTTCCAGGTAGGACTTCAGCAGATCATAGGCAATACCTCTCAGTCCGTACTAGCTTGTCCATCAGAATGACATGATTTACGGTGTCAAAAGCACTCGACATATCAAAGAATATAGCGGCTACATGATGTTATGAGACAACAGTGAAATCACAAAGTAAATCGCGGGAGCAAGTCAAAAACAACATACCTTCGACATGACAGCAATTTTCAGACAAAACATATAAAAGAACGAGGCAGTGCGACGCACATTCTAAAAATTGGTACTGGTAGGGTGGCGGTGTTATAAATAAATGTCTGGGCGTATCTGGGCGCTACTGGAAAAAAACAATACCAAAAATTGGTATCATATTCACAAATAACCAAAATAATTACCTAAAAATTTCACACAAGACAGGAACGTCCGGCCATCTCAAACGTTACGAAAGAACCAAAACAGTCAAGCCAACCCAATACCAACCAAACAAAAATATAAAAACATAGACTAACAATTAATCCACACTCTTAGGCCAATACTGCCCTCCAATGGTAAAGTGCCGTATGTACAAAAATGACATTGATTGAAATATTTCCCGTTTTCTCTTAAATATGACGTTAGTAGTAAAAACAAATTAGCATGTTTTACGTACAAATAGCTAGGTGACATGCTAGACTAAAGTAAATTTCTTAAAATGTACAAAATGTGCGTGGTTTTTGCATTCAAACAGAAAAATTGTAGCAATTTTTTGTATGTACATTCGGCGTTTTACCGTTGGACGGCAGAATAATGATCAATTAAATATCCATAAACTACATAACCAACCAAGATATTTACACATTTGTTAAGATTTACTTATACTCCTCAAAAAAAGGGGAACTCTTTTTTGAAACGGGTAACTTGTTACATAATAGTTCCAGTGCACATAGTGGTGCATTAGGGCGCTTGCGAACATGTCGGTCAAGCTGGTCCCACACGTGTTCAATAGGATTCAGGTCAGGACTTAACGCCGGTCATTCCATGACTTGAATTCCACGTTCTTGTAAAAAGTTTCTGGTGATGCCGGCGGTATGTGGCATTGTCCTTCAATAGGATGGAATTTTTACCGACGCCATATGAAGCAGGCACCAGTGACACCACATAGTCCTACAAGATAGTTTCGATGTAATTCATGGTTTTCAAATGTATTCTATTTGTTTTGGTTTTTGATATGTATTATGTATTTGTTTAAATTCATTTTTCCTTGAGCTTCGAGCGTATGTGTGCTCATTAATTTAAAGCCACACACAATTGTTCATTCAATTAGGTGGCATGTTTAGCGATCTTTATTCACTTGAATATGTGTTTGGAGTAATGTGTATTTTATTTAACTATCTGTCCTTTCACAGATAGTTCTGTTTTTGTTATTTCCTGTATGGTGTTTCTTTTTCTATTTTTCTTTGAATAAAGATTATTATTATTATTATTATTATTATTTAGTCTACCAGGAACCACAATATCAGTTTTGTTGTCTATAGTGATTCCAGCCCAAACCATCGCAGATCCACGACCAAATCTATCCACTTCCTATATAATAGCGGCTGCGTAGCGTTCACTAGGATGTCTATATACACGTACTCGACCGTCGCAACGAGTTGAAATCAAGTGACGAAGTTGCCAATCTATGTGATCCAAAGCAAACCTCATTCTAGCTGCTTTGTGGTGCTGCGTAAGGCGTGATACGCGGACAGGTTTTCTTAGTTTCAAATTGTCTACTTTTAATCTGTTACAGTTTGATCAGAAATTTCTATTCCATGTGCTCCTCTTAGGTCGTTTAGGAGGTCTCGTGCTGTGGCAGTACGCTTACGTAAACAGGAAAGGACAAGAAATCGGTCTTGATTTTGAGCAATTTTTCGATTTCTATTTTGTCCAGCTCTTCTAACATTTTGGCCAGTCTCCCGAAACCGCTTCCATAAACGCTGAAAACAGAAGGGGAAACGCGATGGTCCCTGTTAACATGTCGAATAGAGTAGCCATGCTGAATAAATGCGACAGCACGAGCATTAAGCAACTTACACTTTACTAAGGTGCCCTATGACGCTTCTAGCTTCTAATCAACGAAAATTGACAACTGATTCCGTCATTTGTCATCTTTAAGAGCTTTCATACGTTAATTAAGTGTAACTTAGAAGTAACTAAGAGTTGTAACATTGTTTTTGTAATTTTCTTTACTTGAATATATGCCCTTACAGCATACCAAATTTTATTTACCTAGAACTATTATTTAAAAAGTTACAAGTTTCGATAAATGTGTACCGTTAATTTTTTTTAGCAGTGTATATTCAAAAACACCACAAAACGGGATTTAAATAGCGCGAGTCTGCAACCAGACATACAACCAGTGAACCAGGTAACATGAAAAATCTACATACTCTGATCCAAATGGCCAAAAATAATTCAAAAACATATATTATACAATACAAACAAACTTTGCCAATAGGAATCCTTCGTTATAAACTATGATGACATAAACATGATGACACAATTCCATTAACAATAATAAAAACAGTAATATACATTTCAACTACAAAAAATGTCATCCGAAACATCCATACATTTAGATGAGTGGTGGTTGTAAACTCACTAACATGACGGCCTTAATAAGTAGGAATAAATGCCTGACAGGTTGTCCGTATCTCGTCGAAGTTTATCGTATTTTTATAGGTACTTATGTAACACATTTTTAGAAAGGCACGCGTTT
The DNA here is from genome assembly GCA_964023965.1 of Melinopterus prodromus. Taxonomy (NCBI): domain Eukaryota; kingdom Metazoa; phylum Arthropoda; class Insecta; order Coleoptera; family Scarabaeidae; genus Melinopterus; species Melinopterus prodromus. Next base: position 29,969,825 of record OZ030391.1, on the reverse strand, counting down.
TATAATTTCTCTCCGTACTCAATATTTCAACGTTATCAAAGTCTGGTGAGCCGTGATATCTTTTTTTTTTGTAAAATCTCTACGATGTTGTAAAGTTCGTGCATGCAACCTTTGTGATGTCCGTATGACATCTCAGAATTCTGACAGGGCACCCTATATACAAGGTTAGACCGAAGGTCAGGTGGCACAGGGTACTTCAATTTAGAAAAGAGCAAGCTTCCCATCTTGCCGGAATTAGTGGAAGGCGCACTAATATTAGGAGATGAAAGACTTTTTTAAATTAAATTGGAGAGGTAAGGGACATGTTGAAAGGTGTGAAATTTCGGGTTCAGGTTGTGATATCGTCCTCGTTTGGGGTCTGGAAGTTGTGGAAAAAAATCATTTTTAAGGGGTGGGGGCTGGATAATAATTCTGAAGGAAAATGTTGAGCCACTCTAATATTAGGAGATGAAGGAATTTTTTTAATTAAATTGGAAAGGTGAGGGACATGTTGAAGAATGTGAAATTTTGGCACTTGTGCGGGTTCAGGTTGTGACATCGTCGTCCCTTGGGGTCTGGAAGTTGTGGAAAAAATTAATTTTTTAGGCGTGTGGCTGGATAATAATTCTGAAGGAAAATGTTGAACAGTTGGTTCAAATTTTTGTGAAGGAAATCTTTATGGCATATTATAATAAATCTAAGTTTACCAGCAAGAATTTTATAATTCAAGCGTTGGCAAGATAAGAAGCCTAACATTCTGGTGGTGGATGAAGACTTGCGGTACCAGTCTAACCTTATTGTACATCCTGTCGTTCTGGTCACCATGGTGTCCAGGAAAGGTACACGCTGGTTTTCATCCTCTAATTGGACGGTGAATTGTAGGTGCCGGTTGAACTGATTAAAAAAATTAAGGGTGTTATTGATCTCTGATGTAGGCAGACAGAAAATCACGTCATCCACATATTGGTAAATTTACGCGAATTCAAAAAGCAGAGCCTCTCAGACCATTTCAGGAGATGACTCATAACTATATCAGCCACTATCGGGCTCATAACATTACCCATCGGTATGCCAAAACCTTGGTTGTAAATGTTACCATAATAAGAGAAATAAATATTATTAATGCAAAACCTCAACAATTACAAGAGAATATTGATGAAGACTGAGATGACATCGAAAGATACAAGACAGTGTGACGGAGGTATGGTTATATCATTCACCAAAGTTGCAAATTCAAACATGTCGTATACACGATGTTGTAAAAAAATGGCGAAGGCCCCCGTTAATATTTTAATTAAATAGTTTGACAAACCCGATATAGTGGAATCTGTGGAGGCAACAATAGGTCTTAGAGGTACGCTTAAGAGTTCTTAAAAGTTTTTGCCTTTGCTTCGGTGACCACGCCATCAGCTTTAAGTTTGTTTACCAGATCAAAATGTTGTCTTTCTGTGCCCTTAGTGGGATCGGACTTGGATCGTAGGCGGGTCGTCATATCTTACTTCCGGAATGTTCTAGATAAAGATACCCTCCATTTTTGTTTGTACTATACTTTCTATTGCTTACAGTTATACTATAATACTATAAAAATACCTATAAAACTTCCGACGAGATATGGATGACCTGGCAGGCATTTATTCCTACTTATTGAGGACGTCATGTTATTGAGTTTACAACCACCACTCATTTAAATTTTTTGATTTTTTGGATGAGATGTTATGTAGTTGTAATGTATATTACTGATGTTATGATAGTTAATGGAATTGTGTCATCATGTTTTTGCGTAATTTATAACCAAGGATTCCTGTTGGCAAAGTTTGTTATATTGTATAATGTATGTTTTTGAAGTATTTTTGGCCATTTGGATTAGAGTAGTTTTTTCATATTGCCTGGATGTATGTCTGGTTGCAAACTCGCGCTATATAAATTCTGTTTTTTTTTATATAATATAAGTAAATCTTAGCAAATGTGTAAACATCTTGGTTGGTTAAGTAGTTTAGGGATATTTAATTGATCATTATTGGCTTTAGAGGGTGGATTAATTGTTAGTCTATGTTTTTATATTTTATTAATTTTTTTTGTTGGTGTTTGGTTGGCTAGACTGGTTTGGTGCATCCGTAATGTTTGTCTCGTTAACAAAAAGAAGCTGTCTGATATGTACGGTCAGTCAGCTTGTTCGCTACTACGACCGGAGTGCGCCAGAAGAAATCAGTCAACGCTGCAGCCTGAACGCGAACGGAGCCCACCAGAAGAACACCGTTGTATCCCGAGTCCAGTGTGGCAATAACGTAGGGATATATCCCTACGCGCATGCAAAATGCGACCTTATTCGTACCTTACATACGACGCGGCGGACATGTGACTTCATTTTCTTGCCACACAGTACACACTGGCCGCAATGATCCAGACCACGACCGGAGTCTGCCAGGCGCCAGGACAAATCAGTCGACGCGGTATGATGACCGAGAACTGAACCCACCCAAACAAGCCAGTCGCCGCCGCATCCTGACTGAAATGCCCGTACTATCCTGTCTTATGTGGAAGTTTTAGGTAAATATTTTGGTTGTTTATTGAATGGGATACCAATTGTTGGTATTATTTTTTCCAGTAGCGCCCAGATTCGTCCGGACATTTATTTATAACATCGCCACCTTACCCACCAGTACGAGTTTTTAGAATGTGCGACGCACTGTCTCGTTTTTTTATATGTTTTGTCTGAAAATAGCTGTTATGTCGAAGGTATGTAATTTTTTTACTTGCTCCCGCGATTTATTTTGTGATTTGACTGTTGTCTCATAACTATTTTAGGTCTGATGATGCCCATAATGTTGGGTGAAAGCACTTAGCTTATATATTAAAAGCCATAAATAAGGAAACAACATTTTTTCCAATAGACAATTTGGGACTAACTTTCACCCGTTTTTAATTACTTCAGTATTATTAATCAAGCGCCCAGTTAAATATCACACTATTTTACCAAATGTTCATGCAAATGGGTAACGTTTTAAGCCACGTACATATCTATGAGCAAGTTTGCTCGTTGCTAAGAACAATAACACACGCGCCACGCCCATACGTTCCCATACGTTTGATTGAAAGGTATGGGTGTGGCGCGTGCGTTATTCTTCTTAGCAACAAGCAAACTTGCTCCTAGATACGTACCGGAGGGCAACCGGTGATATCCCCACTCTATTCGAAAAGTCTCGCATTCGCTTCAAAAAGATGACGAGAGTAGACTCCCAGGGACCAAATTCTCGTCATCTTTTTGAAGCGAATGGAGTAGGGATATCACCGGTTGCCCGTATCTATGAGCAAGTTTGCTTGTTACTAAGAACAATAACACACGCGCCACGGCCATACGTTCCCATACGATTGATTGAAAAGCATGGGCGTGGCGCGTGCGTTATTGTTCTTAGCAACAACCTAGATACGAACCAGAGGGCAACCGGTGCTATCCCTACTCCATTCGAAAAGTCACGCATTTGCTTCAAAAAGATGACGAGAATTGAGTCCCAGGAGCTTTCCAAACTCCTAAACTAATATGTCCTATTTGGAGAGAAGTACATCTTCCATTGCTGAATAATGGGTATTTCGCTTCACCTCGTGCTTAATCCATTCTGATTTAGAATTATACTTGCCAGATTGCCCCCAAGGCATGTCCCAAAAAATGGTAACATCCTGCATGTTTGGAAAATTCTGGAAACAGATGTTCTTGCTTAGACCCTATATTTTTTTAGGGTTATCTTCAAAATTCATCTCTATCTTTTTGTTTCATTTTTTGTGCCTTTTCTGTTTTAACTCCTCTTCAATAATTACGATATCCTTCTCTTCGCCTAAAACACTATAACCGTGGTAACCTGTCCGGTAAATGAATAGATTTTCTTTTTTCAGAAATCCTGGAAACGTCATTTCTCAATTAGCAATATTATTGTGGGTCTAGGCTTCCAACAGTTCTGCCGAATTTTATTATTCTGTATCGACGTTAATTTTGGATTCATCATCTTCGTAATACTATATTCAGACGCGTACAACTCATTATTTATTTCAAAATGCACAGATCTGGCCTCTTCCTCAGAAATGCTTCCAGATCAGAATTAGCTTGCGCAATCAAGTCCCTAACCCTGTTAGTATCCCTTATGAAAGGCAATATAACTCGGCTATGAAAATTTCCAGCAGTAAGCAATACCTACTGTACCAATATTTGACTTTTCTTGTACGTCATTGTCATTATTATGTAGATTTGACATTCCATTTACCTTACTATCCACGGGCACCTCATTATTGGATCTATTCGTTTCTAATAATACTTCATCCAAAATCTTTCCCTATTCTACTTCAGCCATTTCAACAACTTTTTTAAGATTTAGAAAAATCTAGTATCCATCTCTATATTTGATAACGTATTACTATTCAGAATGCACCGTCTCTGACATACCGAAGTATTAGCAGTCAACTGCATTCTTTTATCTGGGTTTCTTTCTTGCCATAATCTAAAGCATTCAAGTTGATTGGCACTTCCCAACCTCAACAATGAACAAAAATGACACCAAAGCACCTTATATTCATTTATGGACCATTTATACTATTTATTATAACAATCACGACGATTCTGTCCGAAAAGCTATTACGTACAGTCCACTGCAATTGAGATTAATTCCAACATCACCATAAAAAATACACCTTTTTGACAAATTATGTTGTTAAAAATTTCAGTTATACTTTAAAATTACATTTTTCTGTAATAGTTAACAAAGGTACTTTACTGTTATGTAAAATTCAAATTTTCTGAACTACCTCGTGTATGAGAGACAATATGTAAATTTTGTTAATTGCATTTTTGGTTTTGTACGAAGCAAGAACTTTTATGAAGAATATAATTTTCTGATAAATCGACAATAAAAAAATCGATATGATGCCGACTTTTTGGCTCGCTGTATATAAAATTTTTCCGTACGAAAATAGAATTATTATCATATTCTGTGCGTATAGACTTTCGCGGCCAGCATCACATAGAAGATAAATAGTTTTCAGGCTATGCCGTACATCGGTGAATTAATTGGTTCCGTTAAATTTCGTTCGGTGCGTTTTCCGAGATGAGTCATGTTCGAATATAATTAACGTAAAATTACCACATATTATATTACTAGAGCATCACGGCCCACATGATAAGTGTACGCTTTCTGATTCGTTTCGGTCCCGCATAGAAGAAAATACTGTAAAGGTGCGTTCTGATTAGAAATAGTAGTACGCAGTAATAGTAGACGCCATTATAGTATTTCTAATAGTGATCGCTAGTGACTCATGTTTTTGTACAAGCAAACTAATGTATCACTATCACGTATAGTGAGAAATATTGTAATTTCGTCTGCTACCAGGTCGGGCAAGTCAGCGCCGCAACTTTGGCAAAATGAAAATCATTAAGTATATGCATATTTTTCAGCTATTTTGTTGCTATTTTTTACTAAAATATCGATTTTTTTGTTTTGTTAGTTTACGAGATACCGAGGCGCTGCTGACGTGCCGGTAACTCACTATCTCAAAACAAATGAATTTCAAAAATGTGAGGAGCCTATATTTTTTTGCTAATTATTTACCGTAAACGATTTTTCTTTGCTTTGTTAGTATCCGAGATATAGAGGGTTCGCCGCTGACGTGTCGGCAACTCAGCGGCGCACTATGTCAAAACAAATGAATTTGAAAAATGTGAACAGCCTATATTTTCTTGCTCAATTTTTTACTAATTATTTGCCAAAAAAGATTTTTTTTGCTTTGTTAGTATTCGAGATATAGGGGTGCACCGCGCTAAACAATATTTCTTTTTGCTCTGTTAGTTTTCGAGATATACAATGCTAGATATAATGTACATTAATGATCATAAGAAATACAAGTTTCTTCGATATAGAAAAGTTGTGGAATCTGGAATCATTCAATCATTCGGGCCACAGAAAAAAAGATATTTTTGCATATAGGTTAGGTACACGTTCCACAACAACGTACCAACACAAACTTATGTTCCGTGGTTTTAATGGAACATTAGCTATATTATTTGTATCCTAAGCGCTTTGCCAACAATTTTTCTTTTTTTATAAAAAAATATTTTTAGTTTTCTAGATATGCAGGCTGTCCCACGCTAGATGCAAAGTACATCAATGACGTTAAGAAATAGAAATACACGATTCTTCCATATCGAAAAGTTATAGATAATCATTCACTCTACAGACAGAAACTATTTTCACAACGACGTACGAACAAACACAAAGTTATGATTTTTTCAATGGAACAGAAGATTCCATGTATCCTAATCGTTTTGAGTTTTATCAACTGTTTCTGAGATATTGTGATATTAATGTAAGAAAAGCGTGCAATTTTCTAAAAATAATTCAGGGGATTCTGAATATTTCTGTAAAACTAACAAGGATAAATAAACAAAAGAACTTTTGTATAGTAAAAATATCGCACTTTTCGACAGTTACTATTGATTTGCGATTACAATATGGCTCATGCCGAATAACTGGAGGTTTGGTAAATGTCATATAACAGTGGTTTTCAACCTTTTTACCTTGGCGGACCCCCAAAATCTCATAACAAATCGCGCGGACCCCCTAAAGGTAAAACTACAAAAAGAACGTGGTGTATGTAGTGAACATCATATGTACTCAATTGTGATAATCAGATAATCAAAAAGATCCTAAAAAAATATTACGACTGGTTCTTTGAAATCGTTCTTTACAATTCATATAATATTGTAACAAATGTTACAAATATGTCCTTACCTTACCTAACAGCTGAATAAACTAAACATGAAAAAGATAATTTCATATTAGATACCAGATAATGCTATTTGATGTCAATTTATTGAAAATAGCAAAGCAGTAAATAACAATGAACAACCTTAAACTAAACGAACAAAATAAAAATCAAATGTGGACTCTTATTATATTGCACAATAATAAACACAAACTACAAAATATATTTAGTTTTAACTAGTGTGATGGGTTGGTCCTGTTATACTTGAAAGTTTCAATCTCAAATCTGGTTCGACATCCAGTTTATTGCGGGGTTTGGATTTCATAGCAACAACAGCAGAAAAACCAGCTTCGCAAGCGTAGGTCGTAGGGATGGGCATCAGAAATTTACTAGCTTTTTTGGAAATTTGGGGATATTCTTTTCGACGATTCTTTTCTTTAAACACTAACGTCAATGTATTGTCGCAACTAAGTTCTATTAGCTTTCTTCCTCTCCCGTTAATAAATCCGCATTTTGAGAAGAGTCAAATGGGTTTCTTATCCATTCGTATTTTTGGATTGGGCACAGGAAAATATTCCCGCAAATTTGTTCGTAAAAGTCGCAAGTGTTCAATTATAGCTAACTTATATTCGTCATGAAGCTGCATTTCTGATGTTCGTAAAAACTCGTATAGGCAAGAAAATGGTTCGTAATTAGATTTTTCTAAGCGAACTGACCACAGATTTATTTTCTTTATATCCTATGACAGACTGTATATTTTACGACGGGCCCACACTAGCATCTACTGCTACAATTTATCCCGAGCATTACCGTGTGCAGGCGACGTTTCGCGGATACAGTTTAAATTGCAAATACGGTGCAGTCGCGAGCCGGCTTCACGATGTTTGTATTGCTTACAAAAGGTTTAACTATTATGTCATTTTAATTTTTTGCCAACACAGGGTATATGCAACAAAGTAGGTGATTATAATTTCGTATTTAAAGACCCTCTAATATATCTAAGTACTTTTTTTCAAATAACAATGCGCAGGTGTACAATCAAAAACTCTTGGGTCCATCGCGGACCCCTTACGATAGGTTTGCGGACCCCCGGGGGTCCGCGGCCCACAGGTTGAAAACCACTGTCATATAACTTAAAAATTTAGATGGAATACAGATCAGTAAACCAGCTTTCGAAAAATGCCTAACTCAACAGCTACAAAGTTACCAAACATCTAGTTTCATTTAACGTATGCATAATCAATCATTAATGACGAATTCCAACAATCGCACAAATATAATGACCTGAAATGAAATAATTGTAAACTTCAATTATGAAATACACAAACATATATAATCATCGAAAAACTTGTTTGTTTAGGTACCAATCGAAAATTGTTTAAAATTTGTATTAAATATCTGTGGTACTAATTATTTAAAGAATATTAATAAGTTCTTAGTTCTTGGGTAGTATTGTCGTACACTTAACACAGTAATAAAGTTACAGTCATACTGTCATCAGATGCAATAACTAAATAAAATGGTTACTGAAATAATTATTATTTATTCAGTTTACAATTCTCAATAAAAGGTAGGTCAGTACGTGCTCATATTTGCCGGTCAAGTTAATCTGTTTAAGTCTTCGGATTCTCGGTGGACATATGACATTTTCCATCATTTCTACAGAAATTATTTGATAACGCTCCCTTATTCTTCATGTTTATCGTAGTTGTGATTCCCCCATAAATTTCTCCTCATGTCTGCACTAGTAAGAAATCATAAAGGGTCAAATCAGGTAATCTAGTTTGCCAGAGCATTTGACTACATAACCAATTTAATGTCTTTTATAAATAATATTTAAACAATTTTGGAGTAGAACAATTTTAAGCATGCTCTTGCATGAAGAGAAGAATTATTACATTTATGAGATTGTTGAATTTTGTCGTACCATCTAGATATTTAATATTAATTTATGAATTGTGTCAATGTCAATGTCGAATTAGATGCTTAATAACTTTTCACTAATTTATCGATAATTTGAATTATGTTAAGACATACAGGGATTTCCATTTCCAATATTTAGGTTTTGTGACATTTAGCATTCCTTGGATTATTCGCGATAAGTTAAATAAGAATCGCAAATCAATAACTGTCAAAAAGTACGCTATTTTTACTATGCAAAATGAGTTTTTTTGTTTCCTTATTTCTTGTAAGTTACTTCAGAATATTTTTTTTTAAATACTTGCTTTTGACATTATTTTCAGAGTAACTCGGGAATAGTTAATAACAGCCTCATACAAGTTGTCAAAACGATTAGGATACAAATCTTACTTAAAAACTGCAATAATGTACCCAGTGTTCCATTAAAACCACGGAACATAGGTTTGTATTGGTACGTCGTTGTAGAACAACCTTTATATGTAATGATTTTCATTTTGGAAACGTTGCGCCGCTGACTTGCCCGACCTTCTGCTACCACTGCCATTACTTACCATTACCACCAATCAGAACGAATAGTGTAACCTAACTGGGGGTTTAATATTTCTGTTAGAACGCCTGAAGGATACCGGACTGGTAGTTTTAGGAATAACTCTTTAGGTTGGAACTGGAGTTGCACAGTATCATCATTGTTTAACAAATTTTCTGGAACTTTGTCTTCTTGAGTTCATACGTTCCTTTCGTCGCCAACATGTACTAAATTTTCTCTTAATCTCTCGATTCCTGTCAGATCTGGTTTCAAATCCTCAAAGTGTACATAACGCAGTTCTCCTCCCACGTAAACCAAATATGTGAGTACACTTCTAACTTTTATTATTTTTGCTGGTATCCACTTATTAGTTATTGTTTCTTTTATTTAATACAAACACTTTCTGTCCTTCACATAATTCTTGTATGTTCTTCATTATACCCCCACATTTACTGTGGTAGAGTATATTGAGTTTGTCACAACATTTGTAACACCCTTAAGGAAGTGTGGCAGGTATAGACTTGGTTATATATACTTTATATATTGAAAACTGAATCGATTTAGCTATGTCCGTCTGTCTGTGTACACAATAACTGCCTTAATTTTAAAGTAAATGATTTAAAATTTGGTATACAATCTTTTCTCTTAAAAAGTAAGGACAAGTTCGTGGTTGGCCAAAATCTGTTCGATTATTTCTTTTTTTATATTTGAAGGTGGGGGTATTGTAACTTCAACCCATCTGAAGATAACTTTCCTACTAGTTTTTTTTCTTGGGAGTTTTCTAGCTTTAGTTTTTCAGTGTTTCTTTTAATTTTTCTTTGTAATATAACTTTGTTCTCCAAGTTTTCTTTCCTATAACTGAAAGTGATGAAATTCTATATTTTAGCAGAAAGCGATCTAGCCAATATTAATAAAAGCAATTAGAAGCCTCTATATTTATCCTTGCCTAAATTAAAGCAAACTTCTAATTGTTTTTGTAATACTCATTTGAACCTTGCAATATGGACCGAATATAATTAGCCAATGTTCAAACCTTAATGTTGGTTTCTCGTGAAAGTCTTTAACGAGGTATCTTTTAACCTGTTTTTAAAAAACCATTTGACTTTGGGGGTACTTTTCTCCGTTGAATGGAGATCCATTGTCTGATCCAACTCTTCAGTCCTCACATAATCCAAATATTGCGAACTCATGTTTTAGCCGTGGAATTGGCTCTTGTTCACTGGTGTTCTTCACATGGTGTGGTTCACATGGTATATATCTAACTATTTACCGTAGGCTATCAGCAATGACAAGTAAATATCTACCTTGGTTTTTAAGAAAATCTTTGTGCACACGTTGCCAACATCTAGAAGTTTTTGGCCACACTGTAAATTTTAATTATTTGCCTCTATCAGCAATCGTTGCACATATTGCACAAGACTTTACACGCAGTTCAACATCGGTGTCCATACCTGGCCACCTAAAACAACTTCTCGCCAACAATTTCAATTCCTACATGTTCTTCGTGTAACAACTGTAAAATTTGCTTTCTCTAAACTCTATTTCAAAAGGTAAGTATCTCCTTTTCTACACCTAGTTTATTTTTAAATCTGTGTTCAATCCTTCGACTTGAGATTTATTTTCCCACTGATTTCTGTATTTTCTATATGTCCATCTTGTAAGCAGCCAGAATAATAGCCCATCTTGGCAGTCTTGACGCCACCAGGGTAGGCACTTTCTTATTCTTTCCAAAAATATGCTCAAGTGATTGGTGGTCAGTTTCTAGAACAAATCTTCATCCAAAAATATACTTGTAAAACTTTTTACCGCTATTATTATAGCCGAAACCTCTTGATGAATTTGGTTATAGTTTCTCTGAGCTTCTGTAAATGAACTAGTGAATAAACTAATGAACCACTGACTATTTGACTATATACTGCTCCACAGCCATAAGGTGATTATTATGTCTCTAAAGGGAGAAAATTGCACCAACGCTTGGCTAATAATCAACATATGCTTGCTCTTCTCAAAAGCTATATCACATCTGTCGGCCAATTAAACTGTATATATTGTCTTTCTAAATCATATAGTAGTAGTACCTAAACTTTGAAGGACAACACTGGTAGACACTTATTATAACAATTCAACAATCCAAGGTATGATCGAAGTTCAGTAAGGTTGGTAGGTGTAGAAGTCTTACATATCGCATCAATTTTGTTCTTTATAGACTTAATTCCTCCCTCAGCGGAAATCTCATATCTTAGACATTCGACATTCCTGATGAGTTTTGTCTGCAATAGTTCCATCATCGAGGTAAGCTACATGATTCACTAAGTACACGTTCCATGATTTCCTGAAATAGTGTTGTGCGCTGTCAATCCCATGGGGTAATCTTGTGTACCGATGCAAATACAATCCTTTGGGTGTGATAATGGTATGTTAACGCTTCTGCCACTCTTCATTAACTTCTACCTGTAGGTTGAAGTCCTTAGAAACTGCTTCATTCACGCCTTCTACTCTTGGCAAAGGAAATTGATGAATGTTTAGCTGCGAATTGACTGCTGATTTAAAATCTCCGCAAATCCATATTTGGCTATGTTAGGGACTAGACAGGCGCACTCGCTGTGGCCTACCTTATTAAAAAATTTCAGTTAGTCCATCCTATTCAAATCCCGTGTGACCTTATTCTTGAGTGCGTAAGGAGTGGTGTAGGGACGGGTTCAAAATAGGAACAATTTGAGACTCAAATTGATTTTTAGAATTCCTTTGATCATTAGAAAACACAGGAGAATTCTTGTATAAAGTCACAATTAGAAATGTACTCTTTAATACTCTTTTGCCCACGCGTCATAGAATTAAATTAACTACTTTAATTAGATTGGCACTAAGGTAGACATTGGCAGTAAGGCAGAAAACTCACCGATCTAAAGAAACGTGGAGGAGTGCATGACCAGCGATAGGGCGTTTTCACACTGGCCGACACGACATCGGCACGACAACGACAACGATGTCGGTGGACGCGTAAATCTCACCTCACTCCACTCGTGTCGTCGACGGCCGTTCAGTTTTTAATTGACAGTAAATAAAAATGGTTTCAAATATGATATTGTTACAATTGAACCTGTCGAATCGAAACCTGTATTTAAGATAAAACGAATGACTATAATAGAAACAAAATTTTTCGGGAGAAACATTGGCAAGAAATATTTTTATTTTTAGAGGATGGATATGAGCAAATGTCCCAAGCGGAAAAGAAAAAGACAGGTAAGTAATATTATTACAATTTTATTTAACAAAACTTAAATTTTACGTAACTGCCAGGGTAACTGTCCATCTTAACGTACAAAATAGTTTGCAAAACACGAGCGCACACGCTGACCAATTTTATTAGTTGACTGTGTTTTAACAAGTGGTAGGTTTTGTAATTTAATGCCACAAGAAATAATCAAATCTTCAGTGCGATATCGACCTTTTTTCGTATTATGTTATGTGATACGATGCAAGGTTTTATAATATTTTTTGAAAAAGGTTTGGAAACTAATTGCTCTCTGAAATATTCTCCTCCATTTGTTACTGAAAGTGCCGAACGCGCACTCCACATATCTCCGAGCTCTATGCAGTCTATATAGGGAACTTTTAGGTCCATTTGTAGAGTTAAAGATCTGTCTTGTGGTATGTCTAATTCATTCGCCATTAGTCTTCTCCAAAACTCAGAATTGTAATCTGCATCGGCAATATTGCCAAAAGGACTATAGAGTAATATTTCTTGTAATTGAAATTCATCGATCGTACATGAGGAAAGTTTTCAATCCGAATGTGCTTTCCATCAATAGCTCCAAGGCACATAGGAAACTGGCTTTATTTTGGAATTTATTAGCAACTTCTTTCTATCCAGTCCTCTTGTGTCATTTTTTTGTAAAGTGGATATTTCAATTCTATAATTATAATGTAATTCTGTCAGTGTGCACCCGGTAGCTAAATATCTACAAAAAAGTTAAACTTATTTAGTTAATTTGCTCTTCTTTTTTTCAGGATATATTATTATGGGTAAATGGTCTAATATAAGGGATTCATTTCTGAGATCTGAGAACAAAGAGTGGCCAAAAAGCAACAAAAAGTTATATATACAGCGAACATCTACAGTTTTTCCTGAAGGTAGCACAGAAAGATGAGACCGTGAGCAATTTTAGTCAGACTGGAACAGAAGACGGCTGCACCGAAGTTGATAAGTTAACAAAGTCGCAGCTGCCAAGTACTTCGCAATATCAACCTAAATTAACTTCAAGTGAATATCGGCCAAAGGCGAAAAGGCTATTGGATGATATAGAGAAAGAAATCCTATCAGAAATAAAAAAAGGAAAACAGCCAGTTGAACCATCTTCACATCATCCTCGATCCGACCATGCAATGATAATATTGTCCTTTCTTCCATATATACGAGATATGAGTGAAACAGAATTGATGGATTCGCAAATGTAAGTCCTAACAACCATAAAAAAAATTAAACAACAACGTGTTTCAAAGCAACAATCTATTCAACCGCTGCTTGTTAATGATTAATGATTCTCACCAAAGTTTGCTGCAGAGTTTTGATTATCCATCGCCTCCTTCTTCGAATCAGAACGAACACCAACAAGAACAATCTCACAAACATTTTTGATAAATTATACAAACAAATATCAACAACTAATTCACTAATAATAAGAAAGATTCAAATAAGTAGTTATTTAAGAGAGATGTATTGTTTCTTTTCTTTATTTTACTTAGAAAATAATCTTAAGTTCCTGTTTTTTAAAAATAAATAATGTAGCTCTAAATAGTTTTCTTATTTTTTCAATACATAATGCCAAAACCTTACCTTATTGTCACTGGTAGCATTTCTTCAGGTGGTATGCACATTCTAAATTGAGACTCTTGCTTCTCGATCTTATTAATTATATTCGATAATATGTAGTCATATGTATTTTTGCTCATACGAAAATAGTTAGAAACCTTGTTTGGGTCATTAGACAACTTCTCAAACATTTATGGTAGGTACCCTCTAAATATCTCACTTTTACAATTGGATGTACCCATAACTTCCTTTGCTTATTTTGTTTTTTGCGCCTAAAATATAATAAATAAAGCAAATACAATTTGTTAAATCCCGCCATGACATTTCCTCCAAGGCCACACGACAACTAAACGTGCCGTGATCAGCCGTGATCGTTGCAATGTGTAAACATGCTGCCATACGCGACAGCCCACGTTTCTATAGAAACATATAAGCTGCCGCTCGTTGCTAGTTGCCATCGCATCAGTGAGTTTTCTACCTTAATACACCTAACCAATAGCATCATAATCAGTTTATCTTACTGTGTATTAGCTACATAAGTAGAACTTAGAAGTTGTCTATTTTTAGCTGTAAATTAGCTTTACATTAATCCAGTTTCCCGATACAGTAATTAACTTAACGCTAGATGGTGCTAAATCTACATGCAAAGCATTATTTACAAATTGTCTTTCATCAATTAAAGAAACACCTGAATATGTATCCACTTCCATGATAATATGGCATATGATGGGTATTGCTATTAGTGTAGTAGCTGCGCACCTAGGCCACAGTTGGGCCCTTTTAATTTCCCGAGATGGTTATCACGAGCGGGCAGTATGGTCATGGGCGAATCGGTAGCATAGTAACCACGCATCGCATACCAGCCTCTAGCCAGAACAGGCTGCATGAACAGACAGGGCTGTCGACTGCCTTGTAGCCTAGGCCCTGGTTAACAGAGAGTCCTGGTTGGCAGCCATTGCCTTCTCAAGGTCTGTCTGTTTATGTGGCATGTTATCACGTGCCACTATCCAATAAGAGAATGTTATCGAAACAAAACTGGTTACGGGACCACCGGATTAACGTACCTGCGAAACCACGGTGGCGGAGTAAAAAATTCGTATGCGTAACTTGGGACTCGACCCAGGACCTGTGGAGTGAAATGAAACGCCTTATTAGTCGGCCACTCCGCCTACTTCCACTTCCATAGAAACCATTTGATTTTCTATTAACATATCGTTGACTAACATCTGATCGATCTTCAGCACCTGGATTATCACGTCCAGTTTCCCGATACTCTCTTCTGGGGACTCATTATCTTCGACTTCTTCCAAAGCATTGACGTCTTTTCTCATCTCCTTCGAAAATTTTTTCGAAATATGTCCCATTCTTTGACATTCGTAATATTTCCACTACTTAGCTGCACATTCACTAGGTTTGATTTCGTTCCACACCAAAAACATTCCTAATTATTCTTACTTAAATACAACTTGTCTCTACACGCCTTATCCAAGAACCAAATGGCCTTCCAATGGGGGCATTCAGCCGTTCCAGCCGAAGTTGCTTGCGCTGCCGGCGCCGAGACTAAGCGGCCGCGGCGGCTGAACGGCCAGATA
The DNA here is from genome assembly GCA_964023965.1 of Melinopterus prodromus. NCBI lineage: Eukaryota > Metazoa > Arthropoda > Insecta > Coleoptera > Scarabaeidae > Melinopterus > Melinopterus prodromus. The sequence continues at coordinate 29,954,251 of OZ030391.1, read as the reverse complement.
CAAATACATGTATTTACGCTTAGAGCTGAGTTTCCAGCGCTTTCACTCAGCACAAAGCGTAAATGCATGTATTTGTATCTAACCGCTCAGCCGCCGCGGGCGCTTAGTCTCGGCGCCGGCAGCGCAAGCAGCTTTGACTGGAACGGCTGAATGCCCCCATTAACGTGCATTTTCAGCGCTGCATCGCCGCATCATGCTGCTTCCAACAACATTAGCAATTTGATCTTTGGGAGGATTTCTTCTACTATGAACTGGCCTGGAAAAGAGTTTCCAAGCATGTTCTATCAAGTTCATGTCAGGCCACAAAGCAGACCACTCCAAGCGACAACATCCTTCACTTTCTAGGAACCCATCCACGGCTCTTGTTGTGGTCTGGCACTGTCGTTCATAAACACAAAATTATTAGCAATAGTTCCTCTCCACAGTAGAACGTAAGGATGCCAGTCATTGTGCTTTGAACTTGTACTAACTCCGTACCCCATCAAACATAATACCCGCTCGTAACATGGCACTTTTCCAGCACAGGGCGGCACGCGGGAAGTATAGGCAAGTTGGTCAGCGCTTGTCGGTTCACCCCAAATATGAATTCGTCAACTGTCATTTACCAGACAAATCCTGGTTTCATCGGGATACATGACTGAATTTCAATATTCTTCGGGTAGGCGGGGTAGCCAATGCAGTCAACGAATTATGTGCTTATATTGTAACCGGCAGACTCGTACTAGTCGCCGACATCTCAAACCCTCCCCAAGACTTCGTCGTGTTAGTGCTGATGCAGACAGTTGAACGCCAACTGCAAACCTCACATCTCTCTGCAGTTCTAGAACTGCCATGGTACGATTTCTCTGCATTGTCAACTAGAATTCGTCTCTAGTTAGGTAACAATTTCTTATGCGAGAGACATCACTTTGAGAAGCGCCTATTCTGTAAGCCACTAATCTTTGTCAGCAACGTTCTTCAACTAAAGCCACTATTCTTGCACGAAATGGATTTAGTCCTCAACTGTGATAAACAACGCCTGGTTTGCCTCTCCAGGAAGGCAGACACATGTATCCTTTAGTTTTTTACGCCCTTTTTGACCATTTGGCTGATGATGTGACTGTCACACGTCACGAAACGCGTACACAGTAAATTGAATAATTCTGGGTAGAAACCCAAGAGGTATTTAATTACTTAATAGTTTAATAAATAAAGTTACCTTACTGCCTTACAAGTATATATGAATTGGATATTAAAGTTTTCAATAATATCAATTATTTTATTTGGAAAGGTTGTTTAAAATTATGCCCAAATTTTAAATTACAGCCACATACCATGATTTTTTTTTATTTTTAGTTTTCCACCAGTATTATTAGTAGCTGTCATGTATACTACGGATTACTTCTAATCTATTTTTTAAAGTTTGGTTAAATTTTATTTGCAATTAGTGATATTGATATGCTGTGAATTCTAATTCCTAAATATGACCAAATTGTACATTTTCATAATGCAAGGGACGACTTCTGTTTTATTAGTCAGGTTAAACTGAAAAGCGAATAATAAATTTGTTGTTTATTTACTTTTAGGGTACCTATAAAGAAGTCAATCATACCAACACTGTAGATGTAGATGATGTGAATATCGGCGGACCAATCATTCAGCAACAACCTCAAAAAACCGGCTTCAGTTCACTGCAAGCTGATTGCATCGAAAACAAAGACGCCTCGCTTCTAAACGAAACAAACACATTCAGGAACCCGTGGGATACATCTGGGCGCACGGTCACCTCGATCGTAGAAAACCATGACATAGACCCAAAGAAAGAGAAGGAAAAAGAAAAGCAGGAACCTCCTGTAGAAGTTCACAACACTTTCTGTTGCTTGTATTGTCCGGGAGGACCTTGTTATTGCGGAGACTGTGGTGGGGATACCGTGGATGGAGTTAATGCGATCAATAACCAAGATGGTTGTTGTGGTGACCAAGATGGTTGCTGTGGGGGTCAAGACTGTGAATGTTGTGACTGCGGTGATTGCGATTGCGCTGGCGACTGTGGAGGTTGCGACGGCGGTGATTGTGCATGTGGTGATTGTGCATGTGATTGTGGCAGTTGTACGATTTTGTAAGGGTTCTTTAATAAACATTGTGAATGTTAAAATAAGTTATTAAGTCTGAATACTAGTCATAGTATGGCAACAAAAATCACGTGACAATGCGCAACTGTCACGTCAGCAGTGGGAACGGAAGATAAAAAAGGGACATTTTACAACGGTAGATTAATTGTGGAAATTAAGGTAATCAGCAGGCGGCGCAGCTGTAGTTATTCCGGGAATATCTATTCTAATGCCTATACCACAATTGTAAAAACGTCCCTATGTGGTTCTTTCATAACCTAGACGTTCCTATTCTGAGATTAATCATAATGCATGCATTAACTGTCTAGTTGACAAATATAAACAAGCCAGAATTACATGATTTAAAAATTAGCTTTTTTTGTCGCGCGTAGTACAATATGCCTGGATGGAGAATGTCACAAGGGGGGTGGTTCCAATAAATATGTAGATGGAAAGGGCTTCAAAGCGTTTACTTCACTTGTGTACACTCACAGCCCAAGAGACGTTAGAAAAAAGGTAAGTGAACATTTATTTATTATTAAAAAATACTAAAAACAAAAAAATGTTGACTTTAAAAGGCAAGATTTATTCGTTCGAAAATATACTCAAAATACTTATTTGAATATCAGCATACACGTAAGAAGCTATAGCACATTTAAAGCGTTGAGTTCTTGTTGAATTCTTTAGCAAGTGCTTATTCTTTGAAGTAACTAATCAGTTACCGCCAAACACGTCCGTTCTGATTATTCTACTTATGAAACCACTCTTTTAAAGTAAACTTCTTAGGCTATGTTTCATGTATTTATCACAGTAGGGTTTAAAGTGTTGCCCCAAGATCATATAGTTGCGACCTCGCTGATTATTTATTTAAACTTCTAGGCTAAAGTAAAGTAAAATTATTCACAATTAGATTTTGTCATTATCATCTTACGAAGTTGACAGTTACGACAGTGCTGCCATTTGGTACCCAAAAAATGCCCTAGATTCTAATTTAGCGCAATATTGTAACCACAATTTCTAAATTTATGTCAAATAAAGACGCAAAGTAGAAAAAATAGTATATTACACTATACCACTCTTTCCATTTGGGCACTCCTCGCTACGCTCGTCATGCCCAAAACAACTCGTGCGCCAATTTGACGTCTTATAAAAGGTGCATAATAATATACTATTTTGTGCTGTCACACTCGAAAACAGCTGATTTCGTCAGAGGTTGGAGAACCGTTGTAACAAGTCAGATTTTCCCGCGTTATTTGTTAGGGAATTTAAGTTCAAACTCGGGCGGAACCGGGGTGGCTTGGCCTAACTGCGTCCTCCCCTAACGGTTTTTGTAGATGGCGTGACGGTCGGATTAAACGGGTTTGAGTTAAGGGTTAAAACGAAAGAAGCTTTCTTCCTCTTTTAGCCATGATGTTGTAAGGACGTGGGTCGTGAAAGCCCTATGGGGCCGAGTTACTTAAATTGTGCTGTCTTGTGTTTCTTGTTCTCAATCATATTAACGCGTAAATTGTTTTATAGAGTTTATGGATTTATATTGTCGACCATCTCTGCCAAAAGAATATTGTTATAGTTTTAGAATTAACGTTCATATCCTCTGTAAGCAGTTCTGCATTGTTCATGTTTTTGTTTAATAGACTTTAAGTGTGGTTTCGATTTGCGTTTTTATTATAGAATAATTTAAATCAGTCTTTTTGTGGAGAAGCATTTTGGCTTCCAAATAGTTTTGTATATTTATTGGTGAGTTCAAACTTTTCTGACAGTTTCAGAGAAAGAACTCACAGAGTTTAAGCCTCTGGAAGAGAGATAATTTATTCACGCTACTGTAAGTAAAGTTAGTAAATTAGAGAGCTTTAAAGTCAAGTTAGATTCAGAATTTTTCAAAATGGCGGGTAAGCGTCTTCTGCAGCAGAGTCATTAAGCAATAACAATTAGAAAGGACGCGTCTCCATCACACCGCCATGGAACTTTGCCGCTTTAGTGCGGCAGAGTACAAAATACAAATTTCAAATAAATTTAGATCACCTATTTAATTGTTTGTTGATAGGAATATCTACCCGTTGTTATATGTAATTCTAAAAGCGATAAATTGAGAAAAATGTAAATAACGTAGTAAATAAAGTGTAGTTTTATTTTAGTATGTTGGTACGCACGTGACATCTACAGTGTAATGAACAAATACAAAACTGTCAGAATTTCTTCTTCTTCTAGACACGAGTCACAGATTATCCAGATACGCAACTCGCAGGAAATCAAAAGATCACAATTTCATTGCGCACGTTGACGCGCCGGATCTTTTTTCATTCGAATCGGAAGTCGGACAGGCGAAATTCTGAGGTAGTGGGAAGGATTACAAGTTTATAGCGTATAGTTGGTGAGCAAGGTGACGCGCAATAATAGCTCGTCATGGTTACAACATTTGTGTTCTGTTTAACGGGGGGTTAGGCCACATAAAGTGATGACGTTTGTGACGGTCAATACCATCAAGTGGGATTCAAGGTCATAAATTTAGGTACCGCCAGATCAAAGGTGCCGACACGAAGTTACGCATCTGTATAGACTGTGCACCAGTCACAGTATAATTACTCCATGATGAGTGCCGCTATTTCATATCTCGGTACGATGATTCAACCAAACAATTACAACAAATAAACGCTTCTCTATGGGGTAGATTGGCCCTCCATTTACAAATCGAAAAAATCCCTTGGTAAGGAATGAAAGAGGTAAGTAGAAAATGAAACAAAAGAAAGACCGATAAGCCTCAAATATAAAAGTCACACAAACACAAAATTATATAACAATTTGTACACGCTAAATAAATTAGTTGCTAATAATGAGGTTAAGTTGTAAGGGAATTGCATCCCCAACAGCAATATATTCTCAAAAAATTCAGCTCTTAAAAATTCATAATTTAGACAGGAAAAGAAAAAGTTATTGGGGTCACCCAACCGACCGCAGTTACAATTAGGGGACTCCTGAAGCCCTAGTCGATATAAATGAGACTGCAAGAGACCATGACCAGCTAGTTAATCTGCATATTGTAGTAATAAAATGTTTGCAAATAAATTATTTTCCCTCATGGAGGGGAGTCAACTCTAGGTTTAATCAAGATGTCAGTTCTACCTCTAGTTCGGCTTGTAGAATCCCATAGTAATTGCCATTCCTGAATCATTTTCTTTTTTTCTGTTTGAAAGAATATCCTGCGGGTCCTCAACTGGAACTAATAATGGGCCCTCCTCTGCCCGACAGACCAGATCATCAGCAGTCTCATTACCCAAAATGCCAGAATGTCCCGGTACTCTGCAAAACTCTACTGGAATACCAGAACCGAGGGATCGTCTTCATTATCTGATGTATTATACAGTGGCTCTAGCTTGTAATCCCCTGTAATTTTTCGTGGCAGTTCAGACACTTAAAAATCAGAAAAATAACTGACTGTCGTTTACCTTTTTCCTCAATGAACTTGAAAGCGCTCCATATGGCCAATAACTCGACAGTGTATATTGACCGGTGTGATTAAACTCTTGCAGCAAAACTAATATTCAAATGAGGTGAGTATACTCCCAAACCGGCATAGGGAGGATATAATTTAACTGAACCATCCGTGTAGAAAAAAAAAAACGAATCCAGGCCATAGCTTAGTAGTATCCTCAATGAAGATGGAATTAATGATAAATTGATAGCCCATAAAAAGTTTCATGTCATGATATATTTTCAGAGAAAAGTCACTGTGGGTGAGAAAAATAACTGCCAAAATCCCTCTTATATGTGTTTAAGATATTATTTGTTCAGTTGAGCGTTCTCATAAGAGGAGCCACCCTAGCATAGGCAAGCATAATTAGAGGCAATCTAGAAATAGCAACTCGTACGCTTCCATATAAGGCATGTAAAGCAAGAAGCATCGTAGCAATGGGGTTTGGGCGTGTCGTGTGATTCTTAATAACAAACTTCTCTGCATGCGCTTTAACGCACAAGGGAAGAGGCGCTTCATTCATTTCAACTAGTAACACGGTAGGCGTAGATTTCAGACCACCCAGCGAGAATCTAATAGCCTAAACTTGAATTATCTGCAGTTTAGCGATCACCTTCTTTGGAATGGATGACAATTTAAGTACAGTATTCTAGGCGAAACCTAAATAAGGCTTTATAAATCATATTAGAAATCTTAGTAGAATAGCCCCATCTGGTAGAAGAAAGGGATCGTAGATTTCTGTGCCACACGCAGACGAAATGGTATTAACCTGCTGGGTCCAGGAAAGCTTGGTGTTCAAATGTACTCCAAGGTATTTAATATTGTTAGTATATTTTATGCCAGATTTGTCGTAAATTAAATTTGGAGTAGTTTCCACTTTCCTTCTAGAAAAAAAATACAGCCTTAGACTTGGCCAAGGATAAAGATAAGAATCTTTCTCCCAAAAATGCATGTACGGCAATCATAGCCTCATTCAGTCAGTCCACCGCTGCTTCAACCGATCTCGCCTTACGCTGAAAAGCAAGTACTACATCATCAGCATACACTATAGCTCTGACACCCAAAGGGCGCACGATTTGGTCCAGTCCGCTGTCATATCGATCGATGTTGATCGGCGAGTAGACACGCATACAGTTGCTCTCCTGACAAATATTGTGTTTTAAATTGTAGTTGTGACATTTTGTTGTTTAATTAACTTCCATTCGGCCAAAATAAGCTCTTGCCAGTCGCGGAAGTTAAGGTGTTTAAGTGATCATCAACAATTTATTAAACATAAGTGCAATGGTTGTTACTAAGAAACAGCTCAGCGATTTTGAAGAGGTTCTTACTGAGCTTTTCAAGAAGGAATCATTTATCAACAATATCGCCAAGGCTATTTCTGCAGTGGTTAGAGACGAAATTAACGAGATGAAGGATAAAATTAAGGTTCTTGAAGACAAAGTTGAATCCCTGGAACACGAGGTTAGTCGTGCAAAGTCCGAAAATACGGACACTCGAGCGGAACAAGAAGAAAAACTAGACCGGCTGGAGCAATACACCCGCCGAAATAGTGTTCGAGTTTTCGGACTAAGCGAAAAGAAAGATGAGGACATACAAGCGGTAGTTTTGAATACTATTAAGGAAAAGATGAATATCGATGTATTAGGGGATGAAATTGATCGTTGCCACAGAATTGGTCGCATAGAGGTAGGAAAAGTTAGGCCTATTATCATAAAGTTTGTGAGCTATAAATCCAAGGCTAAGATATTCAATCAAAAAAAGGTGCTAAAGGGATCAGGTGTAACAATTACTGAAGATTTAACGCGACATCGGCATTCTGAATTGCAAAGGCTTCAGATACAGTACGGAAAGACGTCTGTGTGGAGTCGTGATGGTTCTTTATATGTTGAAGATACCGATGGAAATAAAAAGAAGATTATAAGTTAAGTGAATGTCCTAACGTAAGGTACTGTGTCGGGAGGCAATGTGAGTGTAATTGAAGTGCGAGTTTTCTAAAAGCGAATTGTCTTTGGTTATATTTACTGTTTGTTTATAGTTATTACTGATTCTACTCTGTTTGTTTTTTTACGCTTTGTGTTACTTGCTTTGTATTATGAATATTGCATGTATAAATATTAGATCGCTGTTATCTTGCTTTGCTGAATTTTGCCAATATGTTACAGAAAAGGATTTTGACTTGATATTGATCACGGAGTCATGGTTGGGTGATAAGTTTGCTGTGGATGCTTGCAGTATACCGAATTATAAATTCTATCATCAATCTAGAACCAAAAAGCGAGGTGGAGGAGTGGGTATCTACATTAGGAGTGGATTTAAAAGTAGTAAGTTGAAAATTGAATCTTTTGATTACTTGGAACAGCTTTGGATCAATGTTACAATTAATAAAGTCAAATATTGTGTAGGGCTTGTGTATAGACCTCCTGCGACGAGTGTTTCACTGTTTCTTGAATCATTGGAGGAGGCGCTGGGTTTAATTGTTGCACAGTGCGATCAGTTGTTTTTTGGGGGAGATATAAATATTGATTTGTTGCATCTGGAAAATATTGATGCTTCTAGATTTGTGGAATTATTGGAGTCCTACGGTCTGCGTCAATTAGTTAACGAACCAACACGAATAACATCAAAATCGGAAACGTTGATCGATGTCGCGGTTTGCTCGTGTGATGATTTTGAGCTGTCTGGTGTGTATTCGTTGCACGGGATAACTGATCATGAGTTGATTCATTGTACCTTGAGATGTCAACTGAATAAGTTGAAACCAATCGTTCGTACTTATAGAGATTTTAAATCGTTTGATCTCACGTGTTTTAATAATGATTTAGATTCTCTCCCACTCTCAGTCATTTACCAAATAAATGATATTGATGCTAAAGTAAATTATTTTAATAATTTGATTATTTCACTGTTTGATAAGCACGCTCCATTAAAAACTCGAAGGTTCACTAAAAGACCAGCCCCTTGGCTTACTCCCCAGCTAAAGTACATGATAGACTTAAAGAAACAGGCTTATTCACGGTACAAAAAGTCAAAAAATCTGAATGACCTTGAGGAGTATAAAAGTATAAGAAGACACGTTGATTGTGCGGTTAGAACTGAGAAGAAAGCGTACATAGAATCTGCCGTGCGCCGGGGAAAAGATAGGGAAATGTGGCGAATTATGAAGGGTATTGGTGTGATCAAGCTCAGAAGCCACAATATTCCAGATTATCTTAGTAATGTCGATGAAATTAATGACCACTTTGTTAGGATTGCAGAAAATTCAGGGCCTGCTGATCGCAATTTAATTGATTTTTATGGCAGTAACAAAAAACACAACTTTGGTGCTGGGTTTGACTTCCAAGTGGTAGACGAGCATATCGTTGCAAGCTATTTACTAAAAATAAAATCTAATGCCTTTGGTCTTGATGGCATCTCAAGGGCAATGTTATGTTATTGTTGTCCGCAGATCTTGCCATATGTGACACATATAATGAACTATTGTTTGGAGAGATCGGTGTTCCCTAGTTGCTGGAAAACTGCCTTAATAACGCCCCTTCCCAAAGTCTCTGACCCTACGTCGTATCGGGATTTAAGACCTATCAGTATCCTGCCGTGTCTATCTAAGGTACTGGAGAAAATTATGGACTTTCAAATTAGAAAATTTATTAATTCTCATAGTATTCTGCCTTCAACTCAGTCAGGGTTTAGAAAGAGTTACAGCTGCGCAACGGCCCTGCTACATATCACAGACGATATCCTCAGGGCAGCTGATGATAACAAAATGACAGCATTGGTACTTCTTGACTACTCTAAAGCTTTCGACACCGTTAATCACCTACTATTAAATAAAATTTTAAATTATATAGGTTTTACTGCAGACTCACAACGTTTAGTTTCCTATTACTTAAATAATAGATATCAAATAGTAAAGTTGAATGAGTCCTCTTCAACTCCAAGAAAATTATCTGCTGGTGTACCACAGGGATCCATTCTGGGTCCGTTGCTATTTTGTATTTATACCTCAAACTTCAATAGTTGCTTAACATATTCAAGATCGCATTATTATGCTGACGATTCCCAAATTTATCTGTCGTTCTCACCTGTGGATAGGGCTATGGCGGAGCTAAGGATTAGTGATGACATTCGAGCGTTAGTTGATGTGTCTTTTAAACATAATTTAAATATTAATCCGGACAAGTCAGCTATGGTGCTTTTTGGCAGGCGCTTTGCACTTGAACAGTATTCACCTGGCTTTACCGTCAGGGCGGGGAATGGTACCCTCGGGGCCGAGAAATGTTCTCGTAATTTGGGTCTGCGGTTGGATTCCAGCCTTAGGTTTCGCGAACATATAGTGGAAAAAACTAAACGATCATTTGCGGCATTGAAGTTGGTATACAATATTAGACACTGTGTTTCGAGAAACATTAAAATAAAATTGTGCGACTCCTTAGTTCTTAGTCAATTTAATTTTTGTGATATTGTTTATGACAATTGTTTGGATTCTGCAAGTGCTAGACGTATACAGAGGGTTCAGAATGCCTGTCTGAGGATGATATATGGTTTGAACAGGGGAGAGCATGTATCTCCTATGTTAGCGGAGGCTGGGTGGTTAAATATGAACAACAGAAGAAAACTCCACACAATGACATTTTTTCATAAACTGTTGATGACAAGGACTCCAGCCTATTTGTATAACAAGATTAAGTATAGAACTGATGTACATAATGTTAATACAAGAAGTAGAGGTCTCATTTCTCCACCTCAGCATAATACGTCACTTTTCGAAAGATCATTTACATATAACCTGGCAAACTTATATAACCCCCTACCGGACTCCATAAAATCAATGAATTTGGCTAACTTCAGAAAAAGTTTACAGCAGATATTAATGAAAAATCGGTCTGCTTCGCCTTAGTATGTAGTATTAGTAGCTTAATTTTGTTTATGTTTTTACGGTTTATTTTTGTTTCTATTTCGCAGGGTTGAGTGGAAGAGAGGGAGTTATGCTCCCTCACTTCGCCCTGCGCACTATTGTATCTAATGTTGTAAGGAAAATGCTAATAAAAGACATTATTATTATTATTATTATTATTATTATATATATTTAAAAAAAGAGGACTCCAAGGACTTCCCTGAGGCAATCCTTTAAACGGCATCCTGGGGCCTACCTTTTCCGGATCATTTTTAAGTTATAGATTTTTAAAAGCAATTAATTGTCAACAGTTCAGTTATGTTAGGCAAGGATCCTAAGCATCACAGGAATATTGACGTTATCATAAGCTGCCTCAATATCTGCAAATAGTGCAACAATCACTTTCCGTCTTAAAAAAGGCAATTGTATCATTCCCTCCAAAGAAAAAATACATTCAGGAACTCCCATTCCTCCTAACTAAAACCTAACTGAAGAGGGCCCAAAAGTGACTGACTCTTCATCCACCATTCAATCCTGGTCAGAATCATCCTTTCAGGAACTTCTCGGTCACAATTGATCAAAGCGATAGGGCAATATCCCTCCTTCGTATTAAGATCTTTACCGGGTTTGGGAGCAGGAACAACAAAAATGTACCTCCAATGGGTGGGAATCTGGGCCCCACTCAGGAAAGAATTGAAAGAGCTCAATATAAAATCCTTTGCAGCATCCGTAATTTCCTGAGCATAGGAAACATTATCATCCTGGATCCAGTGGATGTGTTCTTGGGAGTGTCAAAAGCCAACAATAATTCATGATTAGTAAATTTAGCAGAGATGACACTATCACTTACTTCCACCAAGATTGGTTCCAGTTCCTCCCTTGATGGGACATAGTCATGGCAAAGGGAAGACATGAAACTGGGGGTCCAATCCATGTTCGGTTTACTAAAAATAGTACTTTGACAATGTTTGTTTCCAAAGCGTCTTATTGTAGCCCATATCTCAGCAATGGAGCCTTCCCTGCTTAAATGCCCACAGTAGGTTCTGAATAATTCCCTCTTTTTCTCGAGGAGATGCCTCTTCCATAGAGCAATATATGTTTTTGCGATAATAAATGATGGCCTATTCCCATTTGCAAGAAATGTCCTATAAGAAACTTTCCTAGCTTGACCAATCTGGTACAACTTTCGTCCCACCAAGGACAGTGATTCCCACTTGTATGTCTTCGTTTTGATGGAATGGATATTCTAGCAGCTTCATCCTAAATGTCCACAAAGGACTCATAGTCTGGAATCAACTCCTTCCCAAAGCAGTCCTGCAAATGATCAGCAAAAACATCATATCTTGCCTTTTTAAAGTTAAAGGTTCTAGAAACTGTATACGATTCTGCTCCCCTCCTACATTGCTTCCGTAAAGAAAATTGGACCGGAAAATGATCACTCCCCAAAGTATCTAAAGAGAATATGCCCGTCAAAAATGGAAGTAGTCCCAATTTGTCTCCCCGTTCAACAATTTCTTCGACCTCCATCGTTCCTGCTCAAGTTGTCACTGCTGATATTCATCCTGCCCCAAAACAACGATCATCGAGTAATCCCAAAATCAACCCTCCAAAACTTTTGTCCCCCTTCTCAGTTCAGACTATCGTCCAGACCCACTCTAAAAATATACATTATGAGCTCTATGGAAATGTCAACTAAAATTTTACTTTGGAATTCTAGAAGTTTAAGCAAAAATAAATGTAGCCTGTTCTACTTTTTGTCCCAAATTCCACATGATATCATTCTATGTGAAACCTGGCAAAAGAAAAACTTTTTGATACCTACACCTGGCTATATTTCAAAACATATCTGCAGACATGATGGATATGGCGGCTTATCAAGTTTAATTAAATCTTCCATTGAAATTGATTGTATTGATTCAATTGTTGATAAACAATATCATATTATTATATTCAAGGCTTGCGGAGTTACTTTTGTCGCTGGATCCATCCCCCCAATGTTGACTTTGGATATACTCATCGGAGGTTCTTATTAAAAAATGTAACACCACCCTTTTGTTATCTTGGGCGATTTTAATGCTCTCCATCACTTTTTTGGGTGTTCAACAGTTAATAATAGGGGAAGAGCTATATATCACCTGATAGATGAACTGGACCTATTTCTGGCTAATGATGGTAAACCCACTACCCTAGCTCTGAATAGAAGATCTAATGTTCTGGACTTAGTAATTTGCTCTCCTGATCTGGGTAATGTTATTGACTGTTCTATTTGTGGAGACACGTTAGGTAGTGATCATTTCCCTGTTTCTACCTCCATCCACACTCTACGAAGATCAAATAAATCTTTTTTTAACTAAAAATACAATTTAGTTTCGGAAAGCTTATTGGAATCTTTTTAATGAATACCTGGGCAATATTCTTTCTTCAGGCTCCGTAATCGAATATGGTGATTTTATTAACAGCGTTAATGAGTCTATCGTTCATTCTGTCCCTAGAAGACGTCGACGAATAGCTAGGGAGTACTCCTGCCCCTGGTGGGATGACGAATGTTCCCAAATGGTTACACAAAGAAGATTTTATATTGATTTATACTTGCAAAATTCCAGTCGACACTCCTATCTCGGTGCTAAAAGGTCTATTGTCTTAATTAAAAAATTTTTACTGTAAAAGAAGAGGGTATCATTTAGAAAATTTTGTGAAAGTCTAAGCCGAGATGCATCGCTGTCTAAGGTCTGAAAAACAGTCAGAAAATTTAGTGGATATCCTGTATGGATGGATGTCAGAATTCTTATGTCGCCTAAGTCCAGACTATGTTCAATCTCTGTCAGAGTCGGAATCTACAATAATTTAAGTTGAGCAAAATGAGATTGCTAGCCAGTTCGCTGTTTCGGAAGTCCGCGCTGCTCTGGATTCTCAAAAAAAAAAAAACACCACACCTGGTTCTGATGGTATCCCGTTTATTGTTCTGAAAAATCTTCCTCCTGATACAGTTTAATTTTTCAGAAATCTTTTTAATAAAATTTTAAGTGGAGGTGAAGTGCCGTCTGGGTGGTTAGAAATTATTACTGTTTCCATCCCAAAACAAAGAAAAGATCCTGGCAATGCTGATGGTTACCGACCAATTTCGTTACTGAATTGTATTAGAAAGATTTTGAAAAAGGTTGTACAAACGAAATTGGTTTAGACTGGACTAGGTTTGTTGAACGAAATGGTTTATTAGATCACGCACAATTTGGTTTCAGAAGGGGCTCGGGTGTGCATCAATGTCTATTCTCTTTATTGAGTAGTATTCAGTCTGCATTTGTACAGGGTAAAGTTCTTGTAGCAGTGTTTGCTGATATTGTTTCAGCCTACGACAGTGTCACGATTCCGGTATTAACAGAAAGCTTAGATTTAAAAAAAAACTCCTTCCTACCTGATCCATATTGTTAAAAATCTATTCACTAGATTAAGCTCAGAAATGTCAATTGCAACGTTGGTAGCAGAATGTCTTTTAAGGGTCTCCAGCAGGGAATTGAGATAAGCCCGATCTTGTTTAATATCTATATTTCGGGTCTAAATTTACTTCTTGAGAATTTTAAAGTTAAATCATTAATTTATGCTGATGATATTGTATTTATATCTGAAGCTAATACTGTTGAGATAGCTGTTAACAGGCCTAATTCGGCGTTGGTTAATGTATCAAAATTTATGGAATACCGCGGCCTAGCTCTCTCTCCTGGGAAAACAAAGGCAATTATTTTTTCACCTAGAAGGCGACAAGAGCCATGGTCACAAATTTTCTATGATAATTCTCACATTCAGTATTGTAGTTCAATTAAATACCTGGGAGCATTCCTAAATTCTAAATTGTCCTGGAATGACCACATTAACAATGTATGTCGTTCATCGTTTAAAGCTCTTAATATCATAAAATCCCAGTCTTCACCTAGATGGGGTTGTTGCCCAAATATTCTTTCTATTATTTATAAGGCTTTAATTCGTTCTAGATTGGAACATAGTTCATGGCTATTAAGTTCTCTGACTAAGAAAAACCTAGCTAAATTAGATACCATCCAGTTTCAGGCTATTAGGCTTAATCTAGGTGCTTTGCGATCTACCCCTACTAATGCGCTTTTAGTTGAGGCTGCCGAATTACCTTTACCAACCCGGTTGACTTTTCTTTCAAATTTTTTTATTATTAAGTACCACTCTATACGTCCTAATCCTATTTCGACCCTTTTTCTTAAATTACACTCAGGCCTGTCGTAAGCCTGTCGTAGGCGTAACTCTTCTATCTGGCCTTTATTAATACAATATCGCGATCTTGGCCAGACTATTAACTCCATAAGAAGAACGAGAATGAGAGACATCTATATCCAAGCCTATTTTATAAGATTTTATAAACCTAATGCAATTTCACAATTGCCTGGCCTAAGAAAATGTCCATCCTACATTGCTCAAATTCTTAATTATGTATTATCTTTCCAAATTATTGTTCGTGATCGCTGGCCTGGGTATGTTTTTTACTGATGGGTCTTTGAAACGTCATGCAGATGCGGCATCCTTTAGCGTCTGTGCACCAGAGATTCACTTAGAAGTTAGAGGCCGTTTTCGGGATGATGCTTCTATTTTTGTTATAGATTTTTGCTATTTGGTGGGCTTTAAAATTTGCTGCAGATAATAATCTAAATAAATTAGTTGTTTTCACGGATTCCCTCAGCGCTGTTTCTGCACTGCAACAAAGTGGGGTTGGTAATCTAAAAATGCACTATTTCATTAATATGATTAGGACTATTATGAGGAAGCACGAACGTGCAGTGCAGGTGGTGAAATATCAATATGCTGGATCCCTAGCCACAGCGGAATTCATGGCAATAAGAGGGCTGATTTTTTGGCGTAAGATTCTTATAATGCCTCTCTTTTTACTACAAAAAATACGTTTCCGCATGCCTTTCGTATCTTCGTGGGGAATCTGTGTGGCTTTGGCAGAGGGAATGGGAATCTTCTTCCTCTCGGAAGGGGAGACATTCCTCTCTGCTGAAACCATGTCACATGTCACCTTGGTATAAAAGCTTTCCTTTTATACCAAGGTACTTTAGCACTGTTATTTCCCGCCTACGATTTGTACATGGTATTTTACAGCTCATATGTTTCGCATAGGTTTGTTAAATTCTCCGTCTTGCATTTGTGGAAAGTCTAAATCATATATTTTTTGCCTGTAACAATTTGCAAAATAATAAAATATTTAAATTATTATAATAAAAATTTAGTAAAATAAGAACATTTTATTTTGGTTGCCAAAAACATTGTGTTTGGCGGGATAAGGGTAACATTAGCCCATACACCAATAACTTACCTTATAAAAAAGCCAATATTTTATAAGGTTGTGGAACGACAGCGAAAAAAAAAAGATTCCCCTTGTTGCTTTTATTGCAAGGGCGACCAACTATCCAATGAATCTGATATTACCCTTGCTAACCGATCTTGCATACCGTTTCCCAAGCAAAAAGAGATGAAAGAAATTATGGCTGTTTATAATCTGTTTTGAAGCGGCTTAAGGCTACGTTTAGGTCGACGGAAACCGCGCGGATTGAACCGCGCGGTTTGAACCGCGCGGAAAACGATAGGTGTTTAGCCGATCGGCGGCAAACGTGCGGATTGGGCCGTTGCGTGGTGACAGCTGGTGACAGTTCAAATATGGAGGTCGACGAAGCAGTGTGTTTTTGGATGCTCTACAAACGTATCAAGAATAGGAGAATACGAAAATATTGGGTCCATCCAATATTAAGAGATCGATTCACTCACAGTCAGTTTGTCACCCTGTACCCAAAATTGAGACAATTTGAGCCAAAATTCTTCAATTACTTCAGAATGTCGATAAAATCATTTGATGATTTGCTTTTATTAATTGAAGGAGCTATTAGTAGCGAAAATTATATAAGGAACAACGCCAGTCCGGAAGAAAAACTAGCAATAACATTGAGGTAAGTTTATTTAGAACATTTTATATTTTCGTTTAGAAGGTTTGTTGGAAATGCTTAGTTTCCCAAATCTTTTAAATATCGTATTTATACATTTCATTAGTAATTGAACAAATATTTTTATATTATATTGCAAAACTTTCATTAGTAATAGCAACCATATAAACTACTATTTATGCCAATTACATTAACCTAGAGTAAAATAAATTAAATTGCTCATTTAATACTATCTGAATATAAATCCATCACACTTGATTCTGACTGTGGCGTCCCTGGCGACGGTGACGGTGACGGTGTAGGTACCGGTATAGAACCTCCAAACCGCAATGGTTGCAAATACTGGTTTGTCCAAAATCCTTGGGGACGGCTTGCAAATCCTTGGGGATTGCAAGCAAATCCTAGGTGATGAGGGTTATTAACCGATCCTTGTTGTGGGGTATTTTCAGACTGTGCTTTTTGGAGTACGTTCAAGAGTTCTATTTTTGTGGACAGGCGTCTACCTTCTGGGACTTTTGTTAGCTCCTTGTACAGCGACAAACAGAACAGCTTGTCCTCATCTTGTGCACCTAAATTTTCCTGAGCTATTTTTTCACGCGATTGCATGCTTTTTTGGATGAGGTCTGCAAATCTTTCATCAGCTGCACTCAGCGCTTTTCTTTTCTTTTGAACGGGGCGCCGAATTTCCTCCTGTTCAGTGTTTTCTGCGGTGGTATCTTCTGACTGCTGTTCTACCTCTTCATTTCTTATATTGGTAGTTGTCGGTTTGTTGTCCAAACATTTTTGAAGAAAGGATAACCTTACAAAAAAAATATAGGTTGAAGGTGGCTGCGAGCCGGAACCAGATGGCTGTGTTTTTAGTTTTTTAACCTCCTTGGTGTACGCGTCCCTCAAATTTTTCCATTTTTTTTGGAGTGAGTTACCTACAAAAGGATAATAACAACATTTATTATTGTGTGTTTCAGATATTTAGCTACTGGTTGTTCATTTGGTGAATTACATTATAACTATCGACTAGGAAAAGCCACTGTGACTAGAATAGTACGTCAGGTCTGTGAAGCGTTATGGAAAATATTGGTACCGATTGTCATGCCCGATCCAACTGAAGAAACGTGGACTAAAATTGAAGTGGATTTTAAACAATTTGCAAATTTTCCGAATTGTATCGGTGCCATTGACGGGAAACACATCCGCATTGTGAGGCCCCAGCATTCTGGATCATTATACCATAATTACAAAAATTATTTTTCATCCGTACTTTTGGCAGTTTGTGACTCAAACTATTGTTTTATTACTGTGGACGTAGGAGCTTATGGCAAAAGTAGTGACTCTGCAGTTTTTAAAAACTCAGTATTGTATAAGAGGATCGTACAAAAGACGCTAAACATACCAAATCCAAAAGTCATATCAAATGAAGATCCAACATTGCTGCCGCATGTTATTGTCGGAGACGAAGCATTTGCGTTGATGGAAAACGTCATGCGGCCATACTCAGGAAATAATTTAACATACGCGAAAAAGATTTTTAATTATCGACTATCAAGAGCTCGACGTTATATCGAGTGTACATTTGGTATTCTAGCCAATAAGTGGCGCATTTTTCATAGACCAATTAACGTAAACCTGGATTTCGCTGAAAATATTATAAAGGCCTGTTGTGTTTTACATAATTATGTAAGACGGAGGGATGGATTCAGATACGAGGATACACTGCATGCACCGCCATTGGCAGATTTCAATGCATTAAATGCAGGAAGAGGCCGAGTTCATGCACTAAATACAAGGGACAAATTCGCGCATTATTTTATAAACGAAGGGCGAGTAGAATGGCAAGATAGGAAGATTTAATTTTTGAAATTATGTTAATTTATATAATATAATATTTATTCCTTCAATTAAAAGTGTACTTACATAATATTGCCTTTTTTTCCGGCGTTTCGTCGGCATCCGCGAATACTTCTACAACTTCCTCCCATCCTCTTTTCTTTACAGTCTTATTCGCATAATCTTTACACTGCATATCCCACAGTGCAGGCCTTTTTTCGATTTCATCTATAAATAGTTCGCTGTCAAACCGGTCCATTGTTGACGTGCTGCACTTGTCTGACAACAAGGCGTAGAACACACGTCAAACAAACGTCAGATCAAACCAAATCCGCGCGGGGTGTAAACACACACATAGTAATATGTACAACTCGAGTCGGACGGAAACCGCGCGCAGCGAGGTTTCGACGGACGGTCGGCGGAAACCGCTCGGACGGTTCCGCCAACCGCATGCACCTAAACACACCCATGTGCCGTAATGTATCTCGCTGCCGCGCGGAGTAAACCGCGCGGATGCCAACCGCGCGGTTTCCGTCGACCTAAACACGGGCTAAATGGTTAACGAAAACAATAACAACAAAACTCCCTTAATTAGGCTGAGCGATAACCATACTTTCCCATCAATCAGCGAAAAAGATAATTCTATTTCAAAAAACCCAAATGCTCTAAATAATTATAGCAAGGCCACATCAAACAAAAAGAATTTTATTATCACCAAACAATACAATAGACCATCTCTATCTATTACTCTAAAGAGAAGGATTGAAGTACCATCTGAACTGCTCTTTTTTCCAGATGGTAGACTCCCTGATTCTTACACCAAACGTGCA
Organism: Melinopterus prodromus; assembly: GCA_964023965.1. Classification (NCBI taxonomy): domain Eukaryota; kingdom Metazoa; phylum Arthropoda; class Insecta; order Coleoptera; family Scarabaeidae; genus Melinopterus; species Melinopterus prodromus. Next base: position 29,935,190 of record OZ030391.1, on the reverse strand, counting down.
TGTCCTACTCAAGGGGAGTTTGATAGTAATCACGAATCAATTGGTCCCATACCAAACAGTATTCCACAACTCTGCTCACAAACAGGCAATATTCCCTTCTCCACGAATACTACTTCAACATCTTCTTACCCTTCTTAAAATTCTGGAAATAAATATACTCTTTACCACGATTTCGCAAGTAATAAAATCCAGCAATGACAGACAATACCTTATTGAATTGCATGACCTGGAACGCTCGTAGCTTGGGAAATAATAAAACCAGTCTTTTCCATTTTTTTGTCTCAACATCCGCAAGATTTTGCAGTTGTATGTAAAACATGGCTCCAGCCTAACTTTCCTATTTCAACCCCTGGATATAAAGCACATCATGTATTCCGACCGGATCGCTTTGGAGGTTTATCTATTTTCATCAAACATGCAGTAGTACTGGATATGATTATGGAACATGTTTTTAGGTAATAATGCCCAGCTTGTGAATTTCAAGATCTCTGGAATTCATTTTATTGCTGGTTATGTTCCACCTAACAACAATTTACCATCGAATGACTGGGTATTATCTCTTCTGTGGATCCTGGTCCAGTAATACTCATGGGAGATTTTAATGCTCTTCACCCTGCATTTGGACGCCCTGCAACCAATTCAAGGGGCATTAGCCTGAATCATATAGCTGAGGAATTTAACCTAGTTTGTATAAATGATGGCTCACCTACCTTGCTTGCTCCCAACATGAATCATGCTAATGTTTTGCATTTGGTCATTTGTTCCAGCAGTCTTATCCTACTCATACACTGTAATACCATAAAACGTAGCCCTCTGGAAGTCTACCATCCCGGGAGAAAAAGTCGGTCTGACGGAACATTGAATCTTCTCCTCTTGACAGGTGTATTTTCTCTAGAATGAAATGTTTTCGTAAAAGTAAAATGTTTCTTTTCTGCTGCAACCTTAGTAAAGTCTGATATGGGAGGGGGAATGTTATCATATGTGGTATCATGATTGCGAAGGTTTGGGAACTCATTGTCATCTCCAAGTCTCAAATTCTTTGTAAGGGGAGGCGTCGCCACTGCTTGCAGAGCTTCATGAATCGAAACATTATAAATGGCCATATATAATCTAATTTTACTGTTTTTGATATTCTTGACAGCGCCTGTTTGACTGGTGAGTACCGGATACATTCGACAGGTGATTTTCACTGCAAAATAGGCAAGATGGGGATGTACGGTTTGAACAATCTTACAGCTTATGTTTAGAAGAACATGCGGGGCATCTGGTTTTACTTTACACAATTTAGCTACATGGCCATATCGGCAGCAGTTATTACATTGTTACAGGGGATATATATTTCTGTATATCTAATATTATAAAATAAACGAACAACTTTAGGAGAATTTCTACCCCTGAAGGTAACAACAATAGAGGAAATGTTTACAAACTCAAACTTATCAGACTCTGTGGAGACAACCCGTCTCTTTAATTGCCGCACAGAATGAACTTCTCTGTTATCATCAGTTTTTAACGTAGTGCGAATCAAATCTTCCGTGAAACTGGGATGAATATCCCGAACAATAACTTTGCGTGTAACCAAGAAATTATTAGCATTACTGAAAGTATCAAATTTGGATGGATCGTTTCCAGAAGGGCATTGAGTAGAAGAGGGCTCAGAGACAACTGGTCTCCAAAGTCTTCTAACAGGCAAAACTCTACTGCCATTATCAGTCTCAAGAATATTTTTGGTATCATTCTCTGTCATATTCGGGTCTACATTACGGATTATACCCTTGCACGGTATTAAGTGCGAAGGTATGAAAGTTTTCCACTTATTTATTATATCAATGTCTGAGTCTAGAAAGGCATTTGCATTTTTTTGCGTTATCAAACTCTACAGCCAGTCGATTTCTGTCCCTTTTATCTATCAGTTTTACTCCAGGTATATTTTTATGAAACAATACTTTTCCTATCTGCATGTCACAAAATGCTATGATGTTTCTATCTTGAGATTCAATAACAACAACAAAAGGAGAATAATCTGTATAGGAAAATCTGGCATTGTTGAGATTAACTGCATTGTAAATAACTGCACAACCTTTTACAGGATCCAATGGTTTCGATTCTACATACTCAATAAACTCAATTTCGTTGTCTAATATAATTAAATTGTCAACAATGATGCCCGCGAGGGCATCCGACGGAGGTGAAAAATCATCTCCGCCAAACAGTGGCATGTTTTAGAAGACAAGGGACCCCTTTTGTCAAAAGAACAGTACACAAAGAAGGATGGGTTTAACTTACCACAGGGCAGGGAAACTATATATTTTAACAGGGAACACGCTATCTAATGCACCGATTTTATAGCAGACCACCTCTTGTCAACCAGTGTCAACCATAGAAAATACTTCGGTGTCAACTCTCGGCATGCTCTCGGCTGTCGTTCCACACGTCATTGTGACATACAGCCGTCTCTATGCAATAAATTAATTTATAAAATTTCATTTCATGATCGTAGAAAAAGTATAGTATTCCATTCGCAAGTAATGACCATTACTCACTCGAACGTTTTCCAGCACGGGCCGTAGGCGAGTGCTGCAAACTTCGTTCTCGTGAGTAATTGCTTACATTACTTTGTCATAGAATAATATACTATTGATAACTTAGATGACAACAAACAATATCTGAGTAATCTCCTTTTATAACAGTCGATCTGGAAACACTACTACCGCTTAAACAGCTGCTGTCAAAATGTTAGATAATTTGGAAATAAAGGAAAAAATACTCTCTCATTTTTACTTAAAATACTATGTGGGTATTCAATTTTTAACACATGTTGTAGATCACTCGGTATGATATTACAATTATTATAGAGGGTTTAGGGGTACAGGGAGCAGTGATCCTTAAGTACGGCCACATGCCTAATTATTTGCAATTATAAAAGATTGCCAACAAGTATTTTTTTTTTAATTTTCTAAACCTAAGATATTTACGTGAAAACCGGTGACCCTAGTGGGTTGATCTGTTTTCATTAATAAGCATTTTGACATGGAAGTTTAGTTCCAATTATTTAATATAAAAACAAAACTTATGGATGATATATTAGAAAATTGAAAATTGAATTACTCGTATTCGAGAATTCGTCGTAAATGTGTCTTTAATTCGTGATTTAATCATCGTTAATCCTTCCACTTGTTACAAGCGTTGGGTGCTGTACAGAGTATCTTTGGTTCCTGCTACTCTACCGGGTGATTCAATTTCGAGCCTCACCATGGGGATCTCGCTTATTAGTCGAGATAGAGCCTATGTTTAAATTTGGCAAACTTTCGTATTTTTGTGCTAATCAATTATCTGAAAAGAAATTTAAGCTATCGTTTTTCATTTTGAAGATATCCACAAAAAACTGAAATGTTAAGATATCGTTTTTAATTTTTTATTCAAAACCAAAATGTAGGTAGACATTTGAAACAAAAACATTCTAAAGGTACTTTTTAACAAGGAACGCAGTGTCATTTTTTAATTTGAAATAACATTAAAGATGGCGGCGTAACTATGGCCAACTTTTGTTTTTCTTATGGGCGCCATGTTGAATTTTGGCATTTTCCGATAGTCGTGTTTTTTTTCTCATTTCCGCAATGTATAACATGTTACCATTCTTTTTTAAATAATGGTATAATAATCAAAAAACCTTCAGGTATCCAACTGGAGCTTGGTTACAGACCGCCGGAGTCGTTGTCAAGCAACGCCAACAAAATGCACTTGGATCAAGCGGCGCCCTCAGCGTTAGGTTTGCCATTTAACCAAAAAAACCTTAATTGTGGTTGATTGTGGATGTAAAATGCCGTTTACCAATAACGAAAAGCGTGATATAATAAAGGTTTATTATTGTTCTCTTAGAAATGTCGCATCGTACAATATTCCTAACATTGGACGGCAATTTAGCGGACCATGGATCGTTTAGTAAACCCTGCAATTCTTATAATCCTCATGGAAATGTTGAAACTGATCAAAGAGGTATTTTAGAAATGGTAAACGTTAAATTACCATAATTTGCAATACTTCAACTACTGGCTTTTAGATAAATGACGATCCTGGGATTTCTAAGCGGGAAGTAGCCCTTAATTTGGAGTTGCCGCAAACACGTGTTCGCAGACCATTACGAACAAAGAAATTGAAACCGTACAAACCCCACACAAATCAAACTTTGCAATTATACGAAATTATTTAAATCAACAATTTCCAAATCGCTGGATTGGTAATGGTGGAGTGGTGGATCCCCTGATTTAAGTCCTCTGGACTATTTTCTTTGGGGAACTGTGAACGACGAAAATTATCACGATACTCGCAGAAATATCGACGATCTGCGGGATCGAATAACAAATGCGGTCAATGCTATTCCGGGAAGAACAGTTAGAAAAGCATAACAACATGTAGAAAAGCGAGCAAGCTTTTATGCCTTCAAGAAAATAGCGGCCAATTTGGCCAACATTTACTTAAAACATAATCTTTATATTGTATAAACTTGCTTCTTTTACAATCTGAATGTTTCTACTCCAAAGCACTCCTGGTCAGTCCGGCACCGGCGCGGCGGTCTGTAACCAAGCTGCAATTGGTTACTTGATAAGCACGACGAACAACAAGAAAAATTAGAACGTGTTTTTTTATTATTAAACCATTGTTTTAAAAAAATAATGCCTACATGTTATACATTTCGAAAATGAGAAAAGACACGCCTATCGGAAACTGTCAAAATTCAATTAAACTCTTAACTATATCACGCTTTTCGTTGTCGGTAAACGGCATTTTACATCCACAGACCACAATCAACCACAATTAAGGTTTATTTGGTTAACTGGCAAACCTAACTCTGAGGGCGCCGCGCCGCTTGATCCAAGTGCATTTTGTTGGCGTTGCTTGGCAACGACTCCGGCGGTCTGTAACCAAGCTCCAGTTGGGTACCTGAAAGTTTTTTGATTATTACACTATTATTTTAAAAAAGAATGGTAACATGTTATACATAGCGGAAATGAGAAAAAAACACGACTATCGGAAAATGCCAAAATTCAACATGGCGCCCATAAGAAAAACAAAAGTTGGCCATGGTTACGCCGCCATCTTTGATGTTATTGCAAATTAAAAAATGGCACTGCATTCCTTGTTAAAAAGTACCTCTCTTAATAGATAGCGCAAGTTCAGTATATACGTAAACATAAGTGTAGATTTTTTTAATAGATCAACTTTACAAGCAAACAATTCATGTTTAACATTCGATTTTAGCAAAATATCTCGGGCATTGCTTTTGTAAAAGAAATAGTCTTTTCCCATTTAGTTGGTTTGCTTGTAAAGTTGATCTATTAAAAAATCAATACTTGTATACTGAACTTGCGATATCTATTAAGAAATAGGAAAGTTTGGTCAATCGGAATGAGTATAAAAGACTACAAACACTTTGCGGTAAATACGGTATACGTATACTCGTACAGTTAGCGAAGTAAACGATAGTGTCTTCAAAACCAAACAGTACCGAGTACTCAAACTGAAACTGTAGTAGTTGTACAAAGTAACGGGTACTGTTTGAACTGTGTTCTATTGTTTTTCCTTATTACCTATAAAATATGATGCTCTGTCATGTTTTTACGACTTGGGTGGCGGAAAGATTTACCCAGCACATAAATACGTTTTCACGTATGAGCCTTTGACGTTTTTCAAGTTATAGGTCTTAAGCTTAAACTGTGTATAGATATTTTTTTAGATACCTAAAAGATTTAGAGATTTGCTAATAGCGCTCATTTACGTATGAGCATTATAAAGCAAGATATTATTTTAAAAATTCGGCCGTCATTAACCGTGATTAACTCGCAACGCAGACACGATATCGATGAGGACTTTTTACACGTTCTTTGTAATGCTCAACCAAAACTCAAAAGTGTAGGTATACAAAACTTTAGCTCGGTTGCAAATTTTCCGAAGTTTGCCGCTTTTTTCGTCTAATTTGACTGGGCTAGTGTGCGAATACTTTTTACATTTACTGTACATAAAAATAGCCAGCGAAAGCTGTGCTGGCGCAGAGTGAAAGTGTAAACATTTTCTGCATGGTCGGATCATTCTGGGAAACACAATTGTACTGCATTGTATCTACTGACATAATACATATATAGTTAATTTTGACGTTTATTCACATTTATTTTCTAATCTGTCAGATGTAAAATTTTTGTCTCTAAAATCTCTTGTTTGAATTGGTTCCTTACTCATGTCGGCCAATTGGTCGTTATAAAATAGCACTCAGTTATCGATAAAAGAATAAAAGTTAATGCGGCATGGATAATACAAAGTAATGAGCCATTATGATCCACTCCATTTGTGCGTTCTGCGCATTATTTGCTTCATGGGATAATTTATGCTTTGATAAATAAATTATCAATTATTTTCCAGCTGACTGTACCAAGTAGAGGCGCAGGAAAGTCATGTGACGCTATCGCTCGAACGCTGAGCCAATCAGAAAGGGACAAATACTGTACTGTGTACTGCCCGACTTTGCACTGATAATTTACTGGGTATATACGCGGAGTGATACTGTTCTTGTTTGTATTTAGATATATTGGCGATAGTAATAAATATTTAGCGATTGTGCGTGATTGTTGTGCAGGAGTGCTGTTGATCATCAACCTGCAAAAGTGGAGACGAAACAGGACAATAATATGGATACGCTTCCTGTCACTTTGATAGTGAAAGCGCCTAATCAACAAATCGAAGATCAAACTGTGGTTTGCGAATTATCATGGACGATTAATAAACTAAAGCAACACCTATCCGAGGTGTACCCCAGTAAACCCGTAAGTGCCTTTAATATGACATGACGACATAACCTAAATTCATTTGTTATTATGGTCTTTAGGCATCACATGAGCAGAAACTGATTTATTCTGGTCAGTTGTTGAGCGATTCTGTCATTTTGAAGGATGTCCTACGGCAATACGATGGTCAAGACACACATACGGTTCACCTAGTTTGTACGCCAAGTTCGTTGAATAATTTCAGTAGTACTAGTCGAACACAGACGAGACAGTCCTCCCCACAGCCTACCACAGTGCCAACAAATATGCAGCCTCCAAATGTCACTGCATCAACAAGCGCAAACAGTCCAAACGTACAACCCGATATGTGCGCCCAATATCTTCTGATGCAACAGGCTTATTTCCAATATATGACACATTATATGAATCTGTAAGTAGTTCGATTTAAATCTTATCTAAGCAGGATCTTATCTACTAAATAAAAATAGAAGACGCTAGACTGGTTTGAATATATCAATAAGATACGATACTTATCTAGCTATTGTTATTTAATAATTAACTGTTTTGTCGAACATATTTTCATACTTTGTAGGTACAATACCAGAAATGGTTTGTTGGTGTTTTTTTTTCTGATATGTTGCAATTACAGCTTATGTCACCATCACTATTATCCAGAAATTGTTACCTATGCATGTGACCTTGCATATTTTTGACATTAGAATAAATTACTGTTTGTGCTGCTTATTGTAGTGATTGGTAATATTATTGTTTGATTTATTTTTCAGTACAAATTTTATACGCACTATATCAAATCAAATGTGCATTTATTGTAACCATTTGTTAAAATATTTGAGCAATGCAAACATTGACTGGAACAATAAAAAAGTAAATGTGCATCAGAATAAATAATTTAGTGTTTGTATATTTCAATGTTTTTTTCATAATATATTTACTGTACTACTCTTAATTAAACAAATGTGGACAATTGTTTACCGCCATAAAAATATGAGCAGCTTACAAAATACTTGTTCATTGAATATGTATATGTTACAGTAAAAGCATCAACTTCTTAAATGTATACACTTACTAGTCAGTGCATACATTTACTGATTTGTATACTAGAAGTATTCACAACAAATAAAATGTACACTTTTACTATTAGATGCATACATTTTCTAACCAACTTTCGTAGAAGTATGCACAAATAAAACACGCGGTAATCTAAATGTATACTGTTACTACTAGAAGTACGGAACAAAATTACCTCAAATTCTATTGGCTCCCGCTGTGGTCAACATAACCAAATATAATTCTTACCAGAAAAAAACAGTTATGATCGAAAAGAGGTGCAATACAAAGGAAACCATTGAAATAAATAAGTTGAACGGCATTCTTAAAAGTATAGTCGAGTCTTCTCATGCAGTGCAGGTATGTCCTGAGTAATTAATTTCAATACAAACACTTCCAGCTCAAGAGTTGTCCCCTGAACAACCAGTGAACATAATGTTTTGCAAAATACCAAAGCAGAATAATAATGCATAATGAAATGTTTATCTTATTCAAAGTACTCACCATGTTGTGTTGTTAATGTATTGTAATAAATAAACTCCAGATTTATAAGCTCCAGAAAATACCAGATTCACGATATATCAGTCACAAATGAACGGACAATAGACTAAATTTGTTTATTATAATAATTTGTTGTTCCTACAGGATCAATTGTTTATGATACAGGCCACCTGGTAATTTGATAATTTGTTTAAACATCTGATAAGAGAGGTAATAATTTTAACCACAATGCATATTTTGTAACTAAAAAGTGTTTGTGGCATATTAATTTTTAGCTTTATTTAAAAAAAAAAATACCTAACAACATATCTTTTATAACATTTTTATACTTTCATAGCCTAATTAATACATTGCTAATTAATCCAGAGTGCAACAAATTCAAAACTATTAAAACTACCAAATGAAACGAAATAGTCATGTCAAACCGTTCTGAATTAAAATTATTTTGTCAACTGGCTTTTATTAGTTCTGTTACATACTGTTTTCACAATCAGTTAATTACAATAGTATGGACACATATTCATTTCAAAAATAAATTAAGTATGAATGGAAACAAAAATGTCCATAATGTTAGCTTCAAAAGATCAAGTAATGATGATAATACTGTAATATATTCTTCAACATGTTTCTCTATTTGTATTAGCTAGTATATTTAGTTGATACTTCTACTATTCAGTGGTAGCATATGTATACATCAGCTAGTATGTGTATACACCTACTAGGAATAGTATACATTTTTATTCTGAGTTGCTTTTACTAAAATGGCCATCTAATATATACACTGACTAGTAAGTGTATACATTTACTCCAGTTTACGCATTTACTGTAACATATACACTATACAGGTGTCTCACGGAACATGATGTACATGGGGATCTTATAACTAAAAGAGCTATGATGTCAGTAAAATGGAACGAAAGTTGCGTAATTGAGGACCCATTTCAGAACAGTTTTTACTTTAAAAAAATTTTGATAGGGTTGCTAGATATTACGGAAAAAGTTAAAACAGTCAATTTCTTTTTTTGGCGAATAAATTTTCTATTACGATAGATAAAAAGTCGAAATTTTGTATTTTTACATAAGAGCATATTCTGAAGCCACTTTGGTATCAGAAAATGTTTTTGACAATCAGATTTGGCTGGGCGATATTCAACTTTTTAATTTTTTATGGACGCCATATTGAATTTCTACAAATTTAAATAATGCTTTACCACCATGTGTAACACATTTATGAAATAATCACAAAAATCTGGTGGGCCATTTAATAGCCCGCCAGATCACCTGGTTTAAACCCTATGGATTTTTTATTAGGGCTTTACGAAAGCCAGTGTGTATCTCAGGAACTATGATACAGTGAAGGACCTTCAGGGAGTGTTGGATAGGTTTTTTAGGGACACCTAATAGAACTGATAATAAGTTTAGATTTTATTGGTTAAGTAATTAATTTACTTAGGGAGTTTTTAATTTATAATTCACAATATAGTTATTTATGTACCAAGGGCATTACACGTATGTTTATGCCCCGAGGGCGACCGTTTAAAAACCTCCAAGGCCGATAGGCCCGAGAGCTTTTTAAGTCGCCCGAGGGTATAAACATCAAGTAATGCCCACGGTGCATACAAAATTTTATTTCCTACAATGGTTTTGTTCCTCCGTTTGAATAATATTAATAAAATTTTTGACGTTGCATCTATGGAGTTGAATAACAATACAAACAATTCGGAGTTGAGTAACAATACAGACAATTAATTGTCAAACTTATAACCTTAATCACCAATAATTGACATTGCCGAGTGACAGTACAGACAATTAATTTTCAAACTTATAACCTTAATCGCCAATAATTGACATTGATGACATAAAATTTACAATTTAAACGACAATTATTTGATATATTTGACATATAACCATGACAACCCTTAATGCCAGTGCGGGCGTTAAGAATACTTAACGAACGCCCTCGCGGGCGTTAAGAAGCAGTTTTTGCCCCGGCATCTAAGATGTAAAATGTCACTTTGTGATCAGGTTGGACATAAAATAAATAAAATTAACATTTATGTGAAAATACTAGGTTTTTAATTTTTATGTAAAATTTTGTACAAATTCTATTGTATCAAAAACGTGTTATACATGCGGTTGTAAAGCAATCTTGATATTCTATTTATATCCGTAAACATCAAATGGAACCTCACATAGTAATTGACCTAAAAGTGGTTTAAAAACCTCGAAGGCCGATAGGCCCGAGGGTATAAACATCAAGTAATGTCCGAGGTGTATACAAAATTTTATGTCCTACAATGGTTTTTGTTTCTCCGTTTGAATAATATTAATAAATATTTTGACGTTATCAAGTGACATGCGTATCTACGGAGTTGAATAATATTACAAACAATGCGGAGTTGAGTGACAATACAGACAAATAATTGTCTAATTTCTAACCTTAATCGCCCTTAATTTACATTAATGAGTGACAATACAGTCAATTAATTGTCAAACTTATAACCTTAATCGCCAATAATTGACATTGACTATTTAAAATTTACATTTTGAATGACAAATATTTGTTATATTTGATATATAACCATGGCAATCTTTAATGCCCGCGCGGGCGTTAAGAATCCAAGAAGCAGTTTTTTCCCCGGTATCTAAGTTGTAAAATGTCATCTTATGATCATGTTGAACATAAAATAACTAAATAAGTAAAATTAAGATTTATGTGAAAAATATTAGGTTTTTAATTTTATGTAAAGTTTTGTACAAATTCTATCGTATCATAAACGTGTTATACATGCGGTTGTAAAGCAATCTTGATATTCAATTTAAATCTGTAAACATCAAATGGAACCTCACATAGCAGTTGACCATTATTTGTTGTAAACCAGAATTAACAATTACTGAAGGGGCCCATAATAGCCTCCTCCACTGCCATCTGAAGCCCCAGTGTCACAGTTCATGGATGCTAGTTTTTATGTAGGCCCATAGAAAATATGCATGGGGGTTAAGTCCGGCGATCTGGCGGGCCAACTACTGGGACGTTCATGTATTTTGTGATATTTTCATGCTCGTCTCATACATAGTTTTAAACCTCTTTCAATATTCTATGTAAATCCGTAAAAGATCAATATGGCGGCCATAAGAAATAAAAAAGTTGAATATCGCCCAGCTAAAGTTGATGGACAAATGCATTTTTTGATAACAAAAATGGCTTCAGAGTGTGTGCTCTTATGCAAAATATCGACTTTCTATTTATGGTAATAACGAAGTTATTCAAGAAGAAAGTAATTGATAGTTTCCATAATATCTAGTGACAATGCAAAATTTTTGAAAAGTAAAAGCTGTTCTGAAAAGTTTCCACATTTACACCCATTTAAGCGACATTATAGCTCTTACTTCTGAGATCCCCAAGTACATCATGTTCTGTGAGAAACCGTGTATATGTTGAAAAGTTTAAATAAATCAGCACTTATAATTCAATACTGCTCCTAATAAAAAGAATACATTAATATAATCAGTCTGTTGCTTTGGGATATCAAAGATGAGAACGTTTCAAATAAAGACAAAATCGACAACCGGTGGGTGGGTGAAAAGTGGGTGAATGATGTAGCCGAAGTATCGTACAAAATTCCACTATTTACAATAAAATAATCAGGTTGGTTGGATTATTCTTAAATACATCTCCAGAAAGTGACATTTCTGATGCCAGACTGAAATTCCAGTGGAAACATCCCGCCAGACCATCAAAACTCCCCCCTGGAGTTTGAGTGATACTTTCCTACACGCGCACATGAGTGTGAGTGAGACCATCTTATGCTGAGTCCTTATTACAATGGCATACATGAACCATGGTTCTTACTTCAGATAATTTATACAACGTGATTATTTTACTGTAAATAGTGCAGTTTTTTGGCCCCGTCTTGCACCCACTTTTCTCCACATGGAATCTTCTCAATTTTTATATTCCCAAGCAACAGACTGGTTATAATAAAACTCTAGAAACGCAGAACCCACCTCCGGGCAGTTTTCAGATTTGAAATTATCTGGTTGTTACAAGGGACAGATTATGAAAAGCCTGATTATAAATATCGTAACAAAACTGTTGGTCGTTCTTTGACTATAGAAATAATATTATGTGTCCTAGAAAGAATATAATGTGCCTTATCCGCAACCTGTAGCTCGCATATATTAGTTGTAGATAGTATTGCTCTGTGGTAATGTTATAATGCAAAAGTTATACATTTTAGGGCACATTTTATGTAAGATATGTATTCATATTTATTTTTAATGCCTAATATGTTAATGCACAAGTTATACATATAGGGCACAACATGAATAAAATATTGCTCGTTATAACATTCTTTAGGTTACTTATTCATATTTGTTTAATGCACAATATTTATTATTTTAATGCACATAACTATTTAAATATTACATGCTTAAATTGCATCCTTAGTTTTTATTATTTTTGCCAAGAACGGACTTGCTATATAATACTGTATAATATAGTAAACACACTTCTTATTGTGGTGTGCTGTTACTTCTTGTGACTACATTCCACAGCAAGCCAAACTTGGCAAGTTTAGACATTTCTAATGCAATTTTCAGCGCAAGCAGCTTAATGTGAACAAATGGGGACTAATAATAGGAAAATACTTGGTATTTATTATTTTGGTATAGGTATATACCCAAATAAATATTTCAAAATAACATATTTTTATAAATGTGACTATTGTAAAGCAAAAAATTAAGTAAAAGAAGTAGTTACTATATGATTCATAATTTTAACTAATTTTTAATAATTATTTTTAATATTAATAAGAAGAAACCTATAACATTTGAAAAACAATAATAGGTCTGTTCCAATACGCAGGAAATATAACGTGTTGGACATTGTCATTGAGTTCTGTATCGTAACATAACTAGTCATTACAACAAATGTGATACCTGAATGATGTGTTCCTAATGCTGGAACAACCCTAATAAAACAAAATACTGGTTACAAAAACTAAATTACAACATACATTTTAATAAACAGAAAGAAGCATTTCAGTAAGTCACATTCACTAAAAAAATAGTTATTTAACTAATGTTAACAAAGAGCAATTAATGATGACTGATTGATAACAACAGCCAAAAGAGTTTAATGAAAAAATAAAATTGTTACTACATTACACCTGAAGTAGCACCCAAGTTCACTGCACAAATTGTTGCACAAAATTCGCTCCTTTGTTTCAAGCTTGCCATTTATATCCTTAATTATGTGTTCGTCAAATAATATACCTACTATCTCTACCTGACTGATATATCTATTGTATATCATTTACTAACAATAAAACAATACATATTTTCTATATCTCAAAATTGCACAAATTACAGAACTCCAATGCATTTATAGTATGTGCAACTAAAATAGTGTAAAGGTTATTTTGAGCCTATACAATTTTTAATACTTAGTTTTTCTCCTAGTATTATCGTAAAATTTCATATAAGAAACCCATAACAATAAACTACATAGCTGCAGGTTCAAGTGAAATCATAAATTGCTCCAAATTGACCATAAAATTAAATTCCAGCATTGCCCACATAAATGACTTCATAGACTACTAGGATAGTATGAGTCATTATAATTCATAACATGAATGACACTTTGTTTACAAATTAAGCAGTGTCGTACGCAGAAAAAAAGACATTTTCATGACAAAATATGGAAATAATTTGCTATGCAGAATAACTTTGATTTATACACATGAATTTTTGTATATTTGAGTGCATTTCATGATTACCCATTAGACAAGTTTTCAACTGCTTGTTGAAAGACGTCTCTTCATTTGACACATTATTATGTAATCACAGAAAAATCACATTTTGTCATGGACATTTTGAATATCTTTGTATTCTAAAGCTTGGTTTAACTAACAAAAATATAGGTCTGGCTGGAAAACCCTGATTCCAATTTGCAGGACCGCATTAGGATCTCACTTGTTAGTGAATATTACCGAAAACTGATTATGAATACCTCATTTGACATTTAATTTATTTTCGAAATTGTTTTTATTTATAACGCTTTTATCTACTACTACGTAAACATATGCGTAGTATATACAGTTCACTGCTACTGCCCTAGCCAGTAATATTCTATATACCTCACTAGCAACGTCTAACCCTTCTGCTTACCAATGTAAATAAGTCTTAAGAAACAATGCTTGTTTTTCATTTCCACTATGTTCTAATTGTCAGCAGGGTAGCCAAATTAGTGTCACGAGAATGCCCGCGATTACTCATAATATATAAAAATATAATATATAAAAATAAAATATAATATATAAAAATATACAGTGTGTCCAGGAAAGTCTGCATCATATGGAAACAAGTTATTATCAGTTTCCCAGAAAATTTTGTTCTTTATAAAGTTGGCGGCGCGCATGAAACCAAACCGGCATCCCTCAAATATGTAAATTTCGGTGCCATATACCTAGCGATTCAGAATGATGAATTAATATGAATTTGTGATAAGAGTAAAGTACCTTTCTTTTCATTGTTATCGATAAACTTTATTTGCAAATGTTGTTTAGAAGTAAAAATTATATTCAAATATGAAGTAACCTATCTTTAAAAAAAACTTTTTTTTTTAATTTTTTTCTTTTATGACAAATATTAGTAGTTGCCAGTGATACTAAAAGGTTCTTTTTAATCTATTTTCTAGAAATTTTAAGATATTTTTAACATTTTCTACTATTTTGGTATGATAATAAATAATTAATTAATAATTTATTTAGAACTAGCGCAAAATTACTCATTTTCTTGATGCAAAGGTGATTTTTCACCCTGTAGATAATGATAGACTGTGACTCACCTTTTATTATATTAATGATTGGACATTTTTATAATAGTAGTCCATCTACAGCAAGGGATTATCTCGATGTTACTGATATTTTCAATGAAGACATCCGGACAACCAAATTGGCCATTCAACCATTTCTAGGATAATCAGAAAATTCAAGCAGACTGGGTCTGTTGAAAATTTCTTTAAGAAACGCCACAAGAAATATGCTGCCGAAAATAAGGAAGCAAGTTTACCAGTGTTGCAAACGGTAATCGTGCATAGAACGACTTCGGTCCGACAAATTGCGTCTCACACCCAATGCACATATCATACTAAAACTGAACAAATATCACCTTAAAAAGCAACGAAATTTATAAATACACAAACTAAAAAAGGTGAAAAATCAATTTTGCATCAAGAAATGAGTAATTTTGGGCTAGTTCTAAATAAACATTAGAACCAAAAAATCATACCAAAAAAATAAAGAATGTAAAAAATGTATTAAAATTTCTAAAAAATAGATTAAAGAGAACCTTTCAATATAATTGGCATTTACTAATATACGCCATAATAGAAAAAAATTTAAAAAACAAAGAAATTTTTTAAAGATAGGTGGCTGTGACTTCGTACTTGAATATAATTTTTACTTCTAAACAACATTTCCAAATAAAGTTTATGGATAACAATGAAATTAAAGGTACTTTACTCTTATAACATATTCATATATTAGGAATCGCTAGGTATATGGCACCGAAATTTACATATTTTACGGTTGCCGTTTTGGTTTCATAAATAATTGTTTAAAAAATTCCAAAATTTATTTTTATTAGCATTATAATTGTTATTATTAAATTATTAGTATTATTTGCCCTGAACATCAATACAAACTGCAAAATCATGTACCTAATAAGGTTTTTTGTCAAAATATAAAAATCGTAATTTTAGTTTCATAGTAAACATTAAGTTTTTTTGTTAACTTTGTATTTGAAATTCTCAATGTTTCAAATGATATATAAATAAATCTCTTCAGATTATTGGAAAAATAAGCAACTCAGACTAGATCTATCTCTACCAATATGCAATATCTATATTTTGAACATCAAAATCTTTAGTGTAGATTTTGTGGCAAGTTATTCCAATTATTAGTAATGCATTCTCATAATTTATGTTACAGATATGCGAGCGCAGCAAATCAGAATTTCCAAACGACGGCAACAACCATGCCGCAACCCCAGCCGCAGGCGCAACCTGTGATAAACCAACAACCAGGTGATGTGCAGAATGGTAATAACGGGCCGCAGCCACAGCCGAATCCCATCCAGCAACAGGTACCCCAAAACCCGAATGCGGATCCTGAGGAGGAAAGGGAGCTTCTGGACGTACTGTACACTGTCGGGCGAATAATTCTCTTCTCCACAATTATGTACTACTATTCCAGTCCTCTTAGATATCTATTCGTTTTATTTTTGGGAGTGTGTTTGTATGTTTACCGTATGGGATTCTTTAGGAATGTGAACGTTAACAACAACAACATAGTCCAGGGTGAGCCAGTTGTAGAGGAGCAAGCACCGACCAGGCTAATGGTTGCCTGGACATTTTTCACAACATTCTTTGCTTCCTTAATTCCTGAAATTCCTAATGTTGTTTAGTTGCCTTTCTTTATTCACTAAATGAATATTATTTTACTACCTTCTGGTATTTAGAGACAATATTTGATTTATATGTGATTAAATTTATTTTAGATTAGTGTTGGCTGTTATTATTTTGTCACTTTTTTGTCTGTACAGATCTAATTGTATATTATTTAAAAATCTCTTACAAAAACATACAACAGAAAAATCTAAGCTTTATGGTATCCCCTATAAGGTGTAAGAATATGTTCTCCAAAGGTGATTCATTCGATTTACAGTTCTTTTGAGCAATTGGCCATAATTTTGTCGGCCAGTTGTCACAAAATTAGTGTAAATCTAATAAATACACTAATATGAGCAAATAATGCTGTATCAGCTGTAAATTTGTAAAGCATAGTATATTATATATGTATAAATATTATTTAAATCACTCTTATTAATTTAGTGTACATAAAACTCATAGATTTAGAATTGTGATTTTAATATAATTATCTTAATATTGTATTTGTTTTATTTTCAATATCCTGCACATGGTAAAAATGATTACCTAAAACCAAATTATACCTCTTATTACAATTAATATTTTGTTTTATTTGATTATTCTTCACATTTGAATGACACCAACAACCTGGATTTGAACTTTGCGTCGCTAGCAAAGGTAAAATTAAAATTTGCATCTTTCCTGTATGTCATCATAATAATAACCTACTTTGATTTTGACGGAATTTTTTTCTATTATCGATTAATCAGTAAATATTAATTTCATTAAACTTCTTGCTTTGTCCATAACCAAAAATTCAACAAATTGTTAAATTTTTGTGTGGTAGAAAAAGTCAATTATGTCTAAAAAGTAGGTAATGCTTGAGGTGGTTCCAAAGTTTTTCCCCACTGCACAAGTACCCATAAAATCATGCAAATATTTAGTGTTCATTTCAATACTTGTCACCAGAAAGATGAAAAAGATTGTGAATTATTAGCAACCAATAAAGCACATGGTGAATGATGTGTAAATTATCAAAAAATAGTACATTAAATTTGTTTATCTATGTTTGTCTTTGTTTATCTACATATAATAAATTCATTGCATACGTATCTATGACTATTTGACAGTTCGCCTCGCCATCATTGACAACATTTAAAATATTTTGCATAAAATGGAATTTATGAGTCGTAGATAAAACGTCGTATTTGACTCCCATATAACGGATATAAATCGCTTGCATGATTGATTGATTACATGCTCGCCTACGGCTCGCGTGTAAACGTCATGCTCGCGATTTATATCCTTAATTATGTGCCCGTCAAATAATATACTATAATTTTTTAGGTTTGCAGCGCTGGAAATGGGTGATTTGAAAGAGCCTCCTTTAAATGAAGGGTCTTCAGACATTGAAGGTTTTGAATGGCCTATGCCTTACCATACGTCAAATATTTGTAGGTTTATAGTATGGTACGGTATGTCTGTACAGTCATCTTTAGTTATGTTTATAAATGATTACGACTACAATATATTTCTATGATTTTCTAATATTGGTTTTACGTATTATTTAATATAACTGTTATATCTACGCAACCGCTTATGTCCTACCGCGGATACATAACGGTCAATGTTAGTGAAACATCAACGTCACGTATTACATACATTGTTTGTAATATTTAAACAATGTTATAAATTTAAATATCGCAAATAATGTTGCAAACTTGTATTTGTAGCGTTGCTGTAATATTATAAAAAACAATATTTCAAGATCACGGATACGTCGGTATTTTGACCACTTTATATTGAAAATGTAGCAATATTTAAACAACACCATAGGGGGTATTACAAGAATGCAACATTTTTATAATAGTTTACGGAGGGCGTATGACGTATCAGACATTAAGCCGAACACAAACACCAGTAGACTATTTCAGCAGTGGTGTCGAGTTATAACTTCAGGCCAAACGTCGAATCATATGCAATACATAAATGTCCTCGTAAAAAAATTTCCCTCTCTTATGACAACACTGATTTCAGCTCCAGTATTTATACCAAAAGCAAGGACAAATTGAGATGAGCACATAGACATATTGAGGGTTTTGAATGGCCTACGCTTTAGCATATGCCCAATATTTGTACTTTTACGGTATGTTACGGCACATCTGTAGTCATCATTGTTATGTTTATAAATGATTTTTGTGAGCTTCCATACTTTTGAGACTTGGGGTTTGAGATGAGCACCTGTTGCTATGCTACAAAAATGTCAATCTACCATTGAATCCATTAGTATAAATAATATTGCATGTATTATATAACTTGAAGCCTTGTCCCAATTCACACCCCCAATATATTGTAATTATACACTAATTTAATATGTTGGTATGTCGATAGAAAATTAAATAATTTAAATAAATAAATGGTTAACGTATTTAGATAACAGTTTATTTCCTACCAGCAAATAAACAAAAGCTTTAGGTATCTTTAACTGTATTAAGTTCAGTATCTAGTTGCTGTTCATGTTCACTAGCTTCGCTATTTGTACCCATAAAACTACATTCTCCTTGATGACTGGAGTGTGCTTGTTCATCAGTACTGGTACTTGGCAAACTACTTGATTCACTGATTAAGGTGTTGGCCTTCTCCTGCGCTTTTTTCAATTTCTCTAACCGTATCTTCATAGCTCTTTCTCTATTAATTCTAATCCTCTCCAACTGTTCCTCTGTTAGTTCAATTGGCTTTTCAATCCTTAGCACAGGTTGTGGAACCAAATTATCAAACGCATCATTATTGCCAGAAGATGCTTCTACTGGTTGGTCCATTTCATCATCACTTACAATAGGTTTATCTGCTGTATCAACAAAATCATCCATACCAAGTCGAATACGTTTAATGTATGTCTAAAAAAATAGAAGTATATAAATCACCAGAGAGAGCCTTCTTTACACAAATAATTCTTTTGTTTTAACGCCTTGTGAAAGTTACAGAGTCAAGTAAAAATTATTTTAAACATACCTGCATCTGCTTTTTATTTCCCAACTTCTCAAGTTTTTCCAAACAATCATCGAACGGGTACTTGGGAAATAATCGATGACACCAATACTCGTACGTTTTCATTATTGTGCGCAAATCTGACGCTTCATGGCCCGGGCCTTTATATTGATGATTTTTAAAGTAATTTTCAAGTGTGCACAATCCTTTGGGTCCTCTCAACAGTTGAACATCTAATTTTGGCCTGGGATTTCTAACGACACGTTTGGGTTTTACCACTACCTTTTCCTGTTCTTCGTTCTCTTTATTCTCCTCATTTTCATTATCTTCCTCAGCCTGGCTTTCATTGTTACCTTCCATGTCAACATCTTCAACGAGCTCGCCTTCGTGTTCCGAAATTATACTATTTGCTGGAGAAGACATGATGGCACGATCAAAAGACAGAACTGATTTTCCCGCTCTTTATTTGGTTGTATAGGTTATGTATACATTGTAGTAGTAGGATTACAAATATGATATCGAATGTATATTAAAATTTATTTACTGGTTCGGCTACAGATTCTTCTTGCTCGTTTATGTGGACGGAGCCTTCAAAATTGTTGACCCTTTGTAAGAACGACTCCAGCAACTTCTTATTCAACCGATCTGTTTGAGTAACTTCCCGATTAGGTTGTTCCGAAATTTCTGGTCGTTGCGCTACGCCATTTTCCATTGTAGATTTTTTTGAATAGATGCTAGGCATTATTTCAAAAACTTCAAAGGAATTATCAAAAAGGTGTGTCACTTTACAAATTTTGTCTGATCTGAAAGTTAGTGTTTTTAGATTGGTCACCATGCTTTCCGCCATAATCAAATGTTTTTAAAAAAAAATTAGACTAGTGATGGGCATAATCGAGATATGTTTTAATGATCGATTAATATTAAGATATTTTAAAAATCTACTAATTAGTAGTGCTAAGGGCCGATAGAGCCGATCTTACAAGTGGACGTATGTATAACCAACAGCATAGCTATTCCCACGTAATTCCCAGAAGAAATAATCCTGTGCCACTTCCCATTGGCTAAAATATTTGTTTCCGTAGTAATAACAATTCTTATTCTGGTCAGTATACTAATATTTAGTTACACATACTATGGTATATAACGTGTATTGTAAGATTGGCCGTAATGTATACTGTTTTCTTTCAGTAACACTAGGGCGTCCTAGAACTGCATTGACAAGGCGCCTATGCAGTGCGCAGATCATCAGAGTCCACACGCATTGCCAGTGCAATTCTAGCGCACACTAGAATTTTTACTAACGTAAAATGCTATTTGTAGTAAATATTTAGTAGTATCATTGAAACATTGCAACCATAACATAAGATCCTTTTGTGAATATTGAAAATTGACTCTTTGTCGTTTCTTTGGTGCATCAATATCTCCGGAAGTATGAAGCTTAACATAATAAATTTTATAAATTGTAATAGAGCCGAAAAAAAAATTGAGATTATAGCGGAAATAGGTCTTTTTGGGTCCCCTGGACATTTTTGACCAAGGTACAAAAAAATGTCTGTGTGTGTGTGTGTAAACGATTTTTGTGGCGACGATTCCGGACAAACTACTGAAGGTATCGGGACGAAAGTTCATTTAGAAGTTTCATGACCTAACTTAGAGCTGAAAAGCTTTTGGTTCACAAGGGTCCAAAGGAACTGATAATTTATTCTAAGCCCTTTTCAAAGGATTTTACAAATGAGCCGCCATTTCTGTAATTTAGTCAAAATAGTTAAATAATAAATTAAAGTAGAGGAAATTTTGAATAATTTATGCTTATGACATTTTTTGATAAAATTCATAGTTTAGCTGCAAGACCAAATTCTATTTGATCGAGATCGGTCGCATCTGCATTGATATGAAACTACATAGTAGCCAGGATTTTGACAAATATTTTTTTGTGCTGTCACACTCGAAAACAGCTGATTTCATCAGAGCTTGGAAAACCGCTATGGAACGTTGCCGCTCTAGTGCGGCAAATTACAAAATTCAAATAAAATAAGATCACCAATTTGATTGTTTGTTGATAAGAAATATCAACCTGTATATCTAATTCTAAAAACGAAAAATTGAGAAAATTGTAAATAAAGTATAGCGATGAGTGCAGTTTTATTTTAGTATGTTGGTACGGATGTGACATCTACAGTGTCATGAACAAATATAAGGTGCGTTTCCATTAGTGCTAATGGCAGTGGTAGCACGTGCCATTATAGTATTACTAATAGATAATTGCTAGTGACTCATGTTTATGTACATGCAAACTAATATGTGTCACTATCACAAGATGTGAGAAATACTATAATTTCGTATGCTAGCACCGCCATTACCTACCATTACCACCAATTGGAACAGCTTTAATCTGTCAGAATTTCAATTAGCTTTTTAAACTTGACGTTTCGTCATATTTCTCAAAACGCAACACAATAAATGTTGATGTCACTTCTGCCAAAAACTAGATAGCGCGACTCGCTCACATGCGATGGCGATGGTCCGCCTTCGGTCACGCTCCGCATCACCGCTCATCGTGCTATTCCGTACTTTCGGCACTTGTGACATAAATAACTATTATTCTAATGACGTAGTGTAGGTAGTGTCAAATGCTGATGCTTTGACAATACCTACGATTTATCTCAACAAAATAGATTCTCATGCAGCTAAACTATTAATTTTATTGTATGATAAAGTCATGAGCCCGGCCGCATCAGATTTTTTATAGTGTACCGAAACGACACATTAAAATCTAATACAGGAAAAATTTCTAAACTAATGCAGATCAGGCAGGCCGGATTGTGTGCATTGTTTAGTGTAATGTTAGCCCCACACCATGGGGTCATTTGGCGCTGCAAACTACATCCGTATAGCGTCCCAATCTTCCTCCATTCATATCGCTATTCTGTCAAGCGATCAGTAATCACCAAACTTTTGTATTTTTTAGAATATTTGCATAAAACTCTTAATGTCTTTAAAAGACATTAAACGTAATTAAACAAAATGGTGGTTGCATTGCATTGTATTGAACTCCTGTCATTTTTTTATTAGGTTGGTGGGATGTTTAACATTCATACTCAAGTAAAAGAAAGTATCACAATTCACATGACCACATTTATTTGCAATAAATATATGCCATTATTCTAAAATATATTGCTATCCTTCAGCAGACACTCTACACGCACAAAACATTATTTACTTTATCACATCCTAAATGAATGACACTTACATTCTAATTATTGATTTCAAATAAATAGTGCACCCTTCAGGGTGCTTTGTATAAAAAATTTACAAATAATTCGATGTTTTTTTAGTTTATCCATAATAACGGTCTCTGTTGGTGATATTTACATTAAAATTTTATTTAAAAGTAGAAACATGTGTAAATAAAATGTTGTTCCCATTGTGTTATTTTGTATGTACATTGCTCTTGTTAAACTACATCAACTTCATCCATACGTACATAAAATATGCACTTTAATGTAAATATCTTTAATAGGTTTACTTAAAATATTGCAGTATGAGATATGCCAAAAAATCACAGTAAATAATAATACAGATTATAAATAAATTAATAGTAACTACATTTAGAACCTATAAGATAAGGAACCTATTATGGAATGTTTACCAACGATTAATCTAGGAATACTAATGCCATGTATGCAACTACAGAGTACAATGCAAACTATCATAAGCTTTTACTTTTTCAGGGATTGCTGTTAACTCCAGAGGCACTCGGGCTGTTAATTCCTTCAGGCTGCCAGCAAATGTAATTTTTCTGTAAAACTTTGTACTGAAATAAATGTTTAATATTAGTACAGGCAGAAACAAACTTATATATTAAAAAATAATACAAAATTAACATTAAAAATGATCGTCCAGACTTGACAATTTATAGTGGCTCTGAAGAAAGAAATCGTATTACAATATTACAAATTTGACGATTTTGGTATGCTGATGAAACAGTATTTCCTTTAATATATTTGTATCCAAAACTTGGTTTTAGTCCCAAGAATCCTTTCTTTAAAGCCGACCACCTATTTTTTCATGGGTTTTCCAAATATTCACTCTAGTTACCTTATAAATGGCTTTGCCATAAAGAGCATTGTCTTTATCCACAACGTAGGATGAACAATATAAAGATGCAGCAAATTCTTCCTTAACTTCCGCCCAACCATTTGGTAACACCGCTTTAGCCAGGAAAATGAAGGTAGCTTAGTTGCAGCACCCTGGAGATATATTAACACATAGTCTTCAGTAACTAAGCGCTCCAATGTCCACAAAACATACCTGGAAGCAATATTAAATTCCAGAAAGGATTCAAGATATGATTATCTGACATATAGACACAAACTAGACATTATTCAGAATTTCTGCCTTCACATTCAGATTTTATGGATAAAGCATACCAGTCTTCACTTGTTCGATTTTTTCATTGATACCATTTAGCTTTGTATTTTCACAAATTAACTACAGTACAGTGTTTATGTTTTTGAGAAGCTCATGTTACTGGATATTATAAAATCAAAAGAGCAGTTTTATCAATATAGTCAGAGTTTCTGTTTGGTTGTGGTTTTGTCAGTTTGGTGGAATTCCACCTTTGCAGATACTTACAGGAACAAATTATCCATTACATAGTCGTAATCGATTCTCGATCTATCTGGTAGATAGCAAGCGGAAAAGAGAACTATAGCTGTGTGCCCTCCCGCACGAACGTAGCCGCCGTGAGATAGCACTCGTTTGTACGGCTCAATAACACGCATATCGATGGTTCGTTGTTCACCACCAGGTAATACCATCCTCTGCCAGTGCCTTGCATGTCTTCTTTCGTCTGCAGCACTTAGTGGCTCAATGGGTTCTGGCGAGTCGGTTCCTATGGTCAAAATAAAAAATTAATGACATATAATTAATATCGATAGGATTGTTGTCAACCACAAATCAAAAATCCACATTCTTCCTTGTAACAAATTTATGTACAACAATACTAAACAATGAGTTGTTTTTTTGTTATAATGTTGTATCAAAATAATAATAAAAGCCTCCATTGCTTATGTAAGTCGTTAAACAGGCGTGACGGGTGTGATACGTTACTGCAGAATAACCCACAACTAGGAGTTTGGCTTTTTTGAAAAATCACTATAAATAATTTGTTTCTTCTGTGTACCTCAGTCCGTGGAGATATACTGTATATTTATTTGTAAATAACACATCCAGCTTTAATTTTGAAAATTTCTCTGGTAGTTTATCATTTTTATTTGACTGTGCAATCGCCCTTTCAATTGAAATAATTGCCCTCAATATTCTATTTTTCCTGGTCCATTTACGTCATTTTTAAATTTGGAAAAGTTTGTATTGCTCTTAGCCCAGGCGCCACTTGCCTTTGTCCCTACAGCGAATTTATATCCGCCGTTATGAAACCCACGTTTTGTAAAGAACTGCGCCCATATACATGCTGTGTGCCTAAGCTTAGCAACTAAAACAGGCAAATTCAGTACAACTCTGAATTTGGGAAAATCATTATCGTTTAATCATCATCATTGATTTATATTATAAATACAATTCTCACTTATTTTTAAGATCTCTTGGACAGGGGTTTTTAGGGCTTCCGTCTTCAACCTTGAAAACATGAAAATAACCCCCGTCATAATTATTGCGCCAATCGCAAAGTGCTCGCTACCATTCGATTCCGAAGGTCATTATGCAACTGCCATTGGAAAGGAATTTCAATATTCATGAAAATTATTTATGCAAATTTTGGTATGAACTACAAATATAGAAATGCTTTCCAATAGCAGTTGCGTCTGATTATTGTCTGCAGTAATACATTAAAAAATATAATTAAATGTTAACTATACGAGCACAAGTTACTTTCTTCTGAACTTTTCTAGACTTTGGAGTACTGTAGTGCGTGTTTGTAATAAGTTGGCTACCATGTTTACAATAGCGATGATATGACGATGAAAGTATCATCGACTAGAAAACTGAGTCGAGTTTAAATATTTGTACAAATAGAAAGCAATACATTAATTTCTTTAGGTTATACCATACGTCAAATGTAATAAATACAAAATAAAACAGACATGTTTATAGTAGCGCCATCTACACCTGGTGATTTTTTTATTTCGAAGCTTTGGAGAGTAGTTTGCTACAGTTCGCTATTTGAATTGAGACGGGACCCTTAATACCAATTTTGTATATTTGAACTCAGTTTATGGTTTAAACTGGCATTGAAAGATCTAGCCTTTAGCACCCTTTTATTACGGCGCCTGTGTGCCCCGCACGCTTCGCACACGCCTCCCGCCGGCCCTGTTTACATTAATATGTATATTATATCTACCCGGTTACCCATGCCATATGTATGCCTGCTTATTTGTTTCAATTATGATGCTGGACGAATGAAATTTTGAGAAGTGATAATAGAAAAAAAATTTAATTCTTTTGGGATACTCTTAAGGTTAGTATGACTTCCGGTATTTCCGGAAATAATGTTATCACGGAAATTTTAAATGGCATTCTATATTATTTCTGCGATATTTTCAATCAGGATGGCATTTCCAAAAAAAAAAAATAAATATCGATTGTCAATTTTTTCACCAAGGCAATGAAAAAATATTTTTTTGTTTATTAATTTATTTTTATTAAATCAACACTAACTAAATCGGTTTTGGTTGATATTGTATTACTAGCGCAATCTACCGTGGTTGGATTGGTTTTTGGCCAATGAGTCATATTTTCCAGTGTACATCATGCATTCACCCTGATTACTTAATAGAAATTTTTTTTCCTATTACAATCACACCAAATGCTTGATATTTTGCTAAAAATTGTAGAATGGAAATGTCGTCTAAAGGAGGAAAATAGCAAAAGAATAAATAATGGGTTAATAATAAAAGTTAGCGTAGTGAACTATGGATAAATGCTAACATCCGAATTTGGCAGTTGTCTCTGTTGCTTGTGTTTGAGGCCAGGTATTTTTGATTATTAATATAATTATTGTTTGTTCTTAATTATTGTTATTGTTAATTCTTATTTAATCAATTGTTTACATCACAATACTTTATTATTGTCGAAATTGAAATTTAAAACATACTTTTCCTAAAGACAACACGGTTTTCATGAGCCTTCATGAAAAACACTGTCTGGTGACGCGCAATACAGAGTTCAGTAGAACTTCGATATAACGGACTAATTGGGCGAGGGGATGTTATATACTTTTTTATTTATTCCACATTATTTTCCATAAATCACCCCATATTTTTTTACCATCTTCAAATATGGGAAAATTCTTGTTTTAAAATCTGAGATAAATAAAGCATGGCTAATACAAATTTACCTTGAAGTGAGATCATGGTGCTTAATTTTGTATACAATCATACAATATTTATCACATTGTCAACAAAAGATAAGACACGTATCAGTTACAAAAAACAAATGATGATTCAAAATACCTATCGATATTGTACGGGACTTACTTTAAAGCAATGTGCAGTAATAGTAAATGTACACTTACTCTCATTTATTTCGAAGATTTCATCATCCAAATCCAAGTTGCCTGCAAAAACATCTTCCGACTTTAAACTATCGGAATTGCTGTCCAAGCTGGAAACATCGCTGTCCTGGCTGAGTTTGGCTTGTATTACTTTTATTCTTCTGAGTTTATTGCTTTTTCTACCATGTGCCAGAAAGTTTAAGTTCCCTGAAGAAAGAACAAAGCTTTGGTAAAAACCATAATTTAATTTGATAAAATGATGCAAACTTTAATTACTTGTCACCAATCAATTTATTTTGGACATTGAGTTTTTGTGATGTTAACATAAGCTGCTTTCCAATTACATGTATTACGCACTCACTACGTTTAACTATAGCGTGCTCTGTGGCAAATAGCGCTGGCCCGTTCGACATCGTAATGGGAACACGTAAAAAAAAAAAGTCGGAATGTGGCAACGTCAACATAACTTTGAAAAATAACACAAAGCTTGAAGGGCTCATAGTCTTGTTTATTTAAATATATCAAATATGTTTCATTCGTTTTTTAGCAAGATTGACCGGGTAGATCTATTTTTACAATGAATCTTACGTTGTTAACACGCACTGAACCAATTACAAAATGACAAATGTCACTTGATCGGTGTTACAAGCACCACACGAAAACTTAGATTTACACTCGATAGAGGGAGGGGAAGGAAGACTTTCGGCGAGTTGCACTAACTGCAAAGACATAATTGGAACGCCCTCCCACCGACTCTAAAGAGCGCCAGGATTCATTAGCATAATATTGGAAAGCAGCTATAGTGTTTCAAGGAAACTCAAGGCGATTTTTAAAACATCAAATAAAACTGAAATTTTTCGAAATTAGTTTGGATCACATTATTACGACTCGGAATAACTAGGACTATACTATAAATTCTTTCATCGTAATGTCAGTTATGCAAGAGGTTTTAGTTTCAGCAGTACACTTTTATCAGGGGAATGACACACAGGAGAATGCACTTTCATATAAGTAGCATTTGCTGCAAGTTGCAATGGTTTACTTCACATTGTGTATTTTCTACAAAAATGTAATTTTTATGTGATTATTTTATAGTATTATAAAGCGTTATATCATAATTTAAGTCAAATATCTACAACAGCAATCTTGAGTACAATTCATAAAGAAGTTCCTGTGAATCAATTTGATATAAATATTAATAGTACTTGTTTAAAACAATTTTACAAATGAATCATTCCATTTTTAAGCATGCGTTCTAATAAAAATAATTTTAATGCACATTAGACATTCCGAAAGAAAAATTTTGTAATTTGATTAGATTTCACTGATCTTGATATACAACTACCAACCAGATTAAAAGTTATAAACCCAATTAAAAAATAGTTCTTCTGTGAACACCCAATGTGTCTTACAGAACTGATCCATTAGAAGTTTGGCAAAACTGAATCTTAAAATTTGCAACGTTGTTATTGCACATCAATAAAACGACAATAAATAGTTGCCAACCGCATTCAATCCACTTTTCATGCTTCTTCACAAATCACCAAAAACATCTGCAGCAAAATCACAGGATCTTTCCGAAAGTTTTATTGCGAGAAAAGTTGTTTTATGTGTCGTAGATGATAATTCGTAAATTTGAAGCAACCGAATTTTTCAGTGTCCTGTTATTAACAATTTAAATTTCATTTTTGTTTTTTGCTTGGCGTCTGAATGTGACTGAAATTTTTAATGATAATTCTATAGATTTTGGATACAAGCAATAAATTTACCTCATAAAATGGGTTAAAAAATAAAAATAATATACAGGGTGTTAGTAAATAAGTGCGACAAACTTCAGGGGGTGATTCTGTATGAAGAAATAATGATAGTTTGGTATAGAAACGTATGTCCGCAAATGTTTCGTTTTTTGTGAAACGGGGTGTCAAAGTTTTTCTTAAAAACTGAGGATTGAAATCTTGTGTCATGTCTGAGGGAGGTCATTTTCAACAGTTTTTGTAGCTTTGCGCCTGTTTAAAATGTTATCAGTGTTATTTTCTGTTATTGTTTTAGTTTAATGTTATTGTATTAAATAGTTCTTTAAAAAATTGAGATCATTAAGATGTTTTATTTTTGTGCATAAAAACTGTGCCCCCTATGAAAAAGGCAGAGAGAGATTTTTGTCAAAAATTGAACGATGAGTTCCAGAATGATTTTTAATTTGAAATATCCCAGTGGCGTACCATTTTTTTCTTTAAACAAATTGTTATCATTACCTGTATGCGCGCCAATGATGAACATAAAATTCTTAATTGCATGTCAAAAAATGCGCAATGACTACGTCTTAAAACCAACTAAATTTTATTTGCATATCTCGACCGGTTTCAGACCAATAAATAAATAGTCAGTTTTTAAGAAAAACTTTAACTTTAACTTTTTTTTTCATGCAGAATCACCCCCTGAAGTTTGTCGCATTTATTTACTAACACCCTGTATAGGCAGGGCCATTTTATTCTTCTCATTATTAATTTAACATTGTTTAAACTAAAAAGAACGCTTTCTATGATAAAAATTATACAAAATAGTTGTTGCGGGAAGGTAGCCATAAGGACCTGTTACTGATTTTGTTATAGATGGCGCTAGTATCGTAAAAACGAGATCAACCTTTTTTTTAATAATTAATAGAAATAAATTTCTGTATATTTTTAATTCTTTATAAAGTTTTAGCGCATAGAGTAGGAACTAATGTAGTCCATAATCTTTACAATATTTGAGTTATTGCTTTATTTATGTAAAAAACAATTTTATGATCAATCACCGGATTCTAATTAAAATCAGTTTCAAAATATAGGAGAACTAGTTTGAATACATTGTGTTCATAATATTGGACTACATCTATTAAACATTTACAATGGTATATTTTTGGGATAAAAAAAATAATTTCCCATAAAAACATTTCTAGCACAATATTGTGTATCTACGGAATTAATTGCATGTTTATGACAATGAAGGTTTGTTCCGACACAAAGAAAATACAATTTAGGTATCGGCTTTTTTATGCTGAACAAGTTATGTTTCAATAGAAAACTCAATGATAAAAAAAGTATACATCAACTGCTAGTATCTTTCAATACAGGTACTATTTGAAACAGCTACTGTTCGGTTTGAATATATTCTATTTCTAAAACTTCAAATGCATTGTAATAGTGGATCATCAAAAACTTTTAATGGATCAGTTGCAATTGTTTTAAAAGTATGGAATGATGAAAACATACAAATAAAAGACTTCGGCATAATATAACCTAGCATTAAATTTGTATTGCAATAACAGATAACACCATATTATTACCTTCTTTTTCGTTCATAGTTAGTGAAACATTCTGAAAATTTGAACTTAAATGTGCTTCATATATGGATTTGTCATTTTCGGTATCACTCAATTCATTTTGGCAAAGTTCCGAAGGCATGTATCCTTGTGTTAAGATTGATGGACTCGCTGGAAAATCTATCAAAATCAATCAAATTATTTAGTAAACATTGGACAATATTTCCTTACCAGGTAGATTTTCAGGATACTCCAATATATCGTCGCTTTGCATATCTAATGTTCTAATAGGCAAACTATGAGCAGAACTGTGTGCTTGTGGTTTAAAATTCTGATTCTCGTATTGCAGATGCGGATTTCGTTTTGGCTTCTCCGGTATTAGATCAGGATAATCGGGAGATATAGGAGACAATGTTGAATACATTAATGGGTGAGAATCTGTCGCGTTTTGAGTAACCGAATTATTTTTTAACATTCGAGTTGGTTCCTCGTATTGCTTTGTACTATAATCAAGTAGATCATTATCCAGTTTCTCAGTCGTTTGATGGTCTTGCAGTCTCAGTACTTGAGGACATTTAAGGTCGTCAACCAAGGTGTCAGAGGTATCAGAGATGTCCATATCTTCAGAAGTAGGGCTCTGTTTATCACTGAAAATCAAATCTGCTGTGATACAAACCTAAGAACTAAAGCATTTGCTGCAGTTACCTCATTCTTACTTGATGGTAGGGCGAACACTACTGAACACTACGATTTTAAGGTATTTTACTTTTTATTGACATTTCTTGCTCAACCTACAGCCATTTTCAAATATTGTGATTCAGTGCTTTCAGGGTTGCCACGTACTTTCTATGCAATCAAAAGAGTTTCCTAGATTCACATTCACACAATACATCTACTTCCAAATTCCAATTTCCTTTTCATGCGATAACTATGTTGAAGATGAGACCACGATGATACTAGATGAGACAGAGTAGGGCAGTAGAAGTAGGGTTAGAAAGTAAAATAAAATCTTCATTATTTTAAGTACGGAAGCAATTTTGTAGCAATCGCTGTCTTGTGGGAATCAGTCACGACTACCTATAGCGTGAGCTAAATACATAGTTTACAGAAAATTAACATTTCATAGTCAATTGAACTATAATAATTAATATAAACATCTTTTGATCTTCCTCCTGGATTATATTTATATTATTATATTTAAGCCAGTTATTCAAAAGGATGTAGTGTGTCAGGATAAACAGGAATAAAAAAAACTTCAAAAATTATAAAAAAAAGAATCCGATCCGATGGCACGACTAAACAAAATCTTACAAAGGGCCGCGGCCGGTGTGTGATGCCAACACAAATTACTAGTTGCCGCCCATGCATTGTACTCCTTATTTCTCCTGCCATGTTTGGGTCTACGATTTATAACCCAAATACGTTCAAGGTCATCTGGACCCCCGACCCCCACTCCATATCAAAAGAACCAACCCAAAGCGTGGCCTATTTATATTCTTATTTTTGTTTGGTCGAATCATGATTGCTTGTCAAATGTAACTTGAGTCGATCTCGACCAATCCAATAACCAATCTTGGTTGTATAGCTGTCCATATTTCTATCTGTTCCATATTTCTAGAATTACTATCCATGGGTTTGCTTCGGTAAAGTTGTATAAGCCAGCAATAACTAAATTAATGCAAAATCATTATTAATATGTGCATTAGCTTTTTTCCTAAATTGTTGACGTTAAGTTTCTTTTTTAAAATTCGTTTCTTGCATTCACAGAGTGTTTCGTGTTCTGTTGGAAACCCGGTGCAGCACAATCTGCACTCAGTGCACATTTTTCAATGCGTGTTCTGTTGGGATTGCACTTCCTTGTCCTACATTCGTGAAAAATTGCACCAGTGTGCTCGAACTAATGCGCCCGAGTTTTACCAAAAGAAAACGCTACTAGTTTGAGCAAATGGATGTTGGGAGCGATTGGAAATAATAAACAACACAATTTATATAAAGCATTTTATTGACTATTTGCAGTATCAAAACGACAAAAAGGCACCTAAATCCAATAAATTAATAACGCAAAACAATCCATACATTATCACAATCCGTTACCACAAAGAACATTATGACCGGGAAACCAGTTCAACATGACTGTACCACTTTGTATTTTTGCGAAAAATTGTAGTTTTCCTTTGAATGCTTTAGGGTTGAATACTTTCACATTCAAGTACATTGTATTCAGCAAAAAATATTGTTAATCGTCAAAATTGTACTGAAACAAAACAAAAGAAAATGTCTACATTAATTCTACAACTCTCTATACATAATATAGTGAATGTAGATGGCAAATGATATAAGTGATACAACCAGAGTTGATACAATTATTAACAGCATATTGTACAGCAGGGAACTTAAAGTTACTAGAGCATTCCACATCAAATCAACCAATACACTGAATTTTATTATGTTTGTATATTTGCAAGTTACAATTTTTTTTCTGAACATCTGTACGGGCATGGATATTTCAAATTCCAATTTGCTTCATCTTTTCAATGCCCTTCAGGATTACGTCAGCATTCACATAATTGGTAAAAGTTAAATATTGTAACCATTGACGCATGCAAATTGCAATTGTTTTATTTCTGTGAAACTCATTTTAATACACTTTAGAAGGAATTTTTTTTATAACTTACGGAAATCTGAACAAAAAGTATGTGCACATAAACTAAATTGTATTGATAATGCTACATAGATAAAAATAAACCACAAGGCAACAGAACTAATGAATTTGTTCTTATGGATTAGCTAATTTGATAAAGAATGTCCCATGAAAAATTTACAGTTAGAACACATAAAATCTTGAAATTATTCCTTTATATGAAGTACTTTTTTCTATTTATTTCCAGCAACGAACAGCAAATACATAAATTCATCTTTTTCATATTCTTGACAAACACAAAAAGTAACTGAATTTTATGTTACGGCAGATTTGATAATTATTGTTTGTGAAGAAAGACAGTACCGTTAATCAGTCTTTTGTTACTTAGACCAATAAAAAAATCACAATTCCTGATCTGTGTCCACATCCATTGGAATAGGTTCCTTTATTAATTTCTCCTCAGAATCCTTCTCTGCGGTAGATTCATTATCAGTTGTGCCTTCCGGAGTTTGCTTGTCTTCAATTTTCTCAACAGGACCGTCAACATGTTCACTCTCATCCGCATCGCTCTCCGACTCGGAGTTTTTCTCCGATTCAGAGGTGTCTATGTCCTTGATCGCTGGAACGGTACTATCATGAAACTCTAACTTTGGAGCAAGCGGTCGCTTCTTTCTTGCTGGATTAAATGCGTAGCAGTAACAGCAACGAAATGACAGATACTCAAATTCTTCTTTTAAAGCCATACCTACAGCAGATCAGTTATTAGTGAGTAGGTCAGCTTGTCTATTCAGTGCGACTTACCATTATGACTAGAGCAGTATCTGCAAATTAATGCGAAGCGATTAGAAGGTCCGTCACCAACGAGGTATTCGACCATTTTGTCGAACACGGACCTCTCTCTAGGCAGTATTGATCTTGGTAGTGGCACTGGTGTTGCAGCGAAAGACACAGCATTTGAAGGCACCACTGGTAAGGAATTGATGTTGGTTCTGGGTGCAGTTGCTGGCGCAATACTCATTACCGGTCTTGACGGAGTTTGAAAAGCAGTTGCTGTTGACACTCGTTGTGAGGTTGTTGGTTGCTGTTGTGGCTGACGATTTCTTAAGCCTAATTATTATTGAATTAAAAACATTGTTAGAAAATAATTCAAATGTTTTTAATAATTACAATAATACATACAACAATAGCATTACAAATTACTTAAAGGCTTAAGTGCCTTTGTGAGAACGATATTAGCATTATCTTCATTTGTAATATGTACCTCGCATATCATAAACAATTCTTGTAAAACAGATGAAAAAACAATGGTACAGCCCAGTGTAATAATTGGTATTACTTTGGTCTGTAGAGATAGTTCTTCTTATGTAATTTGATATTGCCGATGCTATTTGCACCGGTATGTGGGAACCTTTTTAATGGCTTTATGTTTTTTGTTTGTCATAAAATTTATATAAATTCATAAATATTCATATTTATTACAGGGCGAGATGCTTATGCTTTTAATCACACGCATTAAAATCAATATTAACATTTTAGTTTAACTTAACGTGTGGTCCTTTTTTCCTCTTATATGATACTGTCGTGAGGGACAGTTTAAATAAATAGGAGAAGTTTCAATTCAGTAAAAGAAGAGTTCCGAGTTGGGTTTGAGATATACAACAAACCAGAAGCAAGCGCGCAGCTTCATTAATTTTAAATGTAGTTTGTTATGTGTGTTTTTGTAAATGTAAGCCAATAATAATTACTTCCTTGCTTTGTGATTAATTTTAATTTACATGTGTTTTCTATAATCTGACAACTTTTCAAAATATGTTAAAAATTAAGGGTTTCATTTCATTGTTTTAATGCAAATTAATATTTGTTATTCTTCTATTGAAGTTTGTAGAGATGTTAAGTTTGTATTAAGTTCAAATAGTAAATACTGAATATCATGGTGTAATGCTTTGTCTGGCAAAATGCTGCATTGATCCTATTGCAAGAACTTATGTCCTAAGCATATTTCGAAGAGTTGATAAATTTTATAATGGTTAAGGTTCAGGTACTTAGATAAAGTTCTTAAAACTAAAAACTTAAAATTGTCCAACTATTACACCAGCATGCAAATTCAATAGTGGTAGTAGCAAGTCACAATAATAATAATAGTAAAGTAATAGTGGTAATAGTAAAGGTCTGCGAGGGAAAAGTTGTTTCAATGAAATTATGTGATTCTTATAGATTTTATTGGACAGGTGAACGACGCCAATGTGCTGATACTATCACACAACACTTGTGTGGCCCATGTTAATGCATTTGCAAAACTGAATGATATAGTTGATGGGCATGATCAAGATATTTGAATAATCTACTAAATTAGTACTTAAAATAATTATTAATTAGTAAATATTTAGTAGTTCTAATTTACTAGTTAAAATCGGCTAATTATATTATTGTATCTCGATTTTTCCTATCACTATAATAAACAATGATGTGAAGGTATATAATTTGACAGATTGCAACAGTAACAAAATGGATCACCGCGGCAGGATACCTTATATTTTGTAGGGCGGTATTGATCTGTTTCTCCACTGCAGTATTATCAATTTGCTCTCCCAACACGTGGTTGGCACGTGGGCATTAGTGAATAAACACTCTTAGTCACTTCAAAAAGGTATACTAGTATAAGACGAACAGACCTTTGTAAAGCTTAGTTCTGTGGCTTGGAAGAGCAAGAGCCTAAATGCAAAACACATTTTACCATTTTTATTTAATGAAAATTTTTTTTAAACATTGTTATACACTTATAGTTAAACATTTTAAATGTCAAAAAGGAACCAAAAGCAAACTTATTATTACATATTATGTAAAAAATGTCTTTTTGGAAAACTACAAAAGTACTTAAACAGCATTATCATCACTGTTGAAATTCACGTAAAAGATGGCTATTGTGAATAAGCTTTTAATATCGTTCAATATTTTTTCAGGAAAGTGGGAGGGGATAGGAGTTGTGTTGTTTGCTTTTTAAAACAACATTGGATTCACACATTGGTTTTCTATTCACGAAATATGTCTTCTGAAGAGGATTTTATTTATAAAAATCAACTTGCGTCACATCAACAACTTTAATTCCCACTTTTAGGCTAAACACTCCTATCCGGTGTACGCCAGTCTCTGGGCATCTCTCTACCCATGATTGTTTGTTTCTTTCCCTTTTCAGTTGAGGCATGAATTGAGTCTGCCCATAGGTGAATATTGCCGGAGATTACTAATGTTTTTACATTTATTTTCTTATAATAGTATATCAAGTTGCGAACTTTTTTGTTGAGAAAAGCACATTTAGTTTGGCAAGATAGGCATAAAAGTAATTTGTCAAAAATTTGCACTAAAGCCCTTGTGCATCCAAGTTTAAACCAGGCAATTGTATGAAATGCATGTCTATTTAACAATCTTGATACAACACCTCATATATTTGTATGGGCCTATACAGACATTTCAATAGTCATCTCTAGCAGACCCCTTGGTGAGAGACTCAACCAATTTTATGCCAGGATGCACCAGTTGCCAGTTTACTGATCGTAGGTACTTCATATCTGATTATTAGGTGAAAGAAGTAATAGGTCAAAACATTTCCGGATTACATGTTTTATAATGGAATATGATCGAAAATTATGCAAATGTACATTTGACGGCCCCGCAAATAAAAAAGGACTACAGTTTCTTATAAACAATTGTGTAAAGAATACCAAAGAAACAAATAAAGACATCAATAATAGAGGAATAATTAAACTTTTGTAACGCCTTTTTTTTCGCAAAAATACCAAAGACCTAAAGTCGCCGAAGAAACACCAAAATACCTCGACTTCTACCAAACCTGTGCTGCTCATGCGTTTCTCCCGGATGCTCCGGCCAACCAGGGAGGTGGTCGTGGGACAGTAACCAAACGGTTCCTTGATACGATGTTCTAGGGCGCCACGTCAGTCTTAATCCGTTGGAGAAACAGCACTCGACTACGAAAGTGCAGCTGAAATAAAGGCAACACAGGGAACCAGCAAAGCAAATGTATCTTCAACCAATTTATTAGCCTCCAAACGGCAACGAGGACATCACCAATATAATTTGCATCGGTATACAGGTACACAATAAATCTTGGTACAGCCAAAAGTACCACTCCGAGGATACGCCCACGCAAAATAACAAAAGAAAGGAATAAATGTCAAACAATTCAACTCGCTCAAGGGCTTCGAGCCCAAACCGCAAATCGTACCAAAAAAAAAAGAAATAATAGCGACCGACACGAAGCTTGGCCAAACCGCGCCGCGACTCGCTGTAGATTTGGGTAAAATCCCCAGAAAATTATTGCACCCGGCGTCGATGTTGAAAAGTTGATAACAAGAGTAAAATTAAACTCGGCAAGCGTATATGGGGGCAATCCGTCCCAAAAGAAAATTAAATTCCCATCGGCACTCAACTTGGCTACGCCCCAAATGAGAAAATAAAATAAACTCCGAAGCCACTAACGGCTTCCGTTAAAAATCTTGAACGATCAAAGGAAATTATACCTGTGGATAACAGTTATCCGAATTAAATTCAGAATCCACAA
Source organism: Melinopterus prodromus (assembly GCA_964023965.1). Lineage (NCBI taxonomy): Eukaryota > Metazoa > Arthropoda > Insecta > Coleoptera > Scarabaeidae > Melinopterus > Melinopterus prodromus. Next base: position 29,897,398 of record OZ030391.1, on the reverse strand, counting down.
AAATAAATACTGTAACGGGTAATCAAAATTACGAGTACGTAAACCAAACTCGAAATTAAAGAAAAAGGTAATTAATAACACATACGGGTTGAGCACCGATGGTCCGAGCGATATCTTCGGATAATTAAACACTTAACAATTAATAACACTGAGCTGAAGGCTCCGGAATGGACAACGATTACTAAATCGTAGCCACACTAATCTACTACTAATCAAATGCGCCACCATAAAAAGGTGTGCGAGCGGAAGGCTCCTCGACGGGTAACGATTACACAATCGTAGCGATACTAACTACTAATCAACAAAAGGCACAACCAAAAAAAAGATATACGAGCTGCCTGCTCCTTCGAGGGACAACGAGCGTCCGCCACAGCTGATCGGAAAAATATAGGACCTCTGACCTTTATCCGGAGCTTCGAGACACTGTTTGCCACCTACAGACGCTCCGATGCTAGCGTTGGATCCTCCACGACGGATAATAATCACCGCACGTGCCGGTCCCGTCACGGTGCCACCAACTCCGACTCGATATACTTCGAAAAGGTCTCGTACTAGATGTCGAAGGACCTACGCAGGGTCTCTTGCCTCGTACCAGGTGACTACTGACTTACGAAGGGTCTCTCGCTTCGTGCTAGGTGACTACGAACGTTCGAGGGGTCTCCGGCCTCGTATTAGGTGCCTAAAAAGAGGAAATAGTCGTAGAATCGACCCACCAATTGCCACCAGACAATCTCATCGAATCTAAAGAGAGCTTACCCAAAAATAGATGAACACTGGGCCTACGTGAACGTGATAGAAGTTCGTTTAAATCCGCACAATGGCGTGGTGGCCAGATTTCCACTAAATCAACAACCTGGACACCTGTTGAAGCCTGGTCGAGATAAATCCGCACTACGGCGATAAGGGGGACCTCCAAACTACCAAAATCCTCTCCTATAATTCTCAACGGGCTTCCAAAAATCTATCACACGTGTACACTCCAAGATGATTGACAAGACAAGACGCCGGAAAAGCACGCTGCAAGCCGCACTACGGCCACGAAAAATAACGGCCGGAAACGCAGAAAAAACGGAAACCTAGAATTTCTGTCGGAATAGGGAAACCAAGGGAAAGTTAAACCAAGTAACAGCGGCGAACTATAGTACAAAGTAAACAACGATTTTGCAAGACAAAATTCCGTGAATCCAAACAGTAAAAACCGTGGGATCTAATTAAATGTAAATGACGGGGGCGTGGCCTCGGCAATTTTGCGCGCGGAAACCCGATGCTAGCAGCGTTTCACACCCTGCCGAGTTCCTGCCGAGCTCCACCAAGTTGCCCTAGACAGCGATAGATGGCGCTACCCATACGGAATATCAAACAAATCACGCAGAACAATTCGCCGCGTTACACTCCCCCTCTCCTCTCACAGAGGAAAATTTCCACGAAAGTTTCCGACCCAGATCCAAAGGAGCGAACCGAACGCATCAAACTGCAAACCCGTGTGTCCAACGATGCCTCCACACCAACAACTCAACTACCAAGCAATAAAAAAGCTTGAGGGGCCAGCACCAGATGCCAAGGCGGTGCAACGACGACTCGCGCCCGAAAACAAAAAATAGAGCTGACCACAGCTCTCAACAAAAAGGGTACCACCCAACAACAAAAAGAAACTACGATAAGCAAGACAAAAACCCAGGGGACACCAGAACAAACCCCTGGGGTGGTGGTACTAACAAACAGAGAAATCCCAAAACTAAGGAAGACGGCCAATCAACCGAAATACCGCCAACCGAAGTACAACGTCAAAATGACGACAAAGCTAACAACCTAGCCGAAATCGTTTTGCAACGATGAGGAGTCCTCACGCATTGTGAGACGCTCCCTTTCCCGATCCCTACAAGAGATGATGGTAGGTGGAAGTCTTCCGTGGCCTTTTACCAGACTCTTACTGGTGGCAGGTTCGCCGTGTCCGTATTCTGTAAGCCCCGGAACACAGAGCGCTGGTGTTTTACCGAGCCTCATCCAACTCATAGGCCGGCTTAAGATCTTGGACATGCCATACGCCTTTCGAAGCACCATCCTCACTCTCCAACTCATACGTCCAGGAACCCAACTTTTTCCTTACGCGAAAAGGTCCAACGAATTTAGCTGCCAACTTAGCATTAACAAAATTTGCCGCACTGGACAGGACCTTATTGCGACGCCAAACCGATTGGCCAACGACGTACTGGACGGGGCGCCTGCGTAAATTGTAAACCCGTCGATGTCGCTCCTGCGCCGACGCAAGCTGCCTGCGAACTCGCTGAAACAACTGCTGAAATCCTTCGATGCGCGCAGGAACATCCGGAGGCGCAGCATCTGGAGTGAGAACCTGCTCAAAAGTGCGACCACAACCCACATAATGACGGCCGAAGTTAACATAAAAGGGCGAGTACCCCGTGGTCTCACTTCGCGAGGCTCGAATAGCGCAGCCAATCGGACCCAAATAGTCATCCCATCGTCGCTGGTTGTCTTTGACATAACAACCCAACATAGTCTTGACTACACGATTGACTCGCTCAACAGGGTCGGCCCGAGGGTAATACAGCGGAGTGTAGGATATCCTGGTGCCATACGATGCACACAAAGATCGAAATTCTTTACTCCTCATCTGGACGCCGTTGTCGCATATCAAAAACTGGGGGGCTCCGTAAACCAAAAAAACATGGTCCTCCAGAAGTCGGGTCAAACTCTTAGCCGTAGCGGACCGAAGCGCAAACAGTAATACATACTTACTAAAGTAGTCGCTGACCACCAGGATCGAGGTATTTCCTCGCGAGGATCGGGGCAATGGGCCCACAAAATCGAGGCTCACCATCTGCCAGGGCCGGGACACGTCCGGGCGTGTACCCATCAATCCCGCCGGGGCTCGCTGCTCCGGCTTCTGCGCCGCACATACTCCACAACGCCGGACATACTTGGCAACGTCTACATACATCTTAGGCCACGTGTAGCGCTCTCGAAGTCGCCAATACACCTTATATCCACCAACATGACCTGCTCGAGGGTCATCATGGTACCGACCCAACAGTGCAGCCCTACGATCCCCCGGAACCACCAACTTCCACTCCTCGCCCACGTCCGACACACCCAAATGCGCCGACCGAACATGCTTGTACAGCAAGCCCCCCTCGACTCGCCACTGCGGATACCGGTGCAAAGCTCTCTCGACGCGGGCAATCATGCCAAGATACCAAGGGTCCTTTGTCGAGGAAAAGTCGAATCCAGCGGGGACGAGGTGCACGGCATCCGTCAACACGGGCACCGCTCGAGACAAACAGTCCGGGACAACCAAATCACGTCCCTTACGATGCACAATGTCAAAGTCGAAAGGCTGTAGCCTCACGGCCCATCTTGCCAGACGACCAGTCGGGTCCTTCAGACGATTCAGCCAAACGAGCGAAGCATGGTCGGTAACCACCGTGAATCTCGTTCCCTCCAGGTAGTGGCGCAGCTTCTCCACGGCCCAAATCACGCCTAGGCACTCACGTTCAGTGGTAGAGTAATTCCTCTCCTGGGAAGTCAGAGAGCGTGACAGAAAGGCAATCACTTTTTCCTCACCCTCAAGGCGTTGTGTGAGGACGGCACCGAGACCATATGCGGAGGCGTCTGTCTGCAAAGTAAAAGGCCGCTCGAAATCAGGACACGTTAAAATAGGCGCCGTCACCAAATACTGCTTCACGGAGGTCAGAGCCCGATCACATTCCGGAGTCCAGTCAAATTTTACGCCCTTCCGGGTAAGCTGGGTAAGAGGTGCCATTACGGAAGCGAAATCGGGTACAAAGCGTCGGTACCAACTAGCCATCCCGGCGAAGCGACGAACCTCCGACACCGTTCGCGGGGCGGGAATATTTAAGATGGCCTCTACCTTCTCCGGATCTACGCGGAGTCCATGCCGGTCCACGATGTATCCCAAGTACTTAAGTTGTGGTCGGCAGAATTGGCACTTCTCCCGGCTAACTGTCAAGCCGGCAGTCCGTAGCCGATCCAAAACCTTCTCCAGTATCGTGAGATGGGTGTCGAAGTCCGGGGAGATCACCACAATATCGTCCAGGTAAACCAACACATGGGGCTCCAAATCTGCTCCCAAAATACCGTCAATCAACCGCTGCCAAGTGGCCGGGGCGTTGGTCAACCCCATCGGCATCCGCCGAAACTGGAACAGGCCGCGTCCGGGAACCGTGAAAGCCGTAAACTCTCTTGAGGAGGCTGCGACAGGCACCTGCCAGTAGGCCGACTTAATATCCAATGAGCTCAGGTACCGGGCGTTTCGGAGACGGTCTAAAATAGAAGAAATGTAGGGCAACGGATACGCGTCCTTCTTAGTAACCTGATTGAGGCGCCGAAAGTCAATGCAGAAACGGTAACTTCGGTCCTTCTTCGGGACGAGAAGAACAGGGGACGACCACGCGCTCCTGGAAGGCTCTACCACTCCCTGCTCCAGCAACTTTGTCAGCTCCTCATCAATGATCCTCTGCTTGGCGGGCGAAACAGGATAGTATCTAAGCTTTATGGGAGGGGAATCCGTGACAATCTCATGCTCTACGGACGTAACCGTACCCAGCGGGCAAGATCCCACCGACGGAAAGGTCCGACCGACCAACTCATCCAAGGCAGTACGCTGCGCCTGCGTTAGCTCGTCACCAGCCTGCACGTCGCAAAGATCGGCCAACTCCTCGCCGAATCGCCAGACGTCCTGCCGAAGATCCGGGACAATACCCATCTCCCGCCAGAAATCCATACCTAGGATCAGCCTATGGGGAAGGGAAGGAACCACCATAACATTCAACAGGCGAGTTTTATTCAGCAGAGTGAAAGGGACGGCCACGGTGCCCAATGAGGAGCAAACCTCCCCGTTCGCCACAGCGCAACTCCGTCGCGAAGCACAGTCCAAAGTCAGTCCCAGAGCCAGCAACAGTCGATATCCGGAGTCCCCAACAATCGTATGGGTTGCTCCAGAATCCAAGAGGCCGAGCATATTCTGCCCCAAAATGGAAACGTTCAAGTACGGTCGGCAATCACCGGAAGCGTGGGAAATTATATAGTCTATAAGTATTTTATGGGCAGGGTCCTTGGTCCGGGAAGAATGCTGGGAGGGTGGCTGACGACCACTCAGGCCCTCCGATCGGGGTTTTCCGACCGCGGCGAACACTTAGGGCAAGTATTTGTCGTAACATCCGGCTGCCCACAGCGATAACACCAAATGCCACCCTGCTTCAGTCGACAATCCCGGGCGAAATGACCAACCTTGCGGCAACGGAAACACTCCAGTTGTCGCGGCCCCGGTGGGGGTCGAACGGCAGGCGACGACACGGCGGCAGTCTCCGAACAGGAATAAAGACAGGCCAACTCGGGCTCCACACATTCCCGACTCTTCCTAGGAGGTGCATGGTAATGATCGGCTCGATACTTCTTTGTCTCCAGCTGCAAGCATTCGGTCTCCAACTCCTCGACGGTACGGACTGACGGCAACTGCATAAGGTAAAAGGGTGCCAGATTCTTCTTTAGTATGTCCAGTTGGACCTCCCGAGACATTCGCCCATAGCGGTCAAACAAAGCCTGCATGCACGCGAGATACTCGACGATCGGTTCCTGAAGTCCCTGGGTTCTACCCATAATCTCCTGGAACAGACGACTCTTATAGTCCGGAGGCAAATAGTGCTTCATCAGAAGATCTGATAACTCCCGCCACGTGCTACACTTACGTATCGCCGACCGATACCACAATAGTGCCTTGCCCTGAAACAAATCCAACGACGATCGAAACAAATCTGCCTCGGTACATCCTCGCGCTCTCCGCAACTCGGTTACTCGATCCAAAAAATCCATCACGGACATCGACCTTGGGTCACCCGAGAAATGCACATTCCACTTATAGACAGGGACAACGTAATCCCTCGACCGGAATGGCGATTGGGACGCACCGGTGACACGCGCCGCGGTCTCGGGTTCCACAACCTCAGAGCCGCTACTAGAACCAGACTCCTCGCCATCCAGCGCCGTATCCAACAAGCCCTCACTCACATCCAGATCCCGAGAACGATGTCGGCTCCTCCGCAAGCGAGTCAGCAACGCGGACACCTTCGCCAGCCACGCACTACGCTCCCGGATGACCTCAGCATCCCCGGTCGCCGTGGAAATTCCACCCACTCGGCCCAGCAAATGCAACACTCTCGAACAACATCGCTGATGCGCAGGACTAACCCGATCATCGCCCAACCCCGTCACCAAGGTATCCAATTCCTCAAACTTCGCAGCAATGGCATCCAAGTCCTTCTTGGCATCAAACTCGTAATCCGAGTATCGAACCGCGCGTCGAGCCTGCTCCAACCTGGTCAGCGACCTCAGACTTGCCCGCATATCGACCACCGTCATCTCGGTGGGGTCCATCCCGCGGGAACGAAGCTCATATTCTAATTCATCCTTCTTCAGATGGGGTAACTTCATGGTGGGAGCGGACATAGTGACGGACTCAAACCACACACTGGCCAGCTAAATGAAACCAAGTCCCGAACCAATGAGACCAGGTCCCCAATCAGTGAAACAAGGCCAAGATTGAAAACAAGGCGGGAGAAAAAAAAGGAGAGGGAAAAAAAAATACAACCCAACCAGCATAGGTCACCACCCAATTAGCTCCTCCTAATTAATGATTAATGGCCCCACGTTGGGCGCCAATGTAACGCCTTTTTTTTCGCAAAAATACCAAAGACCTAAAGTCGCCGAAGAAACACCAAAATACCTCGACTTCTACCAAACCTGTGCTGCTCATGCGTTTCTCCCGGATGCTCCGGCCAACCAGGGAGGTGGTCGTGGGACAGTAACCAAACGGTTCCTTGATACGATGTTCTAGGGCGCCACGTCAGTCTTAATCCGTTGGAGAAACAGCACTCGACTACGAAAGTGCAGCTGAAATAAAGGCAACACAGGGAACCAGCAAAGCAAATGTATCTTCAACCAATTTATTAGCCTCCAAACGGCAACGAGGACATCACCAATATAATTTGCATCGGTATACAGGTACACAATAAATCTTGGTACAGCCAAAAGTACCACTCCGAGGATACGCCCACGCAAAATAACAAAAGAAAGGAATAAATGTCAAACAATTCAACTCGCTCAAGGGCTTCGAGCCCAAACCGCAAATCGTACCAAAAAAAAAAGAAATAATAGCGACCGACACGAAGCTTGGCCAAACCGCGCCGCGACTCGCTGTAGATTTGGGTAAAATCCCCAGAAAATTATTGCACCCGGCGTCGATGTTGAAAAGTTGATAACAAGAGTAAAATTAAACTCGGCAAGCGTATATGGGGGCAATCCGTCCCAAAAGAAAATTAAATTCCCATCGGCACTCAACTTGGCTACGCCCCAAATGAGAAAATAAAATAAACTCCGAAGCCACTAACGGCTTCCGTTAAAAATCTTGAACGATCAAAGGAAATTATACCTGTGGATAACAGTTATCCGAATTAAATTCAGAATCCACAAAAATAAATACTGTAACGGGTAATCAAAATTACGAGTACGTAAACCAAACTCGAAATTAAAGAAAAAGGTAATTAATAACACATACGGGTTGAGCACCGATGGTCCGAGCGATATCTTCGGATAATTAAACACTTAACAATTAATAACACTGAGCTGAAGGCTCCGGAATGGACAACGATTACTAAATCGTAGCCACACTAATCTACTACTAATCAAATGCGCCACCATAAAAAGGTGTGCGAGCGGAAGGCTCCTCGACGGGTAACGATTACACAATCGTAGCGATACTAACTACTAATCAACAAAAGGCACAACCAAAAAAAAGATATACGAGCTGCCTGCTCCTTCGAGGGACAACGAGCGTCCGCCACAGCTGATCGGAAAAATATAGGACCTCTGACCTTTATCCGGAGCTTCGAGACACTGTTTGCCACCTACAGACGCTCCGATGCTAGCGTTGGATCCTCCACGACGGATAATAATCACCGCACGTGCCGGTCCCGTCACGGTGCCACCAACTCCGACTCGATATACTTCGAAAAGGTCTCGTACTAGATGTCGAAGGACCTACGCAGGGTCTCTTGCCTCGTACCAGGTGACTACTGACTTACGAAGGGTCTCTCGCTTCGTGCTAGGTGACTACGAACGTTCGAGGGGTCTCCGGCCTCGTATTAGGTGCCTAAAAAGAGGAAATAGTCGTAGAATCGACCCACCAATTGCCACCAGACAATCTCATCGAATCTAAAGAGAGCTTACCCAAAAATAGATGAACACTGGGCCTACGTGAACGTGATAGAAGTTCGTTTAAATCCGCACAATGGCGTGGTGGCCAGATTTCCACTAAATCAACAACCTGGACACCTGTTGAAGCCTGGTCGAGATAAATCCGCACTACGGCGATAAGGGGGACCTCCAAACTACCAAAATCCTCTCCTATAATTCTCAACGGGCTTCCAAAAATCTATCACACGTGTACACTCCAAGATGATTGACAAGACAAGACGCCGGAAAAGCACGCTGCAAGCCGCACTACGGCCACGAAAAATAACGGCCGGAAACGCAGAAAAAACGGAAACCTAGAATTTCTGTCGGAATAGGGAAACCAAGGGAAAGTTAAACCAAGTAACAGCGGCGAACTATAGTACAAAGTAAACAACGATTTTGCAAGACAAAATTCCGTGAATCCAAACAGTAAAAACCGTGGGATCTAATTAAATGTAAATGACGGGGGCGTGGCCTCGGCAATTTTGCGCGCGGAAACCCGATGCTAGCAGCGTTTCACACCCTGCCGAGTTCCTGCCGAGCTCCACCAAGTTGCCCTAGACAGCGATAGATGGCGCTACCCATACGGAATATCAAACAAATCACGCAGAACAATTCGCCGCGTTACACTTTCAACCAATAATAATAAAGTAAATTATAAGAAGCAATGTTTCAGTCATTTTTTTGTTTATAACTTATTGGGTTTTGGTGTACTTTTTTTGTACCTACAATTGCAACAGTAATTTTATGGCCTTAAATTTTTGACAAGAACTGAGTCAAAGATCTTTTTTTCAAATATGCAATTTTGATAGATTTCTTTGGATTTCTTTAGATTTCTTCGTTGGGACGCCCAGGAACATCACTTAAGGTGGCGTTTAAATCAGAAATGCAGTTATAATTTTCAATCGGTTATTACAAGAGCATATTTAAGCTCGTGCATTAAAAATATACGTTAGAGTGAACTTCGTACATATGCTAATAATAAAAAAAATATTTGATTCAAGTGTAGGTATCGGTGTTTTTTAGTTGATCGCAAGAGGACTACGTACATAGCCACCAATAATCTTAAAATCCGTCAGCTAGACAGAATTGAGCTGGACATTTTTAGTATTATCGCCAAAGGTTCCAAATTCACTTTACCTTATAATTTGAATGGAAATACCAAATCATTTCGGTGTAAATCTCATTAAAAAATTATTATATATTTTTGGTTACCTACTCATTTCAAGTCACATTTTTTTGACATTTGGTCCTAAATTTTTTAACAGAGTTATGAATATATTATAATTTTTAATTGTCTTTTTTTCCGAAAATTTAACAACATCCCTCTTTATTACCGTAGAGATTTAAAACATATATACTTTTAAAAAAATACATATTTTTTTGTTAGTAAACTTACTGAGGGGTCATTCTTATCCATTCACATTATTATTCACTCAAACTATAAAATATAATATATTAGTATTCGTATTAAAAACAAAAAGAAACAAAGAGTTTATTAATAAATCTATCAAAGACAATATTATTCAATATCAATTCACCTAATAAATGTTCTAGAGTCACTAATATTTTACGATTTACAACTGTTTTTCTTGAATTCCGCTTGCAGTAACCCCAAAATATTTGAGTATGGTTAAATTCAGAAAAAAAATGCTCTACTAAATTTGAGAGGGAAAAACATACCGTTCTATTAAAAAACAAAGTTAGTTGCTATAGCAAGTTATGTAAGTTAAAACAAAGGAAAAAAGCTATAAATTGTAGCAGTATTACAAAAAGAAAAATGCAATAATTTCCCGTAAAATTTTTGTTAAAAAAGTAACATATAAGAAGTTATAGCAATTTTTCGTAAACTTGTTAACATATCCAGTTCCTTACCATTATCGAGAAAATTATAAGTATATAGGGTATAATATTTTCTTATCTTTCAAAAGGCGAATGTTATCGTATGGATAAGGATAAAGAAATAACAGTACCTTTTATATCTGAAGGTGATCTGAACTGAACCGTGCTCAAATATTCTATTAAAAGGAGATTCTATTAGGAGGCAAAATGTTATTATCTGTTCAAATCATAGTTAACCTTTTTCACCTTTCTTATTAATACAGGAAAAGTTTTTAATAAGATGTTCTTCACTGTTCAGTGATTTTCATTTAAATGTTTATTGCGTAGCTGACATGTTTCACCTTATTCAGGCATTATCAAAGCTTACAAGTCAAAATTCCTTAGGAGTAATTAAATAATAGTGTAGCAGTCATTTAAATTCAAATGTGTAGCACAAGGCGGAAGAAGGAAAAGCCTCTTTTTTCGTTCTTAACCTCTGAATAAAACTTCTTCTACAAGATGCAGCAGCAATTAGTCAAATCACAAATATAATCTGTCAAAAACTCGTTGCAAAGACGAAAGAAAAAATATGCAACCTAACCGTACAAGAACAGTGAACAACATCGTATTGAAAATCTTTCCTTTATTACATACACCTGTTTTTATACTGCGTTAAAATACTACAATATTTTTTATTTTTCAAAGTGTGCACATAATAAAAGTTTCAATGATAAATAAATGTTTATCAACATTTAAGCACATTTTCTAAATTGTACGAAAATGGTCATTTTTCTAAACATTGTATCGGATCTAAATAAACTGCGGGCGATCTAAATGTTGCATTAGAGTAATATATTTTTGTATATGATAATTTCACACCTTAAGTTAAACTTTTCGTATTTGATAGAGAAAAATCACAAAAAAAAACTCTAATTCTTAAAGAAAATTATAAACTTTAGGCCTTCTGCGGGAGACCTAAATATTTTTCAATCGCACAATTTTTTTTGGTATGCTATTGGTCTATAGGGACAACTTTTTATCAACTTGAAATTTTGAATTTAAAAAAAAATGTTTTTTCGATAAATTCTACACATGCCTCGCTATACGGCCTAGATGCGTTCCTGGAAAGTTGGCCGTATACCATAATGTCATATAACTAATCATATTTTGCCATTTAAACCCATACAAATTCCATAGATTAGTCCCGGTTTTACAAAAATGTTATACTTAAGAAAAGTGCAAAAAGTTAAAAACATGGTAGGAGGAACTTTATGAAATCCAATGATATAAGGTGCCATTTTTAACACTAGTTTTAGAAGTGACTCTTCTATCAATTGACAGACATAATAAACAGCATCAATCAAACACGATTGGGCAAGCTGTACACTCGAAGAAAAATAATGTATCATTTCTACAATTTGTGTAGCGATATAACTAAAAAACTATCTAATAAATTTTGATTCGGTTTTGTCTCGAATATTCCACAAAATACAAAGAATATCAGGGACCCAATTCTCGTCATCTTTTTGAAGCGAATGCGTGACTTTTCGAATGGAGTAGGGATATCACCGGTTGCCCTCTGGTTCGTATCTAGGTTGTTGCTAAAAACAATAACGCACGTGCTACGCCCATACTTTTCAATCAAACGTATGGGCGTGGCGCGTGTGTTATTCTTCTTAGCAACAAGCAAACTTGCTCATAGATACGGGCAACCGCTGATATCCCTACGATTAGAAAAGTCACGCATTCGCTTCACATCCAGAACGTCCTAAAACCCATGCGATATAATTCCAAAATTACCCAACAATTTTTTATTAAATTCAAAATTTGTAACGTAGTTTTTAAGTTATATAGCTACAAAAATGTAGGAATAATACTTACGTTTTCTTCTGTGTAAAGATGCAAATAAAAATTAATAACAAAAACAATAAATACTCACTTTTCATACGTATTGTAATTAATAGAAAATAATTCAAAATGTAAGTGGATGTTTTTCAATAATATCTACAAAATCTTTCATGTTAAATTTGTTCCAGAATGCCTTTTCCAGCCAAATTTTTAGGCGAAATAACGAAAAAAGGCCGTAAAACAAGACGTAGTCATAATTCCAAATGGCCGTTATAGCGAGGTATGAGTGTATTATTTTTATGAAAGACGTGAATGTACAACATAAGCAGTACTCAACTTTTTTTATGTTTTTAAAATATTATTAGCGTTTTCATATGTTTGTAATAAATACGGTACGAACCTGTAGTTGCCTGAAAAACTTGTAAAGAATTATTCCTGTTTGGTGTGTTATTATCACCAGTCGACACAACTGGGTAGTGACCTTTTCTAGTTGGTTCAGGAGCGTACTTTTCTAGTATAACTTTGGCAACTTTATACGTTTCAGTCTCCATAACCTTCTCCAAAATCTTTTTCTTCTCGTCATTTAGTTGCTTTAACTTTACTTGGTTCCTCGAAATTCTACGACTATAGTAGAATGTTAATCCTTTTTTTGCAGTGATGATACTGTCAATATATAAAACATATTATACATATGCACTTATTCATATGAATCGTGAGTAACATACATGACTGGAGCTAGAAGTAACGGTATTATATACCATATTCGATCATACAAAGTTGATGGGAAAAAGTAGAAATAAAATAGTAAAGCGGTACCAATATAAACAATGACTGATATTAGTAGAAAACGTCCGACAATTTTCTTCTTGGATAGCTCAGTATCCTTTCCATATAACTCAATTGATTTGATTTCTTTATCGAGTTTCTCAAGTACCTCCTCCGTCGTTTTCTTCTTCTAAAAAGTGCCAAGTTTCAAATTAAAATTATCATTACAGTATCCACACTTACCCTAAATTTTGCTATAATGATACCCATATTTAACTACAAAATGAATCCTACTCAAACTATCAAATTGCCGAAAATTTCAGCATCTGGATACTATTTAAATATTACACATAACCTTAAAGCAAAACTCGACTGAAAGAAAAAAATACTATAAGATTAGATACACAAAGATACTCTACAAATATGAGTGCTTACTACCGCCGAATATTACTATATGTGCATTAATTTCCATTTCATTTTGCATAAAAAAATTAACCAAAAAATTTCGAATGAGCTGTCAAGATTTGAGTCGGTAATGTGACGGCCTTCATGTGCGACACGAGAACGCGAGGTTAATTCAAAATTGGCAGGAAATAGGGTGTATTTGAACAACTTACCAATTTCAAACTGTAACCATCTACCTTGTGAATTTAAAGTTGTAGCTTGTGCAGGCTGAATCAGTCCATTACAAGATTATTTTGAAATGTTCATTACAATTCTGCCCTTCTAGCTTTCTATGGCTTAAAATACATAATGACGCGAGGATTGTGTTTGTCAAAATTGACATCTACTCGATAAATACTTAAAATGTAGGCATTTGACATGAAATCATTTTGAAATTCTATAATACTACAAAATACGCCTAGAATTTCATTGTACATCGACAGTATGTGTACATCAATATTAATATATCCAATGCGTAAAGTCTCACTATGATTAACAATACCTAATTATTCATATTTTTGCAATTCAATAACTTCATCGTCATCAATATTTTTAGACCACTTTTGATTGGAATGCAATATGTACTCGTACTTGTATTCGTGCGTTGTTCTATAAGTTATATATAACTATAAATATCACTGGCGTAGCTACCATGGGTGGCACCCGGTGCGGATATCGTAGTGCCATCCTAGGAATGACAACCGTTAAAATTAACAAAAATCCGATGTTATCTATACAATATAATTTGATTTTATTTAATACAAATGATATGAAAATGATATTAATAAATTTTTATCAACATATAAGCATATTTTTTAAATTATACGAAAGCGCTCATTTTTCTAAAAATTGTATCGATTCTAAATAAACTGCAGGCGATCTAAATGTTGCTTTAGAGTAATATATTTTTGTATACGGTAATTTCACACCATATTGTTAAACTTTTTGTATTTGATAAAAAAATCACTTAATATTTCATTGAAAAAAAAAATTATAAACTTTAGGCCTTCTGCGGGAGACCTAAATATTTTTCAATTGCGCCAATTTTTATGTAGTATATGCAGGTTCATAGGACAACTTTTTATCATCTTGAAATTTTGAATTTCGAAAAAAACGTTTTTTTCGATACACCCTACTGTATCGGTCCTGCATCGGTGGCCAAGTTACCGGCCATTCGTCTTTTAGGATGAATTCGTCTTTCTATTGGAATGTTGTAGTACTTCGATATTTTCACAGCAACATCTATTGCCTCTTCCACAATATGAGTTATGACTCCCGCTTTTCTTCAATATATAGACGAAGTGCCTATTTTGATAGCTAACTGATCAACACTCAACCCTTTACTTTGAAATGCAATCTGAGTACATGCAATTTATTTACCATAGTATATCATTCCAAAAGAAAAAAATACCAAAGAAATATGAAATCACAGACAGCAGGCATAAGATTCTGTGCAGCAGCTCTCGTGCCTTCTTTTCTTGTTGATCACACAATTTCTAAATTGCAGCCACAGTCCCATCAAAATGTTCAGCAAATACTTTTACTGCAGCATAATGAGCACTCCAACGCGTTGTTAAGGGTCTTTTAACAGATGTTTTGCTGTGTTTAAGAAGCACTTCCAAGCAGCTAGTAGAAGCAGAAAAAAATTAAATATTGTCCCTACTGTTCTGAAAAATGTTACACAACATATATTTTATGCAAATGAGTGTTGCCCACATAAATTAATTGAACAATCGATACACCCAACAACAAAATTGCTTTGTGGTAAACAAAAAAAATAATTACAGATAAATCATAACCATATGTAAAAAATCGCAAAACTGTAGTGATTGCATAACTGCCACTTGTGAACATTTTAATCTGCAATAATTATTTATTTCATAGCGTACAAACATTTACTAATTATCACAATTGATAAACTAAATCCTTTCCTATGGATTCTTGGTTAAAATGGCTACAAGCCTAAGTGATTTATAGTTGAAAAACATTGTGATAATTTGTGAAAGTTTTCTTTTCGCGGTCGGGTGTCACCCCAAAACTGGTGGCACCCGGTGCGGGCCGCCTACTTTGTGACCACGGAGTGGTGACATTAATTTTAGATACATTTCGAAAATTACGGTTGTCATCTTACAATCTAGAGTAGGTTTAGGTTTAACAGTTGGTAGTTGTGGTAAAATTCACAAATACGATTGAGGCGAGCGGCGACTCTCATTGAATATTCGTCAATTGATATGCAATTGATTGTCAGTTGGATGAACAACGCCTGACATTTTTTAATCTTTTTTCTTCAAGTTTCATTGATAAGCGTTTAATTGGAGTGTTTTTTCCTTTAATTTTCTTGGAAATTAAGGTCCTGTTCAGGTTTTGCAAGGAATATTGGATTTTTATTGTATTTTCTGGAAGTTCAAAGTTTGCTGTCATTTGTCATTGTTCAAGAACGGGAGTTTTAAATTTGGTTTGTTGCTGACGGTTAATTTATATAATTATATATGTTATTAAGTGCCATGTTACTTGTACCAAAATATAGTAAAATCATTACTCGACTACATTGTCCTAATACAATTGTGTATCCTATTTAGTATCACCAAATTTTATATAAAATAACAATCAAACCACACCAAAAAACATAAGCAGTAAGAAATCGACTTCTGTGGATATATCAAAAACGTAAATTTGTGACAATTATTTTTTGACCGTGTTATGCTACGGTCAAGTCGTTGGTATGAACCAAAATACTTGTGTGTAGTTTGTTCGACAACATTGGAGCTATGGAAATCAAAAAATGTTGATAACTCAAGAAGTGGAGGACTTTTTCTACTACGATGATATGGCATCATCAAACTTACCATAAGGTGGAGGATTGCAATTTTTGTGAAACAAAAGTTAAAGGCCAGCAGCACCGCATAAATATACTAAGTATCTTAATGTATTTGACTGTAACGAAACCATTAGGTTTCGATAATTGGGTTGAGCAACCTGCTGTTGAAGCTGACGAACCTAATAAATTTGAGGATCAAGCTGATGGATGATAGATCGTGAAGAAACCATCTACCATGTAGATCGCATGCAATAAAACGACATGAACTGTCAAGTGAGTATACTGCTGATGAATGCGAAACAGATGTATTATATAAACGAAGAAGGTCAAGTAAACATTTTTTTGTTTTGTTTTGGTATTTGTTGTTTTTTTTATTTCCCCTTAATCACGATTATATCTCAGTAGGTACGATTTCAGTAAAGGAGTGAAAATTTTGCTGTTGGTGAAATTCAGTTTGGAACCGGAATATAGGTATGTACCTGGAAATCTAATGAAAGTACTCGTACATAACAATACGTTGCACTATGGTAGACTTGCAGGTAATAAGATCACAAACAGATCACTAATAAATATAAAAAAAAGTTTCGTGGTTTTAGAATAACAATATCCGTTGTAAATATAAATAATAGTAATGTCAATTATGTGTCAATTAATGTGTATAAAGAGTACGGATTTTTACAGTCGGGCGGTATATTTCTTCTCCACAGTGAGATGTGTCTATAACAGCGGTCGCCAACCGGGAGTCCGCGAGCTAGGAACGGAGCGGCACTATGAGACTGCCGTGTGCGGGAGAAGGATAAGGGAGCAGGTGGGCAACCGCTGGTGATTAAATTTCCATAACTCAGTCCAATTACAACTGATTTTAAATTAAATGGTCTTAATAAAAACATGAATATTACAGATCAAATAGGTCATCAAGTTATTGTTAAAATTGAAAAAATCTGGAAATAATGGACAATTTCTGGATATTTCGGACTGTAACTCTGATGTTTTTTCCGTATCGAACCGAACTATATATCTTTATAATGGCATGTGCTTCCTCTTTCAATTAAATTTTATTTTGGAAAAAAAATACAAAATTGCGTAGTTATGAATTTTTATACACATGCAAGTGCCCAATTCCAGTTTATTTTTTAATAACAGTAGTTTATGCAATATTATTCTATCAAGTTACTATGTGTCAAACGTACATGCATTTGTCAGTTTGCCTAACGATACTGTATTTAATTGATTATTTCACAGTTTATTACATATTTGTGGTATTTTATCACAAAAAATATGGCACATCTTTTTTTCAAACTCGGAAATGACCGATATGGATGCTCAAGAGCAATTTGACGGAGCAGCAGCAGCGAGAAGGTACAGGCAGCTGTACCAAAATCATCGCCGACCTAATAGAAAGTTTTTCCAAAATGTATTTCACCGGCTGAACGAACATGGAAGTGTTCGGGTAAAGCGCCATGCAGGACAACCAACTTCGCGAACCATTGATTAGGAGGAAGATTGTTAGTTCCGAATAGAAGAAGAGCTACCGTAGTACCCTGGACAAGCGTGTATAATATTATTCGTACAGAACTGCTTTATCCATACCACCACACTAATGTGCAGGCGTTGCTACCAAATGATTTGCCACAAAGATTGAACTTTTGTCGATGGTTACGAAACTAACAAAATAACGACCCAACATTTTTCGCCGTGTGTTATTCACCGATGAGGCAACTTTTACAAGCAGTGGTATCCTAAACACACGCAATTCTTACTCCTGGAATGTAGAAAACCCCCATTTATCCAGAAATAAAGATTTCCAACATGAATTTTCAGTAAATATATGTTGCGGCGTTATTGGACATCATTTGATCGGGCCTTACGAACTTCCTCCTCGATTAAATGGTGCATAGTATTTAAATTTTTTGGACAACGTTATACCGGCCTTATTAGAAGACATCCCATTAAACCTGCGTAGGAGTGTGTATGGTTTGCACGATGGTGCTCCGGCTCATTTCCCGCTAATTGTGCGAAACTATTTAGACAACCACTTTCCGCACAGCTGGTTTGGACGTGGGAGTGATTATCCTTGGCCATCGAGAAGCCCAGACGTCAACCCATTTTGTTATATGGGGTTATATGAAATCTATTGTATACCGGCAATTCAGTAATACTAGGCAAGATTTGCAAAGAAGGATTATTGACGCAGAAAATGAAATTATTGTCAGTCATTTTCTAGAGTACAAGAAAACTTAGGAAAACGTTATGAAAGATGTGTTGAACATAATTCTGCGATCCTATTGGGTACTTTGTTGAACATTTTTAGTAGTTGACCCACTACGCCGCGATGAATTTTGTCATCTTTAGTTTAAGGAATTCTAAGCAGTGTAGCGATATTTGCTCTAGTTTGATGATGGTGTTGAGGCTCAAACATCGAAAAGCGTGTCATAGTGTTTCTTGACAAAGCAGCAGCTTTCTCTGACATACATCGCAGTTACAGTTCATATTTTGCATTTGAACCACTCCCTACAGGAGTCACTATTTTTGAGATGGCAAAAGATTCTAACACAGGATTTTTGAATTTTAAATATTTTTTCCATATCCGAAGGACCTCCCCAGAACATTATTCCATAAGAAGGGTTTTACGCCACCATTGAATGGTACGTTGATAGTGCCGCAGGTTCACTAACCAAGGAAGTTACAACACGGATGGCATAAACGCAGCTGGTCAGCCTTTTCGCCAAACTATCGATATGTGGTCCCCAAGTCAGCCTGGGGTCATCCTGAGTAGTTATTGAACAATTTTTGTAATTAATCGTAATTGCACTCTAGTGATAACTACTAATTTTGTTTTGTCAACATTTAGTTTAAGCTGGTGCCCCAGAAACCATTTCTCAAAAGTATCCAGCGTCGAACAAAGATTTTCCGTAAGTTCCCTGTCGGTGTTCGATCCAATAACTGCTGCGTTATCATCAGCAAATATACTAAGTTGAGTAATTATCGGCAAATCGTTAGTATAAAGTATATATAGCATCGGACCTAATTTGTTGAAATCCAATCCGAAACCTGCGGATTCCCATCGACGTCAGTGCAAACGACTCTCTATCTTCGGCCCATCAGGTAAGATCGCACAATTGAGAGGACTTTTCTATGGTAACAATTTATTGAGAAGAATATCATGATCAACGCTGTCGAAAGCCTTTGAAAGATCAATAAACAACCCGGCAACGTCTCTATTTTCAGTTAAATGCGTGGTAAATTGTTGATTTACGGTTTGAAATTTTCAAATCTTATAGTATTGACAAATAAAAATGAAAAAAATATGCGTCAGTCTGTTGGGGGAAAAGTCGTCAGTCGGCCCATTGAAAATTCTGCGCGTCGCCGAGATATATAAACGATATATAAACATGATACATTCTTGCTCTGGCTGACGGTCTTTCCACCGCTATAAATGTAGCTGATTATCATCATTATATTTTCATACGTGTCCAAAACCATGTAAAAAATTACAATCGGCATAAAATAATTTTACCTTGTTTTTACAAGTTCGCCCGGTCAGCTGACGGTTTCCCCCACTCTATCGCACAACTAACTGTTTTTTATCCTAATGAATGCCGATAACACAAGAAAAAATCTGATGTGGCCAGGCACATGACTTTATCATACAATATATAAAATTAATAGTTTAGCTGCATGAGGATATATTTTATTGAGATAAATCGTAGGTATTGTGAAAGCATCAGCATTTGACACTACCTACACTACGTCATTAGAATAATAGTTATTTATTACAACTGCCGAAAGTACAGATAGCGCGACGAGCGGTGACGAGCGGCGCGTCACCGAAAGCGGAGGGTCGCCGTCGCACGTGAGCGAGTCGCGCTATCTAGTTTTTGGCAGGAGTGACATCAACGTTTATTGCGTTGCTTTTTGAGAAATACGTACTTAAAAAAATGATTTCTGTATAGTAAATGCTAGGTTGGTACCACTTTGACGAAACGTCAAGTTTAAAGGTGCGTTCCGATTGGTAGGTAATGGTAGCTAATGGCGGTGGTACAATACGAAATTATAGTATTTCTTACATATCGTGATAATGACACATATTAGTTTGCATGTACATAAACATGAGTCACTATCAATTTGCTATTGGAAATACTATAACGGCGTCTGCTACCACTGCTATTATCACTAATGAAAACGCACCTTAAAAAGGTAATTCAAATTCTGACAGATTTATATTTGTTCATGACATATCCCTACCAACATACTAAAATAAAACTACACTCATCGCTATACTTTATTTATAATTTTCTCGTATCGTTTTTAGAATTAGATATAAAGACGGGTTGATATTTCTTATCAACAAACAATCAAATTGGTGATCCTACTTTATTTGAAATTAGTATTTTATAATTTGCCGCACTACAGCGGCAACATTCCATAGTGGTTCTCCAACCTCTGATGAGATCAGCTGTTTTCGAATGTGACAACACAAAAAAATATTTGTCAAAATCCTGGCTACTATGTAATTTCATATCAATGCCAGATGCGACCGATCTCGATCAAATAGAATTTGCTCTTGAAGCTAAACTATTAATTTTACCAAAAAATTTCATAGGCATAAATTATTCAAAATTTCCTCTACTTTAATTTATTAATTAACTATTTTTTCGAAATTACAGAAATGGCGGCTCATTTCCAAAATCCTTCAAAAAGGCTTAAAATAAACTAAAAAGCTAAACTATTAATTTTACCAAAAAATGTCATAGGCATAAATTATTCAGAATTTCCTCTACTTTAATTTATTATTTAACTATTTTCACGAAATTAGAGAAATGGCGGCTCATTTGCAAAATCCTTGAAAAAGGCTTAGAATAAACTACCAGTTCCTTTGGACCCTTTTTAACCAAAAGCTTTTCAGCTCTAAGTTAGGTCATGAAACTTCTAATTATGAACTTTCGTCCCGATACCTTTAGTAGTTTTTCCGGAATCATCGCCACAAAAATCGTTTACACACACACGCACGCACGCACACACACACACACACACACACAGACATTTTTTTGTACCTTGGTCAAAAATGTTCAGGGGACCCAAAGAGACCTATTTCCGCTAAAATCTCAATTTTTTTTTCGGCATGATTACAATACTTTACCATACTGCGTATGATAAAGTAAAAAGTTCACAGTGTACAAAATGTTTTTATAAAAAAAAGTTAACATATTTCGTAGCCTGTCACCTGCTCATCCACCGCAACTAGACCAGCTAACGGTCGTTTTCGTCATTGGCTAGCTTTAATAATAAAATCCATCGGCATGAAATGATGAGGTCAAAAATGCCTCTGGCTCCCGTGACACTGATCGTTGCAAAAGATTGGTTGAATTTTTTGCCATCTAAAAGCTTACTGCACCGACAATTAAGCCAATACAATATCTGCGTTGGCTTCGATAAGACACAACAAGAGATTTTACAATATAAATTTGAAAACCTAAAACGCCACCATCGGTATTGTACCTTGTGCATTGACGAAACATCTCTCAAAAGCAATATCTTCGACGATAAGAAATATGATACCATTGTTGGAATAGAGAATGCAGGAAAACACCAATCGGGAACGATGCCAGCATGCCACGCGTTATCAATAATGATAAGAAGCATATACGGTGGTTGGAAGCAAGCCATTAGCTTCTACTTCGTTGGATCGTCATCATCAGCAGAAGTACTACAAGCCGTCATTTTTGAAGCAGTTGAGTTGCTAGACTCGCTAGGAATTTGTATTTCTGCTCTGATATGCGACCAAGGAGCAAATTTCCAAAGTTTGATGATGCAACTTGGAGTCACTTACCAGAAGCCATACTTCGACTATAAATCGAGACCGATATACAGCTTATACGATCCACCACACTTGTTAAAATCTATACGGAATAATTTATTAAAGTACATCTTAAAATTTAATGATCGTACAGTATCATGGGACCATTTAAAAGTGCTTTATGAAGATCAACAAAGAAAAATCTGAGAGTGTGCCCAAAGCTGACTGATGCCCATTTAGCCCTATCGCTTTTCCATCGCATGAAGGTGAAGCTTGCCGCACGTATTTAGTGTGCGCTGCGATGGAAACTTACCTAGCACTGGCACTGTTACCAGCATCTGCGATAGAAACAATTGAATTTTTCCAAAGAATTAACAACCTATTCGATGTGTTTAATTCTCGTTCCTTAAAGTGTGGTAACCCTTATAAAATGGGCTTCACTGGAGAACATGACATTTAGATGTAGACGTTGGAAGATTGCATTGAAATGTTTAATGGTTTGAAGGTGGAGAGCAAGCTTGGAACAGATGTGACAAATACAATTAAATGTTTCAATGGCTGGAAACCAAGTATTGGGGCCCTTATTCACCTTCAAAAACATCTACTGGCAACAGCTGATATAACATATCTTGTAACACACAAAAATCAAGATTGCCTGGAAAATTTCTTCGGAACAATAAGACAACAAAGTAGCAACGCTTTTAACCCAACACCTATACAGTTCCAAAGAGGTTTTAAAAATTTATTTCTACTTGATTTTTTTAACCATTGTGAGTCTTATACTTGTACGGATGATATCCCAAAGGAAATGTCAACACTAACGATAACACCACGGACAACAGTTATCACTACGGAAAGTACGGAAACAAAAAAAGGTGAAGCAAACATTAATATTTCAGAAACCCTGCCAGATTTACCAACAAAAACCGCACTAACATACATATGCGGTTACTTGTACTTAAAAACGTTAAAAAAACACACCTGTGCTATTTGCGAAGAGTATGGAAGATCACATGCGTTGGACCAGACGACATGATTTACAAGCTTTAAAGCTTATGATTCAAGGCATACTTCAGTCTTTGGTAATTTGCTGGTACCAAGAAGTGATTTCTACAAATTTGTAGAAAAATTGGAAAAAAATTATGAACATTCTGGAGGAGTCCTTCAAAATACAATGTGAAGTGTTTGAAAAGATTTTTTTACGCCTATCAACAATCCAATTTTCCCATCCATGCCAACATTTTAATAGCATATTTTGTGTAAAATTATTTATTTGAATGCGCTTATTTTATAACATTAAATATATTAATAGAAATTTAAGTACTTCAACAAGTAAAAATAGGAAAATTTGTATAGGTACTTCGGCATTTGTAAAAAATTAAAATATATTTTTTTATTGCAAATTGGTTTGTTTTTGTGGCCTTTTGAACATTTTAGAAATTCAGAAATTTTACAGAAATTGCTGAATGTCTAAAATCTTCTACGCTGTTGTTACTTTGTGTAAAACTTATATATAATAATTAAATAAACTTCATTTAGTAGTAAAACCCTTCAATTCATATAACCTTTACTTTATATAATTAAAATTACGTAAAGCAATTTGAAACAATTCGAATGAACCAAAAGCAATTCAATTTAAAATTCGTGCGAACCAAACGGTGGGCGTGGCCACCAAAAGCTGGCGACCGATAGATCAAAGGCACCGACGCTCAGTAGGGCTTCTGTTCCGTCTTCTGTGCTATTACTCCTCTTACGGTTTCTATGTTACCGTTGTCCTATGCGCGATGATCGACAGAGTCGCTAGCGTCGCATCAATCGTTCAGCGATTATAGTGGATTGAAGTCACAATTGTTATCCAGTCATCTGCTTTCGAAGGTGTCACAATCGCAATCGTTCCACGATTTTATCATTGCAGCACTTGTATTATAAGGATTAAAATGTGTTCTCAGAATACGAAGCTAAATTTTGATGAAGATGACAAGCTTATTGACGCAGTGAGGAAGCATAGAGCGTTGTATGATATGAGACATAACTTCTATCGTGATACACGAGTGAAGGATAATGTATGGAGACAAAGTGAGATATTCGTCATAATATTCGTCTCTGAGTAGGTTGTGTAAGCAACAGCAAACTATAATTATATCATCGACTCGTGAAGGCATTAATCAAATCAAATCAAATCAAATTTATTTCACCATCAAAACAGTACATGGCAAGTCATACATAGCACTATATATAAATCATTCAAAGCATGTAAACAAATATTAGGCAGATCACAATAATTACACAAAAATTACACAACATTACTACAATATACAAAATTTATAAAACCGCAAAAACAGACGTCACGAACCCCACACTATCAGAAAGAACCGCCACTCAATCACCGCCCCAACACAAATCTCGACCCAAGAACTCGTCCACTGTATAAATTGTCTGTTCCAAGAGCACAACGCGCACCGCTTTCACGAACTGAACTTCCGGCAGCCTTTTTACATTTTCCGGCAAGTGATTATAAAGAGCAGTCCCCATGTAGTTCACATCCTGCCTTGTCACCACCAACCTGTGCCTGGGAAGTCGAATTTCGTCTCTTTGGCGAGTACCGTACTGATGGCTGGATCCATTCGTCTCATACATGTGCCGGTGCGTGTGTACAAATTTCAAGCAGGCAAGTATGTATGCCGATGTTATTGTAAGTATTCCCACCTGCTTGAACCTATCCCTGCAGCTGTCCCTGCTCGCCAGTCCACACAATGCTCTAACCGCCCGCTTCTGCAATTTCAAGACGCGCTGTGCAGCCGATGTTGCCCCCCAAAGTGTTATGCCATACGTTGCAACCGAGTGGAAGACGGCATAGTATGCTTGAAGAGCACATCCATATGTAGCTATCTGCCTCATCCTTCTTATACAAAACACAGCGGATGACAGTCTCGCACACAGGGCCTCCACATGTGGTATCCAGCTCAACCTGCTATCAATGTGCACTCCGAGAAACTTCAAAGTCATCCGCTGAGATCCCAAAGCTGGATTGAATCTCATAAGCTGGGTCTTGGTGTCATTCATTTTGAGACTGTTTGCCTGGAACCACCGTTGTGCAGATGTTAGGGCTTCCTCCGTCTTGATGTTGAGTCGCTCCTCGGTGTCTCCGGTGACCAGCACGGACGTGTCATCAGCGTAAAGGACACATCGATGTTCTGACAAATGTGTGGAAAAGTCATTTATGAATATTATGAACAGAATTGGCCCAAGCACAGAACCCTGCGGCACGCCACAAGTCACCGTTAGCATCTTGGAGAGCTCTCCACCCCATCGCACCGCCTGCACTCTGTCCCGGAGATAGTCGCTGAGAAGGCGAGCAGGAGGACCCCTGATTCCGTACCGTTCCAACTTGTTTATCAGCTCCAGGTGAGGAATGGTGTCGAACGCCTTGCTAAGGTCACACGCAGCCAACTGAACTCCGTCACCAGCCTCCAGGGACTCAATAACACTCCCAACCATAGCCAGCAGCGCTGTGGTAGTAGATCTCCCTCGTCTGTAGCCATGCTGCTCGTTGCAGAACAGGTTGCCCAACTCAAAGAAGTCCACGAGTCTTGTCTTCAAGGCCAGCTCAACCACCTTGGAAATGGCCGGCAGAATCGATATGGGCCTGTAGCCGTCACAGGTCCCCGCACCCTTTCCCTTGCTTATCGGAATAACAACGGCACGCTTGAGTTGTCCAGGGAAGCAGCCATCCAGGAAACATCTGTTGACACTGGAAAGAGGCACAGCAATTTCTTGATGAATGGACCTGAGAACGTCGGTGGAGAGGCCGTATACATCCGTCGTCCTCTTAGGCTTTATGGACCGAATGATATCTGTCACCTCCATTGGAGTAACAGGCGAGAGGAAGAAAGACGAATGACTCCTCAGCTTGTTCAGTTCTTGTGCCATGACACCGGCATCAGCAACGGTCCCCACCGTGCGCATTCCCACTTCCGAGAAGAACTCGTTAAACTCTTCCGCAGTGAGAGCGTCCCCCTGTGCATATCTTCGCTTTCCCTTATCTCCTCTCTCAGAATTGATGATGCTCCAAACGGCCTTCTGCCTATTAGCATCCCGATCAACCCTTTCAGTATTCCTCTTCCTTTTCTCCTCCTGCAACTTATCCTTCAGTATATCTTTACAAATACTGTATGCCTGCCTAGACTCTTCTGTGCCTGAAACAGTCTTAATAATTTCTAGGGCACTAATTGCATTGGAGATGTCTTTAATTTCTTGTGAATGTGGTAAGTTTGATATGTACTTTTTACCTGTACTAACAAGTTTTTCTTTTTCAGGAATGGCTGTGTCAATAAGATGCATCAGTTGGTGATTGAAAGCAGAAAATGCTTCATCTGCGTCCCCACAGAATGGGTCTGGCCAATTTGTCTCAGTTAGGAGATCTTTCAAGACTGATAAATTGTTTTCATTCATTTTCCTTAGTTTTATTGTCTCTCTGTTAGGTGCAGAATTTTCGACTCGGAGTGCTACAACCTGGGCTCGATGATCTGATAGATGCATCTCCACCGTCCTCGTCTCGTCAGTCATCATTTTGTTGCAGTTAATAAAAACATTGTCAATGCATGTTTTTGTAGTTTTTGTAACATGGGTAGGGTCCTGCATTATTGGTTGTAAGCCGTAAGAATTCATGACCTCCAACAAGCACTCTTTTGTTCGTGTGTTTTTTAAAAAATCCACGTTGTAATCACCCAGCACGCAAAGATCTCTATTTTCAAAATTTGCACTGACATAATTTAGGGCATCTTCAATCCTATTTAGTGCAAGAGCTGTCTGATCCACGGTCAGTCCTGGCACTCTGTAAACAACAACTGCTACCAGATTTCGGGACGGTATCTCAATGCCTGTCATTTCTACCACCTTTTTCTCAGATAGTGCATTCACTTCCTCCAAATGCCTTGCTGGTATGTTTTCCCTTATTGCAATGAGTACCCCTCCATGCTCTCCTTCCTCTCTTTCATAGGATGCCATGATGGTAAATTCTGGTATTTTTATAAATCGCAATTGTTCTTTGGTAAGCCAGTGTTCAGTAAGGCATAAAAGGTGTAGATGTTCCTGGTTTAGTTGATACTCTAATTGCTCTAGTTTATTTCTCAGGGATTGGATGTTAATGTTGAGAATCCTAAAGGTTTCACTTTGACGTAGGCCGTTAACTGGCTTGTCAGCACCGTTATCGAGCACACGCAGGACCCGACTTCCTCTAGTTTGTGTGTTCCTTTCTAGCCTATATGATGTGCGGGACAATATTGCTTCCTCTGGTAAGGGTGCTCCTTCATATAAGGATTTTATATGTCTCACAAGCTTCAGCTTGCCCTCGTATGTTAAGTATTGTCCCCCCTTAGCAAAGTCCATCTCGTTCATTCTGCTATAGAAAGGGAAAACCGCGACTTTTGAGAGCTTGGTTTCATTGTAAATGATGGCATTAAAAGAGTCTGGGTTCCACACATTACGATGAAGACGTCTAAAAGATCCTGAAAACTTGGGCCAACAGGCCAAATGCTTTTTCAGAAACTCGACGACCACGGCACTGCTGAGTATATAATTACTATTTTCTTTCATCAGATGTTGCATCACCTCACGAATGGGATCTCATCATATTAGTATGCAGTCTAAAAGCGTCATCATCGAGAAATACACAAGGAAGCACTATATCTGACGATATCTGACTTAGGTAGCTTACATGGAGGTTGGACTAGATTTCCAGAAGAAATTGTTTTCCTAATTCTGAATTATCAAAAATTCTACTGTGTCCTTCCTTTCCATATGAGCCTACACCTATGAACATAAACTTGTAGTTGGCATCAACTACAGCAAGTAAAACAATGGAAAAATATCCTTTATAATTGAAGATAATGTAACCGGCCATCTTAGGGCAGACAATTCGAATATATTTGCCATCAATAGCTTCACGCAGTTGGGGAAAACCCGTTTTTTATAAAGTTTATTTGATTTATGCTTTATTTCCTCTGGCGATAAAGATGGCAAACATATTGTTGTCAGATCTTTCCGCAGGACACTCAATGTCAAAGCAACAATCTTGGTGATTTCCGCAGTCGATATCCGGAATGGAAACGACAATGAATGACAGGATTCCCCTGTTGCTATAAATCTGTAAAACAAAATATAACAACCAATGTAATATAGAACATGCAGTAAAGGATAGTCATATTTTTGATCCCTCTGAATTTGTACCTTTATACAGGGTGTAAATAAAACAACGAATAATTTTCATATTTTCGTTTACATAATTTAAACAAGAAGAGCTAACGTTATAACACTATACAATGGTCGCGTCCAGCAGACCTATCGTGACCCATCGGTCAACAAGTGTTCAGCTGGATGCGCATGTCTAAAAACCGTTAACTCACCGATGAGGGCCATCGGACGCCATTTTGCTGATCGCATTTTATTTAATATTAGAATATTTAATAATTGTAGATCCGCTCATAGATTCGTCTGCACTCTGCACATTTTGTTTGAATTTGGTTTGAGAATGGAGGAAGAGGATAAGATTTCACGGATATACAAATTCGAAAAAAATACTACGAGGTAACGGGATCTCCTTGTGTACATCATTTGATGGAACATCGTAAATATAACCTACATATATATTAACCTATATAATTTGCTAGTGTAGTTTCAAAGGGTATAAAACCATTTTACTTAACTTCTTTTTCACCACCCAGTTGCATTGTATTTGAAAACGTACCATACAAACAATTTTGAACACTGTTTGTTTTACTGTTTTAGATTATAACTTTGCAAGAAGAATTTTTGGCGTTGATCCTGGGGCTAATACCCCAGAAGAACCAGCTGCAGTAACAGCGGAAACCTGCAATAATATATCTAATCGTAAGTATATTCGAGTATCATAATTCTTTATTGGCCACATTTATGTAAACATCAATATTGTGTCTCCGTTTTAAAATGTGAAATTTTTAGAATCATTTTTTTGGACGCAGTCTGCAAAAAAACTTTCGTTAGAAAGTTATGAAAACCCTAAAGTAAAGAAAAGGGCGTTATGGGCCAAGATTGTTGAGATTTTGAAGGAAAAAGATTACGATGTCACGGTGGACGTACTGGATCTGAAAATTAAGAACATGAAAGAAAACGTGCAGGACAATAAAGGACACCAACAACAATAAAAATATGGGGCGTGGGAGGATGATGTGACACATTTGCAAATATATTTTCGGACGATGCAACTGTCAACATTCCACCTACAATTCAGTCTCTGTCACCACCAGACATTCCTCTCGATCCAGTCAATTTCCATCGTCTCCATCAATTTTTTCCGTTTCCTCATCCCATAATCTAGATGTGTCCCCGCTCTTAATACCCGATCACCAACAAATCCAGCAATCTACCCCATCCTCACCAAATCGCCAAAAGGAGAAAAAAGAAAGCAATTCGCTATAAAAGGCTCTATGAACATCGTAAAAATCTATCGACGTCGAAGAGCGTCGAATTGACGAAATAAGGCTACTACGTTTAGCAGTGAAGAAAGACAATGATTTTCAAGACAGAAGAAACTGCATTTTGCAAAAGTTAATTGATTATTTTATTGCCATATTCCACAGTTTCAATACACACCATATTTCAACACACCAAACGCTCGTTCAATTGTTGACTTTATGCTGCTTAATTTGATATCAAAAGTAACTTGGGATGTAGTGGGGTGTCCGTTATCTATATATGGTGTTAGTAAATAAATAAATAAATAAATAAAATAACTTTATTGTATCAAAAATACAAAGGGTAAGCACAACACCGAAGTGATATAAAGTGCTACCAAACGAAATAATGAAGAAACAGGAAAAGATACGGTACAAAAAAAATAATATCATAGAAAATTTAAACAAAACATCTAAAAAATATTCAGAATATATCGTCGCACAAAATGACGCCCGATAGAAGCGCCTTCTTCAAAGGTTCGATGGTGGTTTCTCGGCTCCGGAAGCCGATGGTGCTGAGGGTGTTGTTTACAACAAAGGCAGCGAGGTAGGAGAAAGACCTCCTGAAAGATGCTGTCCTGTGTTCTGGAACCGTCGCTGTCGTGGCAACCCGACGAAGCTCTCGGGCATGTGCTCCAATCCGCAGCTGTATTTTCTCGGCCAGATAGGGCGGTTGATGATCCACAGCAGCCGAGCGCACCACGCCGACATAGTGGAGGTAGAGCGTCGCTAAACGAGCTAAGTGAAGTGACGCCACCCGAAAGCGGTCGGTAAACATTTACCCATAATTGTTCAATCTGAGAATTAGGTTCCTCCGGAATTTCAATCACCAAATATTTTATTGGACATCTGATGTACATGGCAACGCCTCCACCCCTGGCTTCTCTATCCATCCGTAGAATATTAAAGCCAGGAATAGCTATCATCTCATTTGTAATAGTATCGCTTAGCCAAGTTTCGTTAATTGCAAAAATATCACAATTAGTACGTATTACAAATTCCTTGACCTCATTAAGTTTGTTGACAAGCGATCGAACGTATAGGTGTACAAACAAAACATTTGAAATAGTACGCCATGCAGTGTCAGCAGATTCCCCTTGTGACTGCCCGCTTACTGAGCAGTCTGGCTCACTTGTAAAAAATGCTTTCCATAGTCAATTTTTTGCCGTTCCACTTTAGCCTTTTTCATGTAAATTGGTAAATGTAAATATGTAAATATGTAGAGATTGAATAAGCGCAGTCACCCAATAAATGATATTGCTGCGGCAAGAAGTTGCTGCGAAGTTTTGTTCCTAATTCACTTTGTCGATAAACACGTGCATCATACATGCGTTCGGGAAATCCAATTGCGACGTCAATAAATTTCAACATATGATCGCATGTTCCTATAAAAATAATAATAATATATATGTACCTACCTTTAGTACATTCACATATAACAGCAAAAACCATGCAAAGGTGTTGGAGTGTCTTTCATGCCTATCGAAATAGTCGATTGGATTTCCTCGGGGTCAATACCGACTGTTCCCGGAAATCCTCGGCAGCGTACTACAAACACCTACAAAAAAATACTTTATGTAAATATGTACATACATGATATTCTTACTTGTGCTATACCATTATATTGGTCTTCCGCAGGCCACTTTATATAATCTGGCACAAGAGATGCAAATAATTCCACAACGTCTTTGAAAATGTAATGACATGTGCTGTGGCTTATACCAAATTTGTATCCAACATTATAGAAACTTTGGGTACCACCGAGAACAGTCAAAGTAATTAGAATTTTTGTCTCCAAATCAATGCGACATTGACGTAAATTCTCAAAATGGTTAATTAATATGTCCTTTAACTTACATCTTATTCAAACTCTCACATGAAAAGTACTACCGGACATTCTAAAATGTCTGTGGAATTGTTCATTTGTATACTGCGGAATAGTTTGTTGAAAATAATCAGTATATTTTATTAAGGACTCTTCATGTTCATTATGTCTTACAGTTATTGGTTCTTGAAGCAGCTTTAGTTGATTCTATATTACTGACGAGTTACGTAATAACCATTTTCCCTTGAATTAATCACAACGTTTTACATATGGCTGCTTCAAGAACCAATAACTGTAAGACATAATGAACATGAATAGCCCTTAATAAGATATACTGATTATCAACTAAAGTTGATTCTATATTACTGACGAGTTACGTAATAACCATTTTCCCTTGAATTAATCACAACGTTTTACATATGGCTGCTTCAAGAACCAATAACTGTAAGACATAATGAACATGAATAGCCCTTAATAAGATATACTGATTATCAACTAAAGTTGATTCTATGTTACTGACGAGTTACGTAATAACCATTTTCCCTTGAATTTATTCATCTATATGAGCTGTTTAGCAATAAACATTTAGCGATTCCTAGTTACCAAACTTCCATCTAGCCCCAATAGGTGTCACGACGGGTTTGTTTAATTCGAAAACTCGGATTGCAAGTCCTGAAGTGACAAATAAAACCTATAATTTCCATCGCCTCTGTAGCTCAACTGGGAGAGCTGTCAACCGGCAATTGGAGGGTTCCTGGTTCAAATCCAGGCGGAGGTGTTTTTTCCAAAAATTATCCTCACCTGGGTTAATTATCATTCGCTTCTTTAGTTGGTTGTAATTAATGTTGGATGTTTACAGTCACAGATGTACAGTGCTGATACAAACATAGGTTATTTTTGATTTTTTTTTACTTGTTTATTTTACGTCTGTCTATTTCCGCAACTTAGGCCAATCACCGACGCTGAGGGCAGGCTACACACACCCAGGAATTTTGTCCTACTGAAGGAATTCCAACCTACAGTAAAAGTTCTTTAACGTGCACGTCGC
Source organism: Melinopterus prodromus (assembly GCA_964023965.1). Taxonomy (NCBI): domain Eukaryota; kingdom Metazoa; phylum Arthropoda; class Insecta; order Coleoptera; family Scarabaeidae; genus Melinopterus; species Melinopterus prodromus. The sequence continues at coordinate 29,865,274 of OZ030391.1, read as the reverse complement.
ATCATGACAGCACACGGGGCCACCGGCTTTACTTCCTCATCCGATGGAAGGCAGCATGCAAAGGTATTTGTTCCCTGCCTAAAATACCAGGACAGTCGATTTTAACCCGAGCCGGGATTCAATCCCGGGCCTCCAGCATAGATAGCAGCCGCTCTATCCTGTACGCCCAAACATAGATTATATTGAAGTAACTGAACTGACAGACACAGATACCAACGTAGGAGAGACAGTCATCAATGCACCCAGGCAGAAAATTCCGATTATTGCCACTGTTGATCCACCGATGTATCACCGGTGGCCCACCGGTGTTGTCTGCTGAACGCAACCAATAAAATATTAATGCTCAGTAAAATTATAAATTTTCATCAATATGATGTTTAATGACGGCTTACAGCATGGCTTAATGTTATCTGATCAATCAAATCTGATCAAGTGATCAAGTATGGCAGATAGTGAATAGCAGTGTGGTTTTGTCGATGCAACGTTAAATAAATTTTTAACATTTAATAGTGCACCTTTTAATATACTAAAACTGTTTGCGGGAGTATTACGAAACTATTGGAATTGCGGGAATGTGCTTAGTTTTCATTTTGGCCTGTTGATTGTGTGCAAAATTTAAAGTCAGAGTGTATTTTGCGGAAAACTTGGAACTGAAAATCCATTTTACCTCGTAGACTCGACTGGTTAACCTTGGGCAAAAAATGAATACTAGTTGTGAATTTGTAAACATAACCCACTATGATGGAACCAGCAGTCAACAACCACAAGTCACTGCAAGACTCATTTTCGCGAACGATGGAGGTGTTTGAGGCCAAATCGGAAGCCGCCTTATGCCCGGAGGACCGAACGAGCCCACCGATAGCCATTCAATCTCTGGCTGAAGAGTTTAGGGAATTTATGGAACTCATGGTCGGTCGTCTAAGGGATCTTGTATCTCTTGTTCGTGATCTCGAAGATCGGCTTGACGTTCGTGAAAGTTATTCCTGCCGGAAATGCTTGTTGATACATGGAGTGAATGAAGTGGAGCACGAAAATACTGATGGCTTGGTAGTTGATTTCATCAGAGATAATACGAATACACCCGGATTTAGCCTCAATATAGACCTAATTAGTAGACCACATCGGCTTGGGAAAATGCGTCGTAATGCAAATAGTGTCCCTAATCCAAGACTGATTATTGTAAAATTTTTCTAAAATGGTTAAAATTTTGGTCTGACCTTGGTGAACATAATTATACATGTTTGTCCACTGGTGTGGCTGCTCGTAGTGATAGTAAGCAGGGAGAGTCGGAGGGTGGCCAGACGGTTACATCTAGATTGCGGAGCCAGAAAAAGAAGTAAGATGTGGGTGGTATGTGTTCTCATGCGCTTTTTATGTCTGGTGTTAGAATTTGTTATTGCTGGCTGATGAGTTTTTCTTTTTGCTGGCCGTTGCATCGACTAATTGTGCGAAGTTGATATTTTGGTACTCGTTATTCGGATAGCTAGCGATTAGATTTATATTTATTTTTGTTATTTTTATACATTCAACCGTGGAGACAAATTTATAATTTTACAGGTTTTGTGTTTTCAGGTTGAGCAATCGTAGTTATTTATTTATTTATTTATTTTAGGTTAAACTGTGCAGCCTTTGACCTGCTCGCCAGTATCGTCAGTTCGTATTTTTAATGATTATCTGAGGGTATACATGAATATTGGACAGTTAAATGGGAGATCACTGCCCTCCCATTTTGCCGCGGTTAAGGATTTAATATTGGAAAGCCAGTTTGACATTTTTGCAATGTCTGAAACGTGGAACCTGATACTGGCCACTCTTTCGTTTCAATTGCCGGTTACAATAGTATATTTACAGGAAGGCTCTGATCTACTGGGGGTGGTGGTGGGGTTGGAGGTGTTGGATTTTATATAAGGAATAATCTCAAATGTATTGTTTTGTTACAATAAATCCTTTTCTGGAACAGTTGTGGCTTGGGATACCCAACATCTCCGTTGTGCTGGCGATGGGTGCGTTGCATAGACCGCCGGGTAATCTAGCTGAATCACTGAATTCTTTAGAATTGTCCCTTTCGTCTTTGGTACCTGAGCCTGTGGAATTTCTTTGCTTGGGTGATTTTAATATTAATGACTTGACATTAATGGTGCGTATGGTAACAGATTTACACCAATACTTGACCAATTTAGCCTCCATCAGAATATACCGACTCCCACCCGCATAACACTAACGACTGCCACCCTAATAGATTTTAGCATTACTAACGTGGATGCCGCGATTCAAGAGCCCCAAGTTACACCAATCCATAACGTTTCAGACCATTGTATGGTATCAGCGATCAACCGCTACACTGGTGAACTTGTTCATGCTAAAAAAATACTTTTAGAGACATAAAGATTTTTTCCCTTGTGGAGTTTCTTGGTGATTTTAATTCTTAGTGCTCTATGTGTCGTTAATGATATTAATGCTAAAATCGACTTCTTTAATGATCGTATTCTTAATCTATTCGATTGTCATGGAGCAATGCGTTCTGTTACATTGTGAAGGCACTTTCGGCCGTGGATTACGGACACTATGAAAATTCTTATGAGGTTGCGTGATAAGGCGTACTCTAGATTCAAGTCAACAAACGAACCTGGTCATTTTACTTATTATAAAAAATTGCGTAATTTAACTAATGCTTCTATTCAACTTGAAAAGAAAGCATATCTAGCAGGTTTGTTTCATAGCCACGATTCTAGAGCTTTATGGAACGCTTTCCGGACACTTGGCACATCTCGCAGCAACTCGGGTAGTGTTCCGGATACGATTGGAGATGCGGACACCATTAACAACTATTTCTTATCTTCTCAAGTTCAATGTACGGGCGATTCCAAATTAATTGCATTTTATAATAACAATATGCTTCCACATGTCACTGAGCGACTGTCATTTGCCCTGGCCACGGAGCGGGAGGTTGCCATCATAATGCGCGGTCTGCAGTCAAACGCGGCGGGGTGTGATGGTATTACGCTTGCGGTCCGGCAATCATTCCCTTGCTGTGTCAGATAACAAACTACTGTTTGGAGTGCTCAGTTTTTCCGGACTCGTGGAAGATTGCATCCGTTACGCCGAGCCCTAAGACCAGTGATCCTCACGACTTGAAGGATCTTCGGCCAATTAGTATCTTGCCCGTGCTGTCTAACATTTTGGAGGAGGTGGTTGCTGCTCGATTGTGGGAGAATTTCAATAAGTTTGCCTTAATTCCGGTGAAGCAATCAGGATTTCGGTGGGGTTACAGCTGCACCACCGCCCTTCTGGATGTAGTTGACGATGTCTTGCGTGGTCTGGATGACAAGCAAGTTACTATGCTCGCGTTGCTTGATTTCTGGAAAGCTTTCGATACGTTGCACCATGCAACACTGTTATCGGTTCTTCACTACATAGGTCTTTCTAAGCCAGCTATAAAAAAAATCCGCATACCTAGAAAACCGTAGTCAGTTTGTAAATTTCAACGCTATAAGATCTGTCCCTGCACTGGATATATATACCTTGTGTATACAATGGGAATGTGTGCTGGGTTGAAATATTGTTCTAGTCATTCGTATGCAGATGATACTCAACTCTATTATACCTTTGACGGTGATAATTTTCGTGAGGCACAGCATCGTATAAACGGTGACTTGGACATGTTGGTTGATCAGATTGCAAGGTATAGGCTTTCACTAAATCCTCTGAAATCATCGGTCATTGTATTTGGTAATGGTGCGGCTGCGGATCTCGTGCGGGCTTCGATAGACATACGCATTGGTGGTGTTACTCTGGATGTTATTTCGCGTTATTTGGGAATTGTGGTTGATTCCGGGCTCAGGTCCAGAAGTCACGTCGCGGGTCTTTTGCGTCGCGCGTGCTCTAGTCTGAGGCTTCTGTACAGCAGTAGGCATATTTTAAATCAGCGCCTAAAGACCCATCTGTGCGAGGCATTCGTTCTGTCTATATTTAATTACGGGGACGCTGTGTATGGTTCTTGTACAGATGCCATTACTTCGAGTAGAATACAAAGGGTTCAGAATGCGTGTCTTTGTTTTATCCATGGAATATGAAAGCGAGAAAGAATTTCTCGTACGGTACAGTGGGTTGGCTGGCTGAATATGTCGCGGCGCAGAGTCTATCATGCTGCGTGCTTGTATCGCGGGGTTATAGTACACAAATGTACACCTTATTTATATAATAAGATCAGATTCCGAACTGATGTTCATAACATTAATGTCAGGCACAGACATACAGTGACAATACTGCGCCATCGTTTAGAGACCTTCAAAAGATCGTTTACTTACTGTGTGCATAATGTTTATAATCAGTTTTCGGAGCCTCTTAGACAGGAGAGTGAGCGCGGATTCAGGTGTAGATTAAAGAGTCAGTTGTTCGCCTGGCAGATTGAGGCGGGTGGTCGATAAATAAAATTATTATATTCATTTTTTTTGACTGTCATGCAGGATGTGTGGGTGGCGGCTAAATATTCCTCTAAGCGGTATATAATGTAATATTGATTTTCTTTTGTATTCGCATTAATTTTGTTTTGTTACTTTTCTCAAGAAGGGGGCCAATGAAAAACAATACTGCCTTATAGGGGCACATTGACTTGGCTCCTATTAACTTTCTTTTGTTATAAAGTTACTGTTTTGTTTCATTTTTATGAGTTAATAAACATTTATTTACTTTATTTTTATATGAGTACGTAGGTTTTCACATAAAACCCTTAAGGTTATATGGAATGTTGTTTCTTTATTCAGAAATTATTTGCGTGACAATCGATTTCGATATTTCAATATCATCATCAGGTCAGCTTGTCATTAGGAAATAGAATAAATCATTAGGAAATATATTGAAATATCGAAATCGATTGTCACGCAAATAATTTCTGAATAAAGAAACAACATTCCATATAACCTTAAGGGTTTTATTTATTCTCATATCCAAATATGGAAAGGGTGGACCACTTTGTGATTACTAGGTTTTCACGGTCATAATCATGTAGAAAATAAATTGTTTCCGGGTTAAGCCGTCCGTCAAAATTTGTAAGTGGCTCATTTTGTAAACAAAATTGATGCACAATCCGTCGTAGCAAGTTTTTACGTGCATCATTCATCGGCCTTTTTGTCGATGGAGACGATAAAATTCCTGCTCTTTCCTGTTCACTTAGGTACAATTGTCTTTCGGAAATGCCGATTTTAGATGCGGTTAAGTTAACACTGTGTGTTTTTTATACACCCTCATTATGTTGTATACTAGCGTCCTCTCCTGGGTCACAGATTATCCAGATGCGTAACTCGCAGGAAATCACAAGATCAAAATTTTATTGCGCACGTTGACGCCCAGGGTCTTTTTTCATCAAATGGGAGGCCGGACAGGCGAAATTCTGAGGAAGTGGGAACGATTACATTTTTATAGCGTATAGTTGGCGCGCAAAGTGACGACCAATAATAGATCGTCGTGGTTACAACATTTGTGTTCTATTCAGCGGGGGGTTAAGCCACGTTAAGTGATTCCACGATGACTGGAATCCAGCACACCGCCACACGACCACCCGAACTTTCGTGTCCCCACATAATTTCGGAAAACTTACTTATCAAATAATGTGTCCTGAAACTACCAAGTGCACTGTGTTGAATAGCAGCGACAGCAGTAAGTGAATCGGAGAAACCCACTAATTTATTGATCTGATTGTCAACAGCAAATTTTAATGCCCACCAAATAGCAAAAAGTTCAACAACAAAAATTGAGGCGGCATCTCTGAAACGACCCCTAAACTCTATCGCCAGCACTAAGTTGAAAAGAGGATTCAAAATTTAAAATGTTGGTGGCAATGGATGCGGAGCACTTACTCAGGGCAGGCAACTGCAAAACTGTTTCAAGCTTGAGAACACGTAAAATATAAGCTTGCGAGTACAAATCTCTTTTTTTTCACTCTCCTAACGGAATAAATTGCTTGGCCAAGATCGCGGAAATAAGATATAATCAACTAGATGTAGGTCTACGCTTTGTATCGTACAGAGAGTGCATGGAGTGCAAATTCATAACGAATTTTTACTTTATCATACGCAGTATGATGTAAGCGCACTTCCCTTGGGAAGACCCCTAAAGGACAGTCTATTACCAAAATTACTTACATCATTTCTAAGCCTAATAACATTTTTAGTTAAAAGGAGAAAAATAATAAGACAGGATGGAACTTTTTTGGTTTTGAGGATTTCTATTAATACAGGGATCAAAACACTGTCATATGTTGATACAATATCGGCAAATACCGCGACAAGAATTCTGGCCTTAACAAAAGATGTATGTATATGCCCTAATAAAGGTCAAACACCAGAGCCCCGCCTGAACCCAAATTGACTTGTGTCCAATAAGCCATTTCTTTCTAAATACCAATCCAGTCTAAATTATACCAATTTTCCCAATATTTTCCTAGTACAGTTAAGCAAGAAAATTGGTATGTACCCTTCAGCAGACGCTTAATCTTTTACCTATTTTGGAATAGGAACAATAGATATAATAAAATAAACCTCTAACCATTCAGGTGGTACATCGCCTCCACTTAAGATAGTATTAAAAAGATTAGTCAAAAAAGACACACCTTCAAGGGGAAGGTTTTTCAATGCAACAAATACCATCAGGAATACCATCAGAGCTCGGCGCTGTATTTTTTAGAGAGTCCAGGGCGTAGCAAACTTCTGTGAATGTAAAGTGACCAGCAATCTCACCATGTTCTGTTTCAAAAGTAATAGGTTCCTTTGCAGAAAAAGACTGGACATAATCAGGCAGGGCCGGCGGAAGGAAAATATTTGGATCGGGCAAATACCGTCTTTGACGCCCCTTATACTAATTAGTTAAAATAACTAGAAACACATTATTTGCTGCCTACGTTTAATCTATAAAATACTTCATCATATTATAACATACACATTTATTACACCAAGTTTATATAAGGAATATTTTAGAATATGTTATATTTTTCTTAATAAACTAAATATTAGGGTGATCCTTGTTTTTAAACTTTTATTTTTTGCGTTACCCTCTCAGTTTGTTCCGTTATATCCACAGTTAATTCATGTCAAATTTGAGATCGATCAGAACATATCGAGGTTTTAGATTTGTTTTACAACAAAATTTACATAACACAGCTATTAGCTTAATCTCAAAAATTTCCACTTGAAAATATAAGAAATGCTCTGATATCTGGTGTCAACAGTCTATTAAGTTAATATCTGTGGCATGTAAAGTTATTTTAGTAAAACCTATAATAAACAAGCACCATATTATTTTTTTTTTAAATATTATTAACATTTATTCCCGGTTTTCAGGGGCACGTATTGATATGTATTCATCGATCTGAATTATCACAGGAATTAAGTATGGATATTAAGGAACAAATTTCGAGAATCCTGCAGAAAAAAAATTAGTTAATAAATAAAGGCACCCTAAATAAGGAACTATAAATAATACAAATTTACTTTTCGAGCCTTCGTGTTGGCACTCTTTAATAATTAATTCATGGTCAATTTCGCTTAATATATCGAACTCGATCGACAACATCGCCAGAACAACCAAGCGATCTTGTGACTGAAGACCTCAAATAACTTTGTTCCCCTGATGCGACGGTTATGAGCATTGTTAATAAAGTACGCAATGCCACAAATGCATTCGGAAAATTCTCGATTAAGTAGTTTTTACTTATGAAATTTAGTAACTCGGTTGGTGAACTTCCAGGGGCGACTAGTGAAGATAATTCTGTTAACTGTTGGTGAAGCTGTAGTCCATCAACATGTCGATTATTTCCATCTGTTAAAAACAGCTGGAAATCTTGACATTTTTTCAATAGCTCTTTGCTATTAATATTGCTATCAATATCATACAGGAATATAAACACATTATTGTAGTTTTGGAGCTGCTGAAATCTTTCTTCTAATGAATTTATAGCAATATGCAAGATGGAAAAAAATAAGTTGATCTTAAATGCCTGTTTTGGTTCAACTATTGGATCATCTTCGCTTTCATAGTTGAACTGGCGGCTCTTTTTTCTTGGCCGAATTCTAGTCGACTGTTCAAAATTTGGTTCTACTTCTAACTTCTAACTTTCTGCTAAATCTCTAGCGTCGACTAAAATTTCATCAAATCCTTTGTCTGATCGTAGTTCCTTAAAATACGTTGTTACTTTTGAAGTCAAGTCTGCTGCTGTTTGCATTAGGATTGCTTTTTCCTGTAGTCTTTTACTAACTAAGTTAATTCTATGCAATATGTGATGCCAAATAATAATAGAGCAAATAAATTTATATCTCTTAACCTTTTTAGCCAAATTTGTTGCTGTATTTTTACCAAAAGTATCAATCCTGTTGTCATTGGAAGCCTCGTATAGAGCATCATATATTTGTCCAATTTGATAACGAAATGGAGTGACTGTATTAATACGGCTCTCCGATAAATCTGAAACATTTTTTAATATTTCCCATCGGTGGCGGTGTGTAGATCCCGCAAAAAAGTTGTACATTTCTTGTGTGTTCCCGAAAAATGAAACATCTTCAGTGCATGATGATGCTCCGTCATTAACTACTAAATTCAGCGAATGCGCGCTGCAAAGAACAAAAAAGCTCTTGGATTTAAATCAATTATTCTTTTTTGCACTCCGGAATGTTTCCCTCGCATATTTGATCCGTTGTCGTATCCTTGGCCTCGCATGTCACATAAAGGAATCTTCAATTTTCTCAATTCTTCTAATAAAATGTCTGTTAGGCGTTCACCCGTTGATGTATTTACTGTCATAAAAACCCCAAAAAACTCTCCTTTATGCAAATTTCTTGCCCAGGTTCAGCTTGCACATAACGAATAATTAGCGTCATTTGCTCCACACGGACATCTGCAGTGCAATCTAGCATGATCGAGAAATACTTGGACTTACAATGTCTCTAACTATCTTTTAGATTATAGTTGACCCAAGTAAACTAATTATTTCATTTTGAATGTCATTGCCTAAATAGTGAACGTATGTCTCTTTAGATGTTATACGGCGGAGGTGATCAGCAATTACAACATCAAATTTACCAATAAGCTCGATTAGCTTTAAAAAGTTACCGTTGTTTCTACTGTATAATTTATCTGTATGATCGCGAAAAGCTAAATTCTGAGAAGCTAAAAATTGAATCGCGGCAATTAATCGTTTAAATACTTCTGTCCAACGCCGTACTTCGTTTTGTATAACTAGCAGATTTTCTGAGTCGATTGTTTTACCAGACGTAAACGTTGTTGCACGACTGAAATGCTCTTATGTGACTCGGCGATTTTTCATGTTCGGATGAAAGTTCGGACATGTATTTCCAGTCTGAAAATCCGGTAGGTGAAGACAGAGACATTCGAACACTACTGACGAGGCGACAATATAAACAAAAAATTGAATCTTTTGTTTTTGAATAAATTAGCCACACCCGTAATACATCTTCACCGTTGCATAATTACCTTGTATAGTTCTTAGCAGTGAATCGGCGCCCTTCGTTGTTCATTGGAAACTCTATATTTGTTATTTGAACTGGTCCACGTTTAACAACAATTTGACGATCACAATCATTCAAATGTATAGGCCAATCTCCTGGATCGTGTGACACTACCACTTCAACGTCAATGGAACCTAAACCCTGTAGATAATCCATTCTTTTTCTATAAAAGAGCCAGATGGCTTCTTCTTCGTTTCCCCTCTGACATTTTTAGAAATTACTGCCACTAATTTCTTATTATTTGAAGAAAAAAAAGTATTTAACAAAAATCTCGACAACTATAATATAAACCTACTTATTACCCGTTATAGGTACACTAATAGTATACAATACTTATTAGCTGTTATACACTACGCTATAGATTCTGCAATCAACTGTAAATCTGTAAACAAACGAACTGAAACGAACTACTCTACGACACGCAAGCCACAAACAGCACAAAACGGTCAGTCATACTTACACTGTTGACATCTAGAATCATGGAACAGGATTACACGAATTGGTCAGCAGCGCAGCGCGTTTTCCGTAAAAACAAAAGAAAACAACAAGGAGGCGCCATCTAGCGATCATTGCTCCGATTAGGGCGACACCGCTTAGTGACAGCACCACAGCGCTTTCGTTGCTTGCCGGCGCCGTGTCATGCTGAACGCAGCCATTTGAGTCGAGTGCTGGAGATTAGTTATCGACTAAAATATTTTAGATAACTATGTTTTAGTTGATATCGATATTGATATTATAGTGTCGCTTTTTTTTAGTTTAGTGTATTTAAATTTTAATTTTTGTCGTGTGGCGCCCCTAGCTGATTCCAAATTCTGAAATTACGTTATTCCAAATAACACAAAAATACGACAAATGGACCACATAACTTTAAAATGGTATATGTTAGGCCTATAAAAGTATATATATTTTGTATGTACTCATCGAGAGCTATCATTTGGTGGGGGGTTAACATTTATATCGCGAACGGTTGGTTTCTATCTGAATGTGCTAAATTTATATCGAAAATAATTTGTATAACTTTTTGAGGGATAGATCGTTTTAATGCACTTATGCAATGGGATGTGCTGAATTCAACGGTGAGGTCGGCTTTCCCGTAACTCGTACGGTGTGGCCAGAAAGTGGGAAACTATGGTTTCCGCGGTTTCTCGCGGTTTTCTCGCGAACCGTGCACCTTAGAGAAACGCGGCTTTCAGAAATTCGTCGGCCAATTTCCCGTCCGGTACCATTTGAAACGTGAAGATTAGTCGATTAAATCAGACACAGCTTGCGTTAAAAGTTGCTAACATACTAAATTGGCTGTTTTTGCATTATTTTTGATTTCTTGGGAACGTCATAACTTCCGAACCGTTCCAAGCAGGAAAAATCTAATGATACTGGCGTCATCAGCGTCAAAAATTGTATCAAGAATCGGAATTTTAATTTGATTGAAGGCACTTGAAGTATCGCGCGACTGGCTAAAATTTTGTAAGAAATCACATATTTGAAACTATAATTTTGATGTGACACATATCTCAAAAACTAAGACCCGGATCAACATAAAACCTATGCTATCCTATGCTATCAGACATCCACGAGGTGGTGGCCAAGGGAGCAAGAGGAACTCGAAACCCACTAAATCTTCTAAAGGTCTTCCAATTATTTGACAATGAAGAATCCAGGCTTAAATTTTCACAGAATTTCCTAAAGGATTCCCTCTTCTTTTGAAGTAAACATTTCTTGGTACTAGCAATGCGTTTTTTATCAGGAAGAAATGAAAGAATCGAATTTTGTAGGTACGTATCTATATGAAATCTTCTAAGCTTTATCTTTAAAGTGCACTGCTCATCCCACCAAGGGCAGGTGTATTCTCTAGGTTTACGGCGCCGTCTTCTAGGGTGGAAATTAATGTTGCTTAAAAAATCTTCGTATTGAGTGATGGAACCAGCAGAGAGGCGGTTGGATAGATCTGACCTATAAAGTTGTCAAACCAAGTGCTAAGAAGATACTGTCGTCTGTTGGAACGGGTCTATATATGAGTGGAGTGGTGTCACCAGATGGTGTTTGGAGTCGGGGTAACAAAGTGGAAGGGGTAGGGTAAACCGGGAATGATACCTGATTTCTAGGTATGATGTAAGTGAAAACCATCGTCTCTATTGATATTGGAGGGGTGTTTAAGGATTTCTATTGATTCACGGATCTTTCTAGGCTAGTAATGGGATTCACGGGCGAGGATTTTGGTATGTTTAAACAGGATCTCATGTCCCGTGTTATATCAGTGTTCAGCGAGAGCTGACCCAGCGATTTGTTGCAATCTAGTGCAGCGCTCGTGCTCAGATGCTCGGACGCTAACTGATCGGTTCGTCTCGCCAATATAGACACTTCCACAAGCACATGGAATCCGGTACACACCAGAGGAAAGAAGAGGAGGGATTTGGTCCTTTGTAGAAGGAAGTAAGTCCGATAGTTTGGAAAGGGGTTTGAATATTGATTTTTTGTTGAACTTGCGGGGGATGCGTCCAATACGATCTGTCGTACCCTGGACGTAACGAAGGAAAGCTGTTGCAATTGGGACGTCGTGATGCTGATGAGGTGCGTTGTCGGTTGGGTTTAGGTGTTGGGAAATGGTTTTAATTATCGAGGACTTGGGATAGTTGTTTTGGGATGACTTTGGTTAAGTAGTCAAAGTCGTTTTGGAGGTATGTTGGGTGTGGTATAGAAATTGCTCTTTTCGCAAGGGTACTGATCACTGCTTGTTTCTGAGCGGAGTGGTGGTGTGAATTGGCATTGAGGTATCTGTCGGCGTGGATAGGTTTTCTATACACGATATGTTCAAGGGTGCCGGATGAGTGCTAGTAACTAGGACGTCGAGGAAAGGGAGAGAGCCTTCTGTTTCCACTTCCATGGTGAAGCGTATGTCTGGGTGTTGCTGGTTGAGGTAGTGGAGGAAATTGTTTAAGGATTGCCGTCCATGTGGCCAAATTACGAAGGTGTCATCCACGTATCTGAACCAGCATATGGGCTTGAGTGTGACTCAAGGATTTGTTGTTCAAATGCCTCCATGAAAATGTTGGCAACAACAGTGTTTATTTAGGTTTCTGGGAATATTACTGTCGGTAGATATAGGAAAGTGATCGCTGCCTATCGTGTTATCAGTTATCTATCAGTTACTAGTAGCGAGCGGGCTCTTTCCCCCACTACAGACTACCCGTGGCAGTTTCTTTTGTATTTTTTCCAGTACAATTGAATGGTGTAATCGAGCTATTCAATTTGCTTTAAGATTTATACAAATTATGAACAATTTATGGTCATTTTTGGATTTTTTTTTTTAATTTTGTAGCGTGTTGTTAACTAATGACTATTAGTTTTATTATTGTATCAATAAGTACACGTAAAATAAAAAAAAATAACTCACAAGAGCTTTGTACGATAATCTTTCACCACAGAATTTATTTTTGAAAGAGAGCTGTTTTTTACTGAAAGCACTAAATATCTCAAACACTTTTTGTTTTTTGTATATAAAAACATAAAAACGCCTGCTTTCACAAAATTTCATCAAAATTGAATTGATTTCGCGATAAAGAAAAATAAAAGCAACAATTGTCATAGTAAAAAGTCACCCATATGAATATTGTAGTTTTTTATGATCTACAACTTTTTTGATAAAACGTCAAGTTTCGCCGGAAAACGCAATAATATATGTTGCACCCACTTTTAACGCCCCACCCCAAATAAACACCATACCACCCAGTAAATAATCTCTGCATGATAAGATGACTAAGCCAGTATCTTTGTTTTAAACTGCTTTCGCTATCGTAATCACTGTTCTTTGCGATGCGCGATGTATTGATTCAAAATCGTCATCAGAACTAGAATCGATGTCACTCATGCTTCTCTTGTAAAACACTGACTACAATTTGCGCGAATACTTTGTCGGTCGTCGGTGTCCCCAGCCACCACCACTTACAATCTTCAACAGCGTCCGTACACTAGAGTGACCAACTTTTTCAATTGCCTAATCGGGACGCTTGGGGATCGGGGTTGGGTTGGGTTGGGTTAGTGGAAAACATTAAACAAATCGTGCTGAACTATAAACAAATTGTACCACTGGGTAAATTGACAACAGCAAATGTTTACTATGACCTATAATATACGTTTTCACTTTCAATAAAAGAAAAGAAGCATAAGAAATAACAATATAAATAAAACAAACATTCTTTAACTTTCACTAGTTAAAATAAAAAAAGAAACAAAACACAACATAAATCAAACACAATTCTACAATTTTTACAAATTGTACCACAAGAACCTAACTTAAAACAACATTTTCAGCATGATAGTATTTTTTAACCAAAAATAATCATTAAATAAACTGTATGCAAATATTGAAACATACCTATATCAGAATAAATATAAAATAAAACAAAATATAATAAAATTTAATAAAGTTTCTTTAACTTTTACAAATTGCACTATTACTTGACTCTATTCTTCCCGTCTAGACGATCTCTTACTTTTTTAAAAACATTGTTCTCTCCTGTTCGTTCTGTACCGCCAAAATTGGTATTTGTACTGTCTGCTGCAATGAATCCATAATTTTATTGGACAATTCTTCAGCCGTCTCGCGAATATTTTCGTGAACATTTAAAATATTTATATGAATACATTTTTGGACATCAAAGGATCTAACCAGGAGAGGGAGTATTTTTATGTCGCTGGCTAGGTGTGTCAGGAAATATTGTCACAAAATTGCATTTCCTCACATTTCTTCTCAACTCTTTCTTTACTAGAGAATAAAACACATTTGTTATACTTGGTTTCTGTGTTAGTTCGTACGAGACACATCTTCTTTTCAAACATTTACATTAGAAGTTTTGACGTACAGTCTATTAATCGAAAATTGTGGTTGTGATACAGACAGTGGTATGCATATGTGCCTTGTTTGCAAGCCAGAATCTTTTCTGGTTCCCCTATTGTTACGGCTCTAAAACAAGTACTTAATTTCGATGAACTTGCTACATCATGCATTGCTTCTGTTTATTCGATGTATGTTTTGCAATATCGTTTCGGCGACCTACGCCGATGTAAAACTGCATTTTAGTTCTGATTGGGAATTAGGCCTAGTAATTAAAAAAAAAAAAGGAAATTGTTTTTGTAGGTTGTAATTGAACGTGCATTTGCGTTTTCTGTCTTTGTGTTCCATATTTTTGGAAGAAATTAATCTAGATGGAAGAAATCCCAAGAACAGAATAAAATAAATCGGTAACATATATTTTTCTTTCATTTCAAATTATTAGCATCAATATATCTGTGATTTGCTATGGCGCATTTTATGAATACCAACAAATGTGTAAAATAGAAATCTGATATAACAAAAATATGTTTTGTATTGTGTTGACTGATTCAATTTGAAAACCAAAAAATAAAAATGATCCAACGCGAACTGGCCACTAAATCTTACCCCGCTCAAACGATTCCACAAAAGACTAACATGCATTTTTATTTAAGTCAGGTTAGTTTTTATTATAAGCAATATGCACCGTTTGTACACCGTGACAAGGACTAGATTGTCACCCACTAACCGGCTATTCACTACGCGTGTTCACATAATTATTGTGGTCGCTAAGGTTGCGCTTAAAATTCGTTATATATAGACAACCGCTCTTTCAGATAATAATTGGGAATCTAATTTATGATCATGGATATCTTGGAAATTCGAATTGTATTACAAAATCCTGGACATAAGGATACAATTTTCAAAAATCGGGACAAAATTCGGGACGCTTTACAAATCGGGACTAGTTGTTAAAATTCGGGACTGTCCCGCCCAAATCGGGACGGTTGGTCACCCTACCGTACACACCGTTTTCAGTGGAGATATACCAAGATAACTTTCATTTTGCGGTCATTAGTCGCACCGCTCCGCTCACCTAGTTCCGCTTGCAGTGGATACCGGGCATAATACATTGGCACGACCTCGACCAAGAGCTAAGGTAGTCGATTTACCATCATTAGCCAGGAAAACATCAATATCCCCTACCAGGTGGTAAATTGCTCTTCCCCTGTTGTTGATGGTCGCACTTCCAAAATAATGACAAAGGTCATTGATGTTACCCGGAATAACAATCGGGCCAGTCAAATTTTGTGTAAGAGGTGTCCACCGAGAATATCCAAAATCCACATTGGGAGGAATTATATCCCGCAATAAAGGTTACTCCACAAGACTTGAAGATTATAAAATGGAATTGTCTGTCTTCAATTGAATCAATCCATTCAACTTTAAGGGAACGTTTAACTAAAATAGATAAACCACCAGATCAATCATGTCTGCATATGTGTTTGCAGATGTAGCCTGGAGTAGAAACCAAAAAATCTTGTTTTTGCCAGGTTTGACATACGACGCCAATGTCATGGGGAATTTCTGATCAAAAATAAATCAAACAGCATTTATTTTTACTTAAACTTCTGGAGTTTAATATTTTATACAAAACTGAATCCCACAAAAACGAAAATTAAAAAAAAAATATGCAAAAAGATCCAGGTCTAGCTGTATTGGTTGGGCTGTTACAGAGTGTCCGCTCCCAGGCGCGATCCCACTACTGCACGACGCGGGGACTTTTGGCTGCTGGGTTTCCCCCCTGGCCCTGTGCGCCCCTCCTTAGCCGACCTGGTTGCCCCGGACTCCTCCAGGGCACCCATATCGACGCCGAGCTTAGTGTGGACACCCGGTCAACGCGAACAAACTCCGCACCAGGATTCCCAACCTCAAACTATCCTCTGAACCCGACCTCCAAGTAGCTGGATTACAGGAGCGCGCCACACTCCCAGTCGAAGTATAACGTAGAAAATCTAGCATATAAACTGCTCGATCGAAACGTTTACAATTTATATGCGCATGAGCACTTCCAAATGCCTGTTCGTGGTTCTGTTATCTTATTGACTCATTTTGCCATTATGTTTTAATTCCGTAATCTGTGGCCGGATATCCAAATTTCTTTGGCGAGGCATAATCGCCGTGTCGTTATATGTATTGTGTCTGTAAACACTGTTCTACTAGTAACTAATGCAAGTGCGATCCGCCACTACTTGCAGCGTCGCTGTCGATCCCTTCCCTCGCTCGCCCGAAAGACCGAAGGGCGCCGCGTCAATTGCAGCAATCATGTGATGCTTCAACTCGATCTTCTGTAGGGAAAATGCAAGATAAACAATGATTATGTAATAAGCTTTAAACCTATGAATGAGTGGTTAGCCTATAGTCTATATTTCCTTATTCTAGCTCTTCTCATAAAGGAATTGCTGGCATTGCATAATATAGCTTTTTGTGGGTCAAGCACTAATCCAACGATTTTACAAAAAATGCACATTGAAAGCTAGCATTCTGCAGGTGATTTTACTTTTTAATTTGTTGAAATCTCTAGATTATTTCCGGAGTAATTAATTGCTAAAGTTAAACGAATAAAATTTACGGGGCAAAAACAGCGCCAATTCGTCTTAATTTGGAAAAGACGGGAAAACGCCAACATATACAGCTTTCTAATTTTTATGAGTTGTAGCATATTAATCAAGGACAGCATCAGAAGTTTTTCAAATGTTTTCACCCCTAGATTTGCGACAAAAGACTTCAAAAGAGGGGACAATATATGGCCACTATAGTACAATAAAAATAGTTTGTCTAAAAAAGTTAAATTCGTTACTTTTATTATCAAAACAATATATAGGAATTTTCACACGATAAATAGTATATAAATAGTATTATATACAAAAATATGACCATTTCGAAAATGGAAAGATAGTAGCTTAGGACTGAGGGTTTCTCGATATTTTGCTCATTTTTTTGCTTAAATTTTCCGTAAACAGGAAGAATTCCATTTTGATTTAGGGCTATATTAGGCTAGGCACTACCAGAAACATAGCAGTTGGTTTTCTTGCCGCCCATGTCGCCTACAAAATTTGACGTGGCGTGGATGTTTGCCAATGTGCAGGTAAATTTGACTTTGGGCTACTATCTTATGGTAAAAAACAACCAAAATGTTCCACCGTGATAAATTCAACGTTATTTATGGGCCTCTACACTCGTGGAATGTATAATTTTATTACATTTGCCCGAAGAGGAATAGAACGTTTATATTGGGTCATTATTGTGGAGATCAACATTATTTATCTGAAGTGTTAACGATATCCAGAAGGAAAATATTACGTTCAAACGGTTGTCCTGCTATCTGTAAAGTCTTATAAAACTTTAGTACCCATACCTACGTTGTTTGGGAATATTCTTAATGGGAATCTGGGAATTTGTAGTTGTTGAGAAAAAACGTTAGACTAATGCTTGATGCTATTGAATACCTGTTTTGATGTTTTGATTACATGTATAAAATTTTAGTTTGATTGGTTTCATTTAATAAAGAATTCCTAACACAAACAGAATTTCATACTTTTAGCTGCTTTGTGAATATGGTCAATATAAAGCAGATTATAGCCTACATTTCTTTCTAGATTATACATTGGCAAAAGAATACGGAACTTTGGCCTAATTTGACGATTCGTATTTGTTAAGACATGCTAGATCCCCGTGGTGCCGCTCAAAACGCGGACACCATGGACAATATTAAAATATGTTGCTACGCTATGGACAAATTTACTTCAAGCTATGTTTTATCCGCCTTCACACAACGCCTAGATATGGATTTTTTTTTAAATTTTCCATCAAACTTAAGGATTGATATTAGTAGAGGGAGATTGGGCTGTAGAAGGAGATATCCGTTTGTAACTGATGGTTTGTGAAGATTTTTTTGGGGGCAGGGTGTAAATCCACAGTCACCAGCTGGACGGTCATGGGAGAAGAAGGTGAAGTTGAAGGTAATTGACAGGGAGAAGAAATAGGACTACCATCAGTGTAGTGTGTAAAATGAGGTCTCTCAAATCAAGAAATTTATTATTGTTATTTGTTGGGCATATCCTCTTGATATAGCTTTTCGGAAGTCTACCATCATTGTAAAAAGTAATTATGAAGGGGTTTTGTTATTTCTCCTCCTCTTGACTGGAATATTTTGCTTGTTTATTTATTTTGTTCAAATCATTTGTTGAATCGCCATTAGCAAACAGAATACCAATACATAATTATAAATAACAAAGCAAATGCGAAACAAATGGACTCCCTTCAGGCTAGCCAATGGCGTCCTGGTCTTCTAGGGAGCCACAATTGATACTATTATTATTAGGAATAGATTTTGTGAACGTAAAATGTTTCTTTTCTGCAGCAATCTTGTTGAAGTCTGACAAGGTAGGGGGATAGTATCATAAGCGGAGTCATGTTTTCGTAAGGTGGGAAACTCAACATCACGTAATCTCAAGGTTGTATTATTTTTTAACGGAGGTGGCGAAACAGCTTGGAGGGGTTCATGAATTGACACATTGTAGGTGGCCATATATAATTTAATTCTTTTTTATTTTAGAAATTCCCGATAACATCTGTTGGTATAAGGGTTTCCTGATTCATTAGACACATGATTTCCGTTACAAAAAAATATAAGAGGCACGTTTTGGGCATTCTGAAACCATGTATTCAGAAGAACAAGCGGGGCATCTTGGTTTACTTTTGCAATTCTTATTAACATGGCCATAACGGCAGCAGTTGTTGCATTGTCTAACAGGACCTACATAAATTTCTGTATATCTAATATAAAAAAAGTCGAACAACGTTTGGTGCATTTCTACTCCTAAAAGTAACGACAACAGAAGAGGTATTTATAAACTCAAATTCAATAGAATCAGTGGAAACAACCGGTCTTTTCAAACATCGCACAGATAAAATTTTCCTATTATCGTCACACTTCAGATAGCTGCAAATTAAATCTTCTGAAAACCCAGGATGGATATCAGAAACAATAGCTTTACACGAAACTAGTGGACCTATGGACCGCCTATTGGGTAGATCAGTGAATCGGTAGATCGCAGGAATCGATAGACCGCATAGACAGTGGGTATCTACAAAAAAGACTTCTTTTGCAAAATCAAATTTTCAAGTTGATGTAAAGTTATTTTTATGGCCTCATATTAAACACCAAAAAAGTTGCCTTAATTAAAAAAAAAAACTCCCGGAAGTGAAAAAAAACTTTTTCAAGTTAAATAATTTTAACAATAGTAGGTTGTGAAATAAAAGTATAAACATATAATTCTAATACAACCTACTTAAATTGCATAAAATTGAGTTATTTAAAAAAAAATGACATTTTTATAATCCATGCAAATTACGACTATAAACCGATTTTTTTTTTCAAGAAACACACGTGATCTAAAAAAAATTTAGAAACATGAAAAAATTATAGACCCCTCGCAGAAGACCTGATTATTTTTTATTTAGGTGATTTTTTTGTTGTATACATAGGACCATAGAAACTACTTTTTATGAACTTGTATATTTTTTTCCCAGCAC
The DNA here is from genome assembly GCA_964023965.1 of Melinopterus prodromus. Lineage (NCBI taxonomy): Eukaryota > Metazoa > Arthropoda > Insecta > Coleoptera > Scarabaeidae > Melinopterus > Melinopterus prodromus. The sequence goes on along the minus strand of OZ030391.1, from coordinate 29,845,351 downwards.
CATTGAGCTTATTTACAAAAATAACCATTATTTGTTAAAATTACTCAATTTTATGCCAAGTGCGGAAGACCCATTGCATTAGAGTAATATTTCATTACTATTATTTCACAACCTATTGTTAACATTTTTCATCAGGACAGATACTTTACCCCTACTACAAAAAAAAACACATTTATTGAGAAAAACTATAACTTTAGGCCTCGTGAGGGTGATATATTTTTTCTTAATTAGGACAATATTTCTGATGTTATACCTAAGTGGGTTCATAGAGACAACTTATATTAACTTGAAATTTTGATTTTCCAAAAAAGGTTGTTTTGATACACCCTACAGATTGATTGAACATTATTTATACCAACATATTGGAATTGTAGATTTATAACATTCTAGATATATTTAGAACCTGTAATATGTATAATTGGTTTGTTTGCCCATCAGTAAAAAACAATTAGTTATTCCTAATTGCTAAGCATGCGCAATGGAGATTTTGTAAAGGCAGAACCCCCATTGCGCATGCGCAAGAGTAAAAATAAGTGCTTTATATAATTATTTTGATGCTGCTCGAGCAAACCTATTATCTAAAATAAGAATAATAGATAATAATAGAGATAATAATAATTCAAACCTTGTATTAGGTATATTATGTAACCATACTTTATTGTAACTTAATCATTGTAGAAACAAAAGAAAAATATACCAGTGAAGTGATAAATAATGTAATAACCAATGATGTGTGAAGCGATAAATAATTTGTAAAAAATATGATCAAGGCTAAAAATAAAAATATGTTCCGTTACAGAAAACATTCATATATATTTGTACAACAATATTTGTTGCAAAAACATATACGATAATTTATTATTGCACAGTATTGTATACATAAATATATACATATTACAGAAAACAAAATAAGAAAAAAAGGAAATATTTACAAAATTAAATTTTTCTTTGTCTCGTGTGCCTATTAATTTGACCTACCCCCCAAATACATTTCGATTATTCCTACATAGAAGTCCAGCCTTTTAGCCCTAAAAAATGTTGCTCACCATGTGCAAAAGCGGGATGAGGTAAATAACTGTCCGCTTTTGTAGTATGAATAGTACGGATGTTTCAATGAAATTGAAAATCACATTAAGAGTCACATTGGCTTACGATTGAGGAATGCACACACTTTTGAATACTTTCTACGATAAATAGCACCTCAATAACTCTTCCGAATTAAATCTGTGTTGATTTAACTTTTTTTGTTGGAAATTACTTGAGGAAGACACTGAATAAACGTTGAGATAATTAGCATTAGAATAATGTTCTTCCTGTCTTCAAAGTTTTTTATGGAATATCCATTTGACAATTCAAATTGTATAGTAAGCTTCGTCACAGACGTAAAGTTAACCTAAAGAAATGTGAATTAAATTACTATTCAGGGTTACCTGTGATCACAATACCGGAAACGTATAGATCCACAAAGGTTTATTATAATAATAAATTCCACAATAATGTTGATAAAAAATTGTAAAATATTCTTTTATGTGATGAATCTTCAAAAGGTTTTATGTAAAGCAAGCATCCTGTTTTGTTTCGTGTGAGTGATCACCGTTAGAAGAAAAATCATGCTAAGGACAACATTCCTAGTCTTTGTAGGCTTGTTTTTTGGCCTGCTATCAATTCCCAATCACACTACTTGAACTTTTCCAACGTTATCCGTTTTCAGATTTCTTCCTTCTCATTGCGGCAAAATTTTACATCGTGTTCTTCTCATGTTACACTTGGCTTCACTAACAATTACTTTATTGTATTGATATTGACATGTAGCTATTTCCATTACCTTTTGTTGTCTCTAATACATCTATATTGTTTGCATTCGGTCACGGTAGAATGACTTGTGTATGTATGCTAAAAATATTTAATAAATGTGGACTACCGTAAACAAACCTTCATAATAACGTGTAATAAACTTACGATATGCCATTTGTATTGGCAAAGTCGGCAAGTGAATCCATATTTATAAACATAAATATGTTAGGTTATGCAGAGGTTATGTACGGCTGGGGCTGACGTTTAATAGCGCTGGTAGGGCCATCTGTCGACTAATCGGCTAAAACGTCCGAATTCTTGTAGAAAAATTATTCATAATTATTCATATACGTAGAACATACGTTATAGGTTTCTCAGAGGTTATTTGGAACGGACGTTGGTGAAGATAATAATCAACGAATTGCAGGTTATGTCTGCGCTTTTGACGTTTCTTTTCTGGCAACCATGACGACGCGTAATAAACTGCTGTTGGAATGTTGAGGCGTGTTCACCAAAATCGATCGCTTTTTGGAGAATTTTTAAGCAAAAACGTCCTAGAGGCCTTTTTGCGTCGATTTCAAAAGCTCACGCAACGTAGAATGGCCCAGTTTAGGGCGACGGCCGCGCTTCGCGCGCCCGAAAAGGCTTCTCCAGATTTTCTATAAGCAACTAAGAACGCACTTTTTCGCATGTGAAATGGTGAGAAAAAACACGCCAAATCAGTTTACATAATATAGACAAGGCGTTCAGGAATAAATGTTCTCCACGTATTAACTGCGTCAATATCAGAATCAATGAATTTATTGGTATTTAAAAACGAATCAAATTCAACAACGTCTATTTCTACCTCTTTTTGCGATACTAGTTACACCAGGAATATTAGAATAAAAAACTTTACCTACTTGCATGTCATTTAACCTCTCAAATTTTTATCTATAGACTCAACGAAAATGGCAATAAATGTTCTCCACTTATTAACTGCATCAATATCAGAATCAATGAATTTATTGGTATTTAAAAACGAATCAAATTCAACAGCAAGTCTATTTCTACCTCTTTTTGCGATACTAGTTACACCAGGAATATGAGAATCAAAAAAAAAGTTTACCTACTTGCATGTCATATAAGCCACTCAAAATTTTTATCTATAGACTCAACCAAAATAGCAAAGGGGGGCTAAATCATTTGAAGAAAAACGGAAATTATTCATATTATAAGGGTTAGATATAGTTGGGCCACCTCGTAAATTTAAGATTTTTTCAGAAGTTAACTAAATATCAGGGTTAAGTATATATTCACCTTTTGAATTAATTTGATAATGGCCTACTTCAACACTTTTTTTAAGCTCCTGGATAATTTTAAGAGAAATGAAAGCAGAAAAAGTAGTTGGGCTCTCAGTAGAAAACTACCAACATTGGGAAGGGAATAAAATAAATAAAATAATAATTTTCTTAATATATTTAGCTGCCTTTACATTGGCACTTGATGTATAGTATTAATTTTTGTTTATGTATTTGAAGTTATATTTTATACTGTTGTGAACCTGTTGTAACTGCTACCATGCGTTGAATAAAGTTATTATTATTAGATATAACATTTCTGCACTTCTGGGCCATTATATGTATCACTTCTTCGTACGTTGTAGATGACTGAAATTTGTTTTACCGCTACCTAGTCTCCCATAATTCTTCAGATGTTCTTTATAAGAATGGATCAAATTCGGCTAATAGTTCCAAAGCCATTAAAAAGTTTCCATTATGTAATGATCATAGAACTTTATGAGAACCCCTCAACGGAAGACCACGACTTGTTAACTTTTTTATGATGATGACAACTCGCTTTAAAACTTCTGTCCAATAGTGTTTTTTCTTGAACAATCTCTGCATTTAGTATATCGCTTAAACTCTTATTAGAAACCCTTGTCCTTAAAGCAACAACAGAATATTTATGATTTATAGATCTTTCGTCTTGTTCTACACATTGTTCCAAATTCTTCAAATCATTGAATCCTTTACCTATAGAAAAGGACGTACCTGCATTAGAAAATAAACGACAAGGATCACAATAAAGACTACCGTTTGTTTCAGAATATATCATCCATTATCGGTTTGAAAATTAGCCATTCTGAAGCTTCCTTTTGAAATTTCAGAATCCTCAGAAAAGAGTTTGATCTTTATAGACTCGTCTTAAAATCAGGATCTGTATTTCGAGAGTAGCCATTTCGCGCAACAAACTCTACAGGGTCTTTGTCAAAGTTAATGGATTGAGACGATAATATTAGTTGATCATTCTTCGCCTTTCATTCATCACATTTAGTTGTAGCAGCTTCACTCAGTGCCGAAAGAATACTCGTCGCCTTTGATGTATTGGGTCGGTTCGAATTCTTCTATCGATAGTTGCGAAACACTCTTGAAAAACGAATCAATTTTTTTTGTCCTCTCAAAAACTTGTGTTTGTTTTCTTTGTTTTTCCTCTAAAACTTTTTTGTATTCCCGCTTAAACTCTTAAATCATCCGCTTAAACGCTTTCTACCATCTGCAGTAAAAAAGAAAAATGCTAGGATTATTGCGTGGCCCTACCACAGTCAGTGAAATGTTTATACGGCGTATAACTGGAAAGGACGCGAAATGGTCAATAAGTGACGCAAATACATTTGGTATGCAACCCACCGTATTTGCTGTATTTTCACTGAACTGCGGCCGTTGGGGTTACCACCCCTTAGGGGCGAAGGGGTGCGGGCCTGAAAAGTCTATGTCAGGTTAATAATTTAAAAATAAATATCGACGTGTCACAGCATTTTTCTGAAATATTTTTATTTAAGGTTTATAGAATTTATCCGTTACTTTTGGGAAGCACTGTATACAAAAAGTAATAGCAAAGAATAGTATATTATTCTATGAGCAAGTAATGTAAGCAATTTCTCACGAGAACGAAGTTTGCAGCACGAGCCGTAGGCGAGTGCTGCAAAGCGTTCGAGTGAGAAATTGCCATTACTTGCGAATGGAATACTATACTTTTTCTACGACCATGCAACGAAATTTTATAAATTAATTTTTGTGCATATAGGGACAGCTGTATGTCACTATGACGGTTTACAGGATTTTGACAGATTAAAATTGTTTGGTGCGCCTTGTCACTTAGCGACGTTGTCAATGCCTTGACAATGTCGCTAAGCAGTGTATCAACAATTTGGAAATGAAAAATCCAGAGCTGTGATTGGTTCTAAAGCCGTGAAGAATGAAATATTTCTCACTACTCGCGGGGTATGAGGAGCCAGGAATGAAATATTTGTCATGTGTGTGGGGAATGGTTAGTATTACTTATCATAAATTGCCATGATAATGAATGCATTCCTCAATAGGAGTAGAAAAAAAAGGTATCCTTAACAAAATACAAGTCAATATATAGTATATAGTCAATATATAGTCAATATTATGATCGAGTGAAATAAAATAAGTTGAGAAAAAAACAAAATAAACAAAACGGTTTAATAGTTTTAAAATAACAATATAAATTATAAATCAAATGTAATACTAATGTCTAGCTAATGTCTGTCAATGCAGATCTATTACGGGGCTTCTCCCTAGTGAGAATTATCAAGATGGTGATTAAAATTCTATAACTCAAGGCGGAGTTTTAAGAAATATTATACATGTGCAAGTACCTAAAATCCATTACTTCTCACCCCGAGATTTACTCTCTGGAAAATTTCTTCTATACCATCATGTTCAGTTCTACTAGCTCTACAAGGTACGTTATGTCCTCTGAAAAGTATTTTATAGAGTGTTAATTTTACACAGTGTTACTTACAAACGTGTATTATTGCCATTTTTAGTTTATTACAATTAATAAAAATACTGTTTTCGTACAATCAGGAATAACGTGTGTATATTGTGCATTAGTATTTGTATACGAGTCAGTTTCTGGCCGAAAACGAATACTTATCGAAACAGAAAAAAATAAAGTAAACTCGTTCGCGATTGCTTATTGCTTATTTCGTTCTCGTTGAACTTGAACGTCTTTACAGTTTATTATTAGTAGTAGTTTCCGTACTTTAGCCCGGTCAGGGGCAGTACCCAAAGTTAAACTATTTTTGACGGCCACTCTCTATTTTTGAAATCGATGTAAAGAGAACCGATTGATGCAATATATAATTAGACTAAATGTTATAGTAATTTCGACATTAGGAAATTGGGAATGTAATGCTGAAAAGATTCATGTAATAAAATTATAATTATAGTTTATACAAATGACTTTAAAAGTCTGATGTGGCCAGGCACACGTGTTTATCATACTATACAGCAGTGCCAAACGCTGATGTGCTGACAATACTGTCAATAGATTCAAAATACATATCTGTGAAATCCTGGGTAACTAACTTTAATGTATTATAAGCGATCTCGATGAAATAGAATTAGCTCATGCAGCTCAACTTTTAATTTTACCAAAAAACATCTTAGACATAAATTATACAAAATTTCCTCTACTCCAATTAATTTAATATAAAGAAATACTAAGAGTAAACGTCCAGTTCCTTTTGACCCTTTTGAACATAAAGTCATTCAGCTCTAAGTTTGGTCATGCAACATCTAAATATGTGACCTAAATATGTGTCTACGGAAAGGGGGTTTATGTGCGAAAACCGGTTACCGAGATAAGCGCTGGTAAAATTTTGAACAACGGTGCGCTCGCTATCTTCCTCAAATCTACACACTTGGTGATCAGCTGTGTTGTTGTCACTTTGGGTGACGAATGTTGACCCCCCCCCCCCCGCCGCCAATGTGTCTAATATGTTAAAGATTTTGAATAGGCACGTTCTAAGTATTTTTTTCATAGTTATGCGTAAAGTACAAGTGTAGTGATGTGTTTAGAGGACGCGTTATAATTTGTCAACGATATGTATTTCGGCAAAACTAATGAACAGCGACATCGAAATAGACGAACCAGAACCATCCACTGGATATACACAAGTGGGTTTCGGCTTAAGTTATACGGATGATAATGATTTGAAAATTGTGTCGGAATTCTTTGATGAAAACTCTGTTGCACCCGGGAATGTATTTCCAACATTCCTCGTGGGATACAAGAGATATCCAGAATGGATTTTTTAGAACTATTGAAAGTAGAGAAAACTTGGTCATTCTTAGCTTAGAAGAAGTCGGAAACTCTAACAATGAGTTAGAACAGGGTATTTTGAATTATCTCGACGAAAGAAGTATGTAAGTTGGAAAGATTGTGACGTTTTGAACAATATAATATTGTACATGTATCACAAGGTACCTATCTTTCACGGCCATAACAAACCAGTTCCCGCTAAGCGGCCCAGCGGCCCTTGAAAGGTATATCGCAATACAATTATTTTATAATTTGTGAAAATTGAATGGTGAGGATGAAAAAAATTGCGAATAGTGAAGAATTTGAGCAGATTACTCTTATTTTTGAAATATTGAGTGTTTAAATGCCAGACATTTTCTAACCAGTTGGATTGTAACTCGAAAGGCAGTGGTACACACTCAACACCGTTCGTAACTTAGCAACTGATGCCCGAAAAAAGGGCAAAGTAGCGCCAGAACAGCTGAAAAAGTTGAAGAAAAAGAAAAGTAAAGGTAAGTGCGACACAAGTCCTCATGTAGGTACATCACAGGCTAAAACTGACCAAACAAGTCATAAAAAGAAGACCGGAGTGAAAAAGTAGATGCTAAAGACACCAAGAAGACAAAAAATTAGGTTGAATTTAATATAAATATTATTTCCTATAATAATAGATTATTTATTATTTTGTTAATTATCCTTTTGTTTGTATTTTATAAGAAATTTAATTTCTCTAATTTATTTTACTACGCACAAGAAAAAATAGCTAAAATATTTTTTTACATTTTGTGTTTTTATTGTGTGAACTCTAACTTCAAATACGAATAACTCGGCCGTTAAGAAAGCTACCAAGCTGGGCTTGGGTTCGTTGGAAAGAGGGGACTTTTCTCTATTCGAATCACCCAAAACCCCAAAATCGACCTCTTGACACATAAACCCCTTTTTCGTAGACCCTATTCTCGTCATCTTTTTGAAGCGAATCATGACTTATCGAATGGAGTAGGGATATCACCGGTTGCCCGTATCTATCAGCAAGTGTGCTTGTTGCTAAGAACAATAACTCACGCGCCACGCCCATAGGTTTCCATACGTTTGATTGAAAAGTATGGGCGTGGCGCGTTCGTTATTGTTCTTAGCAACAACCTAGATACGAACCAGAGGGCAACCGGTGATATCCCTACTCCATTCGAAAAGACGCATTCGCTTCAAAAAGATGATGAGAATAGGGTCCCTGCTGGTCACATATGATGTTTCGTGCCGATACCTTTATGGCATTTTCACACAGGACACGGCGTCCGTGCATTTTTATCTGTGTACGGTTCGAAGTGTATGAGATTAAAATATAGCTTTCATACGTTCTGTGCCGTCGCCGTGCCTCACCACCGAGCCTCACCACCGTGCCTCACCCCCGAACGCACGGATTCCGTACGGCGACCGTCCGATGGTACTGCATTGAGTTAAATCGTAGCGTGCACACGCTCCGTGCGGGTTTCACACGGTCTGTATTCGCGATAACAACAAATAAAATTATTTGCAGTGGCAATGCGCGTGGATTGTCTGAACCTGTAATCTGCGCATTGCGCACCCGTAACCGAGTGCAGTAAGTCGGAAACGTGTGTAGTTCCCACGCGTAGGTATTAGAGTTTAAATTGCCCGCTACAATGTGTGCGACAATGAGTCGCAAAATTCTACAATGTCGCATGCGGAAGTTGTCTTCCCACGTCGCATGCGCTTTGTCATTTATGCCTGTAGCATACATCTTAAATCAATTCCATTCAAGCAACAGCATCATGTCTTCTAACATGTCTACAAACAATCGCGGCAGCTGCTTAGTTAGTAATGACTTTGAACAGAAAAAAGAAAAGAAGAAGGCCACGGTGGTGGAGAAGTGAACTACATGTTGGTGCTCAAGAAACTCAGCATAACTTATATAAGGACTGAATTGCTAAAGACAAGCTTTATATGAAAATTTTACACAAATGAGTGAAGGAGATTTTGAGCACTTGCTTGAGAAAATCTCACCTACAAGAAAAAAAAATATGATACCAACTTTCGTGAAGCAATACCGCCCCGTGTGATGTTGTTAGTGACATTGAGATATTTGGCTACGGGTGATAGCTACGCCTCATTTTAGTATTTGATTTGGATTTCTGAGCCAAGCATTTCTCGAATTATTCCAGAAGTATGCAGAGTCTTCTGTGACGTTCTACATGATTTTCTCAGGGTAAGTAAAAACATGAATATATTATCATATAGAATTTATTGCACGACGTATACATTTTTATTGCTACATCAATTTGTCAGAGATTTAGTAGTTAGAAATTCGGAAAGTATTTTAAACGAGGAAAAGTTTTCTGACGGCCTGGATGTTTCCCCAAAGTCAGAAAACCTCGGTGCAGACGGCTCGGAGGATAGAAGTGAGATAGTGTTACTATAATCGTTATAAAGACGCGTGCTCGAAATTTCGCAGCTCATTAGCTACATGCTCTCCATATGTCGAGCACTCATCTTTTTGGCAAGCATTTTTTAATATTGCGTATGCCTCCTCTTCGCGATCCGAGGAAGCTAAACCCTTCCGTGGCCTTTTAGGGGCAATACATTTTTCAGGTTCATCTTCTTGTTGTTCTTCCTGAAATTGAAATAATGCAATTAATTATTAGATAAGTATATTAGTTTTACTCTTTTTCAGATGCCATGCTCTGAAGACGACTGGAGAAAGATAGCAACAGATTTCGAAGTTTCCTGGAATTATCCGCATGGTATTGGAGCTTGTGACGGAAAACATGTTATCCAAAACCCAAAAAATAGTGACAGTATGTTTTTCAATTACAAAGGGACTTTTAGCATTGTTTGATGGCCATTGCTGACGCTAATTATCACTTTATACAGACGATTCCGCTTAATTGGGGCAGCCGCCTATTTGGGCTAAATCTCAAAGAACAGAAACCAAACCAAAGAACTAGCAGTATTTTTACATGTTTAATTGGCCCAACATTTCGCTTAATTGGGACAGTAAATTTAAGATCACAGTACATATTATGTTACTAATTAAACTAGTATCGCGCGCTGTGAACTTTATTCCCAACATATTCTTTCACGTATGACAGAGTCCAGAGTAAATGATACAGGATATTCTTAAAATTGCACGTGTGCAGACATTTCATTAGAAAATTGATAAATTTGCACATTAAGCCTGTGCGAGGGGTGCAATCCTGTGCTGTCTCAATCGTTACGTATTCAGTTACCACTACACCTCGCGCGTAGAAAGTTCGTTTAACTTAACTTTTTGTCAATTTTATTTACAAAAATTTAACCCTTGCCAAGATGCCAAAAAGTGATATGACACTTTCCAGTAAATTGCATTGCTGGATAAATAAAAAGCCAGCCACTTAATACAAGTCATCGTAAGCTCCAAGAGTTAATAAAATAAAATTATTGAAAGAAAATATGCATTGTTTAATTTTATGTGATATTCGCGTAATTGGGGCAGCCGCTTAATCGGGCCAAAATGCCTAAGTCCCGACGTGTCCCAATTAAGCGGAATCGACTGTATATGCTAATGTTGGCTGTCAAGGCAGGAGGTGTTTTTAGAGAACCCTTTAGCGGTCACCACGATAAAGGCACTTGTCAAAGACTATACAATTACAGGCATGCACGCGCTCGTCGGGTAGTGGAAAATACGTTTGGACTGCTAGCATCTGTGTTTCGTGTATTTAGAAAACCGCTAATGATTAACTTGGAAAACGCTGAAATTGTCACCAAACCATGCATTTATCTTCACAACTTTTTGAGAAGAAGTAAAACATCGCGACCGGGCACACTGTCCTCCAGGTACTTTAGACAATGAAACAGAAGATGGAAATATTCCTGGATCATGGAGAGCAGTTGTCTAAGGCGATGCTGCTCTGCAGGATTTACCACATAGAGCACAAAAGTCAACTTTTGAAGCTAAAGGTGAGAAATGAGTTTATGAGATATTGTCAATCAGATGAAGGGCGTGTGCCGTGGCAGGATCTATACGCATAACCTTTATAATAATATGTTATGCGAGTATTCAAATATATTTTTCACTTAACATACACTTTTCATTCATTTAACATAAATAAACTTTTATGCTTGCAATCATTTATAAGAGACTTACCACAAAGTCCTCCTCGTCAGTGCCTGTAGTTGACAATGTAGACTTAGGTATATCGACGTCCAATAAGAAACTTATAAGCTCAAAAGCAAACCATTTTCCTTTTTTTGCTAGGAGATCAGCCACTTTTTTTCAATTGTAGTTTTTTTCGTTCACGGTGGAATGCTGACCGCAAATTCTTGATTTTCTTTTTTACCCACAATATACCAAGTGTAGGTAAAAATTGTCACGAATTCATTCTTACCTCAATCACAGTGCAACTGTATTTATCGGCCAACTGTTTTAACTTGTCATTGTTTATTCTATTGTGCTTATATTCACTAATTTTATTATTCCACAATTCGGGTGAATTATGATAATCATCGATAAATGCCGTGGTTTTCTCGTTAGTCCACTCCATGACGCACGATACAAGCCGCACCGATCCGCTGACTGTTGGATTAGCGGCGACATCGTTCGACACGATGAATCCAGTCGACAGGTGACGCAAGCGGCCAGGCTACAACGAGCAACAGGTAGCATGCGGCAAAGAGGCTTGCTACATGTTGCCCTAAAAGTTGCGTCGGTGGAATTGCTCCTTAACATTTACAAGCGCAAGCGACACAAATTAAATGTAGCCGTCAAGTTCGGTCGAGACTTGGGACTTGGTATATAAGGGTATACGATAGAAATTGTTGACCTATGAGCGAATTCGATAGTACTGACCTGTTCTCCGTAGATTCAATCTTTTCTTCGTCTGCTCGCAGCTCTTCACGGTACACGTTTCAAAGTTTTCACGTGTCATATTTATTGGGTGCACCCAATGAATTCTTTGTCTGCATTTCAGACGTTTTCGACATCGGCACACGATCCACAACGTAATAATACGGTTACGGGTCCATGGGTAATGAGATAGTACCAGTGATGTTAAATTTCGGTTGTTATGTTTTTCGATAAATTACCGTTGAAATTAAAGTTATTAAATTCAAATATGAAACTACCCCGCAATTAAAAATTGTTACTTATGGAAGCTGAAATTACCAGGTAATTAAAAGTTAAAAATAATAAATTATGCTGGCTTAAATTACCGGGTTATGATAGCTACTTATGTCAATGCAAATTTAGGGCCAAGTACAACCTTCAAAGTCATTATTTTACAGATAAACTAAAGATGATTTCAACTAGGAAGAGCATCCCGCGTGACCTCCCGCCAAAGTGCGCAATGGAATCACATGCATTCAGTGGCGTAGATATATGTTGTATATTGTATATATCTCAACGTGACGGCAACCCATGCAATACCTACCGTCTTTGATTATTTTAAGGTGACTTATTAGTGAATACCGGTAAGAAAAATTATATATAACTTTCACAGCCGAAATTTGTGTATATACTTAAAAAAATATCATTATTTTACAGATAAACTAAAGATGATTTCAACTAGGAAGAGCATTCCACGTGACCTCCCGCCAAAGTGGGCAATGGAATCACATGCATTCAGTGGCGTAGATATATGTTGTATATTGTGTATATCGCAACGTGACGGCAACCCATGCAATACCTACCGTCTTTGATTGTTTTAAGGTGTTAAGCAACAAATGAAACAGCGTAACTCCCGATTTTATAAAATATCAATGCCAATGTCAATAGCGTTTCTTATCTTATATCTTATCTCTTACATAATTTCATGCTGAGTTCAAAAACACTTTATCATCAAAGAGCACAAAACAGAAAATAAATCATTTATTAGTTGAATGCCAATTAACTGTACACACTTTGTCTACGTTTATCACAAAATTGCATCTTTTCAGACAACACTAATAATATATTTTTGCGAGATATAGTATGAATGACTACATACTGGCATGTGGTCGATAGTTATTTTTAAATACATCCTTAAGCGTAATCATTATTTATTTGCAATATCATATTTTATATGCTGTTGTATTAACATAATATTTAATAGAAAGCGGCAAAACAACTGCACGCTGGTAATTGTTCTTGGGGCTTCGTTTCGCAACTACATGTACATACATGTTTCTGACCCTGTTCCCATATTTGAAAAAACAGGGAGCCCTATATCCTTGCTTTGCAAGTAAATCAGTAGTACATTTTCTTTTATTCCTTCATGTTCCAGCACCTATAGCAGGTAGACCATATTGTGTTTTTCCAGTTGACGTAAGGATTGCGTTTAGCTCCAAATGGTTTTGAATTTGCATGTGGTTGATTTAAGCGCCTTTAATACTGCAGGGCTGTCTGAGCAGATGCACGCTTTGCAAGATAATTGGTACATTGCCAATGGTTTTACATAGTTATTACCTTGGTCCAGTTACCCTATTGGCCCTGTGAATACCCTGTGGAAGGGAGATGCGAAACAATCTAGTGCTCGTATCGGAGAAATACCGGCCAACACTTTGCGCAGTTGTACAAGGCGCATTGTGTTTTGTTCAGAGCGATCTGTCAGAACTGATAACAGATAGTTTGTCGAAATTATCGTAATGGAACACAATAAGTGTTGCGTTATCAACTGTAATAATACAGCAAGAAATAAGTACAAATAACTGTAACATTTAGTAGCGAACTGCACTATTTGAACTGCCAATACAAATTCCATCATCTGTTTTTATCAGAACGGTTGCGTTTGCAATATGGTCCAGGTCGATGACTGGGCGGGTTTTATGGCTCGTGCACGGCTTTCTTCCTTGAAATGGCCTTAAGCATAACATGGACTAACGTTTCTTCGATCGATCGGCTATATTACCGCCTACCATGTACCATTATGTACAATAATGCGACAGAAAATGGCCGGTGCGAGCACTCGTATTGTAATTAATCCGCTTGTACAGCGTTAGTCACTAGAGTCGCGGTGTATGATATAGCATGTATCTTTAGAGAAGGAAAAAATATTTAACACAAAAGTTGTTTGGCCTATCATTTTCAGCAACGTAAAATTATTTTCATTTACTAGTTTCAGCAAATTAAATTTTTTATTTGCATAAATTGCCGTAGCAGCCCTGTTTCGAAAAGTTCGTAATAACGACGTTTTTGCAGATATTTTCTTACAATTTTGTAGAATATCAAATTTGACGTGTTCCTAACACGTAGTCAATTTTGATATTCTTCAAATGGATTTTTCTTGAGTTTTTCAACGCCCTGTATAATATTTGCTGGTTGCGTTTCCCATTAAGTTATGTTAAGTATGTGCCTTTAAGATATGTTAAGTATGGCATATACCTATTTCTACCTGTTTTCGTGATAATTGGAATTTAAAGTAAATGAGTAAGAAAGTATACCAATATCGCGCTTTAATATTACACCCGGTATAATTTGGTTCATAATTTTCATGAATTTTGTTATAAATGGTAAGTTAATTGGTAAGTTAAAAAATACCAAGTTTTTACTTTATCATACGCAGTATGTAAAGTATTGTAATCGTGCCGAAAAAAAAAATGAGATTTTAGCGGAAATAGGTCTTTTTGGGTCCCCTGAACATTTTTGACCAAGGTACAAAAAAATGTCTGTGTGTGTGTCTGTGTGTATGTGTGTGTGTAAACGATTTTTGTGGAGACGATTCCGGAGAAACTACTGAAGGTATCGGAACGAAAGTTCATATTTAGAAGTTTCATGACCTAACTTAGAGCTGAAAAGCTTTTGGTTCACAAGGGTCCAAAGGAACTGGTAGTTTATTCTAAGCCTTTTTCAAGGATTTTGCAAATGAGCCGCCATTTCTGTAATTTCGTCAAAATAGTTAAATAGTAAATTAAAGTAGAGGAAATTTTGAATAATTTATGTTTATGACATTTTTTGGTAAAATTCATACTTTAGCGTTTTAGTTTATTCTAAGCTTTTTTGAAGGATTTAGGAAATGAGCCGCCATTTCTGTAATTTCGACAAATTAGTTAATTAATAAATTAAAGTAGAGGACATTTTGAATAATTTATGCCTATGAAATTTTTTGGTAAAATTAATAGTTTGGCTTCAAGAGCAAATTCTATTTGATCGAGATCGGTCGCATATGCATTGATATGAAATTACATAGTAGCCAGGATTTTGACAAATATTTTTTTGTGTTGTCACATTCGAAAACAGCTGATCTCATCAGAGGTTGGAAAACCACTATGGAACGTTGCCGCTGTACTGCGGCAAATTATAAAATACAAATTTCAAATAAAGTAAGATCACCAATTTGATTGTTTGTTGATAAGAAATATCAACCCGTCTTTATATCTAATTCTAAAAACGATACATTGAGAAAATTATAAATAAAGTTTAGCGATGAGTGTAGTTTTATTTTAGTATGTTGGTAGGGATGTGTCATGAACAAATATAAATCTGTCAGAATTTGAATTACCCTTTTAAGGTGCGTTTTCATTAGTGATAATGGCAGTGGTAGCAGATGCCGTTATAGTATTTCCAATAGAACATTGATAGTGAGTCATGTTTATGTACATGCAAACTAATATGTGTCATTATCACGTAATGTAAGAAATACTATAATTTCGTATTTTACCACCGCCATTAGCTACCATTACCTACCAATTGGAACACACTTTTAAACTTGACGTTTCGTCAAAGTGGAACCAACCTAGCATTTACTATACAGACATCATTTATTTTTTTAAATACGTATTTCTTAAAAAGCAACACAATAAACGTTGATGTCGCTCCTGCCAAAAAGTAGATAGCCGACTCGCTCATATGCGACGGCGACTCTCCGCCTTCGGTGACGCGCCGCATCACCGCTCGTCGCGCTATTCCGTACTTTCGGCATTAGTGACATAAATAACTATTATTCTAACGACGTAGTGTAGGTAGTGTCAAATGCTGATGCTTTGACAATACCTACGATTTATCTCAATAGAATAGATTCTCGTGCAGCTAAACTATTAATTTTATATATTGTATGATAAAGTCATGTGCCTGGCCACATCAGATTTTTTTTTATTAAAATACATTTTTTATTTATTTTTTATTAATAATTATTAAGATAAAATAAATAAAAAAAGAAAACCGAGCGGCAAACATTCTGTCGTGCGGTTTTTAATGCGGTTTCGGGCAGGGCAACAGCCGTCGTTAGCTACTTTTCGATGGCAATTCGATTATGTAAAGATCGATCTGATCGATAAATTGATCATTATCGATCTATCAATAATCGGTCAGATCGATCTTTTCGATCAAGGTCGATCTGATCGATCATGATCAATCTTTGTAATCTTTTAGTTCTCTCACGTACATTATTTGAAGTGGAACGTTGTCGATATGATCGATCTTTATGATCAGATTGATCTTTACGATCAGATCGATCAAACGCCTTTTTTGCCCAGCCCTACCAACCGCAGTACATTACGAATATAAGCGGTAAATTTTTGTGATAATAAATAATGTCTTACACAAAATCATTCCTAGGATCAATATTGGGGAGTATTTTAAGAAACTATTTAACAATAAAGATAATTTTGCGAGTATGGTAGGTAAGTATGTATGTTAAAAAATGAATAATTACATTAATAAAGTAATACAAACATGACAAATTATTGTATTCTTTACTTTCTTTGAGATTTCTTGCCTAATTTATGTCGACTTTATAGAATAGACTAGAAAGTAGCCATAAAAATTACACATATATACAAAATATTTTTTTTCCGTTTTTTGAGCATGACCTTAAGAACTCGTCTACACTGTAAAAGGAGTTTTGCAGCAGATTCTCTGAGCCTAATTTTAAAAATTCAGCTTGGATGGCATGGCATGGTACAGTCTGATCATCATATATGCTGGTCCACCTTCATATATCGAGGAAGAGTGGTGCGGGACCACCACGAGCTGCGTTTCTCGTTTGCATTGCACTCGATACATCACAGTTTCTGATAAACATACGCAGATTGTTCCTGCAAAGCATAAGAAGGATGTAGATATACACACAACGCAACGTGAGGAGCCTAAGAGATATAAAGTGCGGTCGACATGTTTCTCTATAGTTTAGGTTCAGCATCCATCTTATGAACCGCTTTTGAAGTTTGAAGAGTCGTCCAAATAAAGGGGACGAGCCACACAGTATTGTTCCATACCTTGTATGTGACTCAACGCTTGCCAGATAGTATGTTCTTAACGTATCAATGCTGACGCATACTCGAAGCCTGCACGATGTACATTGTTTAGCTTTTTCACTGTGTACTCTATATTTTTTCCCACCTCAATGAATTCTGAAGAAAAACTCCCAGAAACTTCAGCTCGTTTGCAACCTGAATGAACCCATTCTGTGAACTTACAAGCAAGGATTTGTTTTAAATGTTCCGTCGAGAGGGGAAGCGCTGCCGTTTTTGTATGGTTGAGTATCATGCAGCTTTCCACACACAACGCAGTCATTCGCCCGACAGCATTCGTCGCCAGGCTGTCCGCTGCTACCACAAGCGTGGTGTTGTCTGCAAACTGATACAGATCGCCCACCCGAAAGCTCTCTGACAGGTCGTTGATGTACATGAGAAACAACAGGGGACCAAGCACTGAACCCTGAGGTACTCAAATCTTCAATAGCGCCGATCGATCACAACGAGCGCCAGCAACACGTACCATCTGGTACCTGTTCGCCAGGTAGGACGTCAGCAGATCATAGGCAATACCTCTCACTCCGTACGACTGTATCTTGTCCAGCAGAATGTCATGATTTAGGGTGTCAAAAGCACGCGACAGATCAAAGAATATAGCGGCTAGATGATGGCGATTATCCACAGAACGCAGAATTTTTGATACCGCTCCAAACAAGGCTTGCTCAGTTGAACTGCAAACGAGGGAAGCTAAGGGGCAACTTTTTTAGTTTTCTTTCATAATTTTAAGTTTTGTAGCAAGGTGTACGTACATCATTCGGTTCGCTTTGAGATTTTAAACTCTATACTGTTGAACGTTTATTTGTGGATTGGCCAATTTACAACGTAACGGTTTTCCTTATAGCAATTAACGCACAATATCTGCGTCAAGCGTTGACGTTTGATATTTTGACCACACTTTTTTTGTCGTACCCGTTTATATATCTTTTGTGTTTATTTTGATATTTTTGATTTATTGCATACATTTTGGGAAATTATTTAACTAAGTTTTAGTAAAACGTTCTGTTTTCTTTGTTGGGCAATAAATTGTTTTGTAACATCCTTGCTAGATTTGCTCTCGAGCGCTATAATATCCCATCTACTGTCCCAAATCACTTTTATCCACAATTTCAGTAGCGCCCTTGTTACAACTTTTGTCAATTAGAATTGACCCACTCCCGTCTGCACTTCGAGCGAGCTCGGGACAACTGGTAGACACCGAGAAAAAGGCCCACGACAGGAAGTATTTCACATTAGCAAATTTTGTCAAAATTCGGCCGTAACACTGTGCTATCAAGTCTTGACCGACAACAGCGGATTTTATGCTAGTCAGAGCCCTCAGTGCCATATCATCCGACAGCGGGACAAACTCAAACTCTAGAGAATCAGGGAGCAAACAATTGCCGAAAACTAAGGACCACTATACTCTATTTAAAAAACATGAGGACAGAAAAACTTTCCTACATAACTTAACAGTAATTGCTTCATCAGATTATAAAGTTGCCATCATTGCCATGTTTGGAAAATCTGGTCAAGTTTCATCTTGGGATATGGGGCTTAATAATCTCTACACCCTGCAGAAAAAAAAAATTAACTCAGTTAAGTTGTTCAAAAGTTTCCTACTTATATACATGTCAGGCATTGTCTGTTCACGAATGTATTTATTAGAAGATAAACTAAGGTGTACATCATACATACAAAAGTGTTCATTATATTGGTAGTGCAGACGGAGTAGATGCTTTTACTGTAACATGTATATCTCATTAATTTATCATCTAGCAGTGATTGTATAGGTATTTTTGTACCCTAGCAACTGTATCTGTGCAATCCCATGAGTGTGTTTGCTTCGCAATTAAACTCACAATCTACCAACAACTGTTTTATGTATATTTAACCTGTTACTAAGTACACCATTAAATAATATAATCTAACCAGACCAACAATACGGTCCACTTAGACTACACTTTAGGAAACAATATTCATTATTTCTGTGTGTCTTCTCATCCCGCCTATTACGTTTGTTGGTTCATAGGGATCCATTCTGGGGCCTGTACTATTTTGCATCTACATAACTGACGTACAGTCAAATGTCAGTGCCCTTCTGACTATACAGGGTCTCCCACGACGAGCTGCCATTAGAAGAATATGGAGAACCAAATGAAATGACAGATTGAAAATTTGTGGACTTATATTGTTGGACACGATCGTCTCAACTAAAATATTTTGAGTTTTCGGTTACTTCCGGTTACACCGGAAATGATGTCATCTTTTATATTTCAAATGGAACACCCTGTATTTTAACGCATTTTTGAAATCTTCATTAAATTTTAGATCAATTTTATGTTACATTCCCTATACCTAACGTGTGTCATTTTTGAGAAATTAATTATTTTCATTAAAAAATGACAGCTGCACGGCTACTTTCAACTACTTATAAATTATCTCCTTTGACCGTTGGAAAAAAGTCGTCCGGCGAAATTGTTGTGAAGGTAACGTATTATCGACACATCGGTAGAACTCTTCTAAAAGTTATACAGGGTGTTCAAATTATAAGATCAAAGTTGAATTCGAGAAAAGTACTAAAACTCGATTTTTTCAAATGGCAACCCTAACATATTAATACAATTCTCAATTCAATGGAAAATTTTAGATCAACTTTGTGTACGATGTCCTATACCTAAAATGTACTTGTACCTACTGAATCGATTTTTAAACATCACCGTAGAAATTGCACAGATTGCCAAATCTAGATTGCGTTGAAAACAACTGAACAAGTTGGAATAAACAGAACTTTTTAATAAAACAAGCTTTTTTATCATTGGTTTAGTATTTATAAAATTATAAGCCTACAATGAAACACAATATTAAAAATAAAACAAAACGTTAAGAAAATTTTAAAAAACCGCTTAATTCTATTTCAGTAACTGTTAAAAAATGTTGCCGTTTTTTGCTAAACATGCTACTATTCCTTTTACCATATTATTGTTGGTGGCGTCCATGATAGAGTTAGCACATAACCCATTGAAAGGAGCTGGAACTTTATCTTTCATGTTCTCCTTATTAGTTATTGGGTCCTCCATTATAGGGTGGTTTCAAATGGACGGTGCTCCAGCGCAGATAGCAGTTGCTATAAGAGGTTTGCTTAACGAGCGATAATCGGCGATCGGTTGAATGCGCTTAATAGGCCATACAAATATCCATCGCATTCGCCCGACTTGACGCCAATGGATTTATTAATTTCGGGAGCTATTAAAGATGTAGTTTATGAGAACCCAATAATTGATAAGGAGAACATGAAAGATAGAGTTCCAGCTGCTTGCAATGAGTTATGTGCAAACGCAATCAGGGACGCCACCAACAATAATGCGTTAAAAGAATTAAAGCATGTTTAGCGGAAAACGGCAACGTTTTTGAACAGTTACTGACATTGAATTAAGCATTTTTTTATTACCTTACGATTTTGTTTTATTTTTAACATTGTGTTTAATTGTAGGCTTATCATTTTATAATTACTAAATTAATTATAATGAAAAATTACCTAGAAACGTGTTTAATAAAGTTGTGTTTATTCCAACTTGTTCAGTTGTTTTCAACGCAATCTAGATTTGGCGATTCTTGCAATTTCTACTGTGATGTTTAAAAATCGATTTCAGTAGGTACAAGTACATTTTAGGTATAGGACATTGTACACAAAGTTGATCTAAAATTTTCCATAGAATTGAGAAATGTATTAATATGTTAGGGTTGCCATTTGAAAAAATCGACTTTTAGTACTTTTCTCGAATTCAACTTTGATCTTATAATTTGAACACCCTGTATAACTTTTAGAAGAGTTCTACCGATGTGTCGATAATACGTTACCTTCACAACAATTTCGCCGGACGACTTTTTTCCAACGGTCAAAGGAGATAATTTATAAGTAGTTGAAAGTAGCCGTGCAGCTGTCATTTTTTAATGAAAATAATTAATTTCTCAAAAATGACACACGTTAGGTATAGGGAATGTAACATAAAATTGATCTAAAATTTAATGAAGATTTCAAAAATGCGTTAAAATACAGGGTGTTCCATTTGAAATATAAAAGATGACATCATTTCCGGTGTAACCGGAAGTAACCGAAAACTCAAAATATTTTAGTTGAGATGATCGTGTCCAACAATTTAAGTCCACAAATTTTCAATCTGTCATTTCATTTGGTTCTCCATATACTTCTAATGGCAGCTCGTCGTGGGAGACCTGTATATGCGGATGATACCAGCGCTTGCGTGACAACGGATGATGCTCAGACACTACTGAGAAATAGTGAAGTTGTTGTTGAGCAATTGGCATCCTGGTTCAACGCGAATAAACTCGCGATTAACGTGGAAAAACAAATGTCATCGTCGTTCCGGGGCCGGCTGGCACTGGTTTACAGTTACACTGTAAGGGACTAGGAGTCCCTATTGACTCGGTATATAGCTCGGTATATATATAGCCAGTCTCTCGGATATCGACGTTGACGATGGGTTCTCCTGGGCGAGTCAGCTGGAGAGTATAAAAAAGAAACTAAACAGAGCTGTGTTTGCCCTTGATCGCCTGCGACCTCGTTGCAGTCAAGATATTCTTTTGCCGGTCAACTATGCCTACTTTGACTCCGTGGCGCGTTATGGATTGCTGTTCTGGGGAAATGACTTGTCAATGAGCCGAGTGCTTCTTCTTCAGAAGCGAGCTTGGGTTTGGCGTTCGTGATTCATGTCGAGAATACTTTCGGAGGCATGGGATTCCCATAGTTGTAGACAATTATATCCACATGTGTTCAAGCTACATAGTCGGAATGATGCCTTTACTGGCTCGGACGTGCACGGTTATCGGACAAGAATTCGTAGGCTAATACGCCCAGATATCCCAGCAAACCGGCGCGGCGGTATCAAAAGAGTTTTGTGCACGTCAGCGCGCTGATCTTTAATAAGCTGCCTCCAGGATCTTAGCGGTGAAAAATCGACACCTGCATTTTCCCGTCATTTAAAAAGATACCTGAGCGGCAGATCATACTTATACCCTTCCGGAGTTTTTCGAGGATGTGTGAGGGGTTTCATCGGCGCTACGATATTTATTATCTACTGCTTATATAATTTTAACTTTGAAGCTATGTCTAGAATTTTTCTGACCTGGTCTGCTTCCTCGCCCTTGCAGTGCAGGAATTTCATTGTTTGGCGGTTTTGTCGACTGTGTGTGTGTCGGTAATCTTTTTTTGAGAATTTTTTGACTTATGTGCTGAGATTGTATAATTGCCTACTGTGCATTCTACACCTTACTGGTATTTTTTGAATAAACTCTATTCTATTCTATTTTATACACATGTATATATCAATTCTACAATCAAAGAAAGTAGAATGTATTACTATACTTGTTTGCCAATTTTCAATATTTTGCAACAAGAACGTTTTTTACATAAATTAGGAAAAGGTTAGATATACCACTACTTACCACACAATATAATAAGATGGTACGTAAACCGTAGAACCCCAGCAGTTACCGCTCGTATACGACGATGTGTATGACACAAGCTTGAAACAAGCTGGAATACCGACATCTCATGAGTTAACGACCACTATCATACATTCGAGAATTGGGCTAGGAAGTTCGATGAACCGCAGCGGTCTTTCTATTCACTCATAGGCAAGGTTGGGTATATAAATTGTAGCAAGCAAGTACAACACAAATATGAAAAGATGTTCAATATGAAAGTTTGTTTGCAAAACTGAACTTGCACAAACATCTTCTTTAATTTCCCCCTCACCTTCCCTCAGCTCTATTATTTTACCGTTTGAACGGTATAAAACATTCCCTTAGTTTATGCGGAAAGACATAAAACTTTAGTCGTTGTTGACTTAGAGTCTATCCAATATATTTATGTTTCTTAGGGTGCCAAGAAGAGCACCGGTTTGAGAATTCTTGCGTGTCTGCTCAATATCGGTGAATGCATCCATTTTGGCCTGTTTTGGATACCATGCTTTTAGATGTCGGTCTACTTTCACTGCTCGTTTTATTTTTTTGCCGATAAATGATTATTATTATTATACCATAGAGACCCAATTATTTTTGTGTTTGTAGCATTATTATTGAGTAGCAGGTGATAACTCAAATTTAGAAACATATCTTGGACAGTTATCTATTGATTCAAAATGTGTTTCCAATCTAATATGTCATACATTGCTGTAATGCGAACGAAGAATTAATGAGAGAGTTCAAGATGACCTCCGATAAACTATATATTTTTCGAAAATAAAACGTCATACTTTTAAGGTATTATAAAAAAACAAATATGGGTTTTGGAATAATCATATTGTGATAAATCATGATTTGAAAGGTCAAATTTCACTTCTCATGTATTCACCAGCATATAATTTGGCTAAATTCAAACGTAGCCTATAGCTTTTTTAAACTGCTTACTCCTTTTAGTATATAACGAAACCAACTGCAAAAAACATAAAATCCACAAACCAGTTGTTAATAAAATATATCTCTCTGATGGAGCACAGTTTACAGAAAATAAAGCTGTTTCCACAGTTATTACTTACTGTTTGGTGAAGAAAATAGATGATTTACTGCTCTCATGTGTTATATTTTATATTAAACGAAATGCGTGTCAAAGTAACGAATATTTTCATTATATTACCTTATAAACGATAGACCTTAGATGTATAAAGCGGGCGCTTTATTACAAAGTGACGTCACGCGCACAGTCGAACGAAAATGAAACTGCGTAGTATCACATCTATAATTCCTTATATCATAAAGAAACGCCAGGTCACGGCAGAGAACGGCAACGTCGCGTCGTGTCAAAATATGTTTATATGCATTTTGTATGCTAACGTTCACATTATATGGTACGTCATGGACAGTCATTGTCACCGATGGTCAAGAAAAGAATAGTCTCGAAATAAATATTTTGACGCGACATGCGGTGACGTTGCCTATCTATTTTGAAAATGTGAATGTGTCGACGTCAACGTGTTAATACAAAAATATACACAAATATATATATATAAATTCGTATGATGAGATGATTCAACGAGCAAGTGTTTCACTCGCTATCAGAGTCACTATACAGTACCATTTATACAGGTTGTGTTCCCAAAAATTAGGCATAGGTCTATAGAAACTAGTGTATCACGCGACATCCTGCCAACGTCGGTTGAGTGGGGCAGCCAATTATAGTGGGACTGCCGACTGGTGGGAGAAAACTAGCGTATCACGCGACAGCACTGCCAACGTCGGTTGAGTGGGGCAGCCAATTACCGTTCTTTCGTAAATGCTATGCCTAGCGTTCGGGGAAACGTACGGTATATACAGTATGGCAAACGGAAAATCTACCATTAATATTTATTCGCAAATATAAGCTATAGCATGAATAGAAAGCGCCATATAATTAAATACAAAAGGGCATTTCATTAAAGAATACTACAAAAAGGTATCATCATGCATAGGCAATATACAAGGCATTGTCGTTTGTCCATTAATTATTTTCGCATAATTGGCTTATTTCACCTATTGTCCTAAATTTTAATACGAAAAAATCCACCATTAATATTCGCCTATATAAATCGATTTCGACAATTATAAATTTATTACGTGCACCTATCTAAAAGCCAAGAACGTAGTAAGAAGGTGATTAACAATCTGTAGGATGAACATCTTTCGTACTGACTTTCCTTTTAGCGACTGCAGTTGGCTATTGTTTATTCAAAATTAATGCAATCATTATTATTTTTTTATTAACCTAGGTAGCCATGAAAAAAAAATATGCCATGAAGCATGGAATTCATAGCAGAATTTACGTGACGCTGGCGTTCCGTATAGTGCGAGTGGACTCATTTCAGTCTGTATAAATATACCAATATTTTTTTATTGAATGAAAGCGATTTATCTTTAGCGTAAATTTGTGATAAGTTCCTACAAAAAAAACATTCAGATTGATCAACGGAGATATCATTTTTAAATACTTCCACTGTGTATCTTCCCAAAAATACATATTGGGATGCATGACAAAAATGTTGAAAGTATCCGGCATGTTATAATAGAGATACTGGCTGAATTATTACACAGAGTGTCTCAAAGTTAGACCACCGAAGCAAGATCTTGCGTTAAGATATTAAGAAAGTATGTAGGTTAATTGTCTTGTTCCTTTTTTAGTTGGTAAAAATTACAAACAATGTCTTTTTGTTTAAATAGTTATGTAATATTATTGATTAATAATAACAAATTTTTGTTGTTGTTATTACTTTTATTTTTAGTAATAAATAGAAAATTAAAAACAAAACAATAAACAAGATAAACTACATATTTACTACTTTCGTGTTTAAGTGGTAGTGCTACTCTAGCGCAAGAAAAAATAGCCGCTTTTGTAGGTATATTTTTACAATATAGTAAATGAATAACAAAATCTCTTTAAAGCCCTTTATTGATATTCTGGGGATTATTCACAATAAAAAAAGAAATAAAAAATTGAAGCGTTAGAGGACATCACAGGAAACCTCTTCCGGCAGACAGGGTTGCATGGCCGGAAATATTTTGCACGCAGTTTTTCACTTAGCCATAAAAGCAAAAAAGAAATTCACTTTATATCAAATTATCTAGAGAAGTACATACGGAAATTACAAAATTCCGTTTTAAAACAAAATGGCGCACTTTGAAAACAAATTATCACTTCCCGGTACAAAGTTAGGTTAAAAATTGTTTATAACAAAAAAAGTTTCGAACTTATCGTAAAATCCGTATGTACTTAACTAGATAATGTTGTTCTGAAGCAGCATATAAAGTTTCAAGTAAATTGACGGAGATCAGTTGAAGTTATCTTTCCGTCCAGTTTCAAAAACGCGGTTTTCAGAAAACACGGTTTTCAGAAAACACGGTTTAAAGTATTGTGTAACTTTGATGTAAGGAATTTTTATATTTTAATGTAGTCAGCGGTGCCTCTTGTTTCTTTCTGTTTGAGTTTGAAGACAGACGGACCTGTGTTGCAGCATCAGTCAGCGATGGCTCTGAAAATATGATGCGCCGTGCGTCAGCCTTTGTGCAGAAATTATTGCAGTTTTGCAGTGTTGCGAACCCTTGTTCGCGGTATTCGTTAACGCGTCTGTTTTCGACCGTAGCTAGGATGGAACTCGATGAGACATACTCTCTCGCTTAGAGCTGATTTTGCATCTCTCTAGGCCCAAACATCTGTGTTATTTCACCAGCAAAGGCGCACTTAGACCATATAGACTATAGACCACCGAATTATGGGTAGTTTGTCGCCAGAACAGATGTACAGTTTCAAAAAAGTGTCACAAGTTTCAAATAAACAAGACAGAATAGCATCCACATGATACCCAAAATAAAACAAAAACGAATCTGACATATACACATTCCTAACATAACTAACATACCACTAACATAACACTACGGCCCTTGAAAGGCCGTAGTGTCTTTCAAAACAACCTATATATTCAAAATTAATAATAATATTAATGTCATTGTCATTTTGTCATTATTCCCTACTCTAACCGTCACTTTCACTAACGGATTGCGCGGGCAGAATACACAATTTTGATATAGGTCTTTTTATGCACCCACTCGCGGTTCGCACAGTCACTACCCTGCTGACGTTGTCTGGACCGGGATGAAGCTCCGCGACCCTGCCGAGATTCCACTTTAACGGTGGTGTACCGTCCTCCTTGATGAGTACGAGCACACCAGGTTTTAATAACTCCGGATGTCGCGCTTTCCATTTCAGTCGCGTTTGGAGTTCTGCTACATATTCCTTTGACCACCTGGCCCAAAAGACATCTTCTGCAACCGCTGAAACCTCACCAATCGATCTCTGGAACATCTTGCAGATTGGGTTCCGGGAATGTTGTCAAAGTCTCTCCGATCAGAAAGTGCGCGGGGGTCAGTGGAGAATTGTCGGAAGGGTCTTCAGATAAGGGATACAATGGACGGGAATTTAAGCAACACTCTATTTGCGATAATACAGTTGTGAATTCTTCGAATGTCAATATCGAATTGCCCATTACCCGCTTCAAATGATGTTTGACGGATTTAATGCCGGCCCCCAAAGACCGCCAAAATGCGGTGCTCTGGGCGGAATAAAATACCATGTTATACCCTCCCGACTTAACTCAACCTGAATCTCATTATTATTATTAACAAACTTACTCAACTCCGCGTTTGCACCTACAAAATTAGTGCCATTATCAGAATAGATAGTTGAACATTTTCCGCGTCTAGAAATAAAACGGCGCAGCGCCGCCAAAAACGCATTCGTGGTTAAGTCGCTTACCAACACAAAGTGCAACGTCTTGGTTGCGAGACAAACAAACAAACAAAGATATGCCTTATCGGTTTTAACAAATCTAGTTTTTCTATCGCGAATTGAAAATGTGCCCGCATAGTCCACTCGGCAGTTCAAAAATGCTCGGGCCGCCATGACACGAACCTTTGGCAGATCAGGCATTTGATAGTGAGGAGCGCTTGCTCGAAAACGAAAACATCTCGAGCATTGGTGCACTACCTTCTTTACTAAGTTTCGGGCCCCAACTATCCAAAATCTTTGTCGAATGCTAGCTAATGTAGCTTGAGGCCCCGCGTGTAACAAGCGCCCGTACTCTTGTACCACCAGCAACCGCGAGAATACGTCGTTCCCAGGCAAAACAATAGGGTGCTTTTGCGAGAAATCGCAGTCCGATCTCTTCAACCTTCCTCCAACCCGTATTAATCCATTATCGCGAATATCGGAGCAAGTGTAGACAATCTACTAGAAGGTTTTACGCATCCACCCTTGCGTATATCGCCGATTTCCAGTGAAAAATAGCATCTTTGTGACATACCTGCCAACACCTCCAAATTAACGAGCCCCCATTGAAAGGGGTATGAGGCAAGTCGTCAGTGATTCGGGGAATGACGAACAGAGAGACCCTTGTCTTGAAGCTGCTCGTTCTTGACCGTATTTCCGCTTGACACATATGATTTGTGGCTGATGATCCCTTATTGATCCCACAAACCGCCATACTGATGCGCGTCCTAGACAATTTAAGTTTTTTACAAAGGGCTTCTGTAATAAAACACGATTGAGAGCCAGAATCCAGCAGTGCTTTGCATTGATGCAACCTCCCGAACTTGTCCTTTATTTGGACGACCGCCGTTGATAATAGTACCTGAGAACATGTGCTACCGGCTGACATATTACTGGACGTGCGGTCTGGTTGGGACTTGGATGAGTCCGGGTTCACAGGCGGAGTGCTTTGTCGCCCATTTCCGTTACCTGGTTCGTAATTCCTGTGTAACAGAGCATGGTGATTACCTCCGCATTTACGACATTCCCCGGAATTGCAATTCTTTGCTTAATGAAATTATCGTAAGCAATTTATGCACACTTGAAGCCGTTTTACCTCCTGCCACTTGGCTTACATTTCGCGCCATGCGAATCCGTGACCGCATGAACCCTTGTTTGCGGTGTTGCCTTAGCATCAATTCGGGGTTTCTCCACTACACTAAGTTTCTCCAGCAAGCGGCATTTAGTTTTTAGAAATTCCGCGAGCTGTTCAAAAGTCGGCACCTCGTTGCCACACTTCATCTCCCATTCCCTTCTGGATATGGGATCCAGTTTCTCCGTTATTATCGCTATGATCAGCGCATTCCACTCCCCTGTGGGCTGGCCCAACACCTCCAAGGCGCGTAAATGCTTAGACGTGTTATCCCAAAGGGAGCGCAAACCAGAAAAGGTTTCTTTTGTCAAAGAAGGCAAGTGCAACAAAGCCTTTGCATGATTACTTATTAATAAAGCCTTGTTTTCGAATCGTTCGGTCAACAATTCCCAAGCAGTTTTGTTATCTGCCGAAATTTCCAATGCGTTTATGACTTGTGCGGCATCGCCCTTGAGTAACAGTCTCAAGTAATGGAATTTTTGAATAGATGTTACACTGTTGGTATCATGTATTATTGAATTGAATGCATCGCGGAAAAACAGCCACTGATCTAATGATCCATCAAACGTTGGCAAATTCAACGTCGGCAACTTAATCTGTGACAAATGCGCTACCCGCGATGGGCAACTGTGCCTTTCCGACACACTGGAAGCAACTGGAATGGGTTCGCGCTTGGCAAGAATACGCCTGGCAGCACTCGTTAAACCGAAAAATTCCTTTTCAAAGGAATCGCGATGCGTTGACTGATCGCCAGCATTATTAGGATCGTCCGCGCATTCAATCTTAAACTGAACCTCTTCAAACTCGTCAATTAGTTCCTCTACTTTGCCTAATCGAGATTCAAGTTGATCATAATCAGGATGTTCCCCGTTCAACTCGTCAATGAATGTAGCGAAACGCGTTAGTTTACCCTTAATTACGCTCCGTTTACTGGTCAAGGTTTTCATATCGCCCATGTTGACAATATTTTACACAAAACAATAGCAAGATTAGCAAATAGAGTGTACCTTTGGTAATTTAGTTGGATAGGAAAGCGCGCACTTACCTGTTGTGTTGATGGAGATTGAAGCAGCTGCCACAATGAGCTCCTCGTTGATTCCCTGCGTTGATCTAGCTTCACCTGCAGATCCGTTGAACTTGATGAGTGCAAGGGTGCACCGCGTTGATCTGGCTTCAATTGCAGATCCCTGGAATTTGGTGAGTGCAAGGTGCACTGCGTTGATCTGGCTTCAAATGCAGATCCTATGAACTTGGTGAGTGCAAGGTGCACTGCGTTGACCTAGCTTCAAATGCAGATCCAAATAACTTTGATGAGCGCACTACACGTACACTGCGTTCGCAAAGGCGTCGTGGTAACTTCACTTAAATCCGGCTCGACTGACCATATGTTGCGAACCCTTGTTCGCGGTATTCTTGATGGTAACAGAACTGTTCATAATATAAGGCACTAGAAGGATTGAACGAATACACCAGCACTTTCCTTACTAGCTACTTTATTGTGGAGACCATTTATAAGTAAAAAAGTTGTTACTTATTATTTAAGTGAATGCGCGCCTTTGCCGTATACAGTATTTTTAGGACGCGTGTCGTTAACGCGTCTGTTTTCGACCGTAGCTAGGATTGAACTCGATGAGACATACTCTCTCGCTTGGTACCTGATTTTGCATCTTTCAGGCCCAAACATCTGTGTTATTTCACCAGCAAAGGCGCACTTAGACCATATAGACCATAGACCACCCAATTATGGGTAGTCTGTCGCCAGAACAGACGTACAGTTTGACCAAAAGTGTCACAAGTTTCAAATATACAAGACAGAATAGCATCCACATGATACCCAAAATAAAACAAAAACGAATCTGACATATACACATTCCTAACATGCCCGATGCTCATACACAATACCTCCATAATCTTTATAAGGCTGGATAATGCACAATTACTTTGCTACTTGAAAGTGAAAATGAATCACCATGTGGACACTTCTCGTGCTGCGGCATTTCATCCGTCAGAATGTATTGAGCAGTGCCGACCAGATCTATTTTCTTCATTTTATCAATTGAATCATGATTACAACGAATGTCCAGTCCATAATAAATTCAAAGCTCATTTCAATGCTTCTTGGTTAACTGCCCTAACTGGTCTTTATCAAATGGCGAGGACGAGTGCCATTAGTTTTTACACGTGATCTATCTTTTTCTTAGTTCCTTTTCTTATTCCAAAATTTGTAAACGTTGCAGTATGTCGATATTATGAGAATATCAACAACATTTGTCCAGCTGGTAAGCGCCACCAATCATACAGAGAAGAACAGCTATGTTTTCTCCATCGTCCGAGAGAGTTACACCATTATTTTTGTACTATTTTCAATTGTCTTGTAGCCCTTTCTTCTTCGGCTGCTTTCTGCATGCTTTGTTGACAAACTGCTTTTGTTGCGATAAAAATGGTGCGAACACCTTTATCGTAAAATGAGTGAAAAATCTGACGAGGAAGGTCTGTCTGCACCTATTCTTATGCGCATGGCAAGGATACTTCCGCTATTCATTTCATATCCTTTTTGAACAAATGGGTAACTGGGAATGATAGTTTGTTCAAAATTCTGTCAAGAAACTACGATTTCAAATTCTAAGTCACGGTAGCCATCTTCGGCCAATTTGGCATTTGATTTGCACGGTTTATGCACTACAACTTGGGAAATAGCAGACAACACAGCAATAAAGTTCAAACGATGATAATTAAACGTCATCCGCTTCAACGGTGTAATAATCTTCAACCGACATTACTTTTTTGCAGGTGTGGTAGAGGCGACTCTAGTTCCAAACGATTCAATGCCTGTCATATTAGTTCTATTTGAAAATCTACAGCTTCCTTTCGATCACGATATACTCCGGGAATGTCATTAATTATTTCTGCTATTTTTTACCAACTAATCAAGAACAACACACTTGCCATCAGACAGCTATAACATTGTGCGGTTAGCGTCAGTTCAACGAACGTACCGAGGATATTTCCACAAAATCTTTGTGATTTATATTATTTTATGTTATATTTCACACCATGGGTGTAATTCCTCCAAATAAGTTAAGAGCCTAGGCTGCAAAAATCTCCTTTTCTTAATTTTTCAAAAAATCTAGAGTGGCATTACCCCTGAATTCCTTCCAATATTTCAGAACATCTCTTAAAAAGAGCATATTTTTCAAAAGTCAATTTCGTAATTTTGATAACCCACGGTATATTCAAAGACGAAGGAGATTATAATTTCGTATTTAATACATTCTTAAATTTCTAAATACCTTTTACGGGTGATATTTTGCCTACCTTTAAATAAAGGCAAAATACAACGATGAAAAAGATTATAAATTCGTACTTAATGCCCTCTAATAGTTGTAAATAAGTACTTTCTTCAAATAATATTTTTGCATAGCTTATAAATAAAAGGTACGTTGCTTTTAAGCGTTTTTCATAGTTTTGGAGAATAAACTAAAAAGTTATTAATATAGAAAATTTCCCATTAGTGTAAACTATAAGGACTTAATAATTAAGAAAATAAATTTTTTTGAAAAGAAATATCCTCAATCTTCAATGCGGCGATGTTACAATGTGGCTACAATTTGATAAGTTACTGAACCAAATTTAAAAAATTTCAACAGATATGTGTTGTTAAAGCTAAAAGCAACATCGTTAAAGAAATCAGAAAATATTCTGTCAGATTTTACGTGTGTGCCACACTTAGGGTTAATTAAGTGGTAGGTTACTATTTATTTTCTGCGTTTAAGTGGTTTTATTTGAACACGGTTCCTATTAGTTTATTGTTGTGCCTCGAGGGTATGTAAAAGAGAAATGATTTCATTATTTTAATCTTATTCCTTGCCTGTGTTCGAAACTATGACATCGTAGACATACGCTATTTGTAAGTTATTATTATACTTTGATAATTTTGTCTAGGTTTTTTTTGTAATTCTACCTGTGTGGCGATGTGTACATAACTACTTCAAGATAACAAAAACTTAAAATAAAAATATGCACGTGCCATCACAGACACTTCATCTAGTTAAACTATTTACGTAAAATTGTTTCAAGCCCTATGAATACAATAGAACCGGTATTAACCCGGGATTTCAATGTTTTAAGTGCCAGCGGTTGAAAATAAATACTTATTTTTTATTGTTATAAACTAGAATATATAATATATTAATATATTATAATATTATTTGCACCAATGCAAATAGAGACCATGTAATCCGTTTACAATAATTTCATGAAGTTAGTAACACCGGTTATTACCATAAAACATTATTTCACAATAATAAAAAACAATACCGTTGTACAAAAAAAGGAAAATAGCAAAATGGGTAGCAACAAATTTTATCGTCGACTGTCGCGATGCGTCAGTGAATGATACGAATAAATGTAAAGTAATAAATTTCTTGACGTAGCGTGTTTTGATAAATGCCACGCCAATACCTGCCTGGCGTGATTATTTTCCACCAATAATAAGTTATCCAGTGAAGCTATAGTTCGACTTAAATCTACTAAAATCTTGACCTATATTGAGTACTTGCGGAGGTTGCTTTTATCTACATATTTATGTATACCATAACACCCGGTTCATTACAGGAACATCTAGCTTATGAGTAGAGTGTGCATTCTAAGCATTTTGCTTGGACAGTTTTAATAGTTGCTTTCCTTTTGCAAACAAAGTGAGTTGAAATGAATTGATCGGATTCGCTCAGCTCAGGTTAATCTCAGTTCGATTTAGTGAGTAATAAGGGTTCAAAAGGAACAGCAATCTGTTGCTCAACTCACTCAAATGTCAAATGTGCTGTTGACATACCTAACCCAAATAGCAATTTTATAAATTCGCTTGTTACGAATGGCATTCTTGGAAGAAATTCTAGAAGAGAACAATTATTTAGGCAAATGTTTGGTTGACGGACTTTCATTTTGTATTGCAATAATAAAAAGAATTACTTATCAAAAGTTTTATTTAAAAAACAGGCAAAATTTAAGTACAAGTTCAGTTTTATTATATACCTATTTACTAAAAATATCAAAAGAACACTTGCGACTCTGTCACACTCGTAGAACAACTTGGTGTTGTCTCCTGTACATTTCCTAAAATAGATGCATAACCTACATTTCCGGCTGCATTTTGGTTCACCAATGAAACATCAATGGAGTGAGGACTACAATTAAGTGGGGTGTCACCAAGCAAAGCATCCAGTTGATCAAAAAATTACAAACGAGTTGGTCCACGGCCAGTTTTTTTCTTGTTATCTTTTGTCGCCTTGTATGTTCTTAGTAAGTTTTCGAATTTATTTTTTCAAGAAACTTCCGAATGCTGCAAAAATTTTCAATGTATTTATCATAAGTAAGAGATTTGTTTATTCTCACCTGTTTGGAACCCAAACATTTTCATCGACCTCTACAAAAAAGAAAAACACAAATTATATACATATTAGTTGAAAAAGAATGTTATCAAAACATACCTGTGTCCAAAAGCAGTACTTCTCCGGCATCATTTATTATCATTACCTAGTCTTATTTTGTCCATCACAGCTTGTACATGTTGTTTAATGTTTGAATCACCGTTTAAGTAAACTTTTGAATAGATCACAGATGAGAACAAAGTGAAACAAACAATCATAACCTCGCTTCTCGTAGACGCCGTAGGCGCAGTTTGACATATTTCGTTTAACCCCCACCAATGATTTCACAAGTGAGATAATTCTCAGTTATGCTTATGTGTATCTGCTCTGGAGGTAGTGCTGCATCGGCAAGGGGGAAGGTAAAAATCTCAGTTCAATTTATCTGCGCAAAAGCAAAAGGAACGTGTACTTACGTGAGCCGAACTAAACTGAGCAAATATTTCTGAGATTTTATGCAAAAGGAAAGCAACTAATGTAAGCATAAATTCAGAAAAAATAAAGCGTTCGTGCTATTATTATTTTCCTTTTTTTACCCGGATTTTGCAGATAAGTGCTTTTGCTTGTCACATCCGTCCTTGTTTTAACATTTTACGGATTGTTTGTGGTGTTTATACCCGTTTTTTGCGGGTTAGTGCGACGGATGACAAAAACAAAAACAAACCGAACAGCCGATCTCTGCTGTGTATACGCCGAGTGGCTGGCATCAGGCTAAGCATTGTGATTGGTTTATTTCTAGATGTCGTAGGTCTACGCATTTGCGTCTCAAAAATCGAAACAATCGCTCAAAATCGCCTCTAATGCATTGTGATATACCGGCTATAAACGTGCTCACAACACAAGAGTTTTTCGACTTTGTAGTGTATTTGAAATGCTAAATTTCAAAAAAAAATCTCAGTTCAATTTATCTGCGCAAAAGCAAAAGGAACGTGTACTTACGTGAGCCGAACTAAACTGAGCAAATATTTCTGAGATTTTATGCAAAAGGAAAGCAACTAATGTAAGCATAAATTCAGAAAAAATAAAGCGTTCGTGCTATTATTATTTTCCTTTTTTTACCCGGATTTTGCAGATAAGTGCTTTTGCTTGTCACATCCGTCCTTGTTTTAACATTTTACGGATTGTTTGTGGTGTTTATACCCGTTTTTTGCGGGTTAGTGCGACGGATGACAAAAACAAAAACAAACCGAACAGTCGATCTCTGCTGTTTATACGCCGAGTGGCTGGCATCAGGCTAAGCATTGTGATTGGTTTATTTCTAGATGTCGTAGGTCTACGCATTTGCGTCTCAAAAATCGAAACAATCGCTCAAAATCGCCTCTAATGCATTGTGATATACCGGCTATAAACGTGCTCACAACACAAGAGTTTTTCGACTTTGTAGTGTATTTGAAATGCTAAATTTTAAGGATAAATGGCTATCTGCTACATTGATAAAAAATCCCGAATGCTTTTTAGTTGAATTAAGTCCGTCAGAAGCAAACAGTGTTAAGTTACATTGAAATATTATATATTTAACATAGTATACCTCTGAGGTTAATATATTTTGTTTTTAAATAAAATATATAGTGTTTACGTATTGTGTATAGCTTATTTCTATTGTTAAGTATCAATTTCTTCAGTTATACATACCAATATTTTGGATGATGTGAGTGTGTGTGCTAATAAATCCATATATATATATATATATATATATATATATATATATATATATATATGTATATACAAAAATAATACATGGTATACGTATTCTTAAAATTCTTTTTGGTGTGCTTTTTTCTCATTGTTTGTGCATATTTTAAGCGCTTATTTTCCAAAAATAAATATTTATAATTCCGCACTCTACTTATGAATGAATTATGACTTTTTGTTTAGTATCGCAGTTGAAGCACAACTGGTTTGCTGACGATACTGTCGCTTTTACAACTAAGAAAAGTAAAGTACAGATACATGAGCGAGTTATAGATTTCAGTCGGGTTTTCGGCTCGGGTTTAGCTGTACCACCGCATTGATGAACATTGTTGATGACATTATTAGAGCTTCAGACGAGGGTAGGGCAACACTTCTTTGCTTGGTGGACTACTACAAGGCGTTTGACAAAATAAACCATACATTGTTGTCTGCCACATTACATTATTTGGCCTTGCGGGGAGGGGTGGTTGCTTTATTGACCGATTTTTTATGTTTCCGAGAGTAAAGGGTTGTAATTGATGGAAGTCACTCGGATTCAATGGGAACCACCATGGGCTGCCCTCAGGGCTGGGTGCTCTCCCCCTTATTGTTAGTATCTACATTAGCTATTTTTAAAATAAAATATAATCCTTAAAAATAAAATCCAGTACAAAATTCATGTTTGCGATTGATGTTTGGGCTGAGGCGACGCGATCATGTAACCAATGGCGGAAGCCGATTGGTTAAACATGAATGCGCGGCGTCTGGTAGATACATGTCACGCTCCTTTTCCGCAAGATGATTGATTGTATTTGAAAAATCGGCCTATCTAATTTGAAAAATCTCATTACGATCAGATGTGCACTGCACACGCTTAATGTTAGATTTAAGGTTACCTTGACTCCACCTATGCATAGAAACGAATTCTTTAAAAACATTGTGTTTTGGCTAGGGTGGGGTCGTGCACACCTGAGCGTTACTTTAGGGCGTGGGTTGGAGAGTTTGGGGCGCGGGGCGAACTTGGTTTGATTTGATTTTGGTTGGGGAGGTGGGCGGGGGAGAGAGGGCAGCTTGGTGGACGCAGCTTTGTTTGAAGATCATGTATGGCTGAGAGTGCTGCGCCTGCGATTTGTACCCGGACTATTGGATATCTTTTTGTTCTGTTCTTTTCGTGCTGGAGAATAAAAGTGTTATTTGTCGGCTGGAATTTGTTTATGTTTCTGGATGGATAAAATGGAAAAATGGTGTTGGTCAATTTTTTCGCGAAAAATTAAAAATTACTTTCATTATAGGTAGGCTTACCATACATGACCGGGACAGTCCCGGTTTGGGACATTGGTCCCGGTGTCCCGGCCGGTTTGGTATTATGTCCCGGCTAAAATTCTTTACTGGAATTTATATCAGTAACAAATCACTCAGATCAAAAGATTGATTGATTATTGTCATGCTAGTGAATCAGGTATTATTTTTGATCGGTAGAACACATCTAGCTTTGAAACTTGCAAATGGTAGAATTTTGGAAATCTATAACGCCCTCGAGTCATGTCTTCTTTGCGAAGAAAAATGCTTTCATTTTACTATTTTTCGATACTTATTGAGAGATAAACAAAATAATGATGATTTAGGGGTAACAACTCCGTTGCTAACAGGTAACAGAGCGACTAGCTGATTAGTATTGTAATAATATTAAGATTGCTGAATATCGTTTATAACGTTTTAAAAATTACCGAACGACGATATTCCATATACATATATATTCCACCTCGAAATGTAGAGTACCTATCTCAATTAGTTACTTACTGTTTCCCGTTCTGTAGCAAACAACTTTAAATCACAATAATTTGCATATTATACTTTCTATGCAAGCTTTCAGATATACTACGAAAAACGCTACAGAAAAATTGTTATAACTTTTACAACAATTAAATGTATAGGAAATGGAAAAACAATTGTTCCATATGTTTGCTTCATATGACAAATTCGTAGTAATTACCTACGAATTGTATTTGCTCCTACGAATCGTTGTATTTACTCATTTACGTTGAAAAATTTTCTTTGTGGCATACAACCCCTAAATCACAGTATATTTGTCTACTACTTATTTGAGTATTGCGGTACAAATTACATATCTTTACAACAGAAAAATGTTTATAACTTTTACAGAAACTGTTTAAATCCTTTTCTCT
This sequence comes from Melinopterus prodromus, assembly GCA_964023965.1. Classification (NCBI taxonomy): domain Eukaryota; kingdom Metazoa; phylum Arthropoda; class Insecta; order Coleoptera; family Scarabaeidae; genus Melinopterus; species Melinopterus prodromus. The sequence goes on along the minus strand of OZ030391.1, from coordinate 29,807,542 downwards.
TAGGCCAAATTGTAGGTAATTGATTGGGATTATACTTTAAATGATTACATTAAAAGCTGAAACGTCTCCACATTACGATTTTATGACACCAAGCGGAGGGAGTTGATATTTTGGTTGGCTGAGATAACACCATGTTTATAACTTTTTCAAAAATGATTATATAACTTTCCACCATTTACTAAATTATAGGTAATTAGATGTGGTATTCCTAATTATGAATGCAAAATGTTTTGCTCTGAGGTGAAGAACCCTAAATAACGATATTGTATGTATTTTGTGTGGCTTCAACTGAACATAACTTTGTTCTGCTTTAGTTAAATGTTGTAACTTTTCTAAATGTTGTTCCATTATTTTCTGTCATGCGTTAAATTAAAGATCATTAATGGGGGTTAAATTTTTTGGTAGTCGATTTCGGAACATTCTGTAAATACATGCTATGATTGTTACCATACACAATTTAATAATCTAACAAAACTGAATATTGATAAAAAAACAAATGTCAATTTTTTAGGTGTAAAGGTTCCAGTGCTTTAAATTAGCAAGGTTTTCTAAAAATAATTATTAAAATATGAGTATTTCCAATGGCTTCCGAGATGACGCACTATTTCTGTCTTATTTAACTCCAATAGTAACAGCAATATTGTTCTGCAAAATAAAATTTGTGGAATGCTTCATTTGTTTTCTTATATTTGATTAACGAAGATATTATAATATTAAATGTACATTCAGCGAAAAATACGAGAGTTTCAATGAATAATTACACTTATTCCAGTTTTTCTTTTGTCACAAAATGTTATATGGACATTTCAAAGCACTTTTTGTTTGTAGATGCACCGGGAACGTCTCCATCACGTCTTAGATTTGCGTTACGCAGACTTCTAGGTTTGGAACCTATGAAAACAAAATTGAAACGATTTCTCACATCTCTTGTGACAATATCAGTGTCACCATCAGGTCTTATCTGTGCACAGTAATTTTTGCTGTTTTGTGTTGAGATATATACAGTATTTGGTATTCAAATTGACTTTTGTGGGAACATCCCAATTGTTGATAATTTTGGTATATCTGATGTTCGGATTATATAAAAGACGAAATACATAAGAAAACACTTGAGAAGCAGAAAACAAAGGACACAAAAAAATTAAAGACTATAAAAAGCCACCACAGAGCGTAGATGGGTTGTTGACTTATTTTCAAAAGTAGGTAATTCTTCTCCCGGTTTGAAATTTTATAATTATGGTAAGCCTAATTATAGGTATAGTTAGGTCCATTGGGTCCACTGTATAGGGGAGACCTGGGCAGATTGGGACACGGGCACATTGGGACAGTTTAAATTCACCGCCAATGCCTGGTTATAAAATACCCATTCACACAGAACACGCTTTAGAGAATGTAAACAATTTCCTCAAAGTTTTATGCGCAAAATATAACAGTTATATGTGAAATTATTGGTGTTTGGATATCCAAGTAAGTATTTTCTACGTCTGTTTGCAAGGATCTACACAATTTTGCAGATTATTATGTAATGATATGTATATTCATACAAGTGCACATACATTCTTCATACACTACTGCTAGTAACGACTACCCAACCATAACCTACAATTTTCTAGGTTTTTCATTCATAAAACTTATGTTTGGACACATTGGGACACGTCGACTGGGGAAGTTTGGGACAGGGAAATAAGGGAAAACATTCCATAAGAAGTTTTGTGTTTCACTAATTCTATATATTTCAGACTTCAACTTTCGGAATCTGTTTATCTGTTCAGGTTCCCTACCATATAGTGTTGGCCGCAGCCCCGGGACCTCTATAACGTATATTTCCCCATCGTGTCCAGATTTATACATAGCTGGGGGGGGGGTGAGAGAGGGTCGAAGGAGTGTGGGGGGAGATGAGAAAGGGGGAGGTCGCGTTGGGTGCGACATAGTAAGGGGAAGGTTTCGGGGAGGGGGATCGAGGTGTGTGGTCGAGAGGGTCGATTAGGGTAAGGGGGGGGGGGGCTGGTTGGGGGTCTGAAACAAGTTTGCACTTCGATATAGTAAATTTAAAAACATTGTTACACTGGTTATGAAGAAATTCTTCAAAAATTATGGGAGACATAAATAACACACTTTGACTTTCACAATGTTATCACACAACCAAGTAATGTTTGACTATATGTACATTGGTTTTTGTTCATAAAATATGACGCTCTATAACGCTTTCAAATAGGTATTCGGCACGTGCAACGCCATAATTATGTAAAAATATATACAGGGTTAGTCAAAATTCCTGGAACACCGAAATAATTCTCGAACTGTAACAAATTTAAAAACACATTTTTTTGCAGTAAACAAGCCATTCTTTAAATATATTTTGGTGTTCATTTTATTATGGAAGTTTGGTAACCTTTTGTTGTTTAAAATAGAACATCATAGTTATTTTACATTTTTTATTCTAAGATTAATTAAAAGTTTTTTTTATAGAAATCATGTTTTTATAAAATGAATCATTTTTGAATTTTAAGCTATTAACCAAAAATAGTCAAAATTACTAGAACACCTAAATATTCCTCCAACCGCAAAAAATCAATTTTTTTTCAAATAAACGTTTTTTCGGTTTATGCTACCTCTTGTTCATATATTTTTAATATACATACATCATTTTATTATGGAAATTTGCAAACTTTTTGTTCTAACAGAATACTCTGGATATTTAACATTTTTTTAATTCTAAGAATTTGATGTAGGAATTATGTTTTTTATAAAATGCATTATTTTTTAGTTATAAGCAATTAACCAAAACCCATGAACTTTTACTTTAATCAAACCGATAAAAAAGTAAAAATCCAAGAGAAAATAGAAAAAAAAGAATTATTTTAAATGTTCAATCTGTCATATCAAAATAAATGTTTATGTATGTAGGAGTATATCCTAAATTTGAAGTTCAAGAGTATTGATTAATTGCTCATAACTCAAAAATCATGCATTCCATAAAAAGTATTCCTATACAAAATAGTTACAATTAATCTTAGAATTTCAAAACGAAAAAAACTGCTTGGTGTTCTATTTGATAAAACTAAAGGCTACCAAGTTTTCAATTAAATACATGATTTTTGCTTTAGTTTAAAAATCTGATATTTGTATCGCAAATTTTAAACAGCCTGTAGGATTTAGTAATGAACTTAGTTTGCCATTAGTTTGCCCATATTGAAGGTATATACTAAACATGAGACTGATAGCTTCAATAATCAATTATTCAATTCATGAATTATTAGTTTCAATTCAATTATCAGTGTATAGACCGGGTTAAATGTACAAATTCAAACTTATTACCCTTACTAACAACTTATTTTGAAAAATAAAATGTTAAAATCTGCCCCAATGTGCCCCGGTCTGCCATAAATAACATGACGTGCAAATAGTTCTTCCTGTTGTTTATTAAATGTTGCTGTTCTACCAAGACGAGGTATAGGAAACAATACTGCAAGAGCAACTATTTATTGCATGTGAATTAGCTGACAGTTTATGATAACATATAACACTTTATGACATGTTTTACCTCAGTAAAACGGATTATTTATTTGTATTTTGTTCAGTGACGCTTTTTAGATGTACTAGGTATGTATATTGGATTGGACGACTAGTTTTGTTGGATTTTTTTATATAACGTGTTATTGTTATTACGAGTAGTAAGTAAAGATGGACTATGCTTTGCTAAGACTTGTTTATCGTTCGCAACCGTCGACAAACACTTTTATATTTCTTTCCATAAATTTAAATATATTAGTTGCCATATCAACATCACATCTGTTTACAATAGTTGCGCATTTTCAGCATATAAAAATCCTTTTTTCTGAAATATGTTCTGGTCGTGCATACTCTTTTGTATAATTTCATTCATTCAATTTTTAAGAAACTTAAATATGTACATACATAGGTATACAATCTTAAAAAATCTCAAGTCATCACCTAATCGCACGTATTATTAAGATAAAATAGGATCACATGTATACCAGTTTATGACGACAATCTAGTTTCATTACCGATGATAACCAACTGTGTAGACCCCTCTCTCGAAACTGGAGCGCCATTGAGGTTTCCTCATGCACGTCTCTCCTACGGGCTAAAAATAGATTGGAATTTACCGCCTGTTTGATTGTTACGAGTAAATTGACTCCAGCATGTGGTCAGACTGCTTGATAGCAAATTAGATGGCTCTCCGGATATTAATCCTCGTTTGCCGACTAAGTTTTATAAACATGTTTGTGAATACCAGCACCAGAGAATATATTATCCCTACTGTATGTGATGCGATACAAACTTATATACACTCAGATATTACATAACACATAACTTCTGTAGGTCAGCTGATTGCTTGTGCGTGTGAAGTCCGCGAACTAGCAGTAACGTACGATTTAGCGAATATATTCATAAACGAAGCGATGCCAGCACTTCTCACGTCAAACTTGTACTATTTATGTGAACAGCAAATTTTGTAAGCTATATGTGACAGTTGAAAAGTATGTAGTACGAGCATTTTCAGAATTAAATGAAGCGTATTTTTACCAGAAAAAAAGAGTTGACACGTTATTGTACAATTGTTTGCATCTTTTTGACAGTTTGCTAGCTACATAAATATGTTGGAAAATGTCATTTCCTAAAACTACGTATATTTTTATTTTATTTCAAGATTTTGCTTATTTCAAGAGCAAATCTTCTGATCTGACATATTTTACTTAGGATAATATGTGTGAAATGTATATACATATGTCCACATGAGGGTATATCGTATAAATTGTAATTTTCTACGTAAATTCATGGTGTTTCAGATGCTTTAAATATATTACTAACGCAATATACTTAGTTTTAGTATTCAGAGAATACGGATCAACGTGGTAAACTATATGGTGCCCAATTGCACACATAAAACAAAAAAAAAACCGTGATAACTATTTTTAGATAGCCAAATATTAACACAAATATGATGGTATTTACAAGGGCTATGTACACTCGCTATGTCCATCAAGTTTAAGTGTTTACCCATTGAAATGTAGCGTTCGTATCTATTCCATACTTACGTCTGAGTGCTATGTAAACAGAACAGTTTGATGAGAACATTTTCCGCAATTCATAATAAATAGTTCAAGGTTTTCCCTAAATAAATATCCATTTTTATCTATTAATACATATGTTTAAATAAAAAAAAACTTACTATAAAATCGAATTTATTAAAAATATACATGTATTATACGGTTCTTGTGAAATTACCAACTGAGATTGTAGGTTCATAATACTAGCAAAATTAAAAATAACCCGTCTCGTGGCAAGATTTCTAATTTAGAGACATGTATTGAGCAATGGTCTGCCTCTGCGTCTTTTCTCACAGAATGTTTCAATATAATTAAACTAGTAATAGGTATGTACATTTTTTACGCAGAAACAAAACATTTCGAATTATGTTATAGTGCGCATAAGTTATTGACCCTTGAAGAATTCGTATGTGGATGAGAAGTCCTTGTCGGCATAACCTTGAGTCATCATAAGTCTGTAAATCTGGTGTACGAGCGCTGTGACTGGGATAGGAGCTCCACATGATAAAGCCGTGCTTTGAGCCAATGCTAAATCCTTAGCGGTCAGTTTGGTCATGAATCCACCTTTGTATCCATTGGCTGCTGGTACATTTGGCATTAATCCAGGTACGGGATTGTAGGTTTCTGAGGACCAGCATCTTCCTGTTGAAGAGTTGATGATTGAAGTTAAAATTTTTGGGTCGAGTCCCATTTTGATGCCTAAGTTCATAGCTTCACACACCGCGGTCATGCTGGCTGCTAGGAGGAGATTGTTGCAAATTTTAGCAATTTGACCAGCTCCAGGGGTACCGCAGTGCACTACCCTTGCGCCAGCCTTTAACAAAGTTGGTTCCACGTAATCGACGTCGGCTTTGTCGCCACCAACCATGAATGTTAATGTGCCAGCTTGGGCACCAGTCACACCACCAGATACTGGAGCGTCCAAAAACCTGAATCCGTTATCCTTTGCAGTTTTGTATAATTCTTGCGCCAGAGCTGGTTCGACGGTGGAACAGTCTACATACAGGGCGTTCTTGTCGATTCCTTCGATAATACCGTTCTTTCCTTTAACGGTATCTCTGACAATGCCTCCATCGGGGAGCATGGTGATTACCACCTTTGAATCTTTGGCAGCATCCTTCGGGGTCTCGCAAACAGTTGCACCTTGCACATTCTTCGCAGCGTCTGGTATAATGTCGTATACTTTCACGCTCAATCCTTTCTGGAGCATGTTGTTTGCCATACGGGATCCCATATTTCCGAGACCAATGAAACCAACGTCTGTGGACTTATTACGTTCTACGGAAGTAATAACAATAAATAATTAATAAGTGTTGTATAAATGATTTGTAAATAATGCTTACGTTGGAGAACATTTGCCCTCAAATTTAGTAAAACGACGGTTCTGCGTAACATGTTTGTATCTGGTGCGTGCACTAGTTAAGTTGAAAGTTACCTTGTTCCCGGTCAGCGTCGCAAGCAAAACTGAGCGCCGATTCGTCGCGTTTTGTAGGTGCGTTTGTTGCCACGCGGTGAACGTGCTCGACGCCCGGTATTCAATTTAGCCGCTGACCTTGCTGTCTTTTGTGTTTTTCACTGCGCGTTCGGCTGCATCAGTAACTTGGCTGTGTGCACACGCATAAATCATATAATACCGAGATTACTATACAATGATTAATTAAAGTCACTATCAAATGGTTTTAAAGGATTTATTCGGCTAGTGAATGGAGTAGCCATGTGACGTAGAATGCGCATTCGTCCAGAATTAACCGCAGAGAATATAGCCAGACAACTCTATACGCTATACCAGGGCTTCTCAACCATTCATTCAAATGTCGACCATATGACAACTGATTCTGGCACGCTTTTCGGTAGAATCTGAAAGCTGGACATAATCTGAACGTGAATTGAGTCCAGTTTCTCAGAAAATCAGTTACAAAACTCATCAAAATGTAAAACGCCTTTTCTTTGGTTTTTATTTTCTTAAAAACTTTTTGTGGTAGTTACCACTATTAATTCGTATCTTTGACAGCCAGTAGCTACCCTTGAGTATATTTTTTACTTTATAATACGTAGTATGTATTGTAATGGTGCCAAAAAAAAAAAAAAACAATTTGAGATTTTTGCGGAAAAAATATGTCTTTTTGGGTCCTATGAACATTTTTGACCAAGGTACAAAAAAAGTCTCTGTTTGTGTGTATGTGTGTACCCCCGTTCTTTTTGTGGCTACGATTCCGGAGAAACTACTAAAGGTATCGGGCCGAACCTTCATATTTAGAAGTTTCATAACCAAACTTAGAGCTGAAAAGCTTTCTATTGAAAAGGGTCCAAAGGAACTGGAGGTTTAGTCTTAGCATTTTAGAAAGATTTTGCAAATAAGCCGTCATTTCTGGAATTTCGTCGAAATAGTTAAATAATAAATTAAAGTAGAGGAAATTCTGAATAATTTATAACTATGACATTTTTTGATAATATTAATAGTTTAGCTGCATGAGCATATTCTATTTTATCGACATCGCTCGTTAAAACTTGTTAGCCAGGATTTGTCAGATATTGTGATTCTAATGACAGTAGTACTATCAATATAATCAAAATATCTGTCTAGTTCTAGTAGTTTTATTTTATTGCAGACATGGCCGATCTCGACCAAATAAAGTATCATGCAGCTAAACTAATAATTTTATATATGGTATGATAAAGTCATGTGCCTGGCCATATCAGATTTTTTAAGTCTAAATCACTATACTAGTTGTTTTGATCATTATAACTTTTGAAAAGGCGTCGCATAAATAATATTTTTTGAGAAATTAAGAGGCACCCTAATATTAACGTTACTGAAAGCTGAAGAACTATAAATCGCCTGGTTAGGAATGGCCCATAAACGACATCTGCATACTCTAAACCGGACAGTACGAGTGAATCTGCAAATTTGATTTTCAGTTAAGTAGGAAGAATAGATTAAACTAGTAAAGCATCTTCAGTCTGGCGTAGGCGGAATGGCTGTAAGGCACGCTGCTCCCATCGCAATTTAGATGTTCTGAAGACCGTACAGGAGTTTTCAATACTGTAAATGTTAAAAATCTTCAGATTGTTATAATATTTTCAGGCAGCAACAGTATTATAAACAAAATATACACACTATTATTAATTTATAAGAGCCGTCTCAAAACCTTTCAGCAATAGTTACATTTCTATAAAATGCGTAGCTATTGTGCTTGATTTACAAAGTAGCGACTGTAAAATGGACAACTCTTACTCAAAAATCGGATACATAAAATTGCTGAAGTGATGCAGTATCAAATATTAGAAAATACAACCGCCTACAATATACTTCTTGTAACTACCATTCATAACAAGTTAATTCGTTCAACAAATTACACAGTGGGAATGGCCAACATACAGGAAACATACACCAGTGCATAATAGAACCAGAAGATTTGAAAGTAGAACTACTACATATCTAGCAGAGATTATCTAAAACAAAACTGTCAGCAGGAATCAACTCTCACAATATTCCAGAAATTGAACGAACCATACTCGTCAAGGCATACGTACATGAATACAAACTGACATAGAAATTCTCATAGTTGAATTGCAGCCATATACAAAATTCCGATTATACCAACTTTCAATTGTAGCTCATAATTTTACCTACCAAGTACCTACCCAAAAATAAATTCCTTTTATTAAACCAGCAAAATTATGCTCTTACCGATGAAACGCGTATACCGGGTGATTCAATTTCGAGCCTCACCATGGGGATCTCGCTTATTAGTGGAGATAGAGTCTATGTTTAAATTTGGCAAAGTTTCGTATTTTTGTGCTAATCAATTATCTGAAAAGAAATTTAAGCTATCATTTTTCATTTTGAACATATCCACAAAAACTGAAATGTTAAGATATCGTTTTTAAATAAGTACGTAGGCTTTCACGGCCAGAATCATTTAGAAAATAAACTGCTTCCGGGTTATGCCGTGTGTCAAGATTTGTTAATGCTGACATTTCGCGAACCATGTTGCTCGCTTCTTCAAAGCTAACTGAATACTGGAGACCTACCAATCAAATCTCCCTTATATACCTGTATTTACACCTCACTGCGCACATCTGGTGCTACCGCTCCCATGTGCTTTTCCACCTGACCGCGTTAGGATCGGTTTCCAGACCCTACTAATGTCAGTACCATCCTCGCGATTGATGTTGTTAGGATGTTTGTAAATGTCGATGGCTTCTCTAATAAGCCTTCGATGGTAATTACCAACCCTTGCCAACATCTTCACGTCATCGAAAATCATTGTGTGTCCCGACTCGTGGCAGTGTTGAGCAACAGCGGACTGTTGAATCTGGCGTAGCCGGGTGTCTCTACTGTGTTCCTTGACTCGACACTCGATACTTCGTCCTGTCTGTCCTACATAGCATGTTCCACACTCACATGTTACCTTGTATACCCCTTCGTCCTTTGGGTTAGTAATTGTTAGCAATTGTATGAAATTATTTAAATCAACAATTCCAAATCGCTGGGTGGGTAATGGTGGAGTGGTGGATCCGCTGATTTAAGTCGTCTGGACTATTTTCTTTGGGGAATTGTGAACGACGAAATTTATCACGATACTCGCAGAAATATCGACGATCTGCGGGATCGAATAACAAATGCGGTCAATGCTATTCCGGGAAGAAAATAGCTTCAAGAAAATAGCTGCCAATTTGAACATTTACTTAAAAAATAATCTTTATGTTGTATAAACTTGCTTCTTTTACAATTTGAATGTTTTTAATCCAACGCATTCTTGGTTAGTCCGGCGCCGGCGGTCTGTAACCAAGCTGCAGTTGTTTATTTGATAGACACGACAAACAACAAGAAAAAGAAGAACGTGTTTTTTTATTATTAAACCATTGTTTTAAAAAATAATGCCAACATGTTATACATTTCGAAAATGAGAAAGACACGAGTATCGGAAAATGTCAAAATTCCATTAAACTCTTAACTATATCACGCTTTTCGTTATTGGTAAACGGCATTTTACATCCATAATTAAGGTTCATTTGGTTAAATGGCAAACCTAACGCTGAGGGCGCCGCTTGATCCAAGGGCATTTTGTTGTCGTTGCTTGACAACGACTCCGGCGGTCTGTAACCAAGCTCCAGCTGGGTACCTGAAGGTTTTTTTAATTATTACACCATTATTTTAAAAAAGAATGGTAACATGTTATACATTACGGAGATGAGAAAAAACACGACTATCGGAAAATGACAAAATTCAACTGGCGCCCGTAAGAAAAACAAAAGTTGGTGATGGTTACGCCGCCATCTTTGATGTTATTTCAAATTAAAACAGACACTGCATTCCTTGTTAAAAAGTACATGTAGAATGTTTTTGTTTCAAATGTCTAGCTACATTTGGTTTTGAATAAAAAATTAAAAACGATATCTTAATATTTCAGTTTTTTGTGGATAACTTCAAAATGAAAAATGATAGCTTAAATTTCTTTTCAGATAATAGATTAGCACAAAAATATGAAACTTTGCCAAATTTAAACATAGGCTCTATCTCCACTAATAAGCGAGATCCCCATGGTGAGGCTCGAACTTGAATCGCCCGGTAGAAATGAACGCTAATAAGTTAATGTGCAGAAACATCGACTCAAACAACATTTCGCGAACATCGCCCTATCATTATAGGGCGATGTGTGTACTTCTACAGCTTCTACAATACAGCCGCAAATATGAAAATTGTATAATTAATCATCTGGTATGAACAATGATACTATACAGAAGATCAACGAAAATCAAAGGAAGAAAAGAAACACAGAAACCATAGTAACCAGGCATTGTCAAGATAGCTGAGAAAGCAAGCTCTCCACGGAACTAACATGATTTGTCTGGATGAAGATTGCACTTAATTGCAGCAGTTAATACGATGTTACAAATCAACATTCAAGACAACTTAAGTTCTCCAACTCCCTAAACTGGTTTTCGACAGCCCCAAGAAAAATATGGACCAATCGTTACATCCCGTCCAATTCAGTGAGGTCAAATTAGATGAACTTCACTCATTCGAGCTTCAGATGAAAGAAGTTTAACATCAGCTAAGCTACAAGTTCAAGAAATGAATCCAACTTCACCAAAATTAACGTATGCACCATACTACAAGGCCATCTCCAAAATCTGCCGAAAAAACACCAATAGAAGTACCTCTCGAAAATATCGGATATCGAAATGCAGAATTCACAAGTTCACCCTGATTACTATTCCTGTGGAGGTAGGTGTTACGTCATGCTGACTACAGGAGTCTTTACCTGAACAGCTATACAATTAGGTGTACTACTAATCACGCAATTACTACGCACTAATACTAAACTAAAGCATATTTAATGCACAGTAGACATAAGGACATTGTTCTATATAAAATATTGTTATTATTATTATTTAACCAGTATATGTTCGATACAGAAAGTCTGTCATTGCTCCGGCTAAAATCACCGTAGTTTTATGATATTTTTAGTGTTTTTTAAAACTTTAAGAGTTTCAATTGCGGTTTAGTAGAGTGTAACTTAGTCTTAAACTATCGTTCGGCTCCATATACGCGCTATGTGGTAAAGTAGAATAAAGTTATTCACATTTAGATTTTGTTATTTTATTCCAACCCTCGGGTAAATAAAGAAACTTGGATGGCCAAACTGCAGAGCTAGCGTGCGGATTTGTTTGTAATACACACGAATGTAAACAAAACAGGTTGTAGCGGGAATGAAGCGGGCTGTGCCGGGTGAGCTTGTTAGTGTGGCGACCTTTCGCTCACCCGTGGGTTTTATAGCCCAGTGGAACGTACTCAAAAGTACCAGCGTTTGCATATTGTTGTATTCCTTAGATTTGCGATTGGAGGAAGCTAGCCTTGGGCTGGAATTTGATAATTCGTCGATAAGGTTAGCATTTTTATTAGCCGTACTGAGTTCTACTTGTTCGTCTGTGCTGTTTTCCTGTTCCTTTGTCTCAAGTACACCTATTTTTGTAACTGATCAGTGTGCCTCTTCCATATAGTATCTTCCTTATCCAACAGTCTGACCATTTATGGACCATGTTTATCAGAAAGGTACCAAGCGCCAAATATAAGAATGCCAGAAAATCGTCTGTAAAGTTTAAGATTTGCAGAAACGTATATGTTAATATATTTAATGGTGAACATTTTTATTTAAGATTATAAGTAGTCTACTTAGTTTTACCTGGCTAAATTATGGCGGAAAGAACCACATTTAGGGATATTGAAATTAATTTAAGCGCTTAGTTCCATTCTCATTAATGTTATGTCGGATGAGTTTTGTTCTTCAGAAGGGTTATCAATACTCTTTTTGACTAAAATAAATTTATTTTGAACATTAGAAACTACAGTATGTACTTAAATTAAAAATATAATACTAAATTAAATAAAATTATTAATGAATAAAATTAATCTTCATCATCAGGTTCAAAGTCCAGATTATTGCCGAAACCATCCACATCGTCCTCAAAATCCAAACCTTTTAGATTTTGATATAAACGCTTTGCGTCTTTCGGTATAAATGGCATTAGTGATTTAATATTATCATTCAGCTTTTTAATCGAAATTTCGGTCCCGTTTGGCCAAAGCACGTCCAAATTATTAGTTTTAAACGTAGTTGGCGCTGGCTTTTTCATGTTCGTTTGCAGCAAAATTTCATGGAATGCTTTATGCGAATAGGAAAAAAATATAGAAAAAGGTTTTTCTTTTTAAATTTTTATCACTCTTGTTTTCAGCCAGCTGATTTTGTTTTTTTCTGTATCAATTTTTCTATTTACAGTATAACTTCAATAATCCGGACACATATCGTTCGGGGCCATGTCCGGACTATCGAGGTAGCCGGATTACTGAAGGTTTTAATCTATTTTGTCTGTAGGGGTAATTTTATTAATTTTATTAAAAATATGAGAACAACTCGCAATATTTGATAGGTATAGTTCATTGTACATACATAGCATACATAATATAAACATAATATAAAAATAAAACTAAATTCTGAACATAAATGAAAGAATAAGTCAAATAATTTAGGTATTTTTAAAATGTCAATCTTTATCTGTACCTACTCTTTTGGATATAGCTACATTAATTGCTTTTTATTTGAACCTTTTGAGAATTTCAGATAAGATAGGTTCGTGTGCAATACGTTGTTGTAAAAGCCATTATATAATGCGACTTCAACTTTAGGGTGCTCTGTCTTTCTAATGCCTTTTGCCTGCAAAAAGACATTCGATAAATGAAACTCTTGAAATGACATGTTTTGGTGAGGCTACATGGCCCTTGAAATGATTTGGATATAAAATTTCTTATTTTGTATTTCTTCTTCTTGATGTCCGATATTGTAGATTTGGGAACACCGAATTCCTCAGCAACCTGACGTATGCTTTGAGTTTTATCAAGACAATCGAGTATTTTACATTTTTCAGAAAGAGTAAGTGTTCTGTTTCTTGCACTGCGCCATTATCGCTTAGCGATCTATCACACTTTGAAAGCTAAAGCAGAATGGTAGAGACTGCTCGTTTGCTCAGATAGGAAATTTCTTGTTTTGTTTTGTTTTAACTACGAAATAGATTTTGTGTCCGGATTACAGAGGTAAAATTTTTAAATTGTCCGGTTTATAAGTGTGTTCGGATTACTGGAGTATCCGTACTAGAGGGTGTCCGAACTATCGAAGTTGTACTGTACTATCTCTTTTTCAATTTCCGCTACAGAAAAAAATGCGGCGTACTCGTTTTTACCACCTTCATAGGGTTTTTCTTTCGGCATGTTTTCATGATATTGGCATAGTCTTGCATCGTATAAATTCGTTGGTTTAATTTAATTAGTTTTTCTATGTCTGAAAAATCAGAATCATTTGCCAAAAAGCTATGGCCTGACACCAAATACTTAAAGTATATTGTCTTTAAAGTAGGGTGATGAGAAAGTATGTTTCATCATTAAAACAATTTTTATATTTCTATTGTGGCCGCCACAACTGTCATCTTTTCTCTGTTACTATCCACTATTTCGTTTTTCTCTCTTGCGTTAAAAGCGTCGCATTTACTACATGTATCCTTTATTCTTGACTTTCTACGCAAGTTAAAATTTTTATAAAATTTGTGAATGATGTGAAGTGAAGAAGTGAATGATACCTTAGTATCTCTGTTCTCATTTTTATACAAATCATACATCTTTCTTTCTGTGATGTCGTAGTTTAAGTACCGGGACTCTGTGTTTGTTCTACAGTAATGCGACTTGTATGTGGAAATTTTTTTTATTTGATTAATAATGCAAGCAATTACTTCCTGAGATAATTTATTTTTGCCACCTTGTTTCACCCCCCGTAAATCTTTAATATCCCCTTTCCTAAACTTGCATAGGGCAGTATTTATTCCTTTTGAACTTACTTAAAGCGCTTTTGTTAAGAAATCTTTACATACAAGAACGCCACTTACCAAACTGTAACTTCGAGTAAAACTTCTTTTACCGGAAGTTTTATTCCTCTTTCTCTTAATTGGAATTTCTTGCACTTTTGCACATATAAATGCTGTTTGTGCATCATAATTTGCAAGTTTATAAAAACTGTCAAAAATTAATTTTCTGTTGTCTTCGCTTGCCAAGTTGGCACAGTTTAGGGTGCAGCCACATTTATAATTGCCTAAGAAAATTTTCGCTGGAACATGCTTTCCCTTTTCTGTGTAATATTCTTTATTCCCATGATTCAAATTTTTCTTCGTTTTAAAGGTTTGCCCTTTAAACTTCCTTTTCCGTCCCCTCCTTGGCCTTCCATGTTCTTCATCAATAACATTCTCAGCTACATTATTTTCATTACCCTCAATGTTGGTTGAGGGGTCGTCATTGTCGAGTCATTTGATTCAGAAATTTTAAGATTTACATAATCATTATCATTATCAGAATCCGAAAGGATGATTGATCGTATAGGAGAGGAACTATTTACGTTTTCAGAGGATGGTAGGCTATGAATACCAGGTTCTTCAATAACAAGTTCAAGCTGTGTACCACTTTCTTTCCCAAGGGATAGTTCTTGACTCGGGTTTCCTTTTAAAGACAGGAGTCATTCTGTAATGTCTGTCGACCATGCAAATGTTTAGTATTATTTGTATTGTTTTAGATTTATACCCTCCGTCTGAGCTATGATTAAGGTTTTAAATAAACCGAAACGTCAGCAAGGATAAAATTGTTTTTATTGAATTCGACTGCTCCCAAAAGTCATTTAACTGATTGATCCAGAACTGATTATCTGTGGAGCGAAAAAGAAGAATACTAAGTTTCTAATAATATTTGCGAGTCCAATTTCTTCATCTCTATCAACAAGTTGGGCCAGGGTAAACCACATTGGAAGAGGAATGTCGAAAGTGTAGCCAGAATTCAAGAACATGGATCCAAGAATCCAACTGCGAAGTATCGGGCTTGTGGCAAAGGGCAACACAATTTTTCGATATGCAAGTATAAAGACTGTGTGCAAGATTTGTAAAAAGAAAGGACATTTAGCTATAGTTTGTAAATTTAAAGACAGCAAGCCCCATTACGTAGAATCTGATAAAAAATAATATTGAAGCGCAATGTGCAAGTTAAGAGACAGGCCTTTTTAACGTTGACCATTATAATAGCATAGTTAAACCAATTATGATAGAAATTATTATAGAGAATATTCCTTTATTAATGGAAGTTGATTCAGGGGCTGGATTATTAGTTTTACCCGAACAAATACATAGGAAATATTTTTCAAATATAAAGCTGATGCCAACTATAGTTCATTTCAAGTCTTATGTAGGAAATAATATTGTTCTACTGGGTGAAATATTTGTTTCACGTTTGTTTCAAGACTATTCGTAATAAAATTTGGCTGATTATTGTTAAAGGAAGTTTTAGACCACTCACGGGTAGGGATGTGTTAAGTACGTTTGGCATCTTAAGATCTTAACCTATTCTTTAGTGCATGTTCAACAAGAGTATGATGATTTATTTAAGCCTGGGCTGGGAACATATAGTTTCGAAAAAATAAGCATTCTCATAAGCAATGACGTAAAGCCGATATTTTGTGAGCCAAGGCCGATTCTGTATGCCTTTAAGAAAAAAGTAGAAGAGGAAATTCGAAGAAATTGGTGTTATTACAAAGATTGAGAGTCGTTGGGGAGCACCTTTAGTACCAGTTTTAAAACCTGACAAAACTCTACGATTACGTGCAGATTATCAAGACACTGTTAATAAATTTATTGATAACGATCAGCGAGTGATACTTAGAATAGAAGATATTTTTACAATGTTACAAGGAGGTACAGCATTTGCCAAATTAGATTTTAAGAATGCAATTATTATTGGATGAAAGCACAGGTACTTTGCTTTCATGGAGTACATACAAGAGTATATGCAGGTTAAATCGTTTACCATTTGGCACTAAACCCGCCTGAGGAATTTTTCAAAAATTGTTGACAAAATCTGCAGGGTTTGTCGGGAAAGACCAGGAATAAACATTTAAAAAATTTAAAAATGTGAATTAAAATTGAAAGAATCCGGTTTTAGACTAAACAAAGGAAAAAAATTCTTTAAGAAAGAAATTAAATATTTCGGGCACATAATAGATTCAAAAGGATCGAGAAAGGATCCAAACAAAACTAAAAACAAGGGCAATTCACGAAGCACCCAAACCATCCAATGCACAGGAATTAAGGAGTTTTCTGGGAATGGTGAATTATTATTCTAAGTTTTGCCCAAATTTGGCAACAAATTTATTAAAAGCAAATCACAAGTTCGACTGGAATGTTACTTGTGATAGAGCATTTAAACAGGCACAGAAAGATATTACTTCTGACAAACTATTGGTACATTCTAATCCAGATTTACCAATCAAGTTTGTATGTGATGCTTATGTAAAGGGAATTGGTGCGGTACTTTCTCACATTTATCACGATGGATCAGAACGACCAGTAGGTTTTGCGCCCAGAGTTTTAACCTCAGCTGAGGAGAATTATTCTGTGATACACAAAGAGGCATTAGCATTGTATTGGGGTGTAAGAAAATTCTACCAATACTTGGCTGGAAGACCTTTTGTTCTGGAGACAGATCACAGACCATAGAAACAATTGTTGGTCATAATAAAGGAATACCAGTAATGGCAGACGACTGCAGAGATGGGCAGGCTATATGTCTGAATTTGACTATCAACTGCAAAAGGTATGTCAAAGGGAAGCTGAATGCCGGAGCTGATGGCTTATCCAGATTGCCAATAGAGACAGTTGAAGGAGAAGAATCAGATGTGGAGGTAGACTATTTATCGTTTTGTTATGCTAATGACTCACAGATTTCAAAACGTACTTTTTATTTATATTCAACTCTCTATATATAACAACCATGACAACAATAAAATGAGTTCTAAACAAACTACTAATATAGTACATCAACAATACTTAACAAAGGGCTTACTGTTTTATAGGGGGTCCAACAATATATTCGCTACACATGTTTCCCTACCTTTGTTTATCCATGTTAATCCATGTTTTCCCAGCCTTACGAAGTTGACAGTTTACTACAGTAGTATGACATGTTACCCGCAAAATACTCGAGAATGTAATTAAAAGCGCAATATAGTAACCACAATGTCTAAATTTATATAAAAATAATTATGCAGTTTTATAAGACATCTCTTTGTATTCGTTCATTTAACGAATGAAGTTGATAAAATATCAAAATTCATTATGGCAAGTTGTGTCTTGCATCTTAAAAATTAATTCTTTTCACAAGAACTTTGGTTCAACACCTAGAAGCAGCTAACATCCAGGTTGAAGACACCGATAGAAAATTAAAGGAGGTAGGGGAAATGAAACGAATTTTATTGAAAAATAGCTTCTTTACATTGACTGAATAAATATATCCACGTTTTTAGAAAGTGTTACTATCCAAATGTTTTATATTTACATGAAATCCTCTACATTTTTATAATATTTTCTAAATTATTCACGATATTAAACAATAAAATTTGGGGAATAAAACAAGGCACGTACATTTTTAATAAATTATAATATCAAGCGATAACAATATATAATATTTATATTTGAAATAAATATGCAAGTAAATAATTGTTCTAATAAAAAATAACAAAGTACGCACCAAAATAAGTAAATAAAGCACATATTCTTTCTTCTGCACATGCGCAATGGAGGTTTCGCTCTTCCAAAACTTTCACTGTGCATGATTAGAAGAATACCCAATAAGCTTTTACTGCTGGTCGAACAAACCTATTGTATGCAAAACAAACAAGAATAAATGGTCGTACATTTTTTCAAAATGTGTCTTAATTATCTCAATTTTTCTCCGTGTCGCTTTTCTTTTTTTCCGTATCTTCCTGTAATCCCATAAGATTTCATGTATTGTTTTTGGTTTTTTATTCGGTGGTACTGGTTTTGGTTCTTTGTTTTTTTGTTTTCTCGTTTCTTTAATTTTTTAAACGCACGTTTTTTGCCGGTCTTAGCACCTCAGGCTGAATACTATCCTTGTTTAAGCCTATAATTGTATATTTCTTGAATTGTATCGAACAATCGTAAAACTTTAGTTGAGGACGGTATATACTGGAAAAGTATTCCGATCCAGTTTTTTGTTGAACAGCTGGCCAACGCCGTGGCATGACCGGCGAGTTGCCCGGCTCAGATAGATTTTGAAACTCGCTACGTATAGTTGTGCCTATAATGAACGAACGTATTTTGCCGTTCTATTATCTAATTAGTGTCCTTAGTGTCGTTGGTTTTCGTCTATTCTTGGTTCCTTTGATTACTGGTTTCCCGTGGTCAGTCATAAGCGGCTACCACGCGGTCTGTGGGGTTTGTAGCATCATTTTCGTTAGAAATTACTTATACAGTCCACGTGCTTAGCGATTTTGGTTAATTTGGTTTGTCTTGGCGCAAACAATCGTCTATTGCTGCTATTTTTTGTAGCTCTTGTTCATAGGGGATATCCTGACGAGAAGCCTCTGACCTCTGATTGCATATTTTTTTGTAACAGCATCTTTTTTTTCCTTAAAATTGTGTTGAATCTATTTTCGAATTGCAGTGCAGTAAAGTTTCTTTTTGAAGTATCCATAATATTCTGGGAAATGCAAGACCACATAGCCCCTTATGTTAAAATTTTTCTACTGTCTACACTCTGTGTCGCTTTTCTTTATTTTTCCTTATCTTCCTGTAATTACCATTAGGTTTCATGTGTTGTTTTTGTTTTTTTATTCGGTGGTACTGGTTTTGGTTCTTGGTTCTTTGTTTTTCTCATTTACTTCATTTTTAAACGCACATTTGTTGCCGATCTTAGCACATCAGGCTGACGATAGTACTATTGCTGCTATTTTTTGTAGATCTTGTTCATACGGGATATCCTGACGAGAAGCGTCTGACTGCATATTTTTTGTAACAGCATCTTTTTTTTCTTTAAAATTGTTTTGAATCTACTTTCGCATTGCAGTGCAGTAAAGTGTCTTTTCGAAGTATCCATAATATTCTGGAAAATGCAAGCCCACATAGCCTTCTTATTTTAATTTTTTTTTAACAGACAAACCTCCGGAAGATAGGATTCATACTTATCTAATAATAAGCTTGTCACTGTTTCATTCCACACTGCCAAAACAATAATGAATTTGTACATGTATAATAATCCTTTTAATCAATTACGTTGACTGCACGATGGTTTGTGATAACGCTGTCCAAATTTCTGTTTCTTTTAAATTAGAAACAAAATTATTTTAATATAGAATAACTATTGTATATACAAACTTGTTATTAACTATTCTTGAAATATAGTGTGTTTCACCATCTATAACTATATGCGCTTTATCAATCAGGCTGAGCATATATTGTATTGTATATTCATCATCTGAAATTGTATGAAATAATTACTTAAAATATCCCAATCAGTTATAATAGAAAACCTACCTACAAAACAAACAAGAATAAATGGTCCTACATTTTTTCAGAAGGCGTCTTAATCAACTCAATTTTTTCTCTGTGTCGCTTTTCTTTATTTTTTTCCTTATCTTCTTGTAATTACCATAAGGTTTCATGTGTTGTTTTCGGTTTTTTATTCGGTGGTACTGGTTTTGGTTCTTTGCTTTTCTTTTCTCGTTTAATCATTTTTTAAACGCAC
This sequence comes from Melinopterus prodromus, assembly GCA_964023965.1. Taxonomy (NCBI): domain Eukaryota; kingdom Metazoa; phylum Arthropoda; class Insecta; order Coleoptera; family Scarabaeidae; genus Melinopterus; species Melinopterus prodromus. Next base: position 29,787,337 of record OZ030391.1, on the reverse strand, counting down.
ATTTGTTGCCGATCTTAGCACATCAGGCTGAATACTATTGTCTATTGCTGCTATTTTTTGTAGCTCTTGTTCATACGGGATATCCTGACGAGATGACCCTGACTGCATATTTATTGTAACAGCATCTTTTTTTTTGAAATTGTCTTGAATCTATTTTCGCATTGCAGTGCAGTAAAGTATTTTTTTTAAGTATCCATAGTATCCTGGGAAATGTAAGCACACATTGCCCTCTTATTTAAATAATTTTTTTTTGGACCAGCCTCTGGAAGATAAGATTGTCTAGCTTATCTAATAATAAGCTTGTCACTGTTTTATTCCACACTGCCAAAACAATAATTAATTTATACATTTATAATAATTCTTTAAATCAATTACCTTGACTGCACGATGGTTTGTGATAACGCTGCCCAAATTTCTGTTTCTCTTAAAGTAAGAACAAAATAATTTTAAAATAGAATAACTTGTATATACAAACTTGTTATTAACTATTCTAAATTTTTTCTTAAAGCGTCTTAATCAACTCCATCTTTCTCTGTGTCGCTTTTCTTAATTTTTTTCCTTATCTTCCTGTAATTACCATAAGATTTCATGTGTTGTTTTTGGTTTTTTATTCGGTGGTACCGGTTTTGGTTCTTTGTTTTTTCTTTTCTCTTTTATGTAATTTTTTGCCGATTTTAGCACCTCAGGCTGAATACTATCGTCTATCGCTGCTATTTTTTGTATATCTTGTTCTCATACAGGATATCCTGACGGAGAAGCCCCTGACTGCATATTTTTTGAAGCACCGTCTTTTTTTTCTTTAAAATTGTCTTGAATCTATTTTCGCATTGCAGTGCAGTAAAGTTTCTTTTTGAAGTGTCCATAATATTCTGGGAAATGCAAGCCCACATATCCCTCTAATTTAAAGTTTTATTTTAACGGATCAACCTCCGGAAGATAAGATTCATACTTATCTAATACTAAGTTTGTCACTGTTTCATTCCACACTGCCAAAACAATGGTGTATTTATACATGTATTTTAATCCCTTATATCAGTTACCTTGACTACACGATGGTTTGTGTACGGCAACAACACTAGGTGATAAATATGCCCAAATTTCTGTTTCTCTTAAATTAAGAACAAAATTATTTTAAATTAGAATAATTATTGTATATACAAACTTGTTGCCAACTGTTCTTATAATATGGTGTGGTTTACATCTATAACTATGTGCCCTTTGTCATTCAGTCTGAGCATATATTGTATTGTATATTCACCATAATCTGAAATCGTATATTGATTACCCACCGTAATAACCATTTTTGGGAAATCAAAAGTGGTTCAGAGAAAATATTTTATTTTGCGAGTACACTTGCCAAAAAATGCCCCTATGTGTAAGGCTTGGTAAAAAATAAAACAGAAATAAATTTTGCTTAAATATATTGGGTAGACAAAACAATGTATACAACGGAACAACGATGCATAATTTACTTAAATCCATATACATGATCATATTAATAATACATAATAAATAAGTCGATTATTAAATATCAATTTACCCGCACCTTTATGGCACCTATTTAATTGCCTTTAAAGAATTCGTACGTTGACGAAAAATCTTTTTCTGCATATCCTTGAGTCATCATTACCCTGTAAATTTGGTGGACCAAGGAGGTTAATGGAATTGGTGCTCCACACGATAGAGCAGTTGCTTGAGCTAAAGCTAAATCTTTAGCAGTAAGCTTCGTCATAAAACCTCCTTTATAGTCGTTGGAAGCGGGCACGTTTGGCATCAAACCAGGCACGGGGTTATAAGTTTCTGAAGACCAACATCTACCCGTTGATGTGTTAATGATAGATGTCAGAATTTTTGGATCCAAACCCATTTTGATACCCAAGTTCATAGCTTCGCATACTGCGGTCATGCTAGCTGCCAATAAAAGATTATTGCAAATTTTAGCAATTTGTCCAGCTCCTGGCTTCCCACAATGCACCACCCTTGAGCCAGCTTTTAATAAAATCGGCTCTACAAAGTCAACGTCACTTTTATCACCACCAACCATAAAGGTTAGTGTGGCCGCTTGTGCACCAGTAACACCACCAGATACAGGAGCGTCTAAGAACCTAAATCCATTTTCTTTCGCTGTTTTGTATAATTCTTCGGCCAGCGCCGGTTCAACAGTTGAAGAATCCACGTAGAGCGCATTTTTGTCGATACCTTCAATTATTCCGTTTTTTCCTTTCACTGTGTCTCTGACAATTCCACCATCGGGCAGCATGGTAATTACCACCTTTGATCCTTGGGCAGCTTCCTTAGGGGTCGTGCAGACAGTCGCACCTTTCACATTTTTCGCTGCTTCAGGCAAAATATCGTAGACTTTGAGACTTAATCCTTTTTCGATCATGTTGTTTGCCATACGAGCACCCATATTTCCAAGACCAATGAAACCAACATCGGTTGATTTATTCATTTCTAGCAATAATAATAATAAAGGTAACTTCATACACATATAATAATATATTGTACTCACTCTGGAAGGCATTTATCCTGATATTAAATAAAGTAATCGTATTGCGAAACATGTTGTATGAATGTGGTGCTTATATTAATGTGGTGTGCACTTGAAATGTGATGTGACTAATGGAGCTGGAAGATCATTCGCCGAGTTTTGTAGGTGTTGCCTGGCAAAATTTCTATGACCAATTTCTCATGATGACCTCTGCGATATCAGTTGCATGCAGACTATTTTATCAATTTCATAATATGTGTACAAATTAGATATAAAGTACTGTGTACTGTTATGCACCATAGATTGCACTTGTGAGTAGTGTCCGTGCTTCTAGATTTGTTGAAATGTTTTCAATGTATAAGTTATGTCTTCTCTGCAGAAACAAATGACGCAGAGTACTAGGCACGTGTAGTATGGAGAACCCTTGAAATGTGCAGTGATGTAGTGCCGTTTCGGCTCTTTTGCACTATTTTGTTGCACAGTTGGTCCACGCTTTACAGTTGCTTTACCGCCAGAAAATCTTTTCATGGACAATTAGAACGTTATTCAATGAAATCTTAAATAAACTATAAAATTTTAATTGACTTTGGTTATTATTAAGTTTATGTTAGTGTATAGAAAAAATCGTTCTATTAATGCAAATTAATTATAATTATAGCTAATCCAAAGATTTCATTATATCGAACATACGTAAAATCACGGTCCAACACGATCTGCTGACGCGCATCGGCCCCGCCTACAAGTGACGTCAGTGCGAGAAGGAAGCGGAAGTGCCGTTAATATGACGTTAATTTCATGGCTGCCTGAGTAGCCAATTGTTGTTGTCACGGTTGTAATGACATTTATGCGCTGACGTCATTGCGACAAGTAGCGTTCGTTGCCATGGTAGCTAATATGTTGTTGTGCCGTTCAAGCCTTTTTGACTATTAAAGCGTTGGCATGGTTGTCAACTTGTTAACCTAAATCACCTTTAAAAGTCAAAAGCTTACGGATGTATTTGGTTGCCTAGGAGTCCGTGTCAACATCCTTCTCGCAGTGACGTCATGCGCACAAATGAACGAATTTGAGACGCGAAGTGAGCAGACCGTGTGGACCGTTGGTAAAATCATATAATGGATCAAAACAGCTTGTTACACAGCTCTGTCACTGACAGACTATATGTATAAATTGTCATGAAAAATAGTGAATATAAAATCTCAGTAATAAAGAACCAGTAAGAAAATTATGTTCATCCGTGCGGAAGTTAAAATACCCTCCACTGTAAAACATTTTTGGTGAGGAATTTGAAAACAATAGATTTAACCGATTTTGTCCATTCACGAACTTGTCCTTTCTTTTTAAGAGATAAGCTTGTACCTATACCAAATTGAAGACGCTAGATGCAGAACAACACTAATCCAATCAATACGTTTTCGAGGTTTTTTTATGTTTTACTCAGTATTGATAAATATATCATAATTTTATTTCTTATTCTAAATTAATTCACACTTAGCCTGATAATCTATTGGAAAAAAAATACAAATATCTCTATTAAGATTCTAGAAAATTAAATTTGAAAATTAATTTTTTGTGTCGTTTTGCAACTCAAACAAACACTATATCTGAAAATACAAACAAATATTTATTTTATCAAAGAAATTAACGTCCAAACAAAATATTAAACATAAACATACTGCCAGACGTACTAAGATAAAAATCAAACAGTTTTAATCAATCTTCTACTTATTGCCAAGCATCGCTGGCAGACTCGTCGTCGGAAGATGTCTTTGTAGTCATTTTTTTCCGTATCTAGTAATTGCTGGTACTGCTGTTGGTACGGCTGTTCTATGGAACCCAAGTATTTGCTTATATCCTGAGCTTTTACTATCTTTAATGGTATTTCTTCATCATATATATATCTGCACTTCAGGCCATGTGGCCTATGGCTTGTATCCTTCGTTTCCAGATCCCTCTGTCCACCGCCAAATTCCGCCAATCCTCCAGTCCGTAAGCCACCAAATCTTTACGCACTCCCGTCCACCATGTAGTCCTTGGTCTACCTCTTCTACTGGCCTCCCCTAGACTTGCTCGGAACAGGACTCCCGTAAGGTCATCACTCTTCATTCTCGTCAGATGGCCCAGCCACCTCAACCTACTTTGCTGTGTAAATTTTAGTATTGTGGGCTCCGCATACAGCTCTGCCAGCTCTGCGTTTGTTCTTCGTCTCCATCCTTCTTCCATCCTCGCTCCGCCAAAAATTCTCCGCAGCACCTTTCTCTCCCACACCAGAAGCTTTCTTTCCTCCTCCCCGGTCATCGCCCACGTCTCACTCCCAAAGGTCACCACTGGTCTTATCACTGTCTTGTACAATTTTACTTTCATCTGTCTCGGTAAATTCTTATTTCTGAGAATTTCTTCATCATAGGCAGCTTCTAAGATGAATGATGTGTTATGTTTTAGAAACAGGAAGGTCTCAGTTAGAATGCCACCAGGAGTAGTACTCGTAGTTACTGCATTGCCACGACATTCGGCTAGTTTACAAGATGTCACTTTCAATAACTGGAAAACTGGTTTATCGACTGTAAGATATTCAAGGAGAAAGGTAGTTTGTCGGGCAATTCCGTCATACGAAGAAGCAACCGTGGACACGTGTTTCGGACTATTAGTCCTCATCAGTACGGTATAGCCAAGGAGTAAGATGGACACTCGATGGAAAAAAACACTCAAATGGAGACCATAAGGGGGTGCCCAATATCGCCAATTTGGTGCTTCAGTCACAGACTGAACTCACTGATCAAAATATTGTTAGAATAATAGAATATTAATACATCATAGAAAATCAAGCCGATAAACCATTGTTCGCATCATTACCATGGGCTGAAGGTTGTACCTCGGGGTTTACTGGTTACTTCCGGCGGGATATTACTTCTGGTCTTCAAATGCGAGAATATTGTGACTGAAGCACCAAATTGGCGACATTTGTCAGCCTGATTATGTCTCCCTTTTGTGTGTTTTCTCCATTCAACTTGCTCCTTGGCTATACCGTACTGATGCGGACTTACAAGTCCGTAACACGTGTATACGGTTGCATTTTTAATGACGGATATGCCCGACAATTACCTTTTAGTCTTTTATATTTTACCGCCGATAAACCAGTTTTGGTATTAATACTGTTGTAAAGCACCCCTTTCCAACCAACCTTTGGTTATTATATCGATAGTTTCTTTGTTGGATGTTTTACTGGACATAGAGGTCATGTTTAAATTTCAAAAGCCTTTTGTGTAATATTATGCGCAAACACTTGCAACACAATAAAAACGCTGATTCAAATAATGCAAGTTCGGAGACATACTTTTCTATGTAATGCGACGTGCAGCGTGCAGCTCGCTGATTGGTCATTTCTGATGTCACCAGGTCAGTTTCTATTGGGTCTTCATTTTCGTATCACGTGACATCAGGAACTGGCAAAACTCTTGTCTCAGATGTTTGAACGGCAGTTAGACATTCTAGTTAGATACGCCAGTTATAATTATACAACCCAGTTACAGTTCCAAATCATATTCTTCATTATTCTACATGGTAATCCATAATTAGCACATAAGTGTTCGGCAGCTCGATATTCGGCGTTCCTCTGTAACCTAAAGTGTATCAAGGGAGGTGTGGAAATAAAGGATAATATCGCACTTCGTCCTTTTATTCCGAAACCCCAAATCACCCAACAACGCTATGGGCTAAAGTTCGTACCTTGGGGCGTACCGGTTACCTCCGGCGCGATGTTACTTCTGGTCTTCGAATCCGAGGATGTTGTGACTGAAGCACAAAATTGGCGACATTGGTCACTCTGATTATGGTCTCCCTATTGTGTGTTTTGTCCATGGAGGTTCTATCTTGCTCCTTGGCTATACTGTACTGATGAGTACTAACAAGTCCAAAACACGTGTATACGGTTGCTTCTTTAATGACGGATAAACCGGACAATTACATTCTACTTTTTATATTTTACCGTCTATAAACCAATTTTCGCATTATTACAATGGGGTAAAGGTTGTACCTTGGGGTGGACTGGTTACCTCCGGCACGATGTCACGTCTGGTCTTCCTCTGAGCATTGTTTACCAAGGAATACAAAAATTTCCGTCTGTGTGTGTGTGTGTCCCGTTGTGTGTAGCGACGATTCCGGAGAAAGGTATCGTCCGAAACTTCAAATTTAGAAGTTTTATGGCTAAACTTAGAGCTGAAAGAAGTTTTGTTCAAAAAGGCCCAAACGAACTGGAGGTTTACTATTAGCATTTTTCAACGATTTTGCAAGACCTGCCATTTCTGTAATGTCAAGCTATTCAGGCGAGATTGTATATTGTGACTGATGTTTTTAATTTTGTTTATTAGGTCGCGCAAATTCGTTATTGTGTATCTAGAGATATAGTGATATTTACTCATATTTAGTATAATTAGTAATTAGTTTTATATTTTATTGGATATGTTATATATTACTATATAAGTAATATATGTTACTATTATAATATATATTAGTCGAATCCATTATTTTCAAAGGTTGTATATAAGTCAATGGTGGAATTAAAAACTCTTTGATCCTTTGAGTAATTTTATTTCCTTAGGAACCGGTTTCGATCGTTAGATCATCATCAGCCTAAATGGTCAGATATGAAGTAAAGCAATGCAGAGTTGCAACGGAAAAATTTTTCCGTTGCAACTCTTCCACCATTGACTATTATAATATAAATCTCTAAAGTTATATCACATCTTATGGTACTACAGCCAGCAGTGTATTTTACAGCAAGATTGGATTTATAAAATGTATTTAATTTATGAAAATGATTTAGTAAAACATAAATGGTAAACAATTGGCAAACAATATGTTTGGCATGTTCTGTATTTAATAAATATTTCTATTGTTGAGTTGCTAGGGAAAGTTGCCAATAACTAAAAAAAAAAAAGTTCTGGACTGTGGCGAAAACAGCATAAAACTAACGCAAAAGTCTTGCATAGAAAATATTTTGATTTTATTTAAAATTTAGATCCTTAGACGCCTCAAAGAAAAATTTGAACTCAGGAACGAATAAAGCACAAAACTCCTAATTTGCGGCACAAAACTTTGACAAAAAACTTAAAATTTTAATGTGGTTTTCGTATAAAATCAGCTAAATATAAGTCGCCTCTTCGCGGAGCAGGTTTCCAAGGGCTGAGCATGTAAAATTTCTCTTTGTGTCATATTTTTTAGTTATGTGCATTTCAGTTATGTGTTTGTGTAAGTAAGCGTGATTGTTTGATATTGATTTTCTTAGAGTGAACACTGATTGTTTTCTATTTACTGGTTTTTTTTTTGTAATCGTTAACACTAAGCAAATATTTATTTAGTTCTTTAAATGCCCTATTTACAGACGTACAAGATATGAATACACGTTTGAGAACTCGGTAAGACAACAAAAACGATGAACTAATAATTTATTTATTGTTTTATGGGTTATAAATATGTATGTACAAAAAATAAGTGAGATAACTAAACTAGGTAGAATGTTGTTCGGTGGAACCTTTGAAAAACTCGTACGTTGACGAGAAGTCCTTATCCGCGTAGCCTTGTACCATCATCATCCTATATATCTGATGAACCAGAGCTGTGACAGGAAGAGGCGCCCCACACGACAGAGCGGCGTCCTGGGCCAATCCCAAGTCCTTAGCTGTTAGTTTTGTCATGAAGCCGCCTTTATATCCGTTAGATGATGGTACATTGGGCATCAAACCGGGAACTGGGTGATACATCTCGGACGACCAGCATCGGCCAGTTGACGAATTAATGATTGTAGTTAGAATTTCAGGATCTAACCCCATCTTCACCCCTAAGTTCATCGCCTCCGACACAGCTGTCATGCTAGCAGCCAGGATCAGGTTATTACAAATCTTTGCAATTTGTCCTGCCCCTGCATCACCACAGTGGACCACGCACGATCCTGCCTTTAAAAGGATAGGCTCAACAGCGTCCACATCGATTTTATCGCCGCCTACCATAAATGTTAACGTTCCAGCTTGAGCTCCAGTTATTCCTCCTGATACAGGGGCGTCGAGAAATCTAAAGCCGGTACTTTTAGCTGTTTGGAATAATTCCTTGGCTAAAAGCGGATCCACAGTTGAACAGTCGACATAAAGGGCATCTTTATCAATGCCTTCTGCAATGCCATTTTTTCCTATGACTGTGTCCCTCACTATGTCACTACTGGGTAACATAGTTATCACCACTTTGGCGCCTCGCGCGGTCTCGCTAGCCGTTCCGCAAACCTTTGCTCCTTGCACAGATTTCAAAGCATTGGGCATGAGATCAAAAATTTTCAAGCGGAGACCTTTTGCTACCATGTTATTTGCCATTCTGGCACCCATGTTTCCTAAACCAACGAAACCTACATCTGTTGAATGGGTTCGGCCTGAAAAATACATAGATAGATTAAAATATTGCAAAATAACTTTATGTTAACTTTTAACAATACGAAGTGCTAATTTATGACCGAATACGATGCAATTATTGCTAATAAGCCTAAAATGCTGATTGCCCTATTTGTTAACTACAAATAAATGTGATAATGAAGATATTACTCATTATTATAACGAGTTTCTTACGGTCTCTTTTCAAGTAATCGCCTAATGACCCCAAATTTTTGATACTTTTGATAAAATATGAATGGAAAGCTATCAAATTAACTGCTGAACTTATACTGTATAACGTATTTTATATATAGTTAATCTAATTTGTTAATTGTTTTAACCCTGATAACTACATTATTTCGAAAGTTTTGATTTATTCTTTCTAACAATCTTTAAGGATGTTTTTCTCGCTTTTCTTTATTTACGCTATTAAAAAAATAAAAAAATAAAAAAACAAATAAATAAATAAACAAGTCAAAAAAAAAAAAAAAAAACTTTATTATATCGTTGAAGGCGCATTAAAAAATCCTAACGAAATAACAAAATCAAAACTAAACAATATCACTGAGAAGCAAAACCGATAAAACAACCAAATTTCAACTTCACTAGTACAATATCATAATATACAACAGTTGACTCCGCAAGTGGAATACGGGGTAGTCAAAGCTCTGTCATTAAGGGGACAATATAATGCGGAAAAATAATTTTTAAAAAAAGTAAATGTAAAATGAAATTCCAACACATGATGAAGAATTACATTACATGTAAAATTAGTGATATTTTAAAAATGTGATATTATAGGTAATATAATAAAACTTACATTGGCCGCAAATTGATTTGAGCAACAGCACCGCCCTTCTAGCAAACATTTTGAAGCAATATGGTGTTTCGTAGTATTCAAAATTGGACTGCTTTGTTAGACGCTGAAAACAATACTGCGTTACAGGTAGAAGTTGCTGGATATATTGGGAAACGTTAATTGTAGACTACTCCATGGTAGGGCCTAGGGCAATGTGCAATTACAGGTAATAGGTAACAGCTGGGTCCCTCAATATCTATGCCTAATTATATTCTAAAGTTTTCTACACTAATACATAGCAAATAGTAAAATGACCTATTGCAATAAGAATTTTGTTACTGTCTGTGTCATTACTACTGATAGTAATTATGTTCACTAATAATAAATTGATGGCCTTAACTAGAATGAAAATAGTCACAATGACCTATTTTTACTTTCCAAATTTATATGAATCTGATTGAATTTCTAATGTTTATTATTGCCTTGATAATAATTGGTAATAATAAAACTTGAGACAGATTAGATACCAATTTTGGATTATCTCGGAACATCGCCACCCTGCTCGGATTTCAATGATTATTTTTAAAATGATGCAAATTTAAGATACTTATTTACGACTTGAAAATTAACGCTGTTTAATTATTGATTTGCTGAATGTAATTTAATTTTACTAGGCACCCACATTCATTACTTACAATTTGGAGACCAAATAATCTGTAACATATTGTAACATGTTCAAAAAAACTCGAATAAAAGTGTTGAGATATCACCTTCCTATTATGCAAAGAAATTTTTATTTGAATTTACGCTGATCAATTTGTATAATCACTCTTAAGTTCTTCTCAATATTGCATTGTTTTTCTTTTTTAGTCATCAACCAAACTGTAGAAAATTCAAAAATTCCCAAAGATTGTATTAGACAAAATTACTATTCTCTGACACCAGACATCATGGCCCTAGACGAGTTCAATGACATATATGAAATGGGTTAACAAGTTAGTACAAATAGTGCGCAAGGGAAAACTAAAGTTTTGGAAAAGACCAGTAAAAGAAACATGTTGCTGCTCAGGGACATATCTCATCAATATCTGTGTATAGGTGAAGAAAAATCTGTATGTTGATGAAATACTGATCCAGAGCCGGATTTCTCTTTCTCTTCAAAGCCTCTCTATCTCTCCATACCTTGGTTATATATATAACAGGCACGGAAACAATAACTCAACAGACCACATCTCATACTTTACAATATCAACTAGTCTTCGCCAGGACCCCTCAGTAATTTATGTGCATTTAGGATATGTTTTGACGACATTATGATGATTGTTCCCAGGGTAAGATACATTTATTTCTTATCGGATGGGCTAACTACTCAAAATAAGAATAAACAGATGTTTTATCTCGTTGCCACACATCTGCACAAGAAAGTGCAACCAGGGATAATTCGATGGCATTTCAGTGAAAGTGGCCATGGTGAAGAAGCACCCGGTGTATTGGAGGTATTATCAAACTCATGGCAGACCCCAAAGTCACACAAAGGATTGACATACCCAACTACGACACACTAATAAATGTCTTACGAACCTCAATACAGCGGATTAAGGTCTTCCCTTTAGGAGTTTTTATTGACACTTTATTAAAAGTAGAAGTGTTTATTTATATACATCTCAAAACTCTCCATGTTTGTTGGATAGGTCACTACAACACTCCCTTCTTGAGTTTACTAGCTCAAATAAAATAACGAATAAAAACAAACTGAATCACAATTTTATCCCGACGAAAATCTTTCTGGCAACCTCACTTTCCTCCCGGAACGTGTAGGCTTTCTTGATGTCGTTGTGATCGTATGCAGGTGATCTTTGTAGGAGGAGACTGCTGATGTATCAAGCGGCTCTTGTCTCGAATTCAGGTCTGGCTCTTCTGCTAACATATAAGCTAGTTTTGTCCTAACTAAGGTTACAGTCATCTCCTTGCCACGTATAGAAACAGTGATTTGCGTGTCCCTTCTTCTTACAACAGGAAAAGGTCCCTCGTATGGTGGTTGCAATCCACCAGCAGATTGGTTTCTGATGAAAACGTGGATGCATTCTGGGCATTTTTGAATATAAGTACCCTACGACTTCCATGTCGAGTCCCGGGAACTGGTTGTAACTCTTCGAAATGTTTTCGTAGTTCCGTTACGTAGTTAATCGGCTCAACTCTTGATGGGTGTTTGCTGACCAGAAATTCGCCGGGCAAACGAATGGTTCAGCCATATGCCATTTCGCCAGGTGTTGCCTGTAGGTCTGCTTTGAATGCACCAAGTATGCCCATGGTTATAGTTAGCAGTATGTCAACCCTGTTGCATGACATCTTATGGCTGCTTTCAACTGACGGTGAAGGCGTTCCACCATACCATTTGTTTGAGGGTGGTATAATGTCGTCCGAATAAGCTTAATGCCGCATAGATTGGCCAACGTTTGGACCAAGTCTGACTCGAATTGACGTCCTTGATTAGAAGTGATGCGTAGTGGTACACCAGATCTTGATATCTAAAGTTTGTAGAGTGTCCTTGCTACAGTTTCTGCAGTAGTGTCTGGAACAGAACTAGTTTCTGGCAATCTAGAAAAACGGTCGACAATGGTGAGGCAATATCTAAATCCTTGAGATATGGGTAATGGACCTACCAGATCAATATGGATGTGTTCGAACATAGTTCATGAAGTCACATGGATCAATAGGGCCAGAATTACGTTCTGAGACCCCTGACAAGTCTGCTATGTGAGCCCGGCGACCCTTGCTCACACAATAACTTGGGTTCTGAGGAGTATGGAATACTCCTCAGAATACTCCTCTTGTGCTATAGCAATTTACATACATATTCATCATCTGATGATGATATGCCATTCAGTTTAAGATGCAGTAATTAAGGCATTACGAAACTATAGATATAGATCGACATTTTGCTTTATTTCTCAATACTGAATTTCTGAATTTAACATTATTGTTACATTATTATTTAATGATATTCTAAGTATAACATTTCTGCTATATGTACTATTATATTTTCTGATATAAATTTATAACTTAGAAAAATAAATACACATATTTTTGAAACGTTTCTCCCACCGTTGTTGAGAATGGCCCAAATACCAGATATTTTGGAAATGTCGTTTAAAGCAAGTAGATAGAAAAAAAATATTGTATTAATGATGAAAGTCAGTGTAGTGAACTATGGATGAATATTATGTTTTGCAGTTCTTTGGTTCTCTCTAGTGTTGCATTTAGGAAACGTATTATTATTATAAATTGCAATTCAACAACAGTCATCGCGATAGAACAACAAATTAAATAAGGATCAACAATAATCAACAATTAATAATGAACAATAATTATATTAATAATCGTAAATACCTGGGAACCCCCAAATAATAAGCAATACATAGAACAGTCAAATTCAGATGATACTATACGTCCGAATTTCTATTTATTTTTGCCCTGCTTTCTATTTGCATGCTACTATTTTCAGTGTTTGGTGTCATTATAATCGGTAACATGTTCTGTCGACTAATCAGTGGTACCACTGATTATTACACTAATTACACTAATTAATTAATTATTCCAAAGAAAATCATGGGTACCCATGAATTACACAGGAAAAAATTACTCATTGGTCAAAAATACTAAGCGACAAATTTTGATCAACTTTCTTCCTCCCGGGAAATTTTAGCTAATAATGATTCTATATGACCCCTTGAACACATCTCCTAAGGCGTTTCTCTAGAGTCTAGGTTAACTCGAATAAGCGGATAAGAAAACACTCTGTATATTATGGCAAAATTATAAATAAAATTACAAAGTTCTAACAAAGTCTAAATATTTTTTCTGAATGCGAACATTTTTCGTGATGATAAAGTTGGTGATTGTTAACAAGTATAATGCTAGATATTCGGTTATTATGGTTGTTGTAACTTCTGATTGATATCTGCCATTAATTCTGCCGTACATTTGATGTACATAGCCAGCTGTTACTACTACTGTAGCTATAATCATCAGAGATTAGGAAGAAGCATTACAAGTACTTTTTCTTCCAGTAAAGTGGGAGTACAACTTTTGGAAATTCCAATATTTACGAATACATTTACTGAGCGATAGGTTGTTATTGCCGAGTGGTAGCGCGCTTGGCTATCAGTCTGGGGGACGTTGGTTCGAATCCAACGCCCTGCTTTCAGAGTAAAGGTTTTTCTGTGGTTTTCCTTTACTCGACGGCGAATGCTGAAAGCCAAACAACTTAAGACGTGCCACAGACGCGGGCCATAATAATGATAATTCGGGCCTGCCGATGCCCCCGTAGTGGCGAAAGCTGTTGGGGGATGTTAAGGCGTGGATTATTATTATTATTATTATTATTATTATTAAATAAATAAATAAATTCTGGATGAAACATTAATTTAAACTGCACTAATCGCGATACTTACGATTTAGAGTAAAACGAGTACTGCACACATCGTGATACGTACTATTTAGAATTAAATGAGTTAGTATCACGATATGAAGATAATGTACGTAAGCCAAAATTACAAATAGGTGCTTTATAAATTATTATAATCAATGAACAAAACTACGTATTTGACAAAAACTGGATATTTAATCCTGCAGCATATGTGCTCCTTCGGGGTAAGTAATTTAGTTTCAGAGACACTGTATACTTAAATCACATTGAGTGACAACAAAATTTACTTCAACCCAAGTTTTACACTTTATTAGTCATTGTTTAGTCATATATTGAACATATAAAGGAAATGATTTAGTTATTCTAAAGACAAAAACTAAGGGAATATACTTTTATTTATTACAACAATTAACTGTAGTAGACATAGCCTCCAAGCACATAAAAATATTCTCAATTCTCAGTAGCTGTCCAAGATTTCTCCTCCATGCTCACTACTATAGCTTGTCTTCTCCTGCAACCAAGCTAGTATCTCTTTGTGACCAGTTAACACCAGCTTATCCTCGGAAGTAACAAAATTAAAATCAACCTACAAAATGACCATGTGCAGAAACAGAAATTATACACGTGGAACTTAATTTACCTGTCTAATATTGAATATCACTTGGTTGGAGACTACTTGCGGTACAGAGACGACTTCATCCAAGTCCAAAGTCCACTCCAATTCCCAAGAACCCCACATCCCACACTTATTTAGGCGGATAATGTGCTCCAAGCTTACGATTATAATCGATTTTCCGATTCTGTCCAAAGCGCAGTGCGCCCAGTACGTGTCACCCTTAAATCTATTGTTTGCAACTGTCTCCAAGAGGTACTCACCTATGGATTCGTACATCGAGAAAGGTTTAAGACACATTAAAGGAAGAAATTGAATCTCACCTATTCTGTCTTCATCTTACCAGGTGATTGTTATAATATCTCGCTAATCTCTGGTGTATTCTAACTGGTTCTCCAAGGCTTGCAGCTCTCCGAAGAGCTTCTACTGCCACCTGAATGCGATTGGTCTTATCGTCAGAATGGCGAGTTATCAAAGAGTGCAAAGCCTTTCCTGTACTCTTGAAGAATATCTCCCCGTCGCATTGTAATCCTCCTGCAAATAGAACTAAGATATCTTCAATGGTTCAATCAAAATTTTCAGTTACCACTTTGATTCCTGATGATGATTTGGTCTAGCGCCATGATCACTCCTGGGTTGAAATTCTTAGACCACGACGTAATACATTTAGGAACAAAACCTGGTTCATGGTAGGAATTTAGTCTCCGGGTCCTTTGGATGTTCTCCACAGTCTGATTGGCGAATATATCAGTTATGCATTGCTCCAAAGCAGCCGAGGACATGTTTACGTGACCTAGGTAACATCTACATCCGAATAGAATGACGGACGAAGTCTTCATCAAATTCATTTGGCAACTTCTAGAACAAGGTTAAATTAATATTATAAAAAGAGCCTACTGGGTCGATTGATGACTAACATTGGCTGGTACCGCTTGGATGGCGTAGGGATTGACCAAGACGTGTCGTCCTAGTACTTGACAGTAGTATTGCTGTAAGAATTCGGTAGCAAAGTGGTTCCACATATCTTCGAGGATCCCATAGAAGCCTTTCCTCACATCGATCATCTCCATTGGAGATATTCTACGAAAGAACATTGAAATCATCCCAAACTATAAGAGATTTACAATAATTACTTATGCCTAACTCCTTCCGCTGGCATATACGGCGCCAAATTCGCTGGAAACATGAAATCAAGCAACTTTGTGAATGGGTATCCACAACCAATCACATAACCTTGATTTTTATGTGAAATGTACAACTGAATTCCAATTAGAGACATGCTTAGGCTCTCTATAACGGTGTTATAACTCCCAGGTTCCTTCTGGTATAAAGTTATCGGTAAACGAATCAAACCCAGATCGTTCCTGAACAAAACTGACTCTTCAGGATTCCATTTCCTATGATCAGTTAACTACTTTGATAATTCTATGATTAAACCGCTCTCTAGGTTCACGTAGAAGTCTTCAGAGATTAACTGAATGTTTTTGTAGATGTTCACAGATTTATTGCATTGTTTAAAACAAGAGAATTCTATCACTGGATTGGCTTTGATCGCCTCGCATGGCATTGGATTCAGGGTTATGGAATCGTTTGACGTAGGTTGGTTGTTATCAATTTGTGCTGATTGGATTTTGAAACAGAAATATTGATAGTTCTGTGATTTCCTAAATTGAAGGTACAAAGCTGGATTGTAGGTCCTTCTCAATTCAGCAAAGAAAGGTTTACGCATAAAATTTTTTTCGAAATCAATATGAACATAGTCTTTTAATTGAGATTTCTTGTAGGGTAGTCTATTTTATCTTCAATCCACGATGCCAATTCCAACTTTAACTAACCGACGTCTAACCTCCCATATTGCTGGAGTGTGCGCCAATGAAATAATGTTCTTTGGCTGGGTGCTTCGTGGTAAACAAAGAAACACAAATTCCAGATAATGAAAGTAAGCATTCGAAGTCGCAGTGTTCTTTGAAGGCAACCGTCAATATTTCTTCGTAAACTTTGTGGTTCTGAGTGAAGATCAAAGTCCTTCTCAAGCCATCTCTATAGCAGATGTAGTAAATCGGTATTTTATCTCTTCTGACTTTCTTGTTCAATGTTGTCTTCACACTGTCGCAACTATAAGAATCTATTGACATGTACTGTTGACTGGGCTCCCGCGGTCACACTATGGAAGCTAATTCGTTCTTCACCATAACTGAAGATAAATGCGTTATTTGGAATATTGTCAGTGATGTATTATTATACATACCAATCTTTCGAAATATGAATATTGAAGCCAACTCCTTTATTATTGTACAGATACCACAGCAAAATCCTTGATTTAGTAGGATCATCCCAGGTGTACACTAAAGTGTACACTAGTACACGGGTAAGGATTTAATAAGGTCACCTGACCCTGACCAGAATGTTGGATTTTCAAAAATAGATCACCACACATATTTTTGACGTAAGTTGGGGTATCGCCGTCTTTATATTCGTTGAAGGAAACTGTGAAACTTGCAGTTTTTCCTCCAGATACGTTTACGCAAATCGCAGACTAAAACGTTAAGAAATAAAGATAAACTGTGGAGGAAGTTACTGAAATCACATACCCCTTTATCCATTCTTAAGACTGTGTGATGATTTGATGATATATAAAATGCTTGAGAGGTCAACTTACTATCTCGATACTTCACAGACATCTGCATTGAGGTGGTTTCTGGCCAAAATTGTATGCACTGATTTGGAGGTAAGTCAATCCACAAATCTGTCTTCTCGTTTTGTTCCATGAATCGCAACATTTTATTCGTGTGGTTGACAATCAAGAAGTTGGGTAGGACGGTGACAATCTTCGTGAATCTTGGACATATCTCGGATAGCTTTAATGACAATAAAATTGCATACTTCTTTCTTCTTTGATTGTCTTTGCAGACCACTAAACCAGTGCTCCCTGCACACTCTATCCCAAAATCGCTCGACCATTCTGATTCGTAAGCTTTGAGGTTCAAGCATTGCTTTCCATGCCTTCGATATGAAAAGAGAATGATGTCCTCGTTTATTGATTCGTGGACTATATTGGTTGATGATGCCTTGATGAATAATGGTAGACCAGTTTTGTTTACGATCCAATATGGCGTATAGAAGAATATATTGCAGCTACCCTCATTATCTCGCTGCTTATTGACAGCTTTTCATTGTTCACTTGTAGTGTGGTTAAAATACGAGTATCGTATTTTATTATGATCTTAAACAAGAGACTTGCCTAGCCAATAGTGGCTTTTTAACCTCTTGTACACGTGAAATATTTAAAGCAAAAGACGCTGAGTGAAGTTTCTTGCAACTGATTGAAGTGAAATAAAACACAAATGTGTTTCAGTGATGTGTTATTATATGTGTTTTTTGGCTACCTGGTTTCGAATTTAAAATTCCTCTTCGGGCCAAGCGTCAATAACAGTTTATATTAGGTGCTTATGTTATAACGAGGTTATGTTGCTGCGTGGTTGGTACAAGCTTAAGTATATCTCTTAATGACAATCTTAGTAACACCTGGATATGAGAGTCAAATCGCTGTATACGGCTATTGGCGAGTAAATCAATAACTCATCAAGAATCATTTGAGGAAAGATGCTATAAAATTTCAACAATATTTTAGACTGATTCCTTCGCAGTGCCATTTTATTTTGAGTTTAGTTGAAGAAGATATCAAGAAATTAGCATACAATAGAAATCTATATCTAATTAGTCCTGAGGAGAAACTTCCAATAAACTTCCACATTTGAATCAGAACTATCAGTATTTGATTAAATGGCTAATGTGGATGGTGAGAGGAAGCTCGCATCCTGCATTTGTTCTTCAAGCTTGGAAAGCACAGTTAAAATTTGCAATTTAGCCAGCGTTCGGAGGTACGGACGTAACTCTTTAACAGATTTTGCAATAATAATACTTTTATAAAATAAATCGATATCATCCTCTTTTTTAGGAACTAAACTTTGAATATTTCGGTGCGTTGCTTATCTCTTTTTTCTAGAAGATTCACCAACCTTTGTTTATTTCCGTCAATGGAATTTTTTCTTGCAACTTTCTTTACTTCTGCAGCTAACGCAGCTCCAGGGTTGGTAGAAGTAGGAGGAATTGATGTATCCTCATAAGCAGTTTTAACAAAGTCTGGAAGTTGGGTTGGGTTAGTTTGGGCAGTCTCAACAAAGTCTGGAAGTTGGGGACCAGTTTCCCCTTGGCTGATGTCACCAATAGTTGTACTCTCTGAGCTCGATATGTTGCAGGTGCTCTTGCGTTGATTCTCCACAGAGTGACGGAATTACAATTTCTCTGCTAGCTGCCATTTCTTCCTTTTTTATCAGGTTCAGCTTCAGAGCGTGTTGGCGTCCTGTCCCTCTTTTGTCTATCATACGTATCCTTGATATTTCTCCAAGGTTTCTTGCAATCTGCAACTGGCAAAGGGAGAACAATATCGTTAAAAGTTAATATATTATTTATTTATAAAGGAGCTTCCAATTGTAATCGTAGTAGCCACCAGTTCTCTTCCTTACAAACAAAAATAGTTAGATTGAAAATTACTTCTGGTTTATGCCGTGCGTCAGAATTCGAGTGAGCTCAACTGAGTTAATACAGTACTCAGTTAGCTCTGAAGAAGCGACCAACATGGTTCGCGAAACGTCGTTAGCATTTACAAATTTTGACGCACGGCATAACCCGGAAGCAATTTATTTTCTACATGATTCTGACTGTGAAACCCCACGTAAGTCATATGACCAGATTTGATTTATCAGATAACATTAAGCCCTGCTGTTACCCGTGATCCGACATAACATTTACCACTTCTTGTTTATTTTATGTAAACGAAAATATAAAATTTATTCGTTCATTCTGTATAAAGGAACAAATTCAGAGAGATAAAAATATGACTATCCTATACTGCATGTTATTGTCTATATCACTCAATAATTATATTATTTTATATGAGTATGAGTATTGTACTGAACATGAATTGAGTAGACTACTATGAAATTGAAGAAACGGGGTTCCAGTGCATTAGCCGGGTCCGCTTTCAACTTGTTCGGCATACGGCAACATAACAATGTTCGTACCGCGGCACGTGCCGGATGGATAAGATGGATCGGTGCGGAACAATACACCCGTCAATCAATGTGATTTACACCAAGTATACAGCCGCCTTGTACAAGTCGCTGTATTGCCTTTTGTAAACACTAAAAATGGACCTAACACTGCACCAAATATTCGGTATTGCCGGACAAATCTACATGCGAATGACACCGGAGTTACATTTAGATTGAAAATATTAAGAGTTTAAATAAAATTAAGAATGTTATGTTTGCTGTACCTAAATAATGTAGAAACTTTATTATTAGAAAGAAATTTAAAAGTCTTGGTTTAAAATATGTGTTTTTACGACAAACATATTTACTATGTGTTGCAATGCACGAATGACAAGCACAAGAAAATATGTTATTTTTGCATGATTTGTGGACGATAAATATACGAAAAATGCCTTTAAACGGTTTTTAAATACGTACACGCCAAAGTATGTGCTATGTATGCATTCATGAAGTAAGCCGAAACATAGTACTTAGAATACGCAGTGCTCAAATCGATTTGAGTAGATCCGAACTCTGAGTATATCTACTCAAATCATTTTGAGTAGATGTAGTATTATGAGTAAAATACTCAAATCGTTTTTAGTAGATGCGTACTCGGAGTAAAATATTCTAATCGTTTTGAGTAGATCCGTAATCTGAGTAAATCAACTCAAATCGTTTTGAGTAGATGAAGTATTCTGAGTAAAATATGGAAAACTGTTTGAGTAGATGTAGTACTCGATACTCACATCTAATACTCAAATCGAATTGAGTAGATGCGTACTCTGAGTAAATCTACGCAAATCTTTTTGAGTAGAGTACTCATGAGTATTACCTTTACTCAGTACTGACGTACTCAATACACAAATTTATGAAATTACTTAAGTAGTGTCCCACTCTGGCTTATAGTCATTAAATTGTATGGATGGATCAAATATCAAGTAACGCCATACAATTGCCTAATAACAATACCAATACTGAAAATACTATTTATCATATAAAACCCCCTTTAACATTCTAATTGTCCAAACAGTATTCTTCTTATTTTTTATGCTTTATCTTATTTTCCTTATTTTAGTCTTGCGCCTTGACGGATGAACATTTTTTAATTATTTCCTGAAATCAGTCAGTCAATCATGCAGCTTCATTTGCCTGCTTTGCTTCGATCCTATCAAATCAATGAAGCTGGCAGGAAAATCATTGTTGAAATGCGAAAGCATCGATATGTAAAATCTACACGATACACGAAGCTTTCTATTTTCAGTAATGCTCTCTGATCAAAATGCCTGAACCTATAAAATATCCCGCTTTCCATTTGTATTTTTTTTCGATCAAAATACCGTCTTCATCTTCTTCATTCGAAAAAATCAGCTTTTGATCTGAGAATACATTTTTACACAAAAACACATAATCGCCGGGCGATTATCGCTGGAGTCGCTTCTAGGAAAAAGTAACCTTTAGTGTTCCAGTATACAGCTGCAAATAATCCTAAACAAGTTTTTACTGATGAACAAGAGACATTATTCAAATATTATCAGTACGAAATGTAGGTTATCAGTTTGTAGTTGCAAATGGAAGACTAGCCCGATTCTTGGAAAAAAAAGCAAATCATTTGGTAAGGAGTGGCTAAGACAAATTCCGAAAAGACACCAAGATTTATCCCTACGAAATCCCGAGGCCACAAGTTTGGCTAGATCTACGTCTTTCAATAAGCCAATTGTAGCAATGTTTTACAAAAACGTCAAAGAAATTCTATCTCGAATTCGCCCAAAATTATAGGACCTAAAGAGGTTAAACAAATTGGTTAAATGACTAGTGGGGAACACAGTGTGGTAGTTATTTCCACCATAAACGCAATTGGAAATCATATTCCACCTATGTTCATCTTCCCAAGGGTTAGTTTTAAAATCCACATGCTGAAAGGTTGTCCAGTAGGTGGCTTCAGGGGTGCCAAACCATTATTTTTGGTAAAGCCTACCGCTGAAGATCCTATAATATTAGTTTTGGACAATCAGAAGGGTCACGTCACCATCGATGCAATTGATTATTTATTGTAGAAAGAACGGCATTATTACGCTAACGTTTCACCCTCACATCAGTCATAAAATGCAGCCGCTCGACCAGCTCCGGATTTAAGGGAGGGTTGATTGGGCTGCAGCCCAGGTGCCCCCACCAAAGTGAAACAAAACTAACAAAAATGAAAAATTATATTTAAAATAATACTATCTAACCAGCACCGCAGTTTAACACTTTTATTGAAATCATGTGTATAGAGTAGGGTGACCAACTGTCCCTATTTGAGCGGGCAGTCCCGAATTTTGACTACTTATCGCGGCTGATAAAGCGTCCCAAATTTTGTATCGACTTTGTGAAAATGGTATTTATATGTCCAGAATTTCAGATACCAGCCATAAAAATAATATTTGTTATCGGAGAAAGGTCTACCATAATTTACCCTACTTTACGAGAATGACCTAGTATCTACAAAAAAGTTGATATTTTCTATTCATTTATAACAACATACTAGCGTACTTAGTTGGTATTGTAAATAGTGAAGAAACTCATTAACTTTTATGTGAAAATACAAAAATATACAAAAAAGAAACCGCTGTAAGTATATAGAAAGTTAGGCAGTCACGATAGACCAAATTCTATATTAAATTTTGTTGTCAAACAACATACTGAGTGCTTTGCGTTCATGATTGTATGGTATTTCTAGTTATAGAAATGCAGCAGGTTTTTTTTTATAAAATACTGGTTTTTAACGAAATAATGATATTAAACACTTTGCAAAATCACACAAAAAAGGCATATTTTAAACAAGGAATAAAATGTTTTAAATGTGTTTTAAATTATGCAATTATTTTATTTGTAAGCATTTTAATGCGCTTCTTTTCATTCTTTATTTTACTTGCTACCACTGAAGTTGTATAGTAATATTTTGTGAAGAACAACAAAAACTATTCAAATATCGGTAGTTTAAATCACGTTTAAAACACAACATTTAAAACAAACTGTTTAAAACATGTTTAATAGAAAATAGTTATTAAAAACATGTTTAAAACAAATGTTTAAAACACTGCTTAAAACAAATTGTTTTAAACATAACAACCCTGCATTCCACAAGTGGTACGATGATTTGAAAATGAATAAATAATGTAATCAATTACACTGGTATACAAATTTTAATTTGCTGTTAAAATGGACGTTTGAATATGGCCATACAAAAGTTCGCCTGGGGTCATTTTCCAATAAAATAGTAAAAAGCTCATTAACTTTTATGTGGATATACAAACATACAAAAAAAATTAAGAATCGACTCCTGATATTCCTTAGAAAAACAGGACTGCTTTAACTATATAGAACTTTAGTCAGTCACGATTGACCAAATTCTATATAAAATTTTGTTGACAAACAACATACTGCAATGATTTTGTACGTTCATGATTGTATTACATAGAAAAATTGTATTTCTACTTATATAGAAATGCAGCACATGATTAATCCGTTTTTGTAATTTAGTCGAACTGATTTTAATTGATCTTAAATTTGCTAAAAACTACCAGCACTAATCCACATAAAACAAAACTGAAAAATTAAAACTATTAACAACTTTATAGTTACCGAAAAGTCATATTTAACTCACATTTTTAGACGTTCTACTAAAATCTATGAAAAGGCTTACACTATGAATAAATAGTAAACAACCGCAAATCCTATGACAATTTAAGAAAAAAATCCATTATTGGAAATCAGTGGCAAAAAAACAGTCGGATAGAACATTTGTTTTGGTTAGTTTTTTACAAGAAAAGATTGTTCAGGTATATTTTCTTTCTTATTTCTGTATCTACCACAATGCACAACTTAATATGCTATTGGGACCTATGACATGTTATGTTCTTTATTTCAATCAATATTCTTAAAAAATAAATAAAAGGGAACTTTAAAAAAAGAAGAATAAACATTAACTTAAAAAGCTAGCTTCAAGTTTATTTTCTTGTCCTGTTTCCATGTTGATAACGATGATGGAATAATTACTTCAGATGCAAATTTGTTTCAACTATTCACAATATATTGTATACCCCTAATAATATACCCCCGCTTTAGTATGGATGGTAACGAATCCAGTCAAATATATAAGAATATAGAAATAACGGAACATGTGGGTAAAGCCTATCCAAAAGCATTCAACACTTCGTACGTCAAAACGGGTTTGAAACAACAGGACTGTATCATTTTGATGAAAATATCTTTAAAGAACATGAGTTCTTAACAGCTGCTGTTACCGACCGTTTTTTCCTCACGCATAATCTGAAGCTATTGGGACCTATGACATGTTATGTTCTTTATTTCAAGCAGTATTCTTAAAAAATAAATAAAAGGGAACTTTAAAAAAAGACTGCTGTTACCGACCGTTTTTTCCTCACGCATAATCTGAAGAGCAACATGATTCTGCTGTTCGTTCATGCTCGAATTCAGAAGTTTCTCTGTATAGTACCCCTGTAATGCCGGAAATACGACGACCTTGTCCAAAAGCACCTGAAAGCAAAAGGCACGACCTAGAGGAAAATCGCGTATGTCTCTGATTCGTTGGAAAGAGAAGAAGAAGAATATAAAAGTTGCGATAAGAACTTTAGAAATAAGAAAACAAGTACTAAACTACGTGTAAAGAAAGCTCCACCTAAGCTAAAAATAGTAGAGTCTGAACCAGAACAATGTATCTCGCTTCCTTCTTCTAATAACTAAGAAGCAGAGGAAGGAACTGCTAAAAAATTATTGCAAAATAATGAATTGGTAAACGTAAGAAAGGTGACTTTGTTTTAATAAAAGTGCCAGGCAAAAATCAGTCGCCCACTATTTTGCTGAAATCATTAACTATGAGAATGATAATAATGGGCTGAGATCGTTAAGCAGAGGTCCAAATTATAACAATTTTTTAAATGAAACTACAAAACCATATAATTTTTTACATGAAGACATTATATGGAAACTGCCATTACCGCATAGCCACAGTGGAACATCACGCACTAAGACCATCTTACGGTTTGATGTTAAATTTACTGGTTAATGTCCAATAGCCCCCAATGCACATATATACGGTTGTTTAGTACACTGTGGGCCAAGAAAAGCGGTATAAATGTTCAATTACTCATATTTCCAAAGATTTTAAGTACATTGTATTTTATTAAGGACAATACTACATTTTAAAAGATTACTATGTGGAAATAGAGTCACAATAATACAACAAAAACTTACGGCCAATTTATGAAGGAAGTAATAAAAAGCGAACTGCAGCGACGATGCAACATGCATCTCGTTTGGAGAGTGAACGGAAATGAAAGAGAAAACAACGCCGAGTACAATAAGTATGCAACCAACGTCACACACAATTACAGGTTTCTATCTCGCTTCACACGGGACAGATTGGAGGATATAATTTAAAAGGGGTTGGTGTGGAAAATTGATTTGATCGTAATAATAATCATCTTAATGATCGGACGAAGATCTTTCATTACAGTTTGATACTCAAACATATCGTCAAACAGAAGTTTTTTACATTCAACAACAAATAGTATAAACTTAACGACAGATGACTACCTATGGGAATGGGTCGGTTCTGTTCTCTACGAAATTTATTTAGTTTTTATTGAACAAGAATACAGTGATGAGCTTGACAATCTTTTGATATTTATAAACAATTTACATAATAAGTTGAACTTTACTTTAGAAATAGAAAACAACCAAATTTTGAATTTCCTCGATTTAACATTGACTAAAACTAACAATAAATTAAAATTTAACATTTTTTGTAAACCATCCTCTGTTCCAACAATAAACCCTTTTACTTCAGCACATCCTTTTTCCCAACGTATGGCATCTTTCCGCTTTATGCTCAACAGATGCGTTACATATCCTTTAGATTCAAGAGGATTTAATTTAATACATGAACTTGCCTAACAACACTCATTCCCGACAAAGCACATCGACCGCCTTTTGCGCCAAACAATAATTAAAACTGATCCACTTTACATTGATGAGAAGCAATTAGACAGAATATACAAATCATTCCCTTATAATAACACTACTGTCAAACTTAACAAAATTCTGTCTAAATTTAATATTTTCCCTGCTTTTATAATTTCACCTCAAATTTATAATTTATTATCCAACTACAAAATCCCCACCCCTATTATGGATTGTTCTGGAGTCTCCTCGATCAGCTGCTCTAATTGTTCTTCGTCTTACATAGGCCAGACTGGAAGGAAAATTTCCCAAAGAATCACAGAGTATAAAACGAGAAAATCTTCACATTTATTTAGTCACAAATTAGAATCTGGTCACAATTTAAATTATGAAAACATTAAACTTTTACATAGATGTAAAAAAGTTATAAACTCGAGCTAGTTGAGCAATACCAAATCGAGCAATCTAATAAACAAGTCAATCAACTTAACGATCAAATCAATTTTCCACACTAACCCCTTTTCAAATATATCCTTCAGTATGGCCCGTGTGAAGCGAGATAGAAACCTGTAATTCTGTGTGACGTTGGTTGCATATTTATTGTACTCGTTCGTTGTTTCTTTCATTTCCGTTCCAAACGAGATGCATGTTGCATCGTCACTGTACTTCGTTTTTTATTATCTACTTCATAAATTGACCGTAAGTTTTTCTTGTCATATTGTGACTATTTCCATATAGTTATCTTTTAAAATGTAGTAAGTATTGTCTTTAACTGTAATTTTCACAAGAAGTTTTATATAATTATTGCTTCTTCTGTAGATTTAGGCTGATGATGACTTGGTTGATCGAAACCGGGTACTATTAAAATATATGATAATCAAAGGATCAAAAAGGTTTTATTTCCAACACATTTTACTCACTTTTGAAAATTAGGGAGTCATTCAACAATACAGTATTTTTCTTTCCATTTCGCGGTTTGCGGTTTGCGATGTCTCGTCTTAAGGCGAACCAGGATTAGGAACACGGCGCGTGGTTCGCAGTTCGTTTAGAAGCAGTTTGCTCGGCGAAAAAGTGAGGTAACCGTTGAATCAGTAGAGTCAGTAGTGAATTCGATCATGGATATTTAACAATAAGTTATCGCTGCCTGCATCTTTGTGCAATATTTATTCCGGCACACTCACCTATTAAATGAAAAAAAGAAACGGAACAAAAAAAGAAGGTGGATGGTATATAATATATAAAATAGAGCAAGCTATGTAACTACAAATACTATCAACATATATTGCTGTAATTCAATAATAATGTTGATATTAGGGGCCTTTCAGGCGTTACATCTAATTGACACACCAAAAAACAAGAAATTTTAGTATTTTTTTGTTTTGAGAATATAAACAAGCATTACAAATCTGGTTTGAAGAGTCTATTCTACATGTATAAGTATGATACTCAAAATGTTCTTCAATGAAAAGTAAAATAAACTGGCGGTTTAGTCGTATCTACAGAAAGAGCAATTTTTTCTATGCTTTTCACGGGCGAAAACAGAAACCATTGAATCGGCATCTGGAAAAAAAAAATGTTTTGTTTTTTATTTGTCTTAGCTTTGCTAGAGAAGTACACACGATTATTAAGAACTATGTATTCTTTACATATTAGAAGGTTTTTGAAATAAAATATACCTTACTCACTAAAAAATCGTCCTTAATTTGTTAATAAAAACCGTAATCGGTAATCAATCGTAAAAATCGCGTGTACTTCTTTAGAGAATCTATCTAAGAAGTTTCAGTTCAAATTTAATGTAGCGATCCGATGATGAAAACTGCCCGAATTATGTTTTCGCTCAATTTAAAAAACCGTGTTTTTGAGCTAATCGCGTGTAAAGTTTCAAAACTATTTTTCAACGTGACATTTTTAAGATAGCGGTTACTGATTCTCTACCTTTAATCGGCTATGCCCTGACCATAATGCATCCCCTCTAGATCAGAGTTTCTTTGTGGCTGAACTAAGGTCCTTACGAGCATATTTTCTCGATATTGACGACGCTTGCGCCGCAGCTCTTATGTTTCTTGATTTCGTGGCAAAAATTGTATGTTTCATAGCCAATATTTAATCCTAACCAGGGACTAAAAACGAAAAGTATTTTGTTCGTTTCCGATCAGAACGAAAACGAAAAACACCCAAAAAATATCGTTTTCGTGAACCGAAATGAAATAACGGTTAAAACCGGTTTTTTACTATTTTTCTAATAAAAGTATGCCAACAAGCTTTTTTTTGATTTTTTTTATATTTGACAAATAAGTCAATTTTAATCATAGCTGGCAAAAATTACTGCTTTTAAAAACTTAAATGTTAAAAATTTCAATCAACTGCGTTTTAAGTGGGGATGGCATTTTTGCTTTTTATAAATATTAAAAATAAAATTTAGAATGAATTGTGTGGGACCGTTTCTGTATTGGAGAGGCACGAATCTGTTTTAGTTTCCTTGATTTATTCCCATTAAATTTAGTTACTTGAAAACCACGCACAAACTGCTATGCAGTTTAGTGGTATGCCAGTGACAGATTTTTGTTGTTTTTTTGCTTCATATTTTAAATAATAATATTTGTTTCTTTTCTCTCTGATCTTGCTTTATTTCAATTAACTTTTACTTATTTAAAAATTTTGTGTCATGGTTTATTTTTGGTTATTTGTAAATAAAGTTATTATTATTATTAAAAATAAGAGAAAAAAATTGTAACATATTTATTTTATAGTAAAAATATGTATAAATAATTCAGCATTCCAAAATAAATAAAAAATTTTGTTAATTAAACTAATGATATATTCTAAAGTAAATCACAGGATAATTATTAATTTTAGTATATATGAATATATTTATATAAAAATTAATTGTAACTATTTAATCTAAGAAGCAAGACATCTTCCAATAAATTTTCTTTTAAATTCGCCCTTTGACAATTTAAAATATATTTCAGTGCTGAAAATGCTCGTTCAACACTCACTTGTGTCATAGGTAAACCAATAATTTGTTTTGCGACGGTAAACCGGTTAAAACCGGTAACCGAAATTATTTATTTCGTTTTTAATCATGAACGAAAAATAAAAATTTCGTTTTCGTTTCCGTTTTCGTTCTTATACATTTTTCGGTTAATTTAGTTCTTTCGTTCTCGTTTTCGTTCCGTTCTTAGTCCCTGATCCTAACACAGTCATTACTTCAAGTCATTTGAAACCGTCATTAAAAAGTGCTGCTATGCCGGCCGCTATGTCGAGAATCTTCTTGTCGCCAGAAATTGACTTGGGAGCTATTGTCCACACGACGGAATTGAAGTTTTCGTATGAATTCTGCGCGTACCCACCGAGATATCTTGATAGCAGGTCTTCAGTTGTCAAATCGTTGTATACTTTTTAAACAGCGTGAAAAACTTCCGATGATAGGTGCCTTATCCGTATAAACATCCAGCGTGTACCAAGATTCAGGGCTGATCGGGCACTTTTCCTGCTGGGGATGTTCATCGGTGAAGTTTTATGATACAGTGTGACCCATATATCATTTCGCATGGCTTCAACAGAGTCACAATTTCTGCGGATGGCCAATCCATAATATATGGACAATTCGTCGATGAGCTTGCCCGTGAGTTTCCCTCTGCCACCTAAGTTTTTCACGTTTTTTTTTAAATTTCTTAACCGTGTTTGTACCCGCTTCTGCACGTGACTTATGCATTATTTTTTTGAAAGTTCTAAATCGTAATAAGGCTTACCATCGACGATGCCTTGTAGGTTTTCGAGTCATCATCGCCGATGTAGAATCTATAGCGTGCATCATATAAATCTTCGGAGCGCCGACATCTCAAGAATGTCGTCCACCTCCATCTTACCCGCCGATCCGCTATGATTTATTTGGCATATGATTTGCCGTTGAGCAGACCACTCATCATATTCGGCTGTATAGCGTTTCCTGTTCCAGTGCTCGCAAGATTTGCAATACTTTCATTTGATAAGGACATCAAGCACCTTCCCAGTGTGCTATCCAATCGAAGTTACAAATCCAAACACCGAGAAGTAACCTCTTTTCCGCCAAGATCCATCACCTGAAACCATGAGGCCCGTCGTTTGTCCTTTACCTGCAATACACTTTTCGTACGCGGCTGCGTGTGTGCTTGATTTTGTTCTCACGGCATTTGCGGCTGTGCTATTAGCTTCACAACAATATCATATGTGATAAATAAAACTACGTTGTATAATATGGAGATGTTTCTTTACTCTGAAACAATTTGCGTGACTATCGATTTCAACAAATTAATTGTCATCATCAGGTCAACACTACGGAAAAAGATATAATTAACAATTAAAACCTTAACAACCTATAACATTATCTTACTGTCAATCGGACAACGGCAAGGTCAAACATTCATATATAACACTCGGGGCAGCAACAAACATTCGCAGGGCAACCATGAACCAAACTTGGGCATTGGATGTGGCTCCCTTTATTATAAAATTAATAGAAAACCTCTTATCAGTCTTAATTCAAAAACTGTGCAATGTGACAGCAGAATTTTTGAGGTTATGTCAGGTGGCTTCTTGCTATTACGTCTAAAAATAAAAATAAAAACAAACATAGATACACAATACTAATGCACAGCCAATTAACTTACATAAATAACGTCAATCAACGCAACAAAATTGATGGAAGTAGATGAAAAATCTTCAATTTGTACAATACGAAAAAGGTGTGCGTCCAAACCATCAAACGATACAAAGCGATTTGAAATTATAAACGAACGGCAAGAATACCAACATTCAAACATCATAATCCAGGGTATCGCCCACCAGTGCCAACCTACATTTATGCTGAACTGCGCATGGTCGACATATCAAATTCATGCAAAACTTACATTCTAATTAAATTTAAAACTTTATAACACTCAAACAGAGACAGAAACACCTATTGTCTTTGGGTGATCTGTTTAAACAAATAATAGCCCGGGAAATCTGTAATGTTGTTGATGAGGTTGTTATCACTTCCATCTCTTTTTATTCGTCTGTGGATGTAGAATATTTCAGTGTAATCCATCAATATAGATTTCGGGATATTTCTTAAGAGTTTCATGTTTTGGATGTGGAAATGATGACCCTCTTGTATCATATGTTGTCTCACCGCTGAGCTGTTACGAGAAATATGTTCATGGAAGCGTATTTTCAGATTTCTGCCTGACTGTCCTATGTATACTCCGTCACAATTTGAGCATTTCAATTCATATATACCGCTTTGTTGTAAATGTGGGATTTTGTCTTTATTATTCAGTAATATGCTTCCTATGCTGTTGCGTGTTGGGTTGCATACCATAATTCCATTTCGCTTCATTATTGGAGTTATTTTCCGGTGTAATAAGGGGTGGTATGTTAATTTACGATAGTGGCATATCATGTCCCAACGCGGATATATTTCTTTGAGTATGTTAGCGCTCTTTACTTTTCTATAAAGCTGATCAACCATCTTCATCTCATAACCATTATTAGCAGCTATTGTTTTGATGGTGTTCATTTCATGGGTTCTGTCGACATCATTCATGGGAATATTTATCATGCGTTGTAGGTGGTGTCTGAAGGATGCCATCTTAATATTGTGAGGATGTTGGGAATCATGTGGGATCGTTATGTCGGTAGCAGTAGGCTTTCTGAAGATCGAGAATTGTAAAGTGTTAAGATGTCTGGTAATAGTTAAATCTAAAAAGTTCAATTTATTCATAGTCTCTTTTTCGATGGTGAATTCTAATACTGAAAGTTGGTTCATTTTATTGAATAATGTATTCAGTTCATGGTCATTACCATCCCACACAACCAGAATGTCATCTACATAACGACCCCAATACTTTATATGACAACTCTCACTAAGTTTGAATATTTCCCTTTCAACCCCTTCAACATATAAGTCTGCCATGAGTCCACTTAGGGGACATCCCATAGTTAAACCGTCTGACTGTACATACACAATATCATTGAACTTGAAATAATTTTGTTGTAAACAAAGTGTAAATGCTTCCGTCATTTCAGTTACTTGAGAGTCCGTAAGATCTTTTTCCTGAAGGAATTCACGTAAAGCTTTCAAGGCGTCCATAACGGGGACATTAGTGTATAAGCTGACAATATCAAAAGAGATCAGTTGTGAAGCATCTGTTAGTCGGGTGTTCTTAAGTTGATTAGTCAAGTCCATTGAATTCTTGATATTGTGTTTGGCTCTGTAATGGTATCTCTGTAAAATTAGTTTATTCAGTTCTTTTGAAAGTCTATTGGCAACTGTGCCAATGGATGTAACTATGGGTCTGATGGGATGACCGACCTTATGAACTTTAATTAAACTATATAAGCGTGGGATATTGGGATTCATTTCGCGTATGTTTTCCAATCGGATGTCAAACATGTTCAAAGTATCTTGTATATCATTTACTGTCTTCCGAAAACGAGCTATATAGTTATTTTGTATGTTCGACATCTTAGTTGGTTTAATATTATTTTCCGCAAAGAAGGTATCAGTCTTTTCAATATATGTGTACCTATTCAATATGACCAAACCAGCGCCCTTGTCACCCTTAGTAATTATTAAATTATTGATTCTCACTTTGTCCTGTATCTTTTTGAGTGCTGAACGAGAACTCTCAGTAAATTTTGACTTATATGTTAAGGGGTTGAAAGGGAAATATTCAAACTTAGTGAGAGTTGTCATATAAAGTATTGGGGTCGTTATGTAGATGACATTCTGGTTGTGTGGGATGGTAATGACCATGAACTGAATACATTATTCAATAAAATGAACCAACTTTCAGTATTAGAATTCACCATCGAAAAAGAGACTATGAATAAATTGAACTTTTTAGATTTAACTATTACCAGACATCTTAACACTTTACAATTCTCGATCTTCAGAAAGCCTACTGCTACCGACATAACGATCCCACATGATTCCCAACATCCTCACAATATTAAGATGGCATCCTTCAGACACCACCTACAACGCATGATAAATATTCCCATGAATGATGTCGACAGAACCCATGAAATGAACACCATCAAAACAATAGCTGCTAATAATGGTTATGAGATGAAGATGGTTGATCAGCTTTATAGAAAAGTAAAGAGCGCTAACATACTCAAAGAAATATATCCGCGTTGGGACATGATATGCCACTATCGTAAATTAACATACCACCCCTTATTACACCGGAAAATAACTCCAATAATGAAGCGAAATGGAATTATGGTATGCAACCCAACACGCAACAGCATAGGAAGCATATTACTGAATAATAAAGACAAAATCCCACATTTACAACAAAGCGGTATATATGAATTGAAATGCTCAAATTGTGACGGAGTATACATAGGACAGTCAGGCAGAAATCTGAAAATACGCTTCCATGAACATATTTCTCGTAACAGCTCAGCGGTGAGACAACATATGATACAAGAGGGTCATCATTTCCACATCCAAAACATGAAACTCTTAAGAAATATCCCGAAATCTATATTGATGGATTACACTGAAATATTCTACATCCACAGACGAATAAAAAGAGATGGAAGTGATAACAACCTCATCAACAACATTACAGATTTCCCGGGCTATTATTTGTTTAAACAGATCACCCAAAGACAATAGGTGTTTCTGTCTCTGTTTGAGTGTTATAAAGTTTTAAATTTAATTAGAATGTAAGTTTTGCATGAATTTGATATGTCGACCATGCGCAGTTCAGCATAAATGTAGGTTGGCACTGGTGGGCGATACCCTGGATTATGATGTTTGAATGTTGGTATTCTTGCCGTTCGTTTATAATTTCAAATCGCTTTGTATCGTTTGATGGTTTGGACGCACACCTTTTTCGTATTGTACAAATTGAAGATTTTTCATCTACTTCCATCAATTTTGTTGCGTTGATTGACGTTATTTATGTAAGTTAATTGGCTGTGCATTAGTATTGTGTATCTATGTTTGTTTTTATTTTTATTTTTAGACGTAATAGCAAGAAGCCACCTGACATAACCTCAAAAATTCTGCTGTCACATTGCACAGTTTTTGAATTAAGACTGATAAGAGGTTTTCTATTAATTTTATAATAAAGGGAGCCACATCCAATGCCCAAGTTTGGTTCATGGTTGCCCTGCGAATGTTTGTTGCTGCCCCGAGTGTTATATATGAATGTTTGACCTTGCCGTTGTCCGATTGACAGTAAGATAATGTTATAGGTTGTTAAGGTTTTAATTGTTAATTATATCTTTTTCCGTAGTGTTGACCTGATGATGACAATTAATTTGTTGAAATCGATAGTCACGCAAATTGTTTCAGAGTAAAGAAACATCTCCATATTATACAACGTAGTTTTATTTATCTCATATTGAAATATGGAAAGGGTGGAATATTTTGTGAATCATAAATATCATATGTGGTTTGGTATGCGGGCTTAGGTAGACTCATGAGCGTAAAATACTTTGAAATGCCATTATGCTCTATTCAAACGCATTGCTAAGATCCCACGGCGATTTATGTCATAAGCATTATCTGTGTGAGGGCTTTTATTAATCTGACTCTGCATCTGGCGCACGAAACAGCGATTTTGAAACAAAGACCTCTCTTGCTCATTTCTGTATAAGTCATGCTGTAACCACAATCTTTACACACAAGAATTTGAGCGACGACCGCAAACACAGGAATAAAGTTTATAAAATGATAGCCAAATGTACTGTCGACTTCAATATCAACATCAGAGGTTGTTGTTTTAATTTTCTTTGCGAGCCTCGACGTAAGTTCCAACTTTCCTTCAGACCGGTGGCGGTTAGCTGGTTTTCGGTTATGAATTTTTCCTCTATTCGATGTAGCAGCCGAACCCTTCTTTCCCTTTTCATTTTGATACACCACACCACTCATTACCCAGTACTTTTTACACAAATTGGTCATTTAAAAACAGTCGAAGACAATGTGACCGAAGTAATGCACTTGTTTGTTTAGCGACACTGTACAACCCAAGATTAGTAAACTAGACAGGTTGCCTGGTAACTTTTAGCGGGAAGCGGCGCGAGTGGGGATGTTGCGTCATCGGGTTTACCCGGAGCGAGCTGGCGTGTAGTCGTATACGTGTTACGTGAGTTTTGATCGATATTTTGGTGTTATTTGTTGCTTACTTGTTGTTTTTATTGTTAGTGTTGGGTGTTATATACTGTATTAGTGTAGTTTTAAGTTAGTTTGTATACATATAATTTATATTTATTTTTATTTACAGCAATTCCTTGATTATATTACTTCCGGACGAGGAAAAGCAACTTGTCACCAGTAGAACCAAGCGAGCTTTGATGAAGAAGCAAAAAGCAATTGTAGAAAATCTACTTCTCGATGATCGCAAAACCTACACCATCAACAGTAGCGGAAATGATTCATGACATCGATATTTCTCAAATTCCAATCTCGGCCAATATACCTATAAAACTGAACAGACTAACATACATAATTACAGCATCTCATCTTGGGTTCAGAATTTTTCATTTGGTGGCTTAACTGAACACTCAAAAGAATGGTCTCCGCAAATTTAAAAAATGGAAAAGTATTTCAAAAAAATTACACAAAAACGATTTTAAAACGGCAACTAACATTGTGATCGATACAACTAATTATATATCTAAGAAAGTACCAGAGGTACCTAAGAAACTGGTGAAGTCATTCTGCCGGCAACGAATTTTTGTACGGATTAAATTCTTAAATTTGAAAAGGGGTGACGTAAAATTGGGAAAAAGAAAAGCATCACAATCAAGACAAATAGCAAAAAAAAAAACAGAAAAAATATGAATTAAATTATATTTGTTAAAATTTCTAAATAAAGTTGTTTGTAGAGTTGTTGATTGACTTGTGTTACAGAGTTATTTATGACAAAAAGTTGACGAATGGTGTGGTCGGGGAATGTCGTTTTGATTAGCCTGCTCTGGCAAAGGTATATTTTATTTCATTCATTAGTTATCAGTAGTAGTTGTCATGACAGGTAAGTATCTTTATATATTATTGTCCTAATCTGTAGCATATACCCTAGTATTGCGTCAAATGGGTTTACTAGTTTCTTAACTAATATCCTCTTATTCCTCTTTACAGTATAGCTTCCAGACAATTAAAGATTACTGGTTATACAGAGTGAACACATAGACAAATAAATTTTTTGATACTGATTGTCGTTGTAAAAATATAAACATGATTTTGAGCAAGACTTCGCAAGTGTTAGTATCATATTATTGGTCATATTTCGACATGCTTCAAATAGACTTTTCTTACTTTTGATACGATTAGTAATCACTGAACTCTATAATTTTGTATAGTATAAGTCAGTGACAGCGTATTGGCAAGTTTTCACTAATACGTATTGATTCATATAAATTTGAACGGGTAAACCATGTGACGTAGTTCCCGCGGTGAAATGCTGGCCGCTGATTCTTCAAAAGTTACCAGGCAACCTGACTAATTTACTAATCTTGGGTGCAACCGTGCACTAACGCCATCTATATTTTAGATTAGTAAGCGCTGTGACATTTTATGTTTACCGACGTCAATGTTATAGCCCTGTACCGACCTCGCCAAGCCCCTGCATATAGTCGACGATTACTTGCTTGTGTGGTAGCACAAGCAATTTTCTGTAGAAGCATTAAAATGGCATCAAAAAAATATTGACTACATTATTCCAGCTACTTGTATTCCGCATATGTTTATGTATGAATGTATGGAGCAGGAGGCAGGGTAAGACCCATTGCACCTAGGCCTCAGTAGGCCCTTTGTGCAGACTTACCCTTCTCACTCTGGCCTCGTTCGCCAGTCCATGCCCTGGACAAAGGCACCAAGACATGTATTCTAGAGGTAATCTCGCCTGAGAAAATTGTAACTTGTTTCGGGACGCACTTCTCCACAGTTGCCAAAAAAATGATTGATGACCATTTTGGGGCTAGGACCTCTACCACTTGCACAACAAATACCATCGTGGAAAATACTATGAGCTTTCGATACGTGCTTGAGGAGGATATATTGCAGACTCTAAACCGTATTAAAAACAAGAGGTGTATTGGACCAGATAATATTCCGTGGGATGTTGTGAAGGCGATGGGCGATTGTTTGCTGAAGCCATTGACTTATCTTGTCAATCTGACAATAAGTGAGGCACGTTTTCCTGCGTGCTTAAAGACAGCAAGAGTTGTGCCTGTACCAAAAAAGAAAAACGGCACGGATATAAACCATTTTCGAACTATAGCTATTCTTACTATTCTTTCAAAAATCGTCGAACGGGTGTTGTGCGATCAGATGTTAGCCTTTATAGCTAAATATAACGTTCTCTCCGACAAACAGCACGGCTTTACGGCAGGAAAGTCGACCGAGACTGCAACATTTGAGTTCGCTAACTTCGTTCATGACAGGCTTGATGCCGGTGAGATGGTAGCTGGGATGTTTTTTGACTTGTCGCCTGCATTCGACACCATCGACCTCAACTTTATACAGGAAAAACTGCACGCCCTCGGATTTAGGAGACATTCCTTGCGACTGATAATGTCATTTCTTAACGACCGGAGAATGTATGTGGCAGTGAATGATTGCAAATCGGAAGAGTATCCGTTATCATGTGGCGTTGCTCAGGGATCGACACTGGGTCCGATAGTGTTCCTTCACTTCAGTTTTGCCGATGATACTTCCATAGCTGTGTCCGCGCGGAGTCAAGATGAACTCCTGGAGAAACTTAGTGCAGTGAAGAAAGTAATGATGTCATGGTGCACTAAGAACAAATTAATTTTAAATGTTGACAAAACTGTCTGCGTACCTTTTGGCCCAAAGAGAGGATTGACAGCGTCGAAACATCTGAATCCACAAAATTTCTAGGTCTGCATATTGACGGTGGATTGTCGTACCGACATCATGTTGATAATAAATAAATAAATAAATAAATAAATATCGTCTTTATTGATCAGAGTTACATACATACCGTTACAAAAAAAATCAACAAATTCCAGAGATGCAACCCGATCATATCTCATGGCGAGATCCAGATGGGAAAGAGAATCTTTCCCCCCTGCTCTATCTAACCATGTAAAAAAATTGAACTCTTAATATAAATATATGCCTAACTTAAATGAACACAAAAAAGACAACAATAAACTAACTAATACCAACTATAAGAAATCAAAATTTATCCACAATTTCCATTCTGCGATGCACCTGCCGAACCTCAGATTAATACAAAATATACACATTGCAACTTAAAGAACCAAACAAAAAAGAACTACTACCGATGCAACGCTCCGCCGCTACCCAAGCAAACCGCAGCCTGCTCCTCACATAGAACCTTAAACATAGCCCGTCTAAACGCACCAACACTCAACGTACGGTACTGACTCGGTAAAGAACCATACGATTTATATAAATGATAAGTAAACGATCTTTCAAATAAAGAATATCTGTGTGCCGGAGGAGAAATGGCTGCCCTGAATCTAGTATGTACGTTATGCACATTGTATCTAAAGGTAATCTTTTCATAGAGATAGGCTGGAATTCCTGATGTTATAATTTTATGATACATGGTGAGACAATGCAGTCTACGCCTCCTCTCCATATTCAACCACCCCGCATCCAGTAATCTATAAGATATACGATCAAACTTCCTATCACCGAACACAAACCTGAGACAGGAATTCTGGACCCCCTGAATCCTACGCGCATGCTCCGTATCCAAACAAGGGTGATATATGGGCGTACAATAATTAAAATGACTAAGCACATAAGACTCACACAGCATTTTTTTAACATGCGTGGATAAGTAATGTCTATGAGGATACAGTTTTCTGAGACCAGCATAGGAGCATTTTAAATACTTTGAAATCTGCGTTCTATACCTGAAAGTACTATCCATCACCAACCCCAACTTCCTTGCACTGTCAACAAATGGGACCACACGATCGTCAAACTTTATAAGCAGTCCATCCCTCAAAGAAGCACGGACTCTATCCTTTCCAAAAATCAACAATTTTGTCTTATCTGGATTAACAACAAGGCCATGGCGTCTAGCAGTCTCACAAACCAAACCCAAATCCTCAGAGAACCTCTCCCCAGCGATCAAGGAATCCGACGGCAGAAACGAGCAATAGAGCTGAGTGTCATCGGCATAAACATGGACAGACGAGTGAGAGAAACCCGCAAACAACTTTGACGTGTAAATTGAGAACAAAATTGGGCCCAATATCGAACCCTGCGGGACACCACTTAAAACCGGAAGTCTGTCCGAAACTTCGTCCCCAATCCTCACAGATTGGACACGATCCGCGAGGTAACCAGCAATCAACCGTACAGCCGGAGGAGCCAAACCGACATGTCCCAGAACCCTTCCCAGAAGTTCGTGGTTCACAGTATCGAATGCCTTACTAAGGTCCAGCAATGCTAGCAATGTCACTCGTCCATCGTCAGTAGCCCTCAAGATATCATCCGTTACCTTCAGTAATGCAGCACCGCAGCCATAACCGGCTCTGAAACCAGACTGAAAGGACGGTAGAACCGAGCGCGATTCCAGATGCTCACAGAGTTGATTTTTTATTATCTTTTCGAACACCTTTGACAGCGTCGGAAGAATGCATATAGGTCGATAATTACCGAAATCCGTAGGATTCGAGACCTTTAGGAAGCGGAAGTACGACCGCCGACTTCCATACTCGCGGCACCACTGAATCCACTATGCAAGAGTTTACGATTTGCACAATATACAGTAAAAATCTCAAACCACCGACCCTTAACATTTTTAAATTTACTCCATAACGTGGCTGCAAAAATGAATACTGCTTTCTACGCTATCCTCAAGCTTCAAGCGAAGATGGACACTTCAACTCTATTGACCATGTACTATGCTTTGGCATACACCCATCTATCGTTCAATGTGGTTACATGGGGTGGAGCGATATCCGTTGCCAGCGAGAGACGGCTTCTCATTGCACAAAAGCGACTACTTCGACTGATCTTTAGATTAAAGACCAGAGATTCATGCAGACCAACGTTCAAGGCCAAACATATCTTAACCTTTCCTTGTATATACATTTATAAGTGTGCAGTCTATGTGTTTGCAAACAAAGGCAGATTCGAAAAAAATTGTGATAACCATGAGTATGCAACAAGACATGGATCTGA
This sequence comes from Melinopterus prodromus, assembly GCA_964023965.1. Lineage (NCBI taxonomy): Eukaryota > Metazoa > Arthropoda > Insecta > Coleoptera > Scarabaeidae > Melinopterus > Melinopterus prodromus. The sequence continues at coordinate 29,747,362 of OZ030391.1, read as the reverse complement.
TTTTAGAGTGCCATTACACCGCACTTCTGGATATCAGAACGGCCCTACATACTCATGTATAGCGATCTATAACAATATCCCCTAAGGAGATACGCTCGTGTAGAACATTATTACATTATAAAAACAATTTTAAACTCTTTCTCATACAACACTGTTTTTATAGTGCGAAGGAATTTTTTAACATGTAGTGTTTGTCTTCTGATTTTATTCCAGAACTATTTGTATTTCTGAAGCTTACTTGTATGTGTATATTGATAGTATAAGTAATTTAATATTTGCCTTGTAACCGTGACTTAGCTGATGTCATTAATGTATGATCTAAGAGCTCAATAAATGTATTTCTATTTCTATTTCTATTTCTATTTCTATTTCTATTTCTATTTCTATTCCTATTCCTATTCCTATTCCTATTCCTATTCCTATTCCTATTCCTATTCCTATTCCTATTCCTATTCCTATTCCTATTCCTATTCCTATTCCTATTCCAATTTCTATTTCTATTTCTATTTCTATTTCTATTTCTATTTCTATTTCTATTTCTATTTCTATTTCTATTTCTATTTCTATTTCTATTTCTATTTCTATTTCTATTTCTATTTCTATTTCTATTTCTATTTCTATTTCTATTTCTATTTCTATTTCTATTTCTATTTCTATTTCTATTTCTATTTCTATTTCTATTTCTATTTCTATTTCTATTCTGCATAATTTTCTACTCGAAAGAAACGACAATACGGACACACATGAACGGATTTTGTATCCAAGTTGGTCCAGCGGATCAAATTCTTTAAAAATCCCTTCATGTGTGTCTTCTTAATACCTACTCAGAACGCTACAAAACAAAATGAGCAAGCAGTTAGGGAAATCTTTAAAAATTATTTTGCGTTGCCAATTGAATGTGTATTGTAATAGTAAACTGGAAATAAAATAAATGTTACTTTAAATTTTTTAAAACTCCTGCTAATTTGTCACCACGTTGCCCACCTATGTTTGCATTAGCTTACCATTTGCTTAATACTTTTGGAGATATTGATGTAAACATAAGTGGACCAATCGCTTATAATTATACCCCGCATATTTACTGTGGTACGGTATGTTCAGTTTGTCATCATAACATTTGTAACACCCTTAAGGAAGTGTGGCAGGTATAGACTTGTATATATATATTTTTGATCAGTATTGAAAACTGAATCGATTTAGCAATGTCCGTCTGTCTGTGTATGCGATAACTGTGGCAATGTTGAAGTAATTGATTTGAAATTTGGTATACAAGCTTATCCCTTCAAAAGTAACGACAAGTTCGTGAATGGGCAAAATCGATTCACTGTTTTTTAAAAATATTTTACGGTGAGCTTATTGTAACTTCAGCCCGGCTGAAGATAATTTTCTTACTAGTTTATAATTAATTTCAAAATAATGTCATTAAACATTCACTAAAAATTTCGGTATGGTGTTCAAGACATTTTTTTTAATCTATTTTTTTTTATAAGGTGACATTTTATTTTGATTTTCAATTCGGTATTTCCTTACGATTTCAAAAAGTTGTTCATCCATGTCTATTTTTTCTTGTTGTAATTCGTACAATACTCCTAGTTAGCAGCTAGTCTCTGCCGACTCTGCCCTTAACCGTGTTGATACACAATTCATGCGGTTGCGCAACTGCGACGATACGGCGCGGCTCCGGCAAAACAATTTTATACCTACGCTCTTTACCGTGCGAAAGCATGGTCTGTTGGTAGTGTTGCGACACCGTGCCGTAAAACTGTCTTGTTTAAAGTCTTCCAATTCCAGGTTGCTGGTTGACTTAGTCAGCAACGGCGACCAAGGCAGTAATAGATGTGAGGGAGGGATACCACGCATCTGGTGCTCGCCTGTGACTCATCAAACGGGGCCTTCAGAAGTTGTGCCGCCATGAGTACTTAACGATCTGATATCTAGTATATCCGAATAGGGATTAAGGCAAGTGCGGATAGACACTATAGACCACATGGCGTTTATACCCTTTTCGATGTGGATCTACCCTATCCTACGTATGTGGGTAATGAGAAGCCGCTGAGAGAGATGGCATGTGGTAGAGTTCTCCGCGTAAGCGTGCTCGACGGTGCACCCATCCTCCGATGAAACGGTAACCTTTCTAATCTCGATGGGTACGGATAACGCGTTAGCGTTCCGGGCGGTGACACGTCAAACGTGGATTCCGGAAGGTTTCCGACACGAGTACTTGAAGAAATTCTAGGTGCTACTAACTGTGGGGTGTAGACCCCTGGAACCACCGAGGGCTACCCTATACCATGGTTTCTAGCTGTGGGTCAATAACAGCCCACAGCTGTGTACAGAAGTTGAGTAGAGGTTTGCGGAAGTGGCCTCGCCGGCGACCCGTCCAACGGTGTCGGGGAAGCCCGACTATCACGAATGCCGAGGGGAAGGAGGGCCCCCATGGCTGGTCTGTTTAGGGACGAGGTCTTAATTGTGTCATGGAAGCCTGTGCGTGATGGCACCAGTGGCACAGACAAACAGTTTACTTTAGGTATATTTCAAATGCCAGCCATGGCCTCTTTCAACTGGCGACGGACTCTCGGGGCAGACTCGTTTCCTGGGTGGTGTAGCATGGATACTGTATGGCGAAAGCTGGGTTGCGAGATGCGCAAAGGAAAGCGCGCAGTGAATTGCATGCGTGATTATGAACGCTTCTCAACTGATGCTTGCTGACTGCGCGATATCGTGCATGCCTGAGTTGTGTATTTGTGGTGTTTATTATCTCTTATGCTTTTCACGCTTAAGATGAATAATAAAAATGGACACGTCTTTAGTCCCGTTAATTAATATCGGACTTAATTAGTAAGTACAAAGATTATCCATGTTTATGGAAAGTAAAATGTGAACAATACAAAAACAGAAATTTACGGGAAGAGGCGTACCATTATTATAATATGTATCAAATGATGAACTATTCATTCATAAATAAAATTTTTAAAATCAGCAGGGTAATTTTCACGTAAATGATTAAGTAGTAATGGCAAATGACTAAAGTGTTGTATGTATTCTTTGCTCCAAACTCTTCGTTTCTACTTTTTATTTCACTAAAAATTACACTTACACCGGCTCAAGCTACAGTTTGTGTAACATTTCTCCTTTGTATGCCCATATTATAAAGTATATTTTATTCCTATAAAATAAACGATACACGCTGGTTTGCGAGAAATTAAAACTACACACTCTTGCAAAATCGTGGTCATGTAGAACGCTCCAACACGCGCCAGATTCACGCAGTAATGAACGCGCAGTGTTGCCAACCTTTTTCCTTCCGAATTCCCCAACTTCCACAAAAAATTTCCCTAGATTCAGAAATATTTCCCCAAATTTAATTTTATATACACCAACAAAAAAAAAAGGTATTTATTAAGAAGAACGATGAAATACAGTTTTGCATACATCCATCGACAAAAAAAACTTAGAAATAAATCAAAGGTTGATTACTAATATCTCCGATATCATATATTATGTACTTCTCACATATTTCACAAATCTACTAACAAAAACAACAAAACTAAAAAATATCCCAAAAACTGAAAACAACGCTTAAGACATATTTAACACAAGTAAACATCCCATATGTATTTAAAATAACAAACTTAGCTCTTTTCATATATTTGTACTACATAAAACAATAAAACTAAACACAACTCAAAGGGCATATTTAACGGTAACAAGTAAATATCACATATGTATTTAAAAAACAAACTATTTTGTTTTTGTTTAATAAAAATAATAATGAACACAGACATTTTTTCTAGAATCTATATAATGTAGCTAGCTATTCACTATCACTGTCACTGTCGTGAGAACTATTAATACCCTTATTAGGCTTCTTATGTTCATACAAATTTTTGGTCGACATGGCGCTGATCATGTTTTTGTCTATTTCACAGTTATAACATTCTCTATTATTAAACATTCTTTTTGTGTGTAACAAACTTATTAATGATTCTGTTGATAATTTATTCCTGGTTTTAACTTTAATTAAATTAAGGGTAGAGAATATTCTTTCTACGGCTGCACTTGAATGTGGTAATATAAACACACAATTGACCAGGTTCATAACAGTTGGAAAAGCTGGAGTGGTATCATCTTGTTTTAAATTGGAGACATGCTCCCAAAATACCTCGTCATCTATAAAAGACAAATCCATTGCTCGGAGAGTTCGCCACTCTCTGTCTAACAAATTATAGTCATTTTCGGAAATACCAAAAATTTTAAATGAATTGGCCAATGGTACTATACATGGGTGACTCTTTTGTTTTATATTACCAGGTATTAATATTTCTAACAGTTTCAAAGTTTCACTTTTAAAATTAAATCTTTTAAATATTTCACCAACTCCTTCGACAAGAAAGGAAAGACAATTTTTTTGAAAATTATTTTTTTCTGCTGAAGATAGAGCTGCTGTTTTTAAACTAGCAGTTACCCTCCCTCCCAAATAAACATCTTCCAAGCTGACAAAATGGTGAGGGTTGCTGTACTGAATTTTGCCCATGTCAGTTATGCGGTTTAGGTAGTCAGGCTTTAAATACATCTCTAAAAGAGCTTTTGTTAGATTAGTTATTTTTTGGTGCAAAAAATGAATTTTAGGTGCTTCAGCCTGCATCTCCTTATTTAAATCTACAAAATATGGCAAAACGTAATCTAAAAATTCAAAATACATTTTTGTGGTTGGCATATTAATCTGTCCAAAAATAAATTCCGTTGATTTTGATTTATCATTCTCAATTGCATGAACAAAATACAATTTAAGAGCATTCCATTGTTCTAGAATACGCACTACAACTTGGTGTAAACTTAGCCAACGTGTTTGGGCTGGGTGCAACAATTTATGAGGCTTGACACGTGTAAAATGCTGAAATTCTTTGTAATCACTAGCTTTCTTAAAACTGAACTGAAAATATTTATATAGTTCTCTTGCCAGTTCTTCTACCTCATCAGCAATTTTCTTTGTTGCATATGATGCACAAAGAGCAAAGGAGTGGCAGATACAATTTTGTATGAATAGCTGTGGGATATCTCGTAAAAATAATGTTTTTACGGAATTTCGTGCGCCCATCATGACGTTGGCTCCATCTGCAGCAAAACCAATCATATTCTTTAAATAATCTATGTCATTATCTTTAAAAAAATTTACAATACTATTGTACATATTTTCTGCTGTTGCATTGGCCATGGGCAAAAGTGTTAAAAATGAGTCTTGAACTTTAGATTGAATTTTCAGTCGAACAACTAGACACAAATGCTTAATGGCAGAACGATCAGTAGACTCATCTATAAGAAGTGAAAATTTTGTATTTTGTAATTCTGTAATTAATTTTGACTTTAACACTTGACCCGTAACATTTTTAACAATATTAGAACATTTTGTTCGTTTGCAATTTAATTTTGGTGGTACTTTAGGATTTGTAGCTACAACTTTTATTAGCTCTGTCAAATGATTTGATAGTCTGAATGGTAAGTTGTGCTCAGTTATAAATGTGGATATTCTGATTTCTGCACTTTTCACCGCATTTTCCAAATCTGAATTTTCTCTTGTAAATTGAAGTAAAGTTGGTTGATTTCGCACTAGTTGGCACTTGCGTTTATGGGTATCTCCATTTTCATGTTTTATAATTTCCGACAAACCTGCAGTGTAATCTTTCTTACATGCTGTGCATGTAAAATAGGTTAATCCTTTTGTGCTTGGTTTTAACCATGGACGATTTTGCTTCCACTCTTCACGATAGCGTTGACTGTATTTTTTTGCTTTATCAGCTTTCGAAGGGCCAGCTTCTTGAAAATTCTGTGTTTGTTGTTGCTCCATACTTCTGTCAATAAAAAAATAATTGATTACTAATATGATAAAAGTTGACAATCATACCCTAAACATTATGCTCTACTAGGTTATCTTTAATAGTTGGCAAATATAGCGAAATTTACTCCACAATGGTCTAATGTATTGTTTTATTATATTAGGTACTTACCTTAAAATAATATCAATATATACCTAATGTATATAATAACTATAATAATACCAACAAATGCACGAACAACACTTCAGAACTTTGACAAGTTTAGAGCATAGAACGCACCGGTAAATCCCCTATCTATTTAAAGGTGCGGTCCGATTTGTGGTAATGGTGGTGGTAGAAGACGAAATTATAGTATTTCTCACCAGACGTGATAGTGGCACATATTAGTTTGCATGTACATAAACATGAGTCATTAGCAATTCTCTATTAGAAATACTATAATGGCGTCTACTACCACTGCCATTGCCACTAATGGAAAGGCACCTTAAAGTAGAACAACATCAAAATAAAATATTACTATTGGTGTTTAAATTATTGAAACATAAATAAATACCTATTCGATTAGAAATGAATTAAAATCGTGTTTTTCCCTAAATGTATAACGTATTTCCCTATTTCCCTGTAAGAAGTCATAATTCCCTAAAATAGGGAAATTTCCCTAAAGTTGGCAACACTGTGAACGCGTGACTACTCTTTAGACGCGCAATCCCGTCACGCGCGCTGTGAGAACTTGCGCATTCGCGCGGGCGATTCTTCGGTTGTAAAATTTGGTAGCAAAAGCCTGGCGTTAGAGATTGCACGCGCTCTTACCACTTAATTGCGCGTACGCTCCCAAGCCCGCAGTGAAGAGCCTATAGGTAAAACCACGAGAGTTGGACGTGAGTCATCGCTTAAAATCGTAAGAACAGACGCATAAAAAAGCACGGCGTTTCTGTCTAACGCACGGGAATGGTCTGTAACGTATCAGCAAAATAACAGCTGAGGGCTCGTGACCGGCACGTCTCGTGTCGCATCCGTGACGGCGTAGCATGGTTACAATGGTTACATACAGTGAGCGCGTAAACTATGGAAACATAACAAAATCTCAAAAGCGGATTGCTATTTTAAAAAATCCTCGAACACGTCGATTTATAATTATCAAAATACACCTTATGGTATCAAATTAATTTTTTTTACCTTCAATTGTTTTTAATAGATGGCGTCACCGACATTTTTTTTAAATGACAACCCTATATTTTTTAATGAATGACAGATTTTTTAATTGCCTTAATGGTAGCATAATATTTTTATGGCCTTGCATAAGAACATTTTCGAGAAAATGACAATTGAAGTTTATGAAATAAAAGTGACAAAATCTCCGGAACGGCTCGGCCAAATTTAACGAAATTTTGGAATTAAGTATTATGTAACCGTGTGAAGTCACTTGCGTTATTATCGTTGATGCGACGTTTACAGTTTCTGATATATAACCTCAAACTTGAATTTTAAATGGTAACATTTAAATGTAACATTTTCTGTTACAGTCTTCCATTGCCTATTCAATGTTACTACGCTTGTTATAGTATTATATCAAAAACATTTTGAAATTAACAAAAACCTTTATTACTTAGGTCTAAAAATTAAAGAAAAAAATCGATAACAAAAAATAACAACAATAAAAAATAAACCGACCAAATTAAAAACAAAACTAGATGATCTGTTCGAATTGACGCCCATTCCTCTGAAAACAGAATTCAACTCTGTGTGAAAATTCGTCCAATACTTTTCTTATTGTGTTTTGCGAAATAAGTCGAATTTCTTCTATTATCCTATGTTTCAAATCTAGTAAATTTTCTGGCCTAGTTATGTAAACCTTACTCTTTAAATATCCCCACAGGAAATGGTCTAGCGGGGTCAAGTCCGGTGACCTAGGTGGCCATTCGATAGGACCTCTCCTTCCAATCCAATGATTTGGGAATGTTTCGTCTAGATAGTTTCGGACACCACGGAAAAAATGCGGCGGGGCTCCATCTTGCTGTAACCAAAGCAACCTATTCACCAGCTGATGGTTTTCTTCGTCTGGATAGAGTCTGACTAGCTCTGGTATTAGCTCTAATTCAAGGAATACTAAATACCCTTCTCCAGTCAGTGCACCATTGAAAAAATAAGGCCCAATAATTTAATTATTAATTATTCCTGCCCACACATTTAGCTTTTGTTGATACTGGGTATGGGATTCAATCATCCAATGTGGATTTTGATCCGACCAGTATCTACAATTCTGCTTATTAACTACTCATTTAGTTGTTGCACTAAAGTTATCTTATAGGGATGCCATTTTTCCTTTTTTAGGTACTTCCGAACAGACGCTTGGCATATCTCATTTTCTACTGCCACTACTCTAGTTGGTTTATGAGGATTCTCCACCATTGACAAGAACACATTTTGTTCAGTATTTTCGTCCACAGAAGGGCGACCAGTTTTTGTACGGTTTCTTACATTGCCAGTTTCTTAAATTTTTTTAATAATTTTGGAGACAGTTCCACGTGAAATAGAGATTCTACCTGCATATTTATTGTTGAATGCTTCACACACTTCTTCATGTGTACGTTGCCTTCAATAATAAATTAATAAAAAATAATATAAAAACAAAACAAAAATGTTTCAATCATACCTATCACCAATACCCCCGCATTATCAAAACTTCAATTGTTTGACGTTCTGTTAAATTAACTATAACTGACCAATAATTTAATATGTATTTAAGGTTAATTCACCAGTAATTTTAGTGAACTGACAACCATAAAGCATTATCTGTCATTTTTTGTTTCGTGGCACTCTAGGTTTTAAAAGCATGGCTTAGTTCAATCTACTTAGGTATATTTTTTAAATACCTAAACAAATCTGTTGCCATTGCGTAAGCATTACATCAGTGTAGTAGAAAATGTCAAAATACACAGGATGATCCACGCATATTAATAAAATTGTAAAAAATAATACAAATCAATCAATACAATAAAAAATAAACGGCGTGGCGGTTTATTAATGCCAAGAAAATATTCTAAATTGTTCTTAGCGGTCCACGGGCAATAGTTTCTAATATTTCAAGCTAATGAGGATTAGAAATCGAATATAAACAAATAAATATATCTTTTAAAACCTATATTAAACGGACAGAAATGGGCAACAGCATATACGGGAGTGTCAGAACCTTGGATTTGCCCGCCTATGGATCTAATGCTTATGTTTCCATACTTTACGCCGTCACTGTATAAAATGCATATGAAGATCTTTTCCCGTTACCCGCACCCGCTTCGTGTAGTCGCCGTTCCGTTGTAGCATGAATCATCCTTTAAACGCCAAACATTTTCCGCTCGCTATCAGGAAATATTAGCAAGCTTTCACGCGATCTAATGAAAGGTGTGGACGAAAGCGCATGTTAAAACTATATATCTGACATTTTCAAACTGTCCTGTCAAACAGTTTATTTTCGCGCTCTCGCAAAGGTCGTTAGTTTTTGGCTTAGAAATTTTATGACTGAGTTTTAATAATATGTAACTATATAAAAATATCCCATATAAACATTTGCAAGTCCGTTGACATGTTATCCAATACGCGTCAGAATGACATAAACGCAAGATAGAACGCGCGCTTCCGCGCATGAAATTATTTGTCAAACAATTTGACGCGTGAAACAGCGCTCGTTCTTTCCTCGCTCTGGCGCGTACGCTCCAAGGCGCGTGCGATAGATTTTGTGTGTAAAGGTATTGCAAATATGATGGACCCGACAGATTTTTTAAAAGAACCCTCGTGTTACCAAAAAATGTCTGCAAAATGACAGCGACCGACTTTTAAGACTTATTATTAAAAGTTGTCCCTGCCATTCAGAGGAACGACGCAAACATACAACTTGCTATTCCCGCCAAACAAAAATCGCTATGACGCTTAGATTTTTAGCCTAGGTGACATCCTAGAAGTTTGTGAATGGTGCACGGTGCATCGAAGAAGTTTATTGTTTAATGCAGGTACTAAAACATCAAATATAGGTAAGTAAAAAATTTTTTTATTAAAACTTAAATAGAAAAACCAAACTGTCGAACTACAAACAAAAGGAACATCAAAGGAAAATGATAAGAGGGAGTTTCAGCAAAACGTTACTGAGGGTTTCTGACCGGTTTGTTGAAGGGATAGCTGATACGGCCATGATTCATCCATACGTTGGGGTTATTGCTGTAGGGGTTGCTGACGGGGTTGTTGAGGGAGTTGCTGATTTGGTCATGATCAATCTTTATGTTAACGTGGTTCTTGAGGTGGTTGCTGACGAGTTTGTTGAGGGGGTTGCTGATTTGCCCATAATGCATCCATATGTGAGGTGGTTGTTGGCGAATCTGTTGATAGGGTGTATGATTTGGCTATATAGGAGCATACTGCGGTTGTTGTGTATAATGTGGTCCTTGTCGATAAAGTAATTGAGACTGGGAGGGTAAAAATGGTGGTATAATTGCGTTATAAAGACATTCTTAAGACATACATGAACTTATCAATCTAGAGCAGGGCTTCTCAAACTGCTTGCGGTGTCCTTCGCCCGCTCTCGACTGTCGCATAATTCCGCTCCTCTCCAAGGGGGTCGCGACCCACACTTTGAGAAGGCCTGATATAGAGCATGGCCAATTCTTGGTTGCCTTCTTCCAATACTCTCGTCTTAGCGAGGAGTAAATCTATAAACAATACGAGTATATCCGCGGGTTTTGCCACTGGCGTACCAAAGTTTTAAGTAGCTTGAGGGTTTGTTCCATGTGTGAACATTTTTGTTTGGCGCTAATGGACGCAGTCTTTTATTACAGTTTTATTCGGGTATTGGTTGTGGTGCTGGAGTAGTCGGTAGATTACTTTCATGCTCTTCGGTCCCCGATGCAGGTACGTTTGGGCATCCTAATTTCCATCATAAGCTGACTCATCTTCAGAGTCATCTTGAATATGCTGAAACGGGTTGAAAGGAATATAATAATTATATAGCTATGTACCTATATACATAATATTTTCCTGGATTATTTGATTGCATAGACACTTTTGTTAGTATTAGATATAGATACTTAAGAAAAATTACTTAGATATTTTAGAAGAGGGATAAGCGGAATAAATTTCTACATCAATTTGAATTCCACGTTTAAAAACAGACGAGGAATGGCGAGGAACAGACAAATTTCTCCCGCCCCGAGTATCAACAGCCGCCGAGACTTCAGAATTTGTCTGAAATGTATCCAAATGTGTTCTGCAGTACGACAACAGGCGGTACACATACAGGTTGAGCAATGTTAATATATTAAAATACAATTTCAAACTGGGTCAGAATTGATACGTTTGATAAAATCTATCGGGTGTATTTATCCCAAGGAGTAGGAGTTGTTTTAAAAATAAAACAGGTGGTGTGTCTCCTTAAAGTTGGCTTTAATGTATTCGGTCTACCACTGTTGGCCATTAGAAACTTCGGTGTGATGGCGTTACGCCTGCACTCCAAGAGGAACGTACGTCTATTCAGCTGGGTCGCTAGTCTCCTCATCGTGTTAGTGTAGTCTTTCATTGCAATGACGGTCTCTCTGCCCTGCAGTCTCTCCATGTCTCCGAAGAACCCCGGCATCCTAGTAATTGAAATACAATTTTAAACTGGGTCAGAATTGATACGTTTGATAAAATCTATCGGGTGTATTTATCCCAAGGAGTAGGAGTTGTTTTATAAATAAAACAGGTGGTGTGTCTCCCTTAAAGTTGGCTTAATGTATTCGGTCTACCACTGTTGGCCATTAAAAACTTCGGTGTGATGGAGTGACGCCTGCACTCCAAGAGGAACGTACGATTATTCAGCTGGGTCGCTAGTCTCCTCATCGTGTTAGGCCGTCTGCACATGGGGCAACCCAAAAGAAACTGTAGTAGCGTGGATACCGGGAGACTGGGCGACTGGGCTACTGAAGTTGCGCCTTGTCCGCACACGGTATATAGTCACTCAGTCGCGATACATATCAGGTTACTCGTTTCTGGCCTCAAATCGGCACATTCTTGGGTGTGATCATAATATATAAATTATAAATAAATAATGAATATATTATTTTTAAATATAGTATATTTTAATACAAATTTTATATGACAAAAATTGGCGCACGAGTTGTTTTGGGCACGACGAGCGTAGCGAGGAGTGCCCAAATAGAACGAGTGCGCCAATGCGTCTTATAAAACGAGTGTTATATACTATTTTTTCTACTTTGCGACATTAATTTTACATAAATTTCAAAAATTGCGGTTGTCATCTTATAATCTAGAATAATTTTTTTCTTCAACAGTTGGTAGTTGTAGTAAAATTCACAAATACGATTGAGGCGAGCCAATAGCGATTGAGATGTCAGCCGTATTTGACACGACGTCAATTTCATCAATCTTGGAAAACTAAAAGTCACCAAATGTTTGTGATCGCAAAGTAGAAAAAATAATAAATACATATATAATAAATAATATAGTATATTATAATACAAGTTTTATAAGACAAAAATTGGCGCACGAGTACTTTTGGGCATGACGAGCGTAGCGCGGAGTGCCCAAATGGAACGAGTGCGCCAATACGTCTTATAAAACGAGTGTTATATACTATTTTTTCTACTTTGCGACATTAAATTTACATACATTTCGAAAATTGCGGTTGTCATCTTACTATCTAGAGTAGTTTCATATTCAACAGTTGGTAGTTGTAGTAAAATTCACAAATACGACTGACGCGAGCCAATAGCGATTGAGATGTCAGCCTTATTTGACACTTGAGGTCAATATCATCAATCTTGGAAAACTAAAAGTTACCTAATGTTTGTGGCCTAGTGTTTTCATAACGAAACCGAAACCGGTTTCGTTATGAGTTCATAACGAACGCAGAGTAGAAAAAATAAATAACAACTAAATAATAAATAAATAAATTATAAATAAAATAAACAAATTATAGATATATTAGAAATAAGTAATAAATAAATTAAAATAAATAAATAATACATAAATATAAAATAAATCATAAATAAATAATAAATATGAAATAAATATATAATAAATACATAATAAATAAATAAATATGCTGTCGATATAGCCAGTCACGAAGAGACTGGGCACCGCGCGACACAACATGTCGGGTTTCTGATACTCGGATCGCGTCGGTCTCCTAGTTGCCGGTACTATAGTCCAGTCGAATTAGCAAAAATAGAAAAATTAATTAGCACAAAGCTAAAAATTGGTAAAAACCTTTATCTGGGCATCCCGTTAAACATACTAAAAGTCCTGACCCCCACCCCCACGGCTCGATCCGCCATCTTGAAAAATAGGTGCACTATTCCCGTTTTTTGCAAATATCTCGGTAACCGCTGGTTTTATCGGGATGGGAGTTATTAAGAAAATGAAAGCTAATAAAATTTCCTATAAAAAAGGTACAATTCAATTTATTCGTATCTTGAATATTTTAGATTTCATAAGATGATTAATAATGGGAAAAATATTTTTTCGGTCGCAGGCCGTCGTTAGAATGTCACTCTCGGTGCAGAACCTGTAAACAAATATTAATTAACAAAAATAATCAAATTACTATTTAATATTTCTTATAAACATAAACATTTGGCAACTCTTACAATTTAATATTGTTGTAATCGACCAGAAGTGGGAGTAGCCTGTTTTATGTAGTATCCTCCGTTTCTGCAGGATAGGAAGTTGCGAGGCTGAATGTATCGTCCCCGTTTTTATTGTCGATTATGGAAAAAAAAATCCTCTTCAAGGTTTTTTTCAACGGAACCCTCTCGTTCCGGGTCATCAGTCGCAGTCGAGTTCAGGCATGATGTACCATGGCAGTAGCCACATATAGTTCCGCATAATAGTCCGGCTTTCCTACAACCACAGGATGAAGTGCAGCCTTTTTTGCAATTACACGAAATTAACGTCAGTAATGATTCCGGAGCAGGTGGCATGAGTGAGATTAATGGCTTAAGATTGTCATTAACTTTTCTCCAACCCCAAACTTCGGGGCATTTCTCATTACCCCGCCACTTCTGCACTTGCAGATAAACGCGGAAGGAATGTTGCTGAGCTGCTGCGGCTGTAGGGGGCAGCGTGGCCAAATTTGGTTTAATTATATACGCTGACTTCGTGAAAAGATTGTATCGATGTCGATTCTCGTTTTCAGGCGCACCGTAAATCGCCAAGAAAAAACGTTCTCCAGCCCGAGTGATATGCTCATGAGAAGCGTTATCGTCATTAAATATTGATACAATTTCACGCAAATCCACCCGCAGCACTAAAACAGCGGAGCAATGCCGAAGGTCTGCAAAGAATACGAGTGCTGAAATACTTTTCGATGAGACAATGGCAGCCACTGTCACACAAGAAAAGTTCCTGGGCAACGAAAAAAATAAGGGACGACTTATTTCAATGTTGTCAGAAAAATTCGAGACCGAAGGTTTTATCGTTAAAAACGCTACAGACGATGCAGACGCTTTAATCATCACAATTGCAATAGGCCTATCTTCTTTCGAAAATGCAGTAATCGTTGGTGAGGACGTAGATCTCCTCGTTTTATTGACTGCTCTAACTCCACAACAACGGAGTATAAAACTTATAAAACCCGGAAGAGGAAAAGCCGGACGGAAGATTTATTGTTCTCGTACTTTACAATCGCGCGAAGGACTTCAAGATACAATTCTATTTGCCCACGCCTTCAGTGGTTGTGACACAACATCGTGTCTTTTTCAAAAGGGCAAGCTTAAATGCTTCAAATTATTGAAGCAACGGGTGGATTTGCGTGAAATTGTATCAATATTTAATGACGATAACGCTTCTCATGAGCATATCACTCGGGCTGGAGAACGTTTTTTCTTGGCGATTTACGGTGCGCCTGAAAACGAGACATCTTTGAATCGACATCGATACAATCTTTTCACGAAGTCAGCGTATAAAATTAAACCAAATTTGGCCACGATGCCCCCTACAGCCGCAGCAGCTCAGCAACATTCCTTCCGCGTTTATCTGCAAGTGCTGAAGTGGCGCGGTAATGAGAAATGCCCCGAAGTTTGGGGTTGAAGAAAAGTTAATGACAATCTTAAGCCATTAATCTCACTCATGCCACCTGCTCCGGAATCATTACTGACGTTAATTTCGTGTAATTGCAAAAAAGGCTGCACTTCATCCTGTGGTTGTAGGAAAGCCGGACTATTATGCGGAACTTATATGTGGCTACTGCCATGGTACATCATGCCTGAACTCGACTTCGTCTGATGACCCGGAAAGAGAGGGTTCCGTTGAAAAAAACCTTGAAGAGGATTTTTTTCCATAATCGACAATTAAAACGGGGACGATACATTCAGCCTCGCAACTTCCTATCCTGCAGAAACGGAGGATACTACATAAAACAGGCTACTCCCACTTCTGGTCGATTACAACAATATTAAATTGTAAGAGTTGCCAAATGTTTATGTTTATAAGAAATATTAAATAGTAATTTGATTATTTTTGTTAATTAATATTTTTTTTACAGGTTCTCCACCGAGAGTGACATTCTAACGACGGCCTGCGACCGAAAAAATATTTTTCCCATTATTAATCATCTTATGAAATCTAAAATATTCAAGATACGAATAAATTGAATTCAACCTTTTTTATAGGAAATTTTATTAGCTTTCATTTTCGTAATAACTCCCACCCCGATAAAACCAGCGATTACCGAGATATTCGTGAAAAACGGGAATAGTGCACCTTTTTCTCAAGATGGCGGATCGAGCCGTGGGGGTGGGGGTCAGGACTTTTACTATGTTTAAAGGGATGCCCAAATAAAGGTTTTAACCAATTTTTAGCTTTGTGCTAATTAATTTTTCTATTTGCCTTTTTTCGATCTAATTTGACTGGACTACTAGGGTTGCGCCGTGTGCGTTGAGTCATTGAAATATACATGCACGTAGCCTAGTTGCGTAGTCTCCTGGTATCCACGCTACTACAGTTGCTTTTGGGTTGCCCCATGTGCAGACGGCCTTAGTGTAGTCTTTCATTGCAATGACGGTCTCTCTGCCCTGCAGTCTCTCCATGTCTCCGAAGAACCCCGGCATCCTAGTAATTGAAA
This sequence comes from Melinopterus prodromus, assembly GCA_964023965.1. NCBI lineage: Eukaryota > Metazoa > Arthropoda > Insecta > Coleoptera > Scarabaeidae > Melinopterus > Melinopterus prodromus. Next base: position 29,731,423 of record OZ030391.1, on the reverse strand, counting down.
TACAATTTTAAACTGGGTCAGAATTGATACGTTTGATAAAATCTATCGGGTGTATTTATCCCAAGGAGTAGGAGTTGTTTTAAAAATAAAACAGGTGGTGTGTCTCCTTAAAGTTGGCTTTAATGTATTTGGTCTACCACTGTTGGCCATTAAAAACTTCGGTGTGATGGAGTGACGCCTGCACTCCAAGAGGAACGTACGTCTATTCAGCTGGGTCGCTAGTCTCCTCATCGTGTTAGTGTAGTCTTTCATTGCAATGACGGTCTCTCTGCCCTGCAGTCTCTCCATGTCTCGGAAGAACCCCGGCATCCTAGTAATTGAAATACAATTTTAAACTGGGTCAGAATTGATACGTTTGATAAAATCTATCGGGTGTATTTATCCCAAGGAGTAGGAGTTGTTTTAAAAATAAAACAGGTGGTGTGTCTCCTTAAAGTTGGCTTTAATGTATTCGGTCTACCACTGTTGGCCATTAAAAACTTCGGTGTGATGGAGTGACGCCTGCACTCCAAGAGGAACGTACGTCTATTCAGCTGGGTCGCTAGTCTCCTCATCGTGTTAGTGTAGTCTTTCATTGCAATGACGGTCTCTCTGCCCTGCAGTCTCTCCATGTCTCCGAAGAACCCCGGCATCCTAGTAATTGAAATACAATTTTAAACTGGGTCAGAATTGATACGTTTGATAAAATCTATCGGGTGTATTTATCCCAAGGGGTAGGGGTTGTTTTAAAAATAAAACAGGTGGTGTGTCTCCTTAAAGTTGGCTTTAATGTATTCGGTCTACCACTGTTGGCCATTAAAAACTTCGGTGTGATGGAGTGACGCCTGCACTCCAAGAGGAACGTACGTCTATTCAGCTGGGTCGCTAGTCTCCTCATCGTGTTAGTGTAGTCTTTCATTGCAATGACGGTCTCTCTGCCCTGCAGTCTCGCCATGTCTCCGAAGAACCCCGGCATCCTTGTAATTGAAATACAATTTTAAACTGGGTCAGAATTGATACGTTAGATAAAATCTATCGGGTGTATTTATCCCAAGAAGTAGGAGTTGTTTTAAAAATAAAACAGGTGGTGTGTCTCCTTAAAGTTGGCTTTAATGTATTCGGTCTACCACTGTTGGCCATTAAAAACTTCGGTGTGATGGAGTGACGCCTGCACTCCAAGAGGAACGTACGTCTATTCAGCTGGGTCGCTAGTCTCCTCATCGTGTTAGTGTAGTCTTTCATTGCAATGACGGTCTCTCTGCCCTGCAGTCTCTCCATGTCTCCGAAGAACCCCGGCATCCTAGTAATTGAAATCCAATTTTAAACTGGGTCAGAATTGATACGTTTGATAAAATCTATCGGGTGTATTTATCCCAAGGAGTAGGAGTTGTTTTAAAAATAAAACAGGTGGTGTGTCTCCTTAAAGTTGGCTTTAATGTATTCGGTCTACCACTGTTGGCCATTAAAAACTTCGGTGTGATGGAGTGACGCCTGCACTCCAAGAGGAACGTACGTCTATTCAGCTGGGTCGCTAGTCTCCTCATCGTGTTAGTGTAGTCTTTCATTGCAATGACGGTCTCTCTGCCCTGCAGTCTCTCCATGTCTCCGAAGAACCCCGGCATCCTAGTAATTGAAATACAATTTTAAACTGGGTCAGAATTGATACGTTTGATAAAATCTATCGGGTGTATTTATCCCAAGGAGTAGCAGTTGTTTTAAAAATAAAACAGGTGGTGTGTCTCCTTAAAGTTGGCTTTAATGTATTCGGTCTACCACTGTTGGCCTTTAAAAACTTCGGTGTGATGGAGTGACGCCTGCACTCCAAGAGGAACGTACGTCTATTCAGCTGGGTCGCTAGTCTCCTCATCGTGTTAGTGTAGTCTTTCATTGCAATGACGGTCTCTCTGCCCTGCAGTCTCTCCATGTCTCCGAAGAACCCCGGCATCCTAGTAATTGAAATACAATTTTAAACTGGGTCAGAATTGATACGTTTGATAAAATCTATCGGGTGTATTTATCCCAAGGAGTAGGAGTTGTTATAAAAATAAAACAGGTGGTGTGTCTCCTTAAAGTTGGCTTTAATGTATTCGGTCTACCACTGTTGGCCATTCAAAACTTCGGTGTGATGGAGTGACGCCTGCACTCCAAGAGGAACGTACGTCTATTCAGCTGGGTCGCTAGTCTCCTCATCGTGTTAGTGTAGTCTTTCATTGCAATGACGGTCTCTCTGCCCTGCAGTCCTCCATGTCTCCGAAGAACCCCGGCATCCTAGTAATTGAAATACAATTTTAAACTGGGTCAGAATTGATACGTTTGATAAAATCTATCGGGTGTATTTATCCCAAGGAGTAGGAGTTGTTTTAAAAATAAAACAGGTGGTGTGTCTCCTTAAAGTTGGCTTTAATGTATTCGGTCTCCTTAAAGTTGGCTTTAATGTATTCGGTCTACCACTGTTGGCCATTAAAAACTTCGGTGTGATGGAGTGACGCCTGCACTCCAAGAGGAACGTACGTCTATTCAGCTGGGTCGCTATTCAGCTGGCGATCAAGGCGACGGCATCCAAACCAAAACCAAATAAGCACAATTTGTCAGCCAGCATGCCGTGGGATAGAAATAGAAATTAATTTTTCCTTTTTACAAAGTTATGTCAGACAGGAAAAATAATAATAACATCAACAATATATTAGACGTTTAAAATTCTATTTAAAGTTAATGAAAGTGCTGGCCCTCTGTAGCCATCTGCTGTAGGACCGCTCGAACTTCATCCAGGTTCTACGGTGGGTCATTGTAGAAGGTGTTCTTGAGGACATGTTTTAATGTTCTGATGGGTACTGACTGTTGTTCGACAGATAGATAGTTATATAATTCGAGGGGAATTTTCAGGAACGCAGTAGAGGCAAGCCTTCCAGGTTGTGGGATGCCTTTGTCAAGAGAGAATTTTTAAATATATAAATTATATAGTTTATATGGAGGTTCGAGTACGAGTTTGTCATAGAGACCACGATTTTTAGAGCTCTTGAGAAAACGCCGATCTATCGTGGTAACTAGCATTTTCCAGTGCTCTTTTTGCGTATAGTGAGTGATCTAACGTTCTGTGCATACTAGGCGAGGTGCCGGGTGAGTTTTTAAGCAACAGATAGCTGTTGTTTTGACTTTGTTCGAGTTCCGCGTGGTCTAGCCTCTCTCGGGGTCCCGCAATTTCTTTTGCGGACCGGTTGTTAAAGGATTGGTGCCCGTATACAGCCTAGCTGGCTATTCGCATGTGCCTTTAACATTTTTGTTTCTTGAACTGCGTTATTTACCTTATTGTTATTGACCTTTGTTGACACTCTTACATCCTTACCGTTGCCCAGTTCTAGCACTGTTTGTCTGTTTTTAAGTCGCTACGACGGGCACCGTCAGCGTGAAGTCTGTGTCCCTGTTCACTTACATGTTCCCTATCTTATTACGCGGATTATACATTTTCTTGGGTAAGAGGCGCTGGTCTGAAGAGTTCCTACGCACACAGGAAGCAATAACCGCTTTTGGATAAGTAATAACTAAGTCTCTGACGTCAAGTTTAACCGCACGGAGCACTCGGGAAAGCACATATGAGTGGAAATCAAGCGGGCGAGGAAAGGGGTAATAAAAGGGGAAAACCAGACCACGACTCGCCAACGGAGAATCGACAGGCATTCCGGAAAAGTAAAATAGTGGCAAGAACCCCACCCAAAATTGACGGAGACCAGAAACAGGAGACCCTGAACATGGACGAAATCAAGAAAATGTTTCTAGAGATGAAGAAGGATTTCAAGGAGTCCAGAGACGAGATGGCAGAGATCAGGAGGGAGCTCAGAGCAGACGTAAAGGTGATAAAGGATGGCATACAGGGCATGAAGGCGGACATAAAGCAGAATAGAGACGACATAGCTAATATAAGAGATGAGCTGAGCAAGGTGAAAAGTGAATGGTCCGCGGAAAAAGAAGTGCTAATAAATAAATTGGAGGAATCGGGAGATAGGCTTGAGAGGATGGAAAAAGCCAAGATACGAAGGAATTTGGTAGTCAGCGGGTTAGAGCTCACCTCTGACGATGGCAAGTCACTGGCGGGAGGAATAACCGATATGCTGGATAAGGAGCTCGGTTTAAAAATAAACGTTGGTAGAGTCTACGAAATAGGACAAAGGAAATACGTAATTAAGGTTGAAGACTGGGCAGATAAGATCGCGATACTGAGAGAGAAAAAGAGATTGAAGGGAAGTGATATATACATAGAATCCGAGCTAACCAAGGAAGAGCGAAAAATACAGAAGATGATCCGTGACACGGCCAGGGAAGAAAGAAAGAATGGCGCCGATGTTAAAGTCAGGTATCAGAGGGCAGATATAAACGGTCAAACTATGACATGGAATCGAAGAGCACAAAAACTGATTCCAAAAAACTAAGAAGGCCTGAGGGTGGATGTACTGGGACGACGGACCGGCAACGAACAGGGACAAATGAGAAAGTAGTAAAGGAGAATATGAAGAATGGATACATGGAAGTAGAATCAAACAAGCAAGCACAGGGGGACTCTCGGGTGCAGAAGGCCGATAACCTACTCACCTTAAAACCCAAATATCACCGAAACCAGAACAGAGTCAAACCATAGAAAGCCATACGTCTTCAGAGATGGATAGGGCATACGCTCAGGAAGAGTAACCAGGACTAAACAAAGCAAGCTCTGACGTGGACCCCACTAGGAAGAAGAAATAGAGGTCGGCCACAAAATACGTGGAGGCGCGTGATCAACGAGGAGCTGAGGAAAGCGGGGAAGAGTTGGAAAGAGATGGTTGCCTTAGCCAAATATAAGAGGGAATGGAATGACTCTGTCGAGGCCCTATGCTCCACTATGGAGTAAAAGGAAATTATATATATATAGTTTATATAAAAACTAAAGAAAAAAATGATTCTTAGTTTAAATACTTTTTTTATAAATAAAAATATCATTAAAATCATAAAAATCTTATTTTTACCTATAATTTCAAGTTGTCCTTGCACTTACGCACAATAAGGATGGGGTTTCTATGATACAGTAGGCCCGTTCCTTATTTCTCTAAACTGCATTACGGCGATGATGTTCCAGCTGCTTCATGAGGACTGTGCAACCTTGTCGAATAAGAATATTTAATTTCAACAATTTTCTTATTGGTAATACCGTCAGACCACGCAACAAAAGAATCCCTGTTCCTTATATACAAAGAGACCACAGTCGTCAACAGAGACTTGTTCCTGATTTTCATAGGCCTATCTCGCTACCTTGTAATTAACTCTTCCCCACTCCGTAGGTACTGTCTGGATTGATGGCTTATATGGTACTTTCCACCCTGTTACTTTGCTCTATATATACCATCCTTCGTTTTCGGACTGTCCATGGACTGGCATCTGATAATTTGCTCAATTTCCACTATTTTCTGCGTACTGACTTGGAAAGACGTGATCAGTAGCTGTTCTTTTAGTTCATCATCCTCCAAGTAAGGTTGCTGTGGGTGTTCACTATATGAAGAATTCTTAGAAGCCGATCCTATATATGAAAATTCAGTTAGACCTTTTTCATGAACCGTCAAGGAATGAACTATGGTCTGTATGCGTGACTTTAGTGGATGATGCTGCAGGATCCATGTCCATCTCGTCAGGTGGCTGTGCTCGGCACTTGCACACACATTCCTCCTACATCACACGTGGTTCCCAAACATATGAAGCAGTACATTTATTAAATCGCTTTTTCAATAGATCGGTTTGCCGACCTAGTATTTTTGGAAATATAGAGACGTAGTATTTTGCTTCTATTAATCCCATTCATTCGGATTGTTTGGTATTAACTTTTTTTAATTTGTTTTTTTTTTTTATTTATTTAAATGGTTCGCACACTCCACCTTCATTATTTGGTTTCTATAAGGCACAGTTTCGAGTAACTTTTAAAACATGTTGAAATCTCTATCTCCAAAAAAAATGTGTAACGTAGCCTGTGTTGGGTCTCACTGACGCGGAATCCATCGCACTGAAAATTCGCCAATTTTTATAATGTATATGAGAACGCGCGTCCTTGTCTTGGTGTTGGGCTATACTACATATACTGCAATATTTATTGCGCACACCGAGGAATAGTATTTTTTGTATAATAGGCATAGCTACAGAAATACTTTTTACGTTTTGAGCAATAACTGCGCCCATAATCGGTGCATCCATCCACCATAGGTTATAACACCACACCTGGCAATTCTGTCCGCATCAACGTTTCCCTTTGCTTCTGCGAAATCATTTTCTTTCTGACCGGCTTCTAACACTGAGGTGTGTAATACGCCATACATTCAGAATGCAACTTCCCTTCATACTTCTAAAAGTATGTAGCCCTCCTCATTGGAACATCCAATAGCGTAACAATATCTTCCAGGCATATATAACCTTTTACAAGCAGCGTGGCCGAGTGGTAAGGCCTTGCACTCTACAGTTTCTGGGTTCGAATCCCAAGGTAGGCATATGGATTTTTCACTCCGTCGCTTGCTTCGGCAGGCACGTTAAGCCAGTTGTTCTGTAACCAGTCTCGACCTCTGGTTACGATAACATTCTATTGGATGGTGTCTCTGATCATCACTGCAAGCCAGCCCTGTCTGTTTAGCCATCGTGTTCTAGATAGAGGCTGGTATGCAAGGAGTGGTACATATGCTACCCCTCGCCCACGATTATACTACGCGCTCGTGACATCCATCTCGGGGAAGCAAAAGGGGCCAACTGTGGCCAAGGTGCGATGCTACAATAATAGTAGACTAAGAGCCCGTGATCGCCAGACCTCCCTGATAGTATAAAAGCTAAAAATGTCTGTGCGCATTTTCCCAACACAGGCAAAGAACGAGTGGCTACTATGAAGTTTGGTCATAGTGGCTTTGGCAGGTAACAGATAGCAAAGGTGTATAAAATTGCTACCCAAATTCGTCTCAAAGTATAAAGCGTAATTTTTTTATATTTTTTCAGAATAATATTAGAAATCTGATTAACCATTGCCAGACACTAAGGCCCGTATGCATAGTCGACCTCCGGCTGTAGTTTTTTCGGCGAGCCGCCGGCAAACCTCTGGCGAGGCGCCAGGACATACAATTGATTGCATAGTCGATCTCCCTCCGTTCGCCACTCTGGCGAATCGCCGGTGTTGTGACTATACTCAGTTAGTTGCGAGATCGATAATATTGAGTCAAACTGTCAAACTGTGTGTCAATCGAAGCTAACCGAAATCTGTACATAGTCCGACTAGTTACTGAAAATGACTGTGAAATATTCAGCAAGCGTCAAGGACGTGCTTATTCAGATATTAGGGAACCATCCGATTATAGAAGACAAAAAAAACGATGCATACAACATCGACAAAAAAAGCGTGGGAAAAAATCGCATTGGAGTACACTGCTACGGTGATAGAGAAGGTAGGTACTAAACATCCTGTGTAATAATCTTGTAGGCTATACAGTACTTTTATAGAGAACAGTATTACAATTAAAGCGGCTGTGGGATAAAATGAAAAGAGGACGTAAATGCGAACTAGCTGCAGAAAGGCGTGAATTTATGCTCACTGGTGGTGGACCATCCAAACCTCCGCCTCCTCCACAGCCAGAAATCGACAATCTTCTTCCACACCTCGAATACGAAGTGCACAACGAAGATGATTCCGATGGTATTCGTTTGAAGAAAACTACAGGAGGTAAAATACGTTTTAGCCGTAACCTCTATACATAAAAGAAAAAAATGCCATTTTTTAAAATTGATCTTGATCTTATATTACAGAGTATGTTATGGAAGACCTAGCTCCGGGAGCAGTAGTCAAAAAAGTAGATCCAGGTCCATCATCGTCTGCTTTATTTGCTAGTTCAGTGGAAGGTAATCCATTTTATTTTTTTAACTGTAAATATTTTTATATGCCGTTTATTAATCCTTTTTAGAACGCAGGGATATCCAGCATCGCCAAGCAAAAATCCAGGAAGTTCTCTTCGTTGAAATTTGCCTTTCATAGAACTTCTATTAAAAATATGGCTGTCATGGTAACTTCCCGGATATCTTGCAACAATATCAAATATTTCTAAATTAGGTCCAGTAGTCACCTGTACATTAATTGAAAATTTTCTTCCCCTATTTCGAAAAAGTTCTGCATTAGGTCCGCCTGGGTTGGTGATACGAATATGAGTACAGTCTATGCACCCTGTTACTTTGGGAAAATGTGCAATTCTGTAAAACTGCCTTTGCACTTCTTGTAAATTTTCTGGGAATTTTATAAATCTTCTACTCTGAGCTGAAATTTTTCGGGTTATTCTTGTTATCACACGGCTCACAGTTCCCTGCTTGAAACCGTTTAAGTCTCCACACACTAGCTGCAATGATGAAAATATGTTAAAGATCTTTCAAATCATGGGGCTGGATGTGTAAATCAAATAGTCAAGAGATTGACCATTCGCGATAACCAGTTATTTGGTGCGGGTATTGACATGTGCAAAAAATATAAAATAATAATAATAAAGTAATTATTAACCTGAAAACTGCCAGTTGCATAAAAGCGCAATGTTAAGAGGAGGGCCATTAAGGGAAAAACAGGCAACCCTCTGTTGGTAATTGGTTCCTGTCACCATTGGCAATAAAATATTTTGCACTGTATCTTTTCTAAATCGAAATCGTCTTTTAAATTGAACGTCATTGTATAGTTCCATAGGATTTTCCACATCGCGAATGTATCTGCAATAAAAGTTACAGAAGTCAATATTAATGTTTTGTCTACGAGTCATATATAATACGTTCATTGCATTCGTATCTATGACTATATAACCCCTATCATGATACACGCCAATGATTATAATGACACTAGCGTTGTATAATAATGACACTTCGGTCAAACAATGACTTCATTATTTGAACGAACTGTCATGATTATACAACGCTAGTGTCAAAGTCTGTCAAAACCTACGTGGATGACAGTCATATGACAGTTCGCCTCTCCATCATTGACAAATACATTTCAAATATTTGATATTAAATAATAATAATAATAATAATAATATTTATTGGATACCCTGGAATTTAGTCGTAGATAAAACGTCGTATTCAACTCACAACGGATATAAATCGCGAGCATGAACGATACTATAACCTTATTTAAGCCTACTTACCTTCGTGGTATGTATATTTGTAAATCTATAATGTCTATATTGGCATTATACAAGATGTCCTAATCGCCATCCATTGCTAACTAATATATTCTGACACTGTTGACAGTCTGTGTCAAATAAAACAAAAAACCGTTTGCTTCAAAATAATGCGAATTGTTTGCTGGCGAATCGCCGGAGATGGTAGTGACCACCTCCGGCGAATCGCCAGAAAATTCGCCGGAATTTTGCTGGCGATTGTCTCTGCGCTGCATTTTAGGACTGGCGAACGGAAAAAGTTCGGAGAGTCGCCAGAGATCGACTATGCATACGGGCCTTACTATCGTGGCAACCCTTAAACTTTAATAAATTGTAATTGTACTTTCGTTATTTTATAAAGGCTGAATTTTATATGTTACTTGGGTAACTATTAGAAGATGTTTTCTGAGAAGCCAGACAGTTTCGACAGTTCTAACATCTTGGTCTAACATCCAGACAACCTTAAAGGGCAGTTGTAGGTGCGAGCGTTGAGGCAATACACTTTCAAGCGGGTGCGAGTGAGATAGTGAGTTAGGTCTATTGCGATCTTTTGCCGCGCATCAGTGTGTGTTTGTAAGTCTTTTTACTATTTTTAGTGCAGTTTTTACAGTATTATGGATACTAGTACCTGTTTTATGTAAAAAAAGGGTGGGAAAATAACATTGTTTTCTCAGGAGACATTGAAAAATGTCAAACAATTTTGAAACTTCGAGAAAAACATAACCTCAAATATAAAGATATTATTTTACCAAGTGAATATACGGACAGTGGTTATCACAGGGAGTGTTATAAGTCGTTCATAGGACTCATGAAAAATATTCTACTTCTGAACCTGTAAGTACTAAAAATAAATTCAAAAAGAAAAATCAGCAAATATACCTACAGACAATTTATCACCAGACACGTCGTTGATACCTGAGTTGACCATAGAACCACCTCATTCGCAGTCTTTGCTTACAGAATCTCTACCAATATCGCAACAAATTTTAATTCCTCAATCAATAGAACCACAACCTACAACTTCTCAAGTAATGTTGACATTTCTGAATTAGGAGAAGTTCACAATAGGTTTGTTCGAGCAGCACCAAAATAAGTGCATAAAGCACTTATTCTTACTTCTGCGCATGCAAAATGGGGATTTTGCCCGTCCAAAACCTTCATTGCGTTGTTTTGCAATTGTTTTTACTGCTGCTCGAACAAACCTAATAATGATTCAACCTCAGAAGTTAATATTTCGACCGAAAGTGACGCTAGCAATGATATGTATAAAAAAGAAACAATTACTATAAAAAATGCTTCCACTTCATGAAGCTGACAAAGACCAATTTAAATCTCGTATAATACCTAACATAGACGGTCAAAAAGAGTGTACAGAGTTGTTAAATAGATTGGAAAAGTTTCCGGCCCAAAAATTTATTATCATACTAAATAATAGTAATAATAATAATAATAATAATATTTATTTAAGGAAAGGAAAGTAATTACAGAATCAATTATTAAATAATCGCAATCGATGAACATATTAGCATACAAAAATACGAAAAAATAATGATAAAATGAGTTAAGAGGCACTAATATTGATAAAACAATTTTGTGTAACAACATTAAAACAATCTTAATCAATCGAGTGCAAAAAAATACATAATCAATCAGAATATTCAGAAAAAGGAAAATAAAACTCGCTGAAAGCAGCCGGAGAATTAAATTAAATTAATATAGTGAGTTTAGACACACGCTGGCAAAAAGTAAGCAAAAAATAAAAAGAAAACAACATCCCGCATAGCAAAATTTAAAATAAAGCAGAACACCAGAAGAAAAATTCAAAATTTGCTGGTCGTTAAGCTAAATCAGCCATACCAAGTGAGTGAGCAAAGTTTCAGGAGTGCAACCTAAATATAGCACCATTTAGAGCGTGAATATGCAATATCTACCTTGTAAACACCTAAATTACACAAATATTCAACAAACTTGTTGGGTGATCTTAGGTGCAATATCAAAGAAACGTCTCTTAGTAATCGCTTTGGTTGCTCTATAGATAATACACCTGGTACCATGTCTAGTGTAATGGTCGTGAGATGCAATGACAATTAGGTCCGGATTTTTCTAAGCAAGTTTAAGAATTGACAAATGGTAGATGTGCTTTAGAGGTATAAAACCTGTTTCTCGGAAAAGCAACTCAGTAGGGTACATCAAAGGCTTCTTGAGTAGTGACTTGATAATCAATTTCTGGAGTGTAACCACTCTATCAAAGTAGGTGTTAGCGCTAGCTCCCCAAGCCGTTATACCATAGCTGATAATTGATTAAGCTAAGGCAAAATATAATGTTTTAACAGGAATGTCAGGGGTAAACTCGACAAGTTTTCTTAAGAGATAGCAAGTCTTCCTCAATCTGCCACAGAGGGATTCTATATGATAATCCCAGCGAAGAAAACTATTAAATATTACGCCAAGATATTTTGTATGCGAAACTCGGGAGACGTAAGCAGAGCAACGACAATCATCCTCACACAATTCTTGTGAACAACAATGGCATCAAAATCTGGTTATGAGGATATAATAGATGTAAAAGTGATGAAGTTAGATTTATTAAAGTTAATAGACAGATATCTAGATATCTTTAGGTCATGCTCGATATCAGTTCTGACGTCATCCCAAGCTGCAGCACTAATAAATAAGTTGGTCATCCGCATAAGAATTTAGGCTACCGTTAAGTTCCCTTATCAACAATAAGTCAATTACATAAAGTAAATTAAATAACAGAGGGTCAAACACTGTTCCCTGCGGCACATAATCATATAATCACATCTAATCTCAATATATAAATAGGGAACGGTATATAATCAGCCGTTAGGTCCAGAGAAACATCTCGAAAGCCATACCTCTCCAGCTTCTCTAACAGTATCAAAAGCCTTTTGGATCCAAAAAAACAGCAGCACAAGGAATAGATTTGTCTACAGCCGAGTAACACCGCTTGGAGAGTTCATAAATCGCATCCCTCGTACCCTTATCGACCATAAAACCAAATTACTTTTTAGACAGGATATTATTAGCATTGACAAACGAAATTATCCTAGATTTAATTCATTTCTCAAAAAGTATTGAGAGCGAAGGCACGAGCGATATTGGGCGCTAGTTATCTCTATGTTCAGGTTGCCCCCCCCCCCTTTCCCCCTTAAATAAGGCATGAATAATGCCTCTTTGAACAATGAGGGAATAGTTCCCCCCAAAAAACAATTATTGAACACCATAGTTAAAGGCACACAGATTTCCGCGCTGATAGTTTTCAGAAGTGTTGCTGATATATACATTTGGAACTAGAAGCTGACTTCAACGATTTAATCATAATCATGACTTCAATCTCGGTAGCTGGGGCGAAAAGAAGAGTATCCCCAGTTGGAACTATATTCCGGATATAACAATGTTTCTTTACGAGATTGCACGGAATATCCTTAGTGATGCTCGCACCGACACCAACAAAAAATTCAGTAAGTTCATTGGCGATTAACAGAGGATCAAAAACCGTCGTGCCCGCAACATTTAAGGAAGAAACGCCAGTTGATTTGCTAGGTGATTGGCCCAAAGCAAACCGAGCTGTTCCCAGATTTTTTTCACGTTTGATCCATGTTCAACGAACTTGTCCCTATAGTATTTATTTTTTGAAGCCAACACAAGTTTTGGAATTAGTTTTTATACCTCAGGTAAGAGTTACGTACCTGAATCTTGTCGGGGTTAGTAACATGCAGTTTGTAAAGGCGGTCTGTAATTTTTATGGAGTTTGCCAACCCTACAGTAAGCCATGGTTTGCGAAGTTTACACAGCGCAGCGGTCTAAAGCTCTTCGTGAAGGTGCATTCAAAGCAGTTCTCTTTTCAAAACAGATATAAAGGTTTCTTTTGCGATATTAGAGTCTAAATGAGACAAGAACTGACTCCAGTCAACCCTCCAAAGGTTACAACGCAATTTCTCATAATTGATAAAGACTTTAGTAAGAATTTTTCCTTCATTAATCATTTGAGATAGTTTGAGATATTCGAAGAGAAGTTGGGGTGTGGTCGGTTATCACAGGTGTAATAGCACAGTTATTTAACGCAGATCTCATAAAAATATGGTCAAAGCAGCGACCTTCTCGGTACGTTAACATAAGACCGACACCCGAAATTAGCTAAGACATTAAAGTAGCACCAAAAGTTCGCTCTCGGCGATCTATGTTCAATAGATCTATATTTATATCGCCCACCAGAAGCTCTGTGGGAAACGAACAGTAACTGCCCATGTACTCACTAAGCAGAGTCAAAAAAGAATTCCCATCATAGGAAGGGGGGCGATATATACCTATCAATCCAATTCGTTTATTCAGTTTGGTACATTCAATACAAATGAAATTGTAATTGCCATCTATATTAATAATTTTGGAGCTGTGGTTAACAATATCGCTTATCAAAATCAATACCCCATCATTTTGATTAAATCGACTGTTGTTATAATACGTAGTATAACCAGGCAATGAAAAATACTCTTGCGCTGCCAATTGCCAGCATTCCGAACGAACTATGATGTCAAAGTAGTGTATATGTAGAGTAAATTTTAATAATAAACTATCTTCCTCTACAATACTATCCAGTAAACGTGATTGGCATCATTATCGAGAGTAGCACCAAATGGTTTTTAATGACATAAGTAGCATCATAGTGGAAGAGGTAATCAAGAAAAGGCTTTGTTATTTGTTGGTCTATTTACATGAACTATATACTGATTCATTGGAAAAAAAATCTTTAATGAAAATTCGATTAAAATAAATGCTAAAATTTACAGCAAACAATCTAGAAGAAAAAATAATGAAAATATATTCTAAAGACGACGAAACATTTGAAAATTTACAACCCAAAAATATTTTACAATAGCTGCATTAGTTTTAAGACGATCAATACTGAAAATAGAAAAGAAAAATTACCAGTTACAAATATTTCAGCGCCAGCATGTAATATCAGGAGAAGTATCATTACCACAACAATTATTAGACTTTTATTTTAGTGTTCTTGGTGGATGTAATCAATGACGGAAAAATAGCTTATAAAAATAGCACTCTACTAATAGTGACTACCATACAAAGGTTATGTCTGGGTTTGTTGTGGTCATGAGGTTGTCAGATCAGGTGTCCAGCAATTCGGTTTCTTTATTTAAAACGGCGTCTGCGAATGTTTGTCAACTTGAGCGGGATGGTGTTCATTCCAGCAAATTTCTCCTTGGGGGCAAGGTGGAGAAATTTAACAGGAATCTGCAGATAGACCCATGAGAATCTATCTTCTTCTCGATGCCACGCTTCAATCTTTATTGGAATTAATTATTTTCGATTTTCTTGTTTTCCGTCTTTTGTTGCCTGCCACCCTGACCTGAATGAGCCGTTGTTGTTCTCCTTTGGGATAATTTTGCGCCTCCACCATGTTACGTAGCTCTTGATGTGAATGGTCCAGGCCAGGGTGGATGTAAATAAAACTCTGACTGGTTTTCCATGCGTGTATAATTGTTCCAGATATAGTCAGAAAACAGCTGAGAAGGCAGGTCGCTGGATTCTCGTACAGGTGTCGGATGTCGCTCGTAGATACAGACAAATAACCATTGTTCTTGATACGCCGCTTTACTGTATTTATATCAATTGCCCAAATACGTCATTACCGTTAATTAGGTTACCAAACGTCGTGGTTGTTCACTTGCCTTTTGTGCAAACTCGTCGTTTGGTATCTATACTAGACACCGCAATCATTGAGGAATTCGGGTTGTTAACATATTTGTATGCAATATTTACTCGAACACAATAATAACTTTAATTTATTACTCCTTCGTAACAACCTCCTCGCCAATAATTGCTCGTCCCAGAGCAATGCCATAACTTGAACAAAATTTATAGCTACAGAGCGGACCAGCAAAAACACCAACAAAAAATATTTTACTGGACATACAAATCAATTCAAAATAGAAAAAGCACAGGAAAATTCAAAAACTGTTTCACATACAAAAAAAAAACAAAAACAGAAAACAACTCTACAAAACACATACAACACAATAAAGAAAACAAGAAAAAATACGCAGAAATAAATTCAAAAAGTAACTGCCAACTAATGTAAGCGATTTACCACAATCTCATTCACCGGACTGATTACACAAGTATTTATTATACACGGTTTTGAACCTGAGCAACCAAATATTGTTTCTAAGGTAATTATGTAAGGTGAATCTGAATCTCCGATCCGTTTTTTCAGATTGGTTCTAGTTTTTGAGATATTTAATAAATTAATTTTAATAATTTTTGAAAATGAAAGATTATTTTAATTATTTCATTGTGATAAATCATAAATGAACAGAGTGAGAACTGAGTCTTTTGTATTTTTGAGGATCCGTTTCACGTATTAGACTCCAACAGTGGTCGCTCATCATGTCATTATCCTAAAATCCTTGATATCGTCTTTCGATTTTCGCCATGTCTTGGTGTAGGCCGCTCTCCTTGTTCGACGCTCGTATCGCCCAAGTTTTCATGAAAAAAGTCGAGATGGGAATGCTGGAAATGAATCTTGAGAGACATTTGAGCTCCAATCTTGCGATAATTTTGCAACAAATTGCCGATTATGTCTTTGAAATCCGGAGATTTGCGCTTACCGAGAAAACCGTGAACCACACTTTGAAATGATACCCATGCTGCCGCTTCATCGGGCGTTAAACATTTTGTAAAGTTTCCGTCAGCCATTAATTTTTGAATATCAGGTCCAACAAATATTCCTTCTTTAATTTTTGCGTATATGACAATTTGGGAAACAAGTTGACTAAGTACTGAAAGCTGGTCCTTCGCGATTGAGAGCTTTGACGAAGTTCTTGATAAGGCCAAGTTTGATGTGAAGAGGTGGCAGGCATATGTCCTGTGGATTTACAATGGGTACAGAGGAGACGTTTTGTTTTCCTGGCTCATAATAAGTACGACTTGGCCAATTTTTCTCACATAATGATGTTCAGTTGCATGGCTATCCCACATACAAAAAAAAACAGCAAAATTTGGTGAATCCAGATTGCCATCCCCATGAAGAGGCCAATTACCGTAGTTGGAATAAAATATGCAAATCAATTCATGTGTCATATGTAATTAGAATTAAGATATTTTCATACCTTTAGATAGCCACAAATTTTCCATTGATGCTCATTGTATTTGATTTTGGCCAAGATCTTACGCATTGTGTGTCGTAGCATTCCTTCGTTTGTACTGCACGAACAACTGGAATAGATGGTTTTTTGTTCTTCATTCATTTGTTCTTCCCAGTTCAAGAAATTACAAAGAAAATTTCTATTTATTTCGTTTTACTTGTACTTAGGAAAATATTCTCATTTATAATAAAATGTTATTAAAAGCTATATTTCAAGGTGGAAGAATGTTTCATATCGATAATTATATAATAATTGATATACAGTCCACACATGAATTGCATCCGTCATGATATGTCAAATTAGATACAGCTTGAAGTACATCTGGCGGGCTCGTATCGGCTGGGAAAAATTCCGATGAATGGTATCTATGTATTTTGTAGTAACCGCGCACACTTCGTTCGGCCGGTATAGGATGGCAAACCGGGCGTATTGGAGATTTCGATGGGATTGCTATGGCGAGCAATCACCGGCAAATTTTCGTTCCGAGCCGATCCCGGCCGGACAAGTGTGGGCAGTATAGTCAATACAGCATGCTTGAGATTTGTATTGTCACTTCCTTTTGGATTTAATTTGATTTTTTATCAAGCATAGACGAGAAACTAATAATTCTGGTACAAAGGATGGCCCAATTACCACAACCAAGTTCGTTTATAAATAAATGTATGTATAAAACAACGCTTTATAAAAAAATCTCCATGGGACAAATTTAGAAAATCTTTTCAAACCCTGCAAAATTTTTAAGAATTAATGTTTTTATTTAAACAACGTCCATCACAATCCATCATAAATATACAACCTATCATACACATGATACGCATAGATCTACACATACGGGACGTGGGCTGCCTGACTGTTGTTCTCCCTCTATCTTCACCTCGGGTTGGGATGCGACATCCGATCTCGGGATAATGGTATCGAGGGTGTCATAGTTTTGAGATGTTTGAGCCGAGTACTACATCCTAAATTTTTCCTTGTAGCAGAAGCGCGTTTACCTTCATTTTGAATGTTCTGTAGTCCTAGTCTTTTATGTTTGATATGTTGTGGTATACCTTTAATATCAGAAAAATACGTCGGAACAAATTAGGGGGCGCTTTCCGGGCTCTGAAGGCGATCTATACTAACAGGACCATGCTCGACCAACCCTGCAAGAAGTTTCTGTGTGACTCCTTAGTCCTGTCGAACCTTAATTACATGGATACTGTATACGATGGGTTTTTACGTAGGGTTGATGCTGGTCGTTTGAAGAGAATGCAGAATTCCTGTGTTCGTTTAACATATGGCATTCGAAGGGGTGGCCACACGTCCGAGCAGCTACTGCGCAGCGGCTGGCTAGACATGTCGAGGAGACGTAGGTTGCACAGGACGGTGTTCTTCTACAAGATTTTGTTGTCCAGAAAGCCGAGGTATTTGTACAGGAAGATGGTCTTTCGTGGTGATGTGCATACGGTGAACGTGCGTGGGCGGAATCAAATAAACGTGCCGGTGCACCGGACTGATGTTTTTGAGTGCGGTTATCGCTACCGTATGGCTCGTCTCATCAACGGCGTTTTTGTGAGTGGAGGGCGTCTTGCGGCTGGGGAGTCAGTGTCAGTGCAGTCAGCAGTGCTTGCGCAAAAGGGTGCTGGCGAATTTGATTGTCGAGATACGATGACTGCCGGATATTTTTGTAGTGCTTTCTTTTTTAACTTCATATTTGTTTTGTTTTCTTTCTTCTCTGTGCTTTTGTAATATATTGGTTACTTCTTTTGTATTACTGCAGATGTTTAACATTACTGCGTATGTTACTGTATTTGTATTTGTTTTCATTCTTTTTTATTTTCTGCTCAGGGTATCAGGAAGAGCACCTGCTTAGGTATTCCCCTCGGGTTATAACTGATCCTGGCGATGGCTACCCTTTTGGCATTTGATTAAGATTTGTTCTGTTTTCTTTTGTGGATATATTATGAATTGTATCTAACTGTCTTTGCCAATAAACATTATTATTATTATTATTATTATTATTATTATTACTATTATTATTATATGCTCACTTGGATAAATGGGGTATATCGTGTAGTTCTTGATTTTTCTGATCTTACATGTTAAATGTGTCTTGTTCTATATTCATGGATTTGGTCTGATCTTATTGCTTTATATTAGCTTTACATTAGTTTTAATCGATTGATTATCAATTTTGTGGATGAGTAATAATTTATTCAGCTTTATCCTCTGTCTCAATGTTAGTTCACCTGTAATATTATGCACGTCATGGGTTGGTGTTCTTCCGTCCAGACAATAGAGGATTTTTAGAATCTTGTTTTGATGCCTCTGTAATTTGTTTATATTGTCTTCGCTCGTTTCACTCCAGACGTTTATCAGGTAGTTGATATTTGCTATGTGCAGGCAATTGTAAACTGATTTTAGTAGAAACTCTGGTATTATGTGTTTTATGTTTGTCAATGCGGCAATTGTTTTTGCGGTACTGATCTTTAGTTTGTCGATGTGATCGTCCCATTTGAGGTTATCTCTTATTACCAATCCCAGATACTTTACTTTACTTGTCTGTTTGATTTGAGCGTTATTGAATACTATATCCAGGTGTATTTTCCGCTCCCTACCACAAAATATCATATACATGCTCCGTCTTCTTTTCGTTTAGAGTTAAGATATTTGAACTGAACCAGGCTTCAATCCTTTGTAGGTCCCGGCTAATTTTATTTTGCAGTTGTTCCTTTGATTTTGCGTAGTAAAGTATGCAGGTGTCACACAGTATACGATTTGCCCAATCTAGCAGGACAAAATTCACATAAGCGTTTGTGATAGACCTGAGTAAATATACGTTGGTAACTTTTTAACAGCATGTTAACCTAACTAAAAATATGGCATTTAGCAATTATACTCTATACAGGGTGTCCATGTTCGAGAATACACGGGAATCTCGATTATTTAAAGACATTCAGGAACGGTAGCACAGGGTTTGTATTTCACAATTACACACATTTCAATGGCTGGCCTCAACCGTATTTGTGAATTTTATCACAACTGTTGAAGAAAAACTAGGTACTCTAGATTGTAAGACGATAACCGCAGTTTTCGAAATTTATGTAAAATTAATGTCGCAAAGTAGAAAAAATAGTATATAACTCTCGTTTTATAAGGCGTATTGGCGCACTCGTTCCATTTGGGTACTCCTCGCTACGCTCGTCGTGCCCAAAACAACTCGTGTGCCAATTTTTGTCTTATAAAACTTGTAACCTGTCGTTTAAGCAAATACCCTATATACATTGACAGTAATATGGAAAAGGCGGCCGTAAATGGGTAGTCGTACAACCTCCCATGAAAATTATTAAAATTGGTCATGAATCCCACCATTCGATTCTTTCCTGAAATTCCAGAACAGGTAACTGGAAATGTTACGACGTTCCTGGTTAGATATCCAGTTCCACTAGGAAGCTTTCGCCATTTTTCCAATTCGCGATTCCAGTTCTGCAGTGTTCTATTTAATATGGAGTTATCCAGTCCTGAATTTCGATTTCTTGCTGCCGACAACGAAAGAATAAACTGCCAAATGAATCCTGTATAAGTATAAGAAGTATTAGCGAACAATAAAACAATTTGTTTATATTATTAAATATACATAAGCATCTTCATGAATTGACAAAACCTATAAATAATAAAATCATGTTATGCCATTATAATCGTGATGTTTCAATAATGGCTCAAGTTTGTCCAATTAAGTCATTTATTATAAATATTATTAATTCTGAATGTTTTTTAGGAGATTGGCAAAATCAAATTAAAATAAAGTAATATGTGCAAATAAGGTAAGTATGCACGAAGTTGTTTCAGTTATGTAATAGAATTACCTTGGAAATATCACTTGTAGAAGCTATTGCAGCTTTTCCTTCTTTCCTTTTTCCTTTGCCCAGCTTAGCATTCAAATAAATGCGCTTCTCCTATTCAATAAATTGTCGTTGTAATCATTCTTCATTAAGAAGTATTATGTTCTGCAGGTTATTCTTAATGCTGTAGTATCTACTCATTCTTACAGATCTATCAAAATAAACATAACTTACAATATTGAACATACATTAGTTAGCATTACTTACATACTTACTCACTTTCGAAGAAGATCTTCGTGAAGTTATATTTGCGTATTTCAATTAATAATAAAAGAGTCTGTGAGTAAAAGGTACAGGCAGTATTTTGAGTGGATGGATAGTTCTGTGTATTTGAAGATCCCGTCAAATGTTGTATATCTTGGGATTTTAGGTTTTGTGAGGTCTAAATAATAAAAAGAAAAATGTTATAATAATAATCCTGGATATTATAGAGGTAGGCATACCTTATTTTCAGAAATTTGTTATTTCACTACTGAATTATCGCCTCTTTACCGCCAAATTGAAGCATTGCTTCTGCAACTCATCAGGTTGGTGAGGTAAGGTTTCCTCCTTCTTTAATAAAATATTATTTAAGCGGCGACAATAATTAAAAATTAGTAACTTTAAAAATGTGTTACAGATGGTTTCCTGTAATTTATCGGAATGGGCGCATTGCTCAAAATTAAAGGAAGTTCGTTGTCCAATGACGTGCTTTAGTGATTGAAATAAATTTCGGGATTCCACAAATTGGGGAAGGAGGTGAAGGCTGATGTTGTAGATTTTTATTAATGATTTAATAATATTTTCCGCGCAATATTGTAGGGAATTGCCGTCTTCTTTATATTCCTTCATTTTCACAAATTCATGCAGTGGCAAGGGACCTTTCGATGGGTCGTATCTTATGTTGCGTGAGCAGGTAGGGCAATCCTGATATAAAGATATAATATGTTTGGATACCCACCCACTCACGTAACTAACTGCATGTGCTTCTAGCGGATGGAGTACAGGAAATTTTTTTGGTATTTTGACAACTGGAACTTGAAATGGATGTTCAACCCTTGCAGCAAGGTCGCCAGATTATTATACGAGTTTATTTGCACACACAATATCACTATAATACAATATATATTATAATAAGCAAATTTGTATGTGATTGTTTCTTCATCCCTCACGCTTCACCTCGAGACCGAAGATTTTGCAATCCTGTCCCGGGCTATTGGTTTGGAGGGTGTAGTCTGTCATCTTCTTAGTTTTACTTTTCTGTTGTCAGGATTGTTCTTACTTTTAATTTGAATTGTTGCGGTTTGAGTTCCTTCACGCTTGTTGGTAAGTTGTTGTACTGTTGTGCTGTTTCCGTTGTCAGATTGAGTGAGAATTTCTTTGTTCTGCTTCTCTCCGTTCGTATATGTGAGTATCCTCTCGTTGAATGGGTGTGCGTTTCATCATTAGTTCTTAGCTTAATTTTGGTTTTTATTAGTTTGTGTTTAATTTTGTATAGTAAGAACAAGTTGTTGAAACGTATTAGTTTAGTCATATTTAATTCACCTGTGTGTTTGTATACTTCGTTGGTGGGTGTACATCTGTCTAGATTATACAGTACTTTCAATATCTTGTTCTGTTGTATTTGGATGCTGTCAAGGTTCTTTTGACTGGTATCACTCCATATAGATACGAGGTATGTATTTAATGACGCAAATAAAGCATGGTACATTTGTTTTCTTATGTGTTGTGGAATTATATGCCTTACGTAATACAGGAGTGCTATCGTTTTTGCGTTTTTTGTTAGTAAGGTGTTTATGTGCGAATCCCACTTTAAGTTACTGTTTATTACTAGGCCCAGGTATGTTATTACCGTATTTTGTTTCAGTTCGACGTTGTTAATATGTATGTGGAGTTTCGGTTGATATCCCTTGTTCTTAAATATTATGTACTCAGACTTGTTTTCGTTTACTGTTAACAGGTTCCGCAAGAACCATTCTTCTACTATTTTCATGTCTTCTTCAATCATTTTTTGCATTTGTTGCGTCGTGTTTGCGGAGTACAATATGCAGGTATCATCCGCGTACATAAAAGGTTTACCAGTAAGTCGTAGGTCAAAGAAATCATTAGTGTAGATAATATACAAAATCGGAGGTATATTTCCGCCCTGGGGTATTCCGTATTCTGCGTGTTGGATGCTGCTTTCGATGTTGTTGATTCTGATCTTCTGTGGTCTGTTGTTCAGGTACGTTTGTATTATGTTTAGGTTTTTGTCTTTTATCCCCAAATTTTCAATTTTTTCAATGAGTTTCGTTTTTGATATGGTATCGAATGCTTTCTTCAGGTCGATAAATATTGTGCATACAATATTCCTCTGGTCTAGGTTGGTTTTAATTTCTTGAACCAAATCCATCGCCGCTGATGTCGTACCTGAGTTCTTTTGAAAAGCATACTGTTGCTGGTGGATAATGTCGTTGTCGGCTAAATGATGCACAATTCTTCTATGTATCACTTTTTCTAGTATTTTGCCAATCACAGATAGGAGCGATATTGGGCGGTAGTTTTCTACTTTTTTCTTGTCTCCTTTTTTGTAGATGGGTATAATTATGGAAGTCTTCAAATACTCAGGGTATATCCCCTCTTCCATCACTTGATTTATTAGTCGTACCAGAATTGGACTAAGGATACGTTTATTTTTCTTGATAGTTTTCGGTCTTATATTATCGAATCCTGGGGCAGTGTTGTCTTTAATTTCATCAATTATGTCATCCACCTCCCTTGCATCTGTTGGTTTAAAGATCGCTATCTGTGTTGTTTTCCTTGTGATCTTGTTGTTTTGTTGATGTACTCTTATCATGTGGTTTTCCGCCAGTTTCTTTCCAATTGTTGCGTAATAGTTGTTTATTTCTTCTGCAATTTCTCTTGTATTTGTAGTGATCGAGCCATCTTCTTTGGTTATTTCATGTATTTGCGAGTCTTTTTTTTATTTTTCTGCTACTTAAGGCGTTTATCAGTCTCCATGTTTTGCTGGAATCTCCGCGACACTTTTCGAACTTAGACAAGTAGTAACGTTTTTTGGTGTCTTTGATTAGGTTGCTTGTGTATTGTTTCTTTTCCTCGTATTGTGATTTTAGAAACTCGTTGTTGGGGTTCTTTCGGTATCGCTGGTACAACTTATTTCGCTCTGTGATGCTTTTAATTACTGCTTCGTTTATCCAGTCGCTTCTCTCTCTTCTTTTTAGTGTCTTTCTGATTTGGTTGTTTTCAATGATTTGTTGTAAATGCTTTGTAAGATCTTCGAAGGTTTTAATCAAGGATGTGTCCAGTTTTGATATGTCCTGTTGTATTCCCTTATTATTTGTATGTATACACTGATAAGTCTTGTAGCCTGCTGTGCTCTTTGCTTGGTATTTTATCCTGGTCATTACCGCATTGTGGTCAGAGATTGCTGATTCAATAATGTTCGCTTTGCTTGTTGTAACGTTGTTAGTTGCAAGGACATGGTCGAGAATGGAGTGGTTTCCATTATTATTGATTCTTGTGTGGCATTTTTTCGAGATTCTGTTTGCTATACTATAATTGCGTTGCAAGATGATGTTTTTGTATTTCTGAGTGATGGGACTTTTGTCAAGTAGGTTTATATTGAAGTCTCCGACAATTATGTGTGGTTTTGTTCTGTTTAAGATGTTGTGTTTGAGAGTGTCCTTAAAGCGGTCGAAGCTTACATGTGGCGGCTTATAAAGCACTGTTATAGCTACATCGTAGATTTTTATGTAGATTTTTATTATTTCTGTTTCATGTATGGTTTTATTCATTAATTCCTCATATTCAATGTCTTTTTTTATGTATAGAGCCACGCCTCCACCACGGCCGTCTCTGGAGTTGAACAACGCATTGTACTGGGTCAGTTGGTAGAGATTTTGTTGTTGTGGTGTTAGCCAGGTCTCTGTCACAGCTATGATTGTAGGATTTAGGGTCTTTGCAATAATTTCGATTTCTGACATTTTGTTTTTGATGCTCCTTACATTATGTAGGTACACACTGTAACTCTTTGTATCGGTCATGGTCCCTGTTTTGGTTAGTTTTAGTTTTTTTTTTTTTTTTTTTTTTTTTTTTTTTTTTTTCACTTTAGGGTAAATTGTTCAGATCCTCGTTAGATTTGATTCTTATTCTTTCGCTGTTTTTGTTTTTCCTTAGATATACCTTGCCGTCCCTGGTCCAAGCAAACTCATACTTCTTGGCTTTTTTTACTTGTCTTGTCTCATAGAAAAGAGCAGTTGTAAGCGGGGTTAGGCGTTCATTGATGTAGATATTGTTTATTTTTCCTTTGAGTTCACATTCGTTTGTTTTTATTGATCGAATTGCCTTCCGTGCTTCGAAAATTGTGGTTTTATTTTCTGTTGTTTTTAGATCCACAATTATCGGGCTATCTTCTTTATCGCAGTCCTTTCTGTATACTGACGACATATCCTCCTTATCTAGCTTTACATTTAGCCCTTTCATCACTTTTATAACGGTTTCCTCAATCCTTTCATTTTTGCCCTGAACTGCTACTCCAGAGATTATAATGCTGTTTTTTATTTTTTCTTTTTCTTTTGATTCCAAGAAGGACTCTAGAGTTGCTACCCTTTTATTCAATGCTTCGTTCGTTATTTTCTCTTCATTATAGTTCTTTTTTAGCTCTTTCATGTCTTTCTTCAATTCTTTGTTTTCGTTCTTTAGCTCTTCCATTTTGTCTGACATGAATGCCAGGGATGTCTGCAGTTCCGTCACCAGACGTCTCCACGCTCTATCGTCCATCACCTCCTCTTCGCCCTCGCTTGTCGCATTCGCATTCAGCTCCGGCTTTGACTTATTTCTTGTTTTGGTCATTCTTTCCTATTATTGATTTTAATTATTTTTAGGGAAATGGATAGACACAAAATACGCTCTTCACACAACAGCGGCCAGTCTGTGTGACTTATCACACACAGGAAGGCCACGGAATCGGACGGGAAATATTGAAGTAGAAAGGATACGCAAGAATAACTGATTTCAATTGACTTTGTTTGGGGGTCACTGCTTTCGGAGCTATACTTTACACCGGCCCGGTGGTGCACAAAAAGTTGTTTGAAACGTGATTCCGAACAATTTTCAGGTCTTACCTCGTGTTCACGTGATTATTACGTGATTATTACGCTGATTTGATATTAGATTTAACTATTTTTGTAGATTTCTTTCACAAGTTTTCAGGCCTTTCACCGGACACTGTGTTACACATATACTCATCGGCACAGCGGTTCTCAACCTCAGATTGTATAATAGATTTTAAATTATTGAGCAACGCACTGCCAAAATCATCTTTGCAATTCGCCCCTGGCCAATGTGTTCCAGAAATGTTATGGATAACTAATGCCTTAAAATAGGCTTCAAATGCCAGGGATGTCGGGTTGTTATTTCTTATACCATGCTGCCTTATCCGTCCAAACAAATTTTCAATGGGGTCTTGATTGAAACGCCTTGCTGGAATTTTACTGTAGCCCATGGTTGATAAAATCTGCTTTATCCGTTCAAATCCCCTGAGGGTTAAAATAAAATTGTCAGTTACAGGGGGTCTCTCCTTGTCGGACTGCTTCCTTTTAACAAAACGCATTGAATTTAAAATGTCAATGCCCCGTCGCCATGTAGCCGAATGTTAAGAATGCTGAGTTATAGGGCCTCGCAACGTCTTCCCTGCTTTCCCCACCGACATCCCCCCATTCATGCTGTCAAAGAGGCCATCCATGACAGCAAAACAATCTGCGGTATCTTGAGCGTTATGTGGCATCTCTACGCCACTTACTGGGCACCTTAAATTGCACCTCGCCATAAGGGAAATACCAGCGGCGACACTAGTACTGAAAACTTGAGTGCATGTCGAAACTTTCATCTTTCTAACCTTCTTAGGTATCACATGGAAATCAGTCAGTTTTGGCATGACCCTCAAGCTTCCCATGCGGTCTACACAGTAGGCATCCACTATATGTGACCATCGAGCTACCTTTTGTTTGCCGGCATGGCAGAACTTCAAGTTCTTATTAAGAAGATTATTGCGAATGCATTTAAGGAGATGTGGGGGATCGAACAGAGGCACAATTGTATTGTTGTCAATAACAATTGTGCCATCTACAGGATCCAACCCGTCCCTCAATGCATTGGCCCTAGTCTGCTTTATAAGCTCCTTGATTGCGCTCGAATTAGTAGCTCCTTGGTCACATACAGAAGCTACCACCACTAAGCCAATAGTGTGGGCCTGCCTTACAACTTCCTTGTAGGTGCGGAAAATGTTCACCAATATGCCAGGTTGTATAGGTATTTTTCTTAGAATCTGTCTTAAAGACTTTGGGCAGGGCAGCGAAAAAAGTACCGAAAGGTACTTATACCCGCGTGGACTTTGCTTATACAAAGCTAAAGCAAGTAGCTTGTCGTCGATATCATATCGCCTTCCCTGCTTCTTTCGCTGTGCGTTGCGTAATTGGCTTCTAAAGAAGTGCTGAATATGTGGACTTAATTTTGGCATTGTTTTTGCCTGTTTAGTTGCCACAGAAATCCGTTGTTGCAACGTAGCATTTCTTCTTTTGGCATATTGTACTCGTCTTTTTAAAAGATTAACCTAACGAACTATTGCGCCTAAAATACAATTCCAACCACATGTTATTTTCTACATATGTACTTTGTTTGTTGAATGACTTACTGGTAGTTCGGGGTCTAGGCTGTTCAGGAATTATGGGCTGGAAGGGCCGATGGGTAAGGGTACAGGGAACAGGAGTAACATCTATAACATATAATAAAGGTATGTATTGGATTCACACCCTATCATGAACAAAAGAAAAAGTTAAACGAGAAGGACCACCCTAATAGAAATATATGACTGGTAAAACTGATACTATAATGATGGTTTACAAATTACCTTCCAAAAAATTCAACATTGCAGGCACTTCCGATGGTGTTGAGTCTGGTACCTCCGCGGCATCTAATTGATCAGGATTTGAAAAACGACAATAAAGAGAAATTGTTAAACTATTCATTCATGCAATAGGAATTGCTAAAGAAAATAAATGTTTTACCTTGGCAAGCCGGAGAAAATCTTGTACTATTGCTTTGATGGTCACTCATCATGTATGAGATTCCCCAGGATTCCATGTATGGTGATGGTAAAACTGTTACATCGCTCTGCGTAGGTGGAAGAGTTATGTCCATAATAATATCTTAAAGTAAAAAAAAATTGCAAAAGTCTTAATTTTAAACAAATCACTTACCAGGCAAAAATAGAGTTGGAACTGCCTTAGAAACAAGACGTGGACCCACTTGCTAGTCTTTGGAGAAATGCTTATTGCAGATGCGATAGTTTCGATATATGAAACCCTTGTCTGACTCGTTGCCAGCTCTTCCAGTACCATTCAACCAAGTGTTGAAGCGTGCTGCCTCTCGTTCGGGATTGGGAAATTTGTGCAGTTTGATTGCATCTATTTTAGAAGTGCAATCTATCACACAACACATACTCCTATTATATGAACGTGCCATATCTATATTTCATAAAAATGATAATACATTACAAAACATTCAGACCTACCGTTTTACTCATAATGAACCACCACTAATTCATACAATTCATAGTTAAACTCAGGGCCAGCTGAGGATTTTGCGGGGCGTCGGAAAATATAATATGCGGGGCCCCTTCCCAAAAAGGAAGAAATGATACATGGACATAATTTTATCGATTTATTTAATGAAATATTTATTAAAGAAACAACCATAACTAGCGAGATGTTAATGCAGTGAAGGACCTACGTTAAAATCCGATTTGTAAAAAACGTTGCATGTGGTGTCAAAAACTTGCCCCACTAACAATTGAGGGGCTTGAAAGTAAAACGGTTTAAGCGCACTTTTTTAAAAGGTGCCCTATTTTTGGAGGAAAAATACTACATGTAAATTTCATCTCCCTTAGTGCCATTTTCATGTGGTCTTTAAAATTCTATTCAAATATTTGCTAATAGTGTTAGTGGTAAAGGATGCATACTTTTAATTAATTAATACTTCCAACATTATACGAGAGTTAAGTCACATATATGTCTATAGCGTATATTCTTTTTATTTTCTGGGCCAGATAGAATAACAGATTTATCTGAATCTGGTCCATTTAGTTAACTGGCTGTAACAAGTATGTATTGTGAATGCACTCTGTACTTAATAATGATTAATAATGATAATAAATGATTTATTATTATTATTATTATTATTATTATTATTATTTTTTGCGTTCCCTTGCCACGCAACCCCCCGTCCAGACTTGGGCGCCAGAGCATTTTTGGGTTAGGATTTTACATTAGCAAAGGAAAGGGTTTCGGCGCCTGACAGCTCGCGGTTGCCTGGCGCCGATATTCTTCTTTCCAGCTCGTCTCCCGGAGGTGATGGGAGCCGGAAATGGACTGGCCCTATGGTTGTGGGTGGCCAGCGTTGTGAGACCTCAGGATATGGAGCGTTCCCAATTATTATTATTATTATTATTATTATTATTTATTGAAAATCTCTGATACATCTCATTAAATATTGGAAACCTAGATAATATAATTTAGATACAACATATATATACTAAAATTACACTAATAATTTTGAAAAGTAATAAAGAGGATCAGGGCAAATTGGTAGTACCGAGCTTCGCTGAAGCCTAGGGTACTCCCTCGCTAGTGTCATAAAGCGTTAATGTTGTTGCTGATTCCTAGCATGTTTAGTAGTGGTTAAATAGTCAAACAACGTAACATGAGTTCTGATATTACTAAAAACAAAAACTCTAGTGTCATAAAACGTAATGTTGTTGCTGTTTCCTAGCATGTTTAGTAGTGGATGATATTACTAATAACAAAAACTAGAAATGAATATATGGACATACCGTATCATGCGGACTTACCGTAACGATGAATATAAACAATTTTATTTAAAAATTACATCCAGCCTGTATATGACTTTTATACATTGATTATTTAATATTCCTTGGTTTGATTTGCAATAGGCACTGCCGTCACCCTTATTAACCACTTCTAAAGTATATTTTACTAAAGATTGTTGCATACAGCAATTCCTGCAGACGTCAAAATAAAAATAAATACTGTTGAAAATTATTCAGATTAAGTACCTACTTAAGTCACCAATATAACAGAGATTAAGTTATATCGGTTAAGTTCCTTGAACTTTGACATACATATATGGAGTGTGACCGTAGTTTTGGTTTATT
Organism: Melinopterus prodromus; assembly: GCA_964023965.1. NCBI lineage: Eukaryota > Metazoa > Arthropoda > Insecta > Coleoptera > Scarabaeidae > Melinopterus > Melinopterus prodromus. The sequence continues at coordinate 29,701,992 of OZ030391.1, read as the reverse complement.
TGAAAAAGAAAAGGCAAATTCCTCAAGTTTTTGTCAGATTGTGCTGATTGGGAGAGCGTAATAAGAGGCAAATCAATAATTATATTACAGCCTCGTCTCATAAATAATACATTGTAGTGCCTTCTATTCTTGTACTGAATCACACGTTTAGAGTAAAAAACTGAAAAAACTACCTGCTGCGCCGGCTGCGGGCATATGCCTGACTCACTATTTCATTCTTCGTTCGTGTGCTGAATCGTACGTATCGTTTCGCACAGTGCGTATTTAATATAATTATATTTAATATAATTTAATACAATCTAGTGTATTTAAAAATGCCCAAATACTCTCAAAAACGGCATAGGAACGATAGTGACAGTGACTATTCGATGGACCGAAAAATATTAAAGTTAAGGAAACGGCATTGTCCAACTCAGAGGGCGAAGAGGTCAGAGCAAGAATGGACTTGGTTGTGAATACAAGACCGTCAATAGAATACAAATTATCAGTAGATAATTTTAAAACCTGCTTGTGACAGCAGTATTTGCAATAGTTTACTATTAGCTTGCTTATGCTAGTAATGTCCGTATTATAGGTATATAATACAATATCTTATCTTTAGATAAGAAAAACTTGCTTGTGACAGCAGTATTTGCAATAGTTTGCAATTAGCTTGCTTATGTTAGCAATGTTCGTATTATAGGTATATAATACAATATCTTATCATTAGATAAGAAAAACTTGCTTATGACAGCAGTATTTGCAATAGTTTGCAATTAGCTTGCTTATGTTAGCAATGCTCGTATTATAGGTATATAATACAATATCTTATCTTTAGGTAAGAAAAACTTGCTTGTGACAGCAGTATTTGCAATAGTTTGCAATTAGCTTGCTTATGTTAGCAATGCCCGTATTATAGGTATATAATACAATATCTTATCCTTAGATAAGAAGAACTTGCTTGTGACAGCATAGTTGGCAATTACCTTGCTTGTGATATCAATATTATAAGGTATGTATATATTATAATAAACTATCATTATATAATAAAAACTTGCTGGTGACAGCATAGTTGGTAATTAGCTTGCTTGGGGGAGCAATATTATATATGTATATAATATAACATATTATCGTAGATAATATAAACCTGCTTGTGACAGCATGGTGTGCACTTAGCTTGCATGTGACAGCAATGCTCATAATATATAGGTATTTACATATATATTGTATAACACATTATCGTAGACAATAGTATAAACCTGCTTGTGACAGCATGGTGTGCAATTAGTTTGGTTGTGATAGCAATGCTCATAATATATTACCTTGTGTGTGAACACAGTCCGGCAATATACTTGCCGCAATATAAACCTGCTTGTGACAGCATAGTTGACAAATAGCTTACTTGCGATATCAATGCTCATAATTAATATTCATATATATATATTGAATAATAGATTATCATTAGATATTATAAACCTGCTTGTGACAGCATGGACTGTTTTTGTATATATCAATATAGGGCTGTGTTTGTGAACACAGACCTCCAATAAAGTAGCCGTAATATGCTTATGACAGCATAGTTTGCAAATAGCTTGCTTGTGATAGTAATGCTCATCATAGATTTATGTACAATATATAACCGAATAGAAAAAGGGACAAGAATATATAACATATCTTTGATATAAAGTTAAGAATAGAATATAATACGTTATCATTATAATAGAAGCTTGCTTGTGACAGCATACTTGGGAATTAGCTTGTTTGCTCATATTATACGAGTATATGTTATATTATTTACATATAACAAAAATACTCAGGTTTTTTAAAACGCATTTGTTTGCATGAATAATACAATCCGCTATTATAACTGTTTTTCCAAACAAAAGAGGAGGTATATATGGAAGAAGAAATATTGTCGCAGGTACTAATGGCGCCTACTAGTAGGTGTCAGTTACCGCGGGCTCAAAGCTAAATCCAGTAGCTACTGCTGGAATCTCGCGAGTTCATATCAAATGAGACAATAGATGACAATCTAATTTGACTCAAATTGGAGACAGCTCTGTTCAGCTATATGTAGGGTGTTAACAACAAGGTTGCAAAAGGAGAGGGTGTAGAATCCACTCAACGATTTATAAAGGGTTTGAGCGATTCAAAAACAAAATCAGACGGGAGCTTGCGGCTTACAATTTAAGCAAGGGTTTTAATGTGGCCATAATGAAAGCCCCCACAAATTAATGATAATTTGACGTGACTTTTTCACCTAAGAATACCAAAAATTAGTATGACAGGAATGATCAAAGAAGTTAAATATCAAGGGTCCGTCTCAGACAAAGTCTAAAGGACCAGATCAGAACAAACAGCGTGAACAATCAAAGACTCTCTACAGAAGAACCAGTACCTACGCAGGGTACAGGTCGCACCCAACGCAATGAACGGATGGGGGCGAAGAACATTAAGTAAATGTACAGGTTTGAAAAACTGCTAGACTTTGAGCCTTTCTTACAGGTAGTAGTTGACGTAACGTTACTAAAATTAAGATGGAAAATTAGCTCGGATGTTTGGTAAATTTGGTTTTGTAACATGTCCCGTCCAAAATATTGTGCCTACAAAGGTAGAATTGGTTAATATTAACTATTCTCAAATGTATAAAAGATGGTGATATTCGGGAGGGATGAAGATTTTAAATAAATTACAGCGATAACCTGGAAATTACTCAGGGACTATTGCGTAGCTAGCGCAATGCTCTAACAAACTGAGCTGTCATTCTCAGTTTTTATTAAATTGGTAAAAATTACTAAATGGCAACTTTAGACACCTATTTACCAGTCGCTGTAAGAGAATCGGATAAAAAATATCTAGATTTAAATTTAACAATGTACCTTATCAATGTCATTGTATGCCGCTTATATTATCCTCTGCTTACGTATTATTTTATCAAAATAATGAAACGGTGGTAAAAGATTAGGATTTTTTTTTGCCGGTTAGTTACCTGAATGATATAAAATAAAACAGCAAAGAATTGTCAGAACGATACAATTAAACTGCTAGAATATTTGAGATATGGAATTAACTATCATAAACATAAACTACATAGTGTATATTATGAACTAAGGAAGAAATACTTTTAGGTTGCATTCGTAACTCCGTTACAATAGCAATTTCGTTGCCAAATAAAAAAAAATATGGGGGAATTTTGTCTTACCGTAACACACTCAAGAACTAAATATGTGCAAAATACGTGAATTTACAAGATTCTTAGGCGTAAAGACTTCAGCCGGTGCCGCTGGACGCTATGATGACTCTTTATGAAACCTTTCGATTGATTTTTGTTAAATTGAGGCTTTAATGCTGTAATAAACATCTCTGATAATCTTACGAAAGGCGTCATTAGTGGGTACAGAATATCCCCAAAACAATTCGAAAAAATCCACAAAACTTTATATTATTCAGATGCGTTATAAAATCGGATGGGGTATTGGGAGACTGAGAAAAATTAGAACAGAGTTTTCTATAAATTTATTTAGAATTACTGGCTCTATTTTTTAGTAGAGATTTTTAAGTAGGTTTTCCAAAAACACATCAAACTGTAATATTATATGTAGTGTTGATAATACGACACCCTTATCTTATATCATCTGTAGGGACAGTAATTTTACCATCTAGTTAGGTTGGCCAGGGAGACTTGGATATGGTACAAAGCAAAAATATTTACTTACAGGCATCTTTAGACAAACATGAGACAGAGTTCAGTCGAGAATGGGATATAACGGTACAAAAGGGAAGCTAAGCTCCTACTTTTGGGATATGTTAGTTAAGTTTGAAAAGCCAAAAATCGATATTGGCATTTCGGACGAACACAAATTGTAGAATTTTATTTTGTGCTTGAAATATCCGGAAAGTTTTGTTGGTTTGATGCTCTTGTCAATTGGAATAGTGGTCCTTCTTGGCCCTCACAGCTGTCGTACAAGTCATTGTAGAAAGCTGGACACCTGGAGCGTCTTAGATATCGATGTTTCAATGTTAGAATCCAACGGTAGTATTTGTTTTGGAATTTTCAATAATTAATGTTTGACTAGCAGCCATATTGCAAATTTTGGTGATTAGCAGAAGGTTTTAGACCTTTATTAAAGGCGCGTTTGGGTTACGACCGAGTTTGTCAAAATTTAACGTTACCTGGGAATCGGAGATAGTCCCAGGGTATGTACAACACATGACATATTGGAGCTGTTGTCCACCAAACTTGCAGTGTTGATGGCACTAGCTACTACATGACGTAATTATTTGCATAAAGGCCGCCACTGACGGTACTGCGCCGCCGTACGATTTTGTTGGATGCAACGAAATTGGAATGAATCGGTCGAAATTTGACCGTGTGTGGGCCCGACCGATCAAGTTGAGTCTGCTTGACGTGCAGTTAAAAATTTTTAACTTTGCACTAGGACAAGTACGACGCGGTCGCTCGGATGCCCATATTGGACCGTGTGTGTCTCTCTGCGACTAAATTGTACAGCGGCACAGTATCAGTTGATACTAGTACAATACATGGGTCAGGGGTTTGTTGTGTCCAGGGTTGCCAATTTAGTAGAATTTCTACTAAATCTGGTAGAATGAAAGAAATATTGATCTGGTGACCAAATTTTGAGTTTAGTAGATAGTGGAAAATCTGGTAGATTGACATATTTTTTAGTAGTTCTCTCTTCTGTACTTATATTAGTTTAAGTTATACTTAACTTATACTAATATAAGTACAGAAATCCTTACTCCTTAACAAATGTGGCAAATGTGACAAATGTGGTGGATTTTTCATTAGATCTGGTGTATCGATTAGAGATGTTTAGTGAAAATCTAGTGTCATAAGTCATAACTCATTAATGTTCTGTTCTACACAATCTTTAATAATGTCATAACAAATATTTATTTTATAATACGTATATACATTATACCGCATTGTAGGATATGCATAGGTGATTATAATGTCGGTAGATTTAGTAGAATTTCTGTAGAGCTAGTTGAGAAAACTAGACTTAAGTCGCTAGTAGAATGTTTAACAGAGAATCGTGTCGATTGTTGTTAAATTTATTGGATAACATTATACAGAGTTAGTAAAAATTATCGGAACACCACAAATAATTCTCCAACCATAATAAAATTACAAAAGAAATCAAACCAAAGTTCTTTGGGTTTAAACAATCTCTCGTTTAAGCCTACGTTTAGGTCGACGGAAACCGCGCGGATCTTCTTTGTCGGCATCGACCGCTGCCTGTGGAAGGAACCGCGCGGATATCCGCGCGGTTTCCGTAGACCTAAACGTAGGCTAAATATACTTGTGAATATACAGGATGTTCATTTTTATTTTTATATATTTTTTATTCTAAGATTAATTCTAAGATTTTTTTGTAGGAAAATAATATTAAATTGAAGTTCAGGAGTTTTTATTAATTGATTATAACTCACAAATGACGCATTTAAAAAAATTATTCCGCCTAAAAAATATTCTTAGAATTACTCTTAAAATATGTAAAAGAAAATATACCCGGTGTTCTATCAGAAAAACAAAAGGTTGCCAAGTTTCTATATTAACACCATATATGGTAAAACTTTCTTTGGACGACAACTAGTTTACCACAAAAAAAAAATGGTTAAAAATTTTTTTTTTTATCTTCAACACTCTAACTGTAGCTGCAGTCAACAATAAATCTTCTTCGCTGTCCGACATCTTTACTACTCGCTGTCATGGCAGAAACTGCCGGGTTGGATCGTGTGTGGCCGCTCAACGTATACTGCGAAGTTGTACAACGCCGCAGTACAATTTTGTCGTACTGCGTCGCAGTACCGTCAGTGGCGGGCTTAATAAAAGCAATGAACTGTTGGAATTGTCTTAGAAAATGGCAAGCGGATAATAACATCCGGGCCAATCAGACGGCCTACTCTGAAACTGCCATATTCCATCAAAATCGCAATATATGTGCAGTAACTGCTGGTGTACAGTACTGTAATAGAACTAAATATTACAAAAATTCCTAGATGATAATAATAAAAGTGGATTGAGATGTAAACATTTCCGTCTCACATTACAAACCAGGCGCCTCCACATTACCCGCTGCTGAACTTACTGCTTAATTACAGTAAGATTAACAAATAGACTAGTGATGATAACTCTAATACTTTTGCAAATTTTAGATAAGTCACCAAAAGTTATAGTCGGCAGTTTTTTGTTTTTTTTTTCGGAAACAATTAAAAATAAATTAGTTAATAATGTTAACATACGTAGAAGATAGTTTAATATTAGCTTTATTAGGATCATAGGAAGCTAATTTGGAGTTAATAATTTGGATTATCGTTTGGTGAAACAAACCTTCTTATGTGGGAGAAATAAAATTTTGCTGTTTATATCTCTAAACATCTACAATGTATTATTTATGAGACGAGGCTGTAATATAATTACAAGATCAAACGAACTTACCTAAGTGAAGTTCGATCTTGATTATATGAAGCCTCGTCGAAATAAATAATCACCCACCACTCCCTAATAGCCCCTTAAGTAACAGCAAACATTTTTTCCCAGACTCTGAAGAAATCAAATAGTGAATCAGGCATATGCCCGCAGCCGGCGCAGCAGGTAGTTTTTTCAGTTTTTTACTCTAAACGTGTGATTCAGTACAAGAATAGAAGGCACTACAATGTATTATTTATTTTGACGAGGCTTCATATAATCACGATCGAACTTCACTTAGGTAAGTTCGTTTGATCTGGTAATTTTTGTGTGTTATAATATGACCAAAGACGATGTTTCCTCTTTTTTACCATTTTATGATATAATAAAGGACCATAAAAATGATACCGATGACACATAAGGAGGAGAGCAATTTGCCATTTCGAAAGGCGTGTTTGGATAATAAATTAGAAAGTAATATTAAATCTCAAAACATCATAATAACAGAAACAATACAGAAACCTAATCACATTGTTGGAATTTATTCCACCACTCCATCACGCCTTTTATACAAATATAGATATACAAATATAAAATATGATGTAACAATAGGTGGTATATAAGAACACAAGAAAAATATGATTTATTGGAATACTCATAAAGAGTATTATATCTATTATATGTCTATAACGAATAAAAAAATTGCTTTACTTTAAAAAAATTCATTTGTATTTCTTTTTAATAAATGTTTATTTTAATAAAGTAAATGCACTTGAACCATTTTAGCTCCAACATTTTTGAAACCCACTATGTTTCAAGTACATTTTTGCAAAAAAATAAGTAAAATAATAAAATTTAGAGATTCTTTGATTCGTTTAATCTTTTTATGACTATGAATAAAATTAAAATAATACAATTTTCAAAACTTAGTTCTGAAATTTTTAAATACAAATTTACAAATAATGTAAAGCTTATTATCTCGGAACCACAAATAGTACACTTAAACCCTTTTACTTCTAGGCCCCTCAAATAAATATATGAAAGCGCGGGGCCCCTTCAAGCGCGTGGCCTCGGCAAGAATCCCCGAAGTCCCGACCTCTGAGCCGGCCCTAGTTAAAATTAAGCTTACCTATTAAATATAATTTGCACTATTCAGATAAATGTCCCTAAATAAAGTTTTTGCTCACACACTAAACACAATAATACACAATAATACACAGTAATACACAACAATTATACAGACGAATTTGATACGGATACGCAGTTTGACAAATTTGCTGTTCCTAATTGTATCGTGTTTGTTTGTATCCGCAATAACAAACTTTCGCGGGTCGCCAAGGTGATTCTGACGTTTGAAAATTGTGGTGGCGCCATCTTACGTTAGACCAAATGCATAACATATATAGATATACTGCCAAGGCACTCCGTATTAGTTCCGTGGGTATGGTCTGCTCTCGCGCATCGCAAAGTGACGTCAGTACGAGAAGGAAGCGGAAGTACCGTTAGTATGGCGATAAAACACGGTTGTAATGACATTTATGCGCTAACGTCATTGCGAGAAGTAGCATTCGTTGCCATGGTAGCTAATATGTTGTTGTGACGTTCAAACCTTTTTGACAATTAAAGCGTTGGCATGGTTGTCAAATTGTTAACCCAAATCACCTACAAAAGTCAATAACTTACGGATGTATTTGGTTGCCTAGGTGTCATCCTTCTCGCAGTGACGTCATGCGCAGAAATGAACGAATTTGAGACGCGAAGTGAGCAGACCGTGTGGACCGTGGACCGTACCAAACTGATCTAATAATAATAATAATAATAATAATAATAATAATAATAATAACCGTGGACCACCTCACTGGAGGATGCAAGGTGCTCGCCCCACGTGAATACACGGAGAGGCACGATATGGTGGCGCGTGTGGTCCACCAAGAACTCCTACGCCAGCTACGGCAGGAGACAGAAAGAACTCCATACTACAGATATACCCCAGAATCTGTAATTGACGAACCAACTTATAAAATTTACTGGGCTAGAACAATAACCACGGATAAGCCGGTGAAGAACAACATACCGGACATTGTAGTAGTAGATAAATTGACAAAGCATACACAGATAATAGACATAGCCATTCCAAATACTGATAACCTAGAAAAAACCGAAACGGAAAAAATTCGAAAATATCTTCCCTTGGCAGCCGAAATAAAGACGCTATGGCAGCAAGAACGAGTTGATATCGTGCCGATCATATTATCAAACACTGGCGAGATACCAACGTCTCTACATCCGGCATTAGACAAACTGAAAATACCATGGGAAAAACATAAAATTATGCAGAAGGCCGTGATCATTCAAACATGCAGTATAGTCAGAAAAGTGCTATCAAACATAACATAAAAAAAAAATAAATAACAAAAAAAAATAAATAAAAAAAAAAAAAATAAACAATCTGAACCTTACCGTACGTGCGTTAAATTAAAAGAAATACCTGATGCTAAATATTGTCCGAGCCCAAACCCATGGTTGATACACCCGGTTTGGGTAAATGTTTCCCTGACTTGTCAGGTTTCCCTAACTTGTCAGGAGAAGTGCAATAACTCGATAATAATAATAATAAGGTGTGCACGTTCATAGAAATCTCGGTACCTGCTGATGCGAATGTTGTAAGGAAGGAGCTTGAAAAACAACTTAAATATAAGGATCTCGCAATAGAAGTTGGACGTATGTGGGGAATGAAAGTGAACATTGTTCCGGTGATTGTAGGTGCATTGGGAGCAGTTAGTCTAAATTATAGTAAGCATGTTAAAGAGTTGCCGTGCAAAATTTCGCCCTGGGAAATTCAAGAAATTGCGGTTTTGGGAAGCGCGAATATTTTGAGGAGAGTTTTATCATAAAGAACCCTAAATTTGCTGCTTAATATTTCATCTTTACCTTCTTTTAATGTATATTGTCTATTAATAAATGTGTGTCTGTGTGTGTGTGTATGTATGTGTGTGTGTGTTTTTAATGACCTTTGCACAAGGCTGCAAGGGTTTTCTGCAGTTTTCCTTTGCTTAAATAAAGCATAAATGGCCTTGTGTTTTTCCAAATTGGGTAGAGCTGCAGTGATACCCGCAAAGGGAGTACCCTAGGCTTCAGCGAAGCTCGGTACTACCAATTTGCCCTGATCCTCTTTATTACTTTTCAAAATTATTAGTGTAATTTTAGTATTTATATGTTGTATCTAAATTATATTATCTAGGTTTCAAATATTTAATGAGATGTATCAGAGATTTTCAATAAATAATAATAATAATGTATTTGCCCAACAGGTACCCCCAGTTACAGGACAATAGTGTTCAATAATTAATAATAATAATAGTATAGAATGACAAGTAGTTAAGAAAAAATATGCATAATAGCAATAACATAATAATATACAAAAATGGTGATGTTGTGATCATTGGAAGACATCTACCTCTCGGGAATTCGCACACCGACACATTGTGGAAATTGGTGATCTTTCCAGAATATTAGTACGGGCCCTCGGTATGCTGAACGGTCGCAGCGCTCTCGATGAAACACGCGGGACCTGAATACATACTTTGGACAGAAGGTAGGAACAGTCAATCTTGTTCTGAACCAATTTAACCAACGTGTTTGCAATTAACTGTTCTCTTCTCGCGATCGGGGGTTTTAGTTGTAACTGTGACTCCACATCACTAAGATCCGCTCCCCTCGGTGGATAATAACCATAGATTCTGTGGGATACATATTTGAGAAATCGTCTTTGGATGCTGTCGATACCAGATCGGTGGCAAACATAATATGGATTCCACACCACACAGGCATACTCCAATCTGGACGAAACAAATGCCAGGTATAGTGCGCGGATGGCTAGCGTATCTGTGAACGTTTTTGCAGTACGGAGTATAAAACCAAGGAGCTTGCTTGTGGCTGTGCATACGTTCGTAATGTGCGGTACAAAGGTCACTGATGAATCAAACAGCACTCCAAGGTCAGTCACACTATTCATCCTCTGTAGCGCCACATCGTTGATCATGTATTCGCACCACACCGGCATCATGCTTCTGGTATACGAAACCACTCCGCATTTGCTTTCATTTATGATCAGTTTGTGTTTCTTACACCAATCAGCAAAAATGTCCAGGTTTCTCTGTAGCTCGCGAACATCTGCATCGTTATTAATTGATAAATACATCTTTACATCATCAGCATAGGCCAAAGCCGGACAGGTCAGTGCCCCTAGCAAATCATTGACAAACAAATTAAACAACAATGGCCCAAGAACAGATCCCTGAGGTACACCCGATGTCATCTCAAAACTGTCAGATCTGAAACCATTGTAGTAAACGTAGCTCGTACGATGCTCCAGATACGACTTAATCAGTCCAACTTTTCAAGCAGAATTTGATGGTCTATGGTGTCGAAGGCTTTTGATAGATCAGTATATATAACATCTGTCTGACCACGAGCATCAATCGACTCACAAAGGTATTGATTCAAACTTGCCAAGTTAGTAACCGTCGAGCGCCCAGTAACGAACCCATGCTGATTATCCGATATGTACTGCTTAGTATTTCGATACAACGATGTGTAGATAACTCGCTCAAAAATCTTTGAAAATACAGGCAGAAGAGATATTGGTCTGTAGTTTTCAACACGCAACCTATCACCCTTTTTAAAAACTGGTACAATGCGAGCGGTCTTCCACACAACAGGAAAAACACCCGTCTGGATCGCTAAGTTTATTATGATCCTCAGTGGTCCAGCGAGAATGTATCTGCAGTCTTTCACCACGAAACTGGGAATATCGTCGTCACCAGTGGTAAATTTATTAGGCAGCTTAGCCATGATGGATATAAGCTCCTCATCTGTCACTTCAGGTTGAGAGAATGACGGTAGGAAAGAACCGGCAGTCGCGGGACAACCACCAGACGGCTCAGAGCGTACACCAAAAACACCAGAAAAAACCTCGGCAAAAGCCCCCACAATGTCGATGGGGCTGCTAAGCTCTTTATCTCCGTAACGCAACATGCCGGGAATTCTGGTGGTTCCACGCATCCGGTGAACATGACTCCACAGCTCATTGGGGTTGGACTTCACATTATTTTCAACATTACGAAGATATATGGTATATGCTTCCGAAATCTGGAACTTTGTCAGAGCACGAAGTCGTCGAAATTCTGCCAAACGATCTAGTTCTGGCGTAACAATCCAACGTCCGCGACGATACTCCTTCAATTTTAAATTTCGTCTTATCTCGGACGTGAACCAAACTGGAAACTTTGATGAAGAGAGTTGTCGACGCTTAACTGGAACCACACCATCGAACACTGAAACCAGTGTGGCATAGAAACTCCCAACCGCGACGTCTACATCTGTTATAGTATTAAGGAATGAAAAGTCAGTGCAAAGTATTTGGTCATATAGTATAGGGTAATTTGCCGCTTTAAAATTATATGTGGTGGCATCACTACGAGGAAAACATGGTGAGACAACAGCCGCAAACAGCTCTAAGGACACTCGCAGCGCTGGATGAAATGGATCTTCAGGCACAACTGGTAGATCATCGTGCGACACATCTATGCGGTAATCAGGAGTAGATTGACATGTTTTGTTGTCACTACTAGTTACGTGATATTTATGATAACTTGAAAGGATGCTTTTGTAATTTTGACAATTTGATACATTTTACCTTTTGTCCTGCTAGATTAGTCAAATCGTATACTGTGTGTCATCGGTATACATGTTACACAGATCCTCGTAATTCGTAGAAGTCATTAGTGTACAGAATATAAAGTGTTGGTGGTATAATTCCTCCTTGTGGCTTCCCATACTCAGCGTAAGCTGCTTGACTGCTGGTTTAGTTTATTTTCGTGGTTTGGGGGCTTTCTCTCAAATATGTGTTTATTAGGTTTAACAACTTTCCTTCTAATCCGATGTCTTTTAGTTTTTCGGTAAGTTTATCATCTGAGATTGTACGAATGCTTTTTTGAGATCTATAAAAATGCACGCCGCTATTTCATGTTTGTCCATATTTTGTTTAATTTCGTTTATAAGATCTAAGGCAGCTGATATTGTTCCCGCGCCTTTTTGGAAAGCGTACTGTTTCTTGTTTATAATTCCATTTGATTTTATATGGCAGTTTAGTCTTCTTTGTACACCTTTCTAAATTTTAACTCAATTTGCCATAGGAAGTCGGAATAGGAATCGATTACAAGATTTGAAACTAACAAACAAACAAACACCTAGTGAAATTTATATAAGCGAAGTAAAATGTGGTGAAAAATGTTCAAAGTGTATGCTATCTGATTTCTCGCTATATGGTCTTAAAGGAGAAGGTTCAACGTTTTATTTGATCCCAAATTTGAACCTACATATTAACATCTAACTACCTGCAGAAAAAAGCGTTTTTCTGCACCTTTAACACTATTTTTCGCGAAAACTAGAGCCAATCTACTATTTTTATCCGAATCAGTTGTCGTTGGTCAGACAAATTGAAGTCGGTCAAATTTTGTTGGCCAGTGTAATCTAAGCTCCAACTTATAACCTACGCAATTCGATGCGTCATGTCCGTTTTAACTTTTTCTGACCCGATGCGATCCGATATGAGCCGCTCAAGTGTGCGCACTCTGCTCCGTATGCGAGTTTTTCCATGCCGATACGAGCCGGCTAGATATGCTTCAAGCTAGTTTTAGAGTCCTATGCACTAAACGATAAACATATAAAAAATAATTAGTCATGTAGAATTTGAATTGAGAAAGAACATCTATAATCCCACAGCAACATTTTTCGCTTCAGTATATTTTACACTAAACTTTTATAAGCAGTGGAATTTTCGTATTTCGTAAAGCTTTACCACCAAATGTTTCTCTCTTATTTAAGTTAATTGCCAGATATTTTAATAATCTATATTGCTTGATAAAATTAAAATCTTGTACTTCAAATGGGGTCATCTTTCAGCTCGGCAAATTAAGGTGTCTCACGACAAATGTATATACAGCGTGTCCAGGAAAGCCCGCATCATATGGAAAAAATTTGGTGGCTTGTATAAAACCAATACGGCAATAGTCAAATATGTAAATTTCGGCACCATATACCAAACGATTCAGAATATGTGAATTTGTGATAAAAGTACTTACCTTTATTTTCATTGTCATCGATATGTTGGATGTGTTGATAAGAAGTCAAATTATATTCAGACACGGCCACCTATCTGGAAATTGGTGTTTTTTTTAACTCTTACTTTTATGACTACAATTAGCAAATGCCAGTGATACTAATGTTTTTTTTAATCTATTGTTTAGAAATTTGAATACATTTTTGACAATTATCCTATGACAACTAATGTTTATTTAGAAGTAGCGCAAAATTACTCATTTTCTTGATGCAAAGTTGATATTTCACCCTGTAGATAATAATAGATCTTACAGTAACTAATACATGAGCGTGACTTACTTTTAATTCAATTCATATTAATGACTTTGGATATGTGTATAATAGTAGTTATCCATCTACAGCAAGCGGTATGTCGATGTTGCTGATATTTTCAATGAAAGACACCTGGACAACCAAATTACCCATGCAACCATTTCTAGGATAATCAGAAAATTCAAGCAGACTGGGTCTGTTGAAAATCTCTTTAAGAAACACCACAAAGAATATATTGCCGAAAATAAGAAAGCAAGTTTACCAGTCTTGCAACCGGTAGTCGTGCATAGAACGACTTCGGTTCCACAAATTGCTTCTCACGCCCAGTCCTGTAAATCAACAGCAGATAACATGGTAAAACTGAACAAATATCACAAAAACACGAAATTAAAAAGTACGCTAAAGGCATCAGTACCATACCGATGACGTCAGACCGGATGCCATAGGTATTACTTCGCCATCTGGTGTGAGGGGGAACTAGAAGAGGACAGATTGTTTTTTGTTAATATTCTATGGATAAACGAGGCGATTACGTTAAATAGCACTGTTTTTTAACAAAATAGCCGTTGGTGGACACACGAAACCTCGAATTTTACGGCAGAATGTCGATATTAGTACAATTTTAAGACCAATGTACAGTGCGGTATTTTTAACAATCAAATATCTAGGTCAATATATAATATCAAATATTTAGGCTTCTTTCGTTAAAATTTAAATGTAAGTTAATATCTTCAGTTTCTGAACAGCGTGTTAACACCTTTTTTAAGCACTGTGAAGAGCTTTTTAAACCAGAAATTAGTAGAAATGATTAAATTTTACTTCTAAACAATATCTTCAAGTAAAGTTTATCGATAATAAGTCATACCAGATACCATAGTCTCTTGCTTTTAGTTTAGTAGTTATTTTGGTTTATAAAGGTGATATTTGTTCAGTTTTTGTATGTTTTGTGCTGTTGATTTACTGCGTTTGGTGCGGGAAGCAATTTGTCAAGCCGAAGTCGTTCTATGCCCGATTACCGCTTGCAACAGTGGTAAACATGCTTCCTTATTTTCGGCAACATTTAGTGGTGTTTCTTAAGGAGATTTTCAATAGACCCGGTCTGCTTGAATTTTCTGATTATCTTAGAAATGGTTTAATGGGTAATTTGGTTGTCCGGGTGCCGTTCATTGAAAATATCAGCAACATCGACTAACCGCTTGCTTGTAGATGGATAACTACTATTATAAACATATCCAAAGTCATTAATATTAACTGAATTAAAGGTAAGTCACGCTCGTGTATTAATTATTATATGAACTATAATTATCAAGAAAACAAGTAATTTTGCGCTAGTTTTAAATAAACATTAGTTATTACACAAAAATAATAAAAAAATTAAAAAAATTATTTAAATTTATAAAAAGTGGATTAAAACGAACCTTTTAGTATCACTGGCATTGACTAATGTTTGTCATAAAAGTAAGAATTAAAAAATACAAAAAAAAAGAAAAATTTCTAGATAGGTGGCTGTGACTTATTTGAATATAATTTTTACTTCTAAACAACATTTCCAAATAAAGTTTATCGATAATAATGTAAACAAAGGTACAATAAAATTTTCTGAGAAATGGATACAAAAAAAACATATGATGCGGACTTCCCTGGACAGACTGTATGTACTATCAGCGTCGCTGTCGATCCCTTCCCCCGCTCGCCCCAACGACCGAAGAGCGCCGCGTCAATTGCAGCAATCATGAGATGCTTCAACTCGATCTTTTGTAGGGAAAATGCAAGATAAACAATGATTATGTAATAAACTGTAACCCTATCAATTATTGGGTAGCCTATTGGCACCGTGCATGCCCCGTGGAAGGGAGACGAAAATCGGTTTAGGCGCCCGTGGCGGAGAAACGGAGAAATATCGGCCTACAAATGTGCAGTAGTTTACGGCGCATTATGTTGTTGCCTAGCTGTCATAACTCATAAGTATACAATTCTGTGGTTCACAGCAACAGATCGTTCATCGATAACTTCGTAATGGGGGGACACTATAAGTTTTGTATTGACAAATGTACGAATAATAGGAGAAACAACAAGAAATGCAAATTTTATAGATTTCCAAGATTATGATTAGGATTATTACCCTCATGTTGAGCTAAAACTGAAATTTATTTTCAAATTACATTCACAATTCAGCAATATAATCTTATTATTAAGTTTGAGTAAAAGGGTTTGTCTAGTTTGATTGCTTATTTCATAAGAAAGTTACAATATAATCTAAAAGTCCCAAAACATAAAGTACACTCATTTTGTGTTGTGCACGTGTTCTACATAATTACAATACAACCTAAAAGTCTCAAAACATAAACTAACCTCATTTTGTGTTGTGTACGTGTTTTTCAGGCTAATTGACTGTGCGAATATGAGCTAGATCTCGGACCCTACAGCACAGCCTTGCTAGTTTATTAATCAAAAAACAAGAACTTAACCTGAACTAATTGTACATGAAACATAACCTTACCTAATAGTTGTTTATATTATAATTATATTTTATAATATATTGTAAATTAAATTAAGTTCAATGAAATTAAGTTAATGAAGTTCACTATTAACAGTTATTTTCCAAAGAACAATATAATAATACAAGTTTGATTGGACCACTAAAACACTACAGATAACTGTAACATATAGTTGCGAACTGCTCCATTTACGCCTCGTGGACATAGTACTCGCCTACGCCCCCGGGAGAGGCGCTTGCATCACGCACCCTCCCAATAGTCTATATTTCATTATTCTAGCTCTTCTAATAAAGGAATTGCTGGCATTGCATAATATAGCTTTTTGTGGGTCAAGCACTAATCCAATGATTTTACAAAAATGCACATTGAAAGCTAGCGTTCCGCAGGTGATTTTTAATTCGACTTTTTAATTCGTTGAAATCTATGGATTATTTCCGGAGTAATTAATTGCTAAAGTTAAACGAATGAAATTTACAGGGCAAAAACAGCGCCAATTCTTCTTAATTTGGAAAAATCGGGAAACGCCAACATATACAGCTTTCTATATATTAATCATATATATATTTCTACATATTAATCAAGGACAGCATCATCATTTTTTCAATTTTTTTCGCCGCTAGTTCTGCGAGAAAATCCACGCCAAAAGAAGGCACATAATATATGGCCACAATAGTAACCTGAACGATAAACAGTGCATTATAAAAAAATGTGTATTTTGAGAATACTGAATTGACCGCCATCTTACCACTCTCAATTCCAATTTTTGACTCATCTGTATTTTTTCCACCAAAAATTGCCTAATGTCTGGACTTCGTCGTTGCTTGTTATTATATGCAACACTTGTAACAAAAGACCTGTGAATTACTTCGACAAACAACAGGCAGCATATGACCTGATCTGCATTTCTAGATGTGTTTAGTCCCGATTAGTATAATTCTTCCAATTATCACTCGTGCGCTCCAGAACCATAATATCCAGTAATAATAGCCCGGGTGTGTTAATTTTGGGGGTAACGACGACAGCCAAAAGAAAGAGGCAAGCACACGAAAAGCAGCTATTAAAATAATCGTTCTTTCCTGCGTTTACCTGGTCGCAGTGTTTGTCGAGGCGCGATATGGCTTGCGCACCTTGTACACATAATTCCTCATAACTGATAAGCCTGGTGACATCACAATTTCGAACCGTATATAGTAACTCAGATGGGTACTGACTGGTGTATCGGTGTGGCCACTACTAATTGGAGGTAAGATACGCCATGTTTTAGTTCATATGAAAGGTTTGGTGGTTTGCTGGTCTTCACGTACACGTCGAGGTGAGTTGAACTTATGGTATTCATCCATTTTGCGCTTCTTAATTATATATATATTTATTAGTATTCCTAAGTAGCCATTTTGTTGATAAGGTATTGTGTCACATGGTGTTGACAGTCTAATATAATTTCGCTTCGTGCACTCCAGTTATTAATAAATACTGTTATACTTTTGGTTCTAAAATTAACATGTGACGTAATTACAGTTGGAGCTATTTGGTAAAAAATAAGAATTGATTTATAGGATTTTGCACCAGAAACTAATAATACAAAATTTGAAAATTCGTTCCAAACACCTTGTACTGCCCCGTGTACAGATCATTTTTCTTTGCTAGGACACATTTTCGGTTAGGTGTAAATCGGGTATTGCGGGAGATTAGGGAGAACGGTCATCATAGAAGAATATTAGAGTTCATATGGACGTGCGTTGGCCTATTGAAAAAAGCCCATGGCACACTCTGCCTTCGGGAGTACACTATTAATAATGACCAGTTAGGTCAATGTAGTTAGAAACATTGTAATAATAGTATTGACCTGTTATTGGTGATAATTCTCTTCAGGGTAACGTAAATATGACGAAAACGGTATTTTATATTTAATATAACCTTTATTACAGTGATGGGTAAACTTGTCAATTACAATAATTAACTACGTTCGACGTTTTGATTTATTCTCTAAATCTTCTTCATGAATATTTTCTAAAATAAACTGAATAAACTAATACAAAGATGTCTAAGGAATAGCTAAATATACTTACAAAGTTGAAGACAAAAACCAGAAAATATACGATACTACAGCAGATTGAATAAGTTGCAATAATAATGATACATATTGATATTTTCCTGGGGCCGATCACCTTAACCTGATCCACACATGACTATTGACTACCTACTTGTTAAACGTCAGTTGCTGTTTTATGTTTAATAATATACACGTAATTGTTTGTATATGACATTTTCTCTTTTATACTGCATGTCATTTTAGTAAATGTCGATCGTTGTGATTCTTGTGTTGCAATTAAACTACAATTACACAATCAGTATTAAAATAACAAAACAGTAGTGACGACGACTTATATAATCAAATCTCTATAAAAATCTCTAAAATACATATAAGAAGTCACTCCTCAATTCAGCAAACCAGAAAATAACTGTAATCCTTACTCTCTTTTTTTGCTATAAAGCTCTCCAGTTCTTCATCAACTATGTATAGTAAAATAAAACGCTGTAGGTTTGTTGATGATATGTTTATTATAATATTTTGCACGTGTTAAATAGATTTACATATTAAGCTAGTAGTGAGTTATTAGTATCCCGGCGGTCGATAGCTACTAAATCGCTAGACAAAGAAAAAATGTTTAAGACAAAAGTTGTCTGGCTCACTAGTTTCTATGACGTAAAATTACTTTCATTTATACAGGGTGTTGCATTTAGCGTTTATTAAAAAATAAATCTGTTTTTACTTAGTAACCTATTTGAAGCAAATTCAGAATCAAACTATAAACAAAGATTGCATAACAAGTAAGTATTATTCTAATTAATATTTGTAAGTTGTTCAAAACGACGCCACTTTTCTCGTCTGCGCGCATTAACGCGCTGTATAAAAGATCTTGAGATATTTCCTAACATGTACATCTTATTTACTCGAAGGTTGTCAAAAACATTGGTTATACGAAGTTTCATGTCTTCTGGTGTAGTAGGTGATTGGTATACCAGCTCCTTCACATATCCCCATAAAAAGGAATCGAATTTGTTGAGGTCTGAAGACCATGGTGGCCACAATGTATATATTTTTATATGCTTATAACACTTGGTTGGGGATGCCGTCTATCCGGATATTGCTGTTCACATTTTCTGGATGCTACTAATGTATTATCCTGTCGGCTTCGCCATAGATATAGATCATGTTAATTAATTCTTCTCTGCTATAATTATAACTCATCGTTCAGGGAAAAGACAAATATTGTTACTAACTTTGACAGCAATAACTTATTGAGTGTCGTTAGATCTCAATTGTTTGTTTCTTTAATTAATTAATGCTAATAGTATTAGTATTAATTACCGTTTTCTAAGTTTCAATACAGTACCTATTACTGATTTACAAATGAGAGACAAACAAAAAATAACAAAAAAATGATGGCATTAGATAATATTACACATTTTTCTTTAAATTGTAAATATCACGAAAACCACTACAATTAGACATAAAGCATACTTAACATTAAAGGGAACTCGGGGGGCAATTGAACTAGCATATAATATACAGGGTGTTCCATTAAAAAAAAACTCAAGGGAAAGCCATTTGAAAAATATCAAAATTTACTAAGTTTTATTAGCATAGCTGTATACAAGCTGTATAGTGAATCTAATATATTTTGATACTATCATCTATCTACTGGCTTTGACTATTGTCTGACATAGTTTAACGGCCAAATCTGCAAACATGTCATTTTTCCATAGTTTTAAAGAAGATACTGCAACGGGCATTTTTTGGGGAAATAATTGAACAGAAGTATTAACGCTGACAGTTAGAAACCTATACGGTTGGATAAACAAATTTATTAGTATTGATATAATAATAAAATATACAGGGGGTTCCATTTAAGAATTTACATATTTTCCGTCACGCCTAAATGCAACAGCCTGTATAAATGAAAATAATTTTACGTTATAGAAACTGGTGAGTCACACAACTTTTGTGTTAAACATTTTTTCTTTCTCTAACGATTTAGTAGCTATCGACGGCTGTCATTTTTAAGCCATTGAAAAATAAGTAAGTCTATAGGAAACAATCAAGTTCTGAAAACAAAATAGAAGAAAACACCTCTAAAGTAGATATTTGTACACCCTAATTTTATCTATAACACATGATTTCTACACTTTCTCTTTAAAGATTTTGAGATTTTGCGGTAACATTTCCAGAGCTGTCCGGTCGGCACGGTGTTAGTTATACATCGATGTCATATTTTAATAATGTAACTCCCAATTCTGACAAATGCCGCAAGCTATCTACATGTATTCCCATTAGACGGTAAGATGTATATTAGCTTAATATGTAAATCTATTTAACACCTGTAATTTGTCCGTAGTTTGCACTGAAGACAAATCTCGGTTCGAAACCTGTCTGCAAGATATCATAAGAAAGAAACCTACAGCGTTTCATTTTACTTACTCTCTCCATGCTGGACACCAATTTGAAAATTAATTAGTTGTTGATTTTGTTCCGGTAGTGACATGTTGTATCTTTATCATCTTTCTGAAGATCTAGTACTGAAATTTGAGCTAATCAGCTCTTCATTTGTAGCATAGTTTTCCATTAAGATTAAGACATGACTTCACTTTTTCGATAAGGTTTTGCGGTACATTTTACTTTTGCAGCTGCAACGTTTTGAAGTGTTATCAGTTTTATATGGCTGGTTTTAGCAAAGGAGATGAAGAGATTTTAGGGAATTATTTTTGTCTTTTGCGACAATATTTTGCTTCTGAGTTTACATGCTTTACCATGTTTGCGAATGTTTTGCTTAAATTCACATACTTTTGGGCACATATACTTTTTTTGCAACCAGCCGCTAAAAAAATGAATGAAAAAAATTCGTCACATTTGACTCACATTATTAGATGGTAGGTTGTATTTTGCTTTAATACCCTGACATAAATTTTAGCAGCCGCTTTTCCTTCTGTTCCTTAAAGTATTTGTTCTATAGATGTAATCTATTTTTTACCTATACCGGGTGGTTCAATTTCGAGCCTCACCATGTGGATCTCGCTTAGTAGTCAAGAAAGAGCCTGTTTAAATTGGTGTTTAAATTTCGCGAAATGTCGTATTTTTGTGTTGATCAATTATCTGAAAAGAAATTTAAGCTATCATTTTCCATTTTGAAGATATCCGCAAAAAACTGAAATATCATTTTTAATTTTTTATTCAAAGCTAAGAGTAGCTAGACATTTGAAACAAAAACATTCTACAGCTAGTAGCAGGAATTAATAAAACAGGATTGTTCTATTGTGGACTAAGTTTAATAAATATTTGTACGCGATCGATTTCGGCTTAATGCCATCTTCAGGCGTAAAACGTCATATAGATAAGTTTAGTTTAATACATCAATTGTCAAGCTATTGTATGTGGTGTCCGTCATGGTGTAATATTAAAGTATCTCTTGGCATCATACGTCTATTGCCCTTGCTGGTTCCCCGTTGTCTGCGCAGACAACGGGGAACCAGCAAGGGCATTTATTTATTAAACTTAGTCCACAATAGAACAATCCTGTTTTATTAATTCCTGCTACTATACACTTGGGCTAAAACAATGGAGTATTTTATCAATTTAATTCTACAGCTACTTGTTAACAAGGAATACAGTGTTCTTTTTTAATTTGAAATAACATCAAAGATGGTGGCGTAACCACGGCCAACTTTTGCTTTTTTTTATGGGCGCCATGTTGAATTTTGGCATTTTCCGATAGTCGTGTTTCTTCTCATTTCCGCAATGTATATTATTATTATTATTATTATTATCAGAGAGGTGGCCCCTGTCACAGTACCCGCACTGCTGTGAGTAGTCCTTTTGTGCCCTCAAGAGTTTTAGCACAGAAGTCCTGTTCTTTGGAGGATTTTTCTCGGGTCAGTTCCTCGTATCTCATCTGGGTTCACCTTCTGTTCCCCCAGACATGTACGTCTGTCATTAACGAAGGCCTCGTAGAGGCATTGAAGATGTATCGGAGTTTCTTCCTCCTCTCCGCAGCCCCTGCATAGAGGGTCTTCGGTCAGTCCCATCCTGTGGAGGTGTCGGTTAACTCCGCAATGTATAACATGTTGGCATTAGTTTTTAAAACAATGGTGTAATAATAAAAAAAAACTTTCTTCCTTTTCTCGTTGTTTGTCGTCCTTATCAGGTACCCAACTGGAGCTTGGCTACAGACCGCCGGACTGAAAAAGGGTGCTTTTAACAACATTCAGATTGTAAAAGAAACAAGTATATACACAACAAAGAAGCCTATTTTTATTGTGAGGCGGTTTTCCATCTTCCTGCCACCACATTATTCACATTATCAACATTATTCTCCTTTGGTCTAACTCAACATCGTCAAAATAGTCTGCCACTTCGGTGCGCAGAAGATTGAAAAATCGTTCTCCATTCAAGTTTTCCTGGAAATGAATAGCCCAGGTAACGGGTTGAGGATTATAAGAATTGCGGGGTTTACTAAACGATCCATGCTACGCTAGATTTCTGGCCAATGTTAGGAATATTGTACGATGGGGCATTTTTATGAGAACAATAACAACCCCTTATCATATAACGGTTTTCGTTATTGGTAGACGGCATTTTACATCCACAATCAACCACAATTAAGGCTAATTTGGTTAAATGGTAAACCCAACACTGCGCACGCCGCTTGATCCAAGTGCATTTCGTTGACGTTGCTTGGCAACGGGTTCGGCGGTCTGTAAGTCTGTAACCAAGCTCCAGTTGGGTACCTGTAGGTATTTTTATTATTACAGCATTGTTTTTAAAACTAATGCCAACATGTTATACATTGCGGAAATGAGAAAAAAACTACTATCGGAAAATGCCAAAATTGAACATGGCGTCTATAAGAAAAACAAAAGATGGCCGCCATCTTTGATGTTATTTCAAATTAAATAATAACACTGCATTCCTTGTTAAAAAGTAGCTCTAGAATGTTTTTGGTTCAAATGTCTCGCTACTCTTGGATTTGAATAAAAAATTGAAAACGATATCTTAACATTTCAGTTTTTTTGCGGATATCTTCAAAATGAAAAATAATAGCTTAAACTGCTATTCAGATAATTGATCAACACAAAAATACGAAACTTTGGCAAATTTAAACATAAGCTCTATCTCCACTAATAAGCGAGATCCCCATGGTGAGCATCGTATCACCCGGTATATTCCTCACTATGTGAACTTTCCTGATGCAAAACTAAACTAAACTGAAACGACTGTCATTAGACCAGGGTCGATAATTTTTGAAACAAAAAAAAAATAATAGTAGAATGAAACCCACTGGAGAAGGAAGAGAATATAACAAAAATGAAAGGAAAAATAATGTACGGGCGATCTGAGGTCGGGAAGTGGGAGAGGGTGAGTTTTTAAGGGTAAGAAACGGTTTATCTCGATTTCCGGCAAAACTACAAGTCCTGTGGAAAAAAAAGTTAAATGGCAAAGTTGTAGGTAATAAAAAGATCGACAACTTCTGTATTTACACTTTTTTCACATAACCTCAAAATTTATGTGAAAAATTCAAATAACAAAGTTTTTGGTTTTTTATTTCTATCCCTTCAAAAAAAAAAAATTCTTTCATGAAATTTGGCGAAAACTTGCCTTGTTATGTCCCAAACACACTGTAATTTTTTGATTTAAAATATTTATTTTTTCATTTTATTTTGACTTAATATCGAAAAAGCAGCCTAATTTTCAATCGAAAATTCTCACGTCAAAATATCTCCTTTTTTAATAAAGTCGGTGGGGTTTTTGTTCGTTGAAATCTCTACTTTCTGATGGTGAATAAAAAAGTATACATTACTATGGTAAATGTTCTCAAAAAATGCAAAGAAATGGAAAAAATTAGAATCCGATTTTTTTTTAATCTTTGTGTATAATGTTGAGCTATTTATTAAAATTTATTTTGATAAACAGAAAAATTACAAATCTATAAAGCACGAAGATTTCAAAAAATATGCGAAAATAGTTGTTCTAAATATAATTAAAGCTAGGATTTAAAGGGTACTTCATCTACAAAATGTGACTGCTGCTCTTTTTTCAGTAAAGAAGTTAGTTTATTAAATTCTATCTACATTTGTGAGTATCCATTACTTTTTGTCTCTTTGATGGCATGTCTTCATCGTTAGATTCGAGTAGATCTTCGAAGTCTTCAAGACCATCACCGTCTTCGTCTCCAATATTAGTTCCAGTCTGCGTTGGTTCTTCATCCACAATTTCATCTGAATCACTAAGTTCTTCGTAGCTTTTTTCTTTTACATTGGAGCATTTTTCTAAACAATGACAATTTAAGCATAAATTTGTGCATTTGAAAGCATGTTTTCGGCAGCCACATTTTAAACTTCTACATCTGGTTGCACAGCTGCAGTAAATCGTTTTAAGCAATAGTTCCGGAATTAATTCCTTTTCTGTAAATTTGGAAATGCCACGTTGATGTTGCTTCCAGCCTCAATCCGTTGCTGTCAGTTCGTTACCCAGCCAAGTTTGAAGCTGATAATATGCCCTGTAACAATGTTGTTCTGCTGCACCTTCTGTGGGTGGGAGATTTGCCAATTTGAAATATGATTTAATTTTTGCCAATTGATATTTTCGAAATCTGAATTGATTCAGTGTTATATTATCATTTTTACATTTATAAATAGAGTTGATTAATTGCATTCTATTTTTTTTCGATATCTTATTTGTTTGCATCTTTTTTCAAAAAAATATTGGCCAAATTTGACTAATTTTTATCGTCTAATAATGAATTTACGATACTTTTCTTTCCTTTTCCGGCAAATCCAGATGTTGTATCGCAACCAGAAAAACAATGCAGAAATGCAACGATGTTTTTGAAGGATTCATATTAATAGAATTAATCAAACGATGAATAATAATCTAATTAATCTAACGATGAAGACATGCCATCAAAGAGACAAAAAGTAATGGATACTCACAAATGTAAATAGAATTTAATAAACTAACTTTTTTACTGAAAAAAGAGCAGCAGTCACATTTTTTAGATGAAGGCCCTTTAAATCCTAGCTTTAATTATATTTTCCGTCGATCGTTTATTTATGAGTCAGATTAGTGAATAGGAAATCGTTTATTAAAGTACTCCGTTAATGCACGATTTCTATTAATGCATGATTTGTTATAGCCAATCACAAGACGCATTGACGTAGTTTGATTGGCCAATCGAACATATGTGAAATGAAACCTTCCAATCAAAACATACCGCTCTCTAGAACTGTCAGTGTCAAGTTACATAAATTGTCATATAACCTAAAAAGACATCGGCGAAGAAAAATCTATGTAGAAGACGCTAGAAGAATACGATCGACGGAAAAATTTTGTAACCAACTCGAATATTAAACAGCGATTAATGATCTCGACAATTAACGCGCTCGCTTCGCTCGCGCGTTAAACAGTCTCGATCATTAATCGCTCTTTTTAATATACTTGTTGGTTAAATAACTATTAGAACAACTATTTTCGCATATTTTTTGCAATCTTCGTGTTTTATGGATTTGTAATTTTTTGTTTATCAATGTAACATGGAATCTTAGCTTTTTCGAGTAATTAAAGTATAAATTTTAATAAATAGCTCAACATTATACACAACGGTTAAAAAAATCGGATTCGAATTTTTTCCATTTCTTTGCATTTTTTGAGATCATTTACCATAGTACTGTATACTTTTTTTCCACCATCAGAAGGTAGAGATTTCAACGAACAAAAAGCCCACCGACTTTATGAAAAGAGGAGATGTTTTGACGTGAGAATTTTCGATTGAAAATTAGGCTGCTTTATCGATATTAAGTCAAAATAAGATGAAAAAATAAATATTTTTAATCAAAAAAATTACAGTATGTTTGGGACATAAAAAGGCCAGTTTTCACCAAATTTCGTGAAAGAAATTTTTTTTTTGTAAAAGATAAAAATAAAAAACCATAAACTTAGTTATTTGAATTTTTCACATACATTTTGAGGTTATGTGAAAAAAGTGTAAATACAAATGTTGTAGATCTTTTTATTACCTACAACTTTGCCATTTAAGTTTTTTCCATAGGACTTGTAGTTTTGCCGGAAGTCGAGATAACCCGTTTTTTACCCTTAAAAACTCACCCTCTCCCACTTCCCGACCTCAGATCGCCCGTAAATTATTTTTCCTTTCATTTTTGTTATATTCTCTTCCGTTTCCAATGGGTTTCATTCCACTTTTATTTTATTTCACGTTTTAAAATTTTCATAGGCATCAGCACTGGTCTACATCGGACACAACCAATTTCAAATATCGGTTACCCATCTCAGCTGTCAGGTAAGCTTCAGCATCCCTATCGATCTTACTCTAGTTAACAGTGACATAACGAGTTCGGCGCGAGAATGCCGTACTAACTCTTAACTTAGGCTGGTTTAATTTAGGCGGCAAAGAATGAAGCAATATTTCAGATATTAACTGTATTTGCAATATCTTAAAAATGTGATTAGTGATGTGTGACACATTTCGGTATCGTCGTTTTGAATGAAAACTTATTCATTTTTACATTCATTAATTGCGTTATGCGTCAATTATGTGATATTCATGCGACATTATGCTTTAGAGTAATTTCCACACACTGCGTTTTTATGTGCTTTAAATGTCTAGAACTGTTTTTGCAACAGGCAAGAAAAAATGATTTTAGTCTATTTCTTTTTGATTCTGCGTAGTCCCTCAACGGCTCTTTTCCGGACTTTATTTACAAAACAAGCTTGTTGAGGTGTCCTCTACAAACCCTATCAGTTAGTCGCATCTTTATGGGACGGCCTGTATGGCTTGTATGGTATCTGTATGGTCTCCAGGATCGCGTATGTCGTTTCGACTGGACATGTTATCGCACAATCAGTTTGAAATATTAACACAGCCATATGTTAAAAGGCTCTAACTTCTTAAGGAATATTAACTTCTTAAGGAAATCAATTGGTCCATACGAACCTTTTTTCTTGGAATGATTTTTTTTTTATTTTTGTGTTCATATTTTTGTAAAGTTATCAATGAATTTATTTACATTTTATGATCATAAAGGGTACTGTTTATGTTGTTTGCTGTCCCGTAGTTTGCTATGTGCTATCTTATTCCTTCCTTATGTTAATATGTATTTGAACTTTCGAAGGAGTTGAAAAAACAAATAAATTTATCCAGAGAGAAAGGTGTCTACAAAGTAACAATTTCTACTGCACAACAGTTTCTACCGTATATATATTTTGTTGTTTCTCTGGGTGCCAACCCAATGCCAAGGGTCCCGCATGAGTAAAAGGGTTGAGAAACGCTGTTCTAGATGATGATACAATACAAAAGCTGAGTCAAATTTGAACCGATTCTAATAAACAAATACGTATTGAAAGGAAATTTAGATGGGCGTTCAATAAAAAAAAATATGAACAAAATATTACAGATCAAAACGGGTCATCAAATTGTTTATTTTATACTGTAAGTTTGTGATTTTTTATTGTATACAATCGAGCTATGCACTCATCAAGGTCTGTCCTTCATATTTCAATGGCATCTTTTATTATGGAAATTAATTGTCTATAGATACCATTATGTTCAGTTCCATAAGCTCTATAACTTACACTGAGTAAAAAAGGCTATTTCGTTTGTCTTTTTATCATCTGTCTTGCAAAATTCAATCCACCATATGCAATGTATAGTTTAACGAATAGATCAGAGGAGTTGGATGTATGTAGGTCCAAACCCGTACCCAAAAACAACGTACCATGAATAGAATGTACGATTGTCGTTAGTAGAACATTACTGGTTTCGTTTAGTAAATGGTAACAACTTGTACAGTATTACTAACTAATAGTGTCGTGAAATACTGCATTAACATACGCACCTAGTACTGATAAGAGAGTACACCCCGATAGGCATTTTATCACGATTGATAACCGACATATTTTTACAATTAGTCGGGACCTAGTCAGAATTACTACCTACCTTTACTTGTATCTAAATCAGTTGTCAGTGTCACTTGAACCAAGGTTTTTGCAAGTTATTTATAAACACGTCGGCTCCACCACAGGATTATCAATAGGTGCGTATATAGTAATATTTATTTTACTGGTTTAATAAAAACGCATTGTTCTGGGATATATGTGTTATTTATCACGTTCCATATTGGTAATGGTGTTGTTCAAACTGCCTATAATGTGAATAGGATCTGTGGACCAACATAGGGATATCGATAGCGTGAAATCTAATTTTTATTCCTGTTATAAACACTAAATTTAAATTAATTAAATTATAATTGTAGGTTAGGGTGGGCCGAAGAAACGTTTTTATTTTTCAAGTCGTAATACCGCGGAAAAGTTACGAATTGGGGAGACTAAGAAGAGATATAAAAATAAAATCGTTTATCTCTTCCGGTCCGGCATACTCTCTTAAGTTTGGAAAGATTATTTTATTTAACTTGTCAATATTTAAACGTATTAGCTCTAGTCGACTCTTAGTCAAACCGATAATGGTTTATAAAAACTAATCCTTCAAATCTGTTAATGTCTTCCGCTCGCAAATCAGCTGTCAAATCCAACGCTCGTCGTAACTGGCGCAGATCACCACTCTTAATGCATTGTTCGTGAATCGATTCAGTTTTCAATGCTGATCAAAACTATATACAGTGTGTCGTACGTTGGGACGTTGGATTGTATGGGTACTTTTGCTATTATTAGAGATAGAATGTGGGTTAAATGATCAAAGTGGTGCATATTTTCATAATCTGTTCAGAAAACAGTTGAATTTCAACTGGTTTCCAAGCTATTTTGGAAAACCTAAAAAATATCATTTCTGAACTATGGTCATAACTTCTTTATTTGTGATCCCATCAAAAATGACACTATAAAGGCACTTTTCTGTCTATAATATGATTGTCAGCTTAAATTTTTTTTTCGCCAATGAATTCGTAAAAAGCAAACGAAGTTTTTGTTTTTCTTATGGGCGCCATAATGGTTTTATACATGTATGGATTCAGCATTTTTTTCTAATTTAGTATACCACATGCCAAATTTAGAACACAATAAGACGACAAAATTGAAGTTTCTTTTAATATCTGAAAATCGCATGGATTTATGGACACATTTATGTGGTAGGTACAGTATTTCTGTGCCCATAGTCAAGTGACAGTAAAATTTTTAAATGTATGTCTTTGTACTAACTACACAACATAAAAAAGTAACAACATTTAGCAAACTAACTCATGTTTTAAAAATGTCGCCATTTTCATGGAGGCATTTTTCATAGCATTCCGTAATATATCTGGTGACCTTACCGAGGGTTCTTCTGTCAATCGAATTACAAGCGGGGATAACGGTGTCATGTAACTGACCAACATTTTGAAAAGTATAATTTATTGTTTATAAACAACATACACTTTTGATACACCCCATAGATACAAATCACAAGGGGTAAGATCAGGCGATCTTGGTGGCCATGACACTTCTGAATAGGTAGCAATTACTCTCCGTTCATGTCTTATATCTAAATAATTCTTCACAATTTGGGCATAATGTACAGGTTTGCTCCGTCTTGTTGGAACCACATACTTTATCGTAAGGCCAACGATATATCGTCCTTTCATTCTTCCACGTCCTCAAGAGCAATTGCTGATACCTCTCCGAAGTTATTTTTTTGTTATAAAAGTTTGGTCCGATTAATCGGTTGGCCAGTATACGTCACCATACATAAAAACCAAACAGCACCTAATTATGGCGCGGTAAAAAAGGTGCTGATTTTCGCCGGCCCAGTAATGCGCTTTCTTTCGATTAAAAATACCGCAGTTAGAAAAATATGTTTCATCGGACCATAACTTTTGCTTATAAAATTCGAGGTGTCACTAACTTTGTTCAAATAAAAATCAAATCTGTTGGTTTAATTGCTAATTTAGCACATTACTATTTCTCCTAATAATATTCTTCGAGATAGCACCACATTCCAGGAAATTTGGATCATGGTTAATATACGATACGTCTTTGGATTTGGTTGCCGCCGTTCTGGGTAATTAGCAAAGTAATGGTCTTGTGCCCGTTTTACATGTTTCTAGCAGGTGATGTAAACGTCAAAGATGTCATACTTTTCCTGATGTGTAAAT
Organism: Melinopterus prodromus; assembly: GCA_964023965.1. Taxonomy (NCBI): domain Eukaryota; kingdom Metazoa; phylum Arthropoda; class Insecta; order Coleoptera; family Scarabaeidae; genus Melinopterus; species Melinopterus prodromus. The sequence goes on along the minus strand of OZ030391.1, from coordinate 29,671,497 downwards.
TCGGTGGCCATATTGTGTTAATTAGCAATGCTATTAACAGTACCTGCTGGTCTTGCTACTTAAATTTGTATTTAAATTTGCCAGAAAATGTCTTCCATGACACCATGCGATTTTCAGCAATTCTCGAAGTATATAATTTTCAGTCAACTCTATTATGTTTTACAAGGGTTTTACAAATGTTGTAACAAAGTGAATATACCCTACCACAGAAAACGTGGGGGATAAATATTATATACTAGATAAGTGGACCTCTCTAGTTTTACGGTGGGTGAAGTCCTCAATTACGTCATTAATTTCTATTTCTCTTAAGGCCTTAGGCGACTCTAGAGGCCGAAAAAATAGGCTATTTGGGGATTTTTTCTGAGATACTACAAAATAAATCGAGATTACAAAAACGGTATTTTATCATATCAGTGACTGTTTAGAATAATTTTTTTGCAGCGCTTTATTTCAAAGTGGCGGCTGTGCAGTGGTTTCGCGATGACGTCTCCGTTTTTTCAGCCGATCCATTGTGATTCGTAGCGCATTCTTCTGCATTATTTTCTGCCTACTCTGCATATTCTTCGGTATCTTGTTTTCAGCCCAATATTCACACACATTAAAGTATTTTAATTTCAGGAGACAATCAACGATTTTTCGACAGCTATAGCCAATAACAGTCACTAACCCATACAAAGACGTAAACCCACGTTTTCTCCACGAACCATCGCTTGATACTACAATTCCATTTTCTATATTTTCAATAGAAACGGACGGGCTTGTACTAAAATTGGAAAACCGCGTACTTAGAGGTTTTTCCCGGCCATAATCTTTTGGCACATAATTTTTGAGGTCCTAAGAGACCATTCAATTTTTTTCATTTTTAATTTTGAAAAGTATCTCTTCCTACTGTAGTTTGTTATCATCAATACATACAAGGTACATTCGAAGCGCTACTTCCACATTAGGGAAAGCATCCTTTACTGGCCTTTGTATTAATAATTGACACATAACAAGTTATTTGAATATTTTCTTCGTCTCTGCTGTGAAGTCTTTAAAAAATTGAGTAAATTACATGAATTCAATGCAAGTGCAATCAACTAGGTCGTCTTTATAACTGTTCGCAAACTTCATTGCGTGATCACTTATTTCTTTGAAATTGAGGTATTCCAGCCAAATCAGGAATAAACAAATCCTATGCGAAAAGCCTTTGACCCAACGAGACACGAAATTGGTCAATCATTGGTAGAAAACTTTCTGCATGAAATTTCTGGGACGGTGTCAAATCTACTTCTGGCGCCTGACCATAATCTATAGGGTTTAGGCGCACTTTGCTGGGACGATGACGATGTACCACATATTTTGTTACCATAACATGTATCAGCGACTTCATAGGCACTGCAGTATTCTCATCTAGTTTGGGGTTGAAGCTGTTTATTAGCAGCATTGACTTATCTAGAATCTATTATCAAAATATTGCATATATAGATAGCAGTCTCTAGCATACACATACGATTGTACACTTCGCTTGCTTCATAACGAATATTACTTATGCTCATATCATCCGATATATTCGCTAGTGCATTTTTAAATTGGTTGTAACCACGACAAGTCTTAACAGGACCAGCGTGTAGTATCTACCCTTTTTGGCACAATCACAGTGTTTGAAGATTGCCACGATTTTAAACTTTCCATCAGCAAATTGTAGCGGTACATTGAAACATGTTTTCAAAAAAAGTTTTAAACTGCGTTGCTGGTTTTATTTGTGGCCACCTGCATTATTTTAAAGATATATATATATTTTTTTGTTTTATTTTGGTGGGGCCCCATGGGACCCTACTTGCCCTTAAAAAATAAATTCTATCTAACTGTCTAATCGTTTTTTAAACCACTCGAATTTTAATGTCCCACACTATAGTTCACTAAATTACTCGTTGCTGTATTAAACTAGTAACCGTGTGCCTGCGAGCCTTTAAATACTCAGTCGTTACTTTACACATAACGATGCATGAGCAGAAATGTAAAATTAATTTGTCCAAGAGTCCAACAGTTCTTATCGGAACTGTTCAAAACTGCATGAATATTATCGAAAAAGAGAAACACATTATGTCTGTTAAATGAGGTTGCTCTTGACAAACTACATCTCAGGCGTTCTGATGCTTAGTGTAGGATGTCGCTTCATTAATGACTGAAGTCAGTCGATTCTAGCTTTCTTCTATACATTCCAACATTTCCTATAACTAACTCATAAGCTATTTTGCAAACGTTTTTTGTAGTTTTGCCGTAGCACATTTTAGAATATTCTACTATGTATAGGCATAACTTTTCTTCTTCTTCTGTAAATACCAGTCGCAAATTGTATTTCGGAATTATTGAAATTATTGATTCATTTGGCTAATTCCTCTTATGGTTTACGTATTTCGCTGTATGAAATTTTACCCCATTTTGCTCAGCGGCTTCACGAAGCGACAGGGTTTCCACAATAACTTGTCTGACAAGATTTTCCATTTGCGTGGCGGTAAACATTCCCTTGTCCGTTTTTCTTTTTCTTTTTCTAGACAATATTACGTCCTACGTATAAAAAGACAACTACATCCATGTACAGCAATTTCTTTAATCAAAGCAACAATTTACATTTCGTGCCATTATGAGACAGTAATAAAAGAACCACAGTGAGAGACATCAGCCAGACATATGTGTCTCATTGTGGCCCACTCAATACTGTCTCACTGTGGCCCTAAAGCATTATGGAGTGATTTGAAATGCATGTTTTAGTATAACCACATATGTTCATAATCTAACACAGAATATTGACTAAATTTGTATTAACCACAATAACCACCAATAAAAGGCAAACAAAAAATTTCATAAATACCAGAGTATGGCACCTTAAAATTGACACAGCTAAGAAGATTACATACCAGATTATCACTAGTTATCCACAAAAAGAAAACTTAAGTTTGGTGCAGCGCTGAAACTTTGATCCCAGACTAGTCTCCACTGACCTCAAATTAAGTGTTAACTACGCAGAAAAATACAGGCGTATTTCGAATTTATTTTGTTTGTCTCATTGTGCCCGCTCGTAACGCGTACTCACCCTCTATTGCATGATTTATTTTTCCAAATAAAAGTAAAAATAGTAACTTTTAAGTAAAATTTGTGATGAAATAAATAATACAACATTAACTAAATGAAATTTATTTATATATTTTGTTACTGTTCCCGTTTGAGAACTGCATTTTCTTTGCATTTTCTTTTCGGAGCTGAATGATCTACACTGCAATCACTGCTGCTAGGCCGGCCTCTTTTGGTAGATTTTGTAATGCCTCTGTTGCATAATGTTTCTGTCTTGAATTCAAGAAGAGAAACAATTTTACTTTGCTGCCCAAGTTGTATTTTTATCCTCTTGTCTATCAGCCACGAGTTTACCACGACCACACCCAGCACATGATAAAATATTTTATGGTATCACTTCTTGCTTTTCAGTTTTTGGTATAAAATCCCAGCAAAGAATCATCTAGGTCTACACCTCCCATGTGACGATTATATGCTATAACTATATTAGGGCAGTATATATCTTTGTGTCTGTGTTCAAAGTTGAAAAATCGCTTTTTATGTAAATAAGGTATCAAATGTAATCCAGCGAAATAGTTATCGTAATATATTTTGTGATTAAGATTATTTGGTACAATGCTACACATTCGGACTACAACGTTGCTTGCTGCTCCCAAGTTTGGTGCTCCAGGTACTCATATGTAGCCACTTCGACCAGCTGCTATTTCAAAATTATATGAAAACCCCGATACACCGGAAAATACCCATAAGTTATATCCCCACTTGTGGGGTTTTTGGGATTATAAGTTTTCAGGCTTGACCTTGAATTTTCTTGTAATTTTCAAGCAGGCATGTCTTATTTGTTCCAGAACTGGCATTATTTTATGAAGTTTATCCTGATTCTCAGTAATATCAGAAAAATGGAGAAACCGTTTTAGCTTGGGCAATTGTTGTATCTGGGGCCCAATATCTGCGTGTTGAATGCAGTCTAATAATACACATCCAAATAATAATACCTATAAATCTCTCAATTTCTTCTGGATTCGTGGTGAGGGGAGCGTTTGGAGAAATTTGAACACTTTAAATACATGTTTGTCGTACTATCTTAACCAAATATTCGCAAAGCAGAAGAAAACTGAATAACTTGTATGGCGTATTGAGTTTCAAAATATCCTCTGACAAGAGCGTATTTCCTACAAACGCGGTATTCGTTTATTTCCGTCTTGTCCGTATAGGTTTCCATGTTTTTTTCGTGATTTTGAGGCTATAGATCTAGCACGGACTGGAATCAATTGCTGGAAAGGAATATCTTCTTCACTTTCATAATCAATGCCGTTCCTGTTCATCGTTCTCAAGCTCATCTTCAAGTTCCGAATCTTCGCTATCAGATGGAATAACTCGCACAGACGCACAGTCCGCTTCACTATATTTTTACGTTTGCCATAACAAGTTGACGTGTCGATTCCTGTATCCTTTTTGTGTTCATTCGGGAACAAACTTTCAAACAATATTATTTAGTATAACATGAGCTTATAAATAAATTTATTTGGTATTATAAACAATAAATTTACCTAAATAACAATTTACAAATAAATGTTGTGACAAAACAGCAGTATATATATAGTTGCCACACATCAACAAGTTGCAACAAGTAACAAAATTCGTAAAATGACAGTAAAGTGAGTAAAGTAAACATTATCTACATACCGGACACTACCGCCATCTATCGGTGTCAGTCAAAAGCACCTACGTTACCTTTTGGAACCAGCATACGTGCAACGTCTAAAATTGACCGAACGGTTAAACTGTAGACTGTTTGATATTATGTTCCCAAATGGGACCAGTATACAATAGAGGGTTAACTCATGTCCGTCATGTTCAGAAGAGAGGTGTTTAGACACGAGATTGAAAAAATAGTGTGTATTCGCGCCAGTTCTTACATGAATATGTTCCTAACTGATGGATGGATCTGGGCGGCCTTGTTCATTGGTCCGATCGATCCCCTGTACTAAATCCACTTGACTTCTTCTTCTGGGGGCACACAAAAGTCCCAACTACAAGACACCTATCCACACGAAAGAAGAACTGCTGGCATGACTGTAGGCCGCTTGCACTGATGTCCTTGTGATACTATTCGATGAGGCTCCGACATCCCTAAATCATTGCTAACTTATGTATTGAACTGTTTTACCCATGTCCAAGAAATAAATGTTTCCAGTATGTTTGTTTCTGGTTCAACGCAGTGCCTAAACGGCTCTTTTCCGGACATGACTTTATTGGTAAAACTGATTGTTTAGGTGTCCCTACAATCCTTATCGCAATATTTTTGGGACACTGCACTTTAATTCAGACAAGTTACTCAACAACATGGGATTTTCTAAACATCAGTATTAATAGCAATACAAATGTAGAGTGTATAAAACGACTAATGGTGGTGTTCTCAAGAGGGTTTATTACACGATACCAGTCTGTTGAGTTAACTAAAATTAAATTTCTATGTAAAACAGCAATAGAACATATCTTTGTGTCCAGCTTTGAGATGGGGTTGTAGATATTATTTATCTCGAAGCTTGAGTTTTGCATTCGCTCGTTCCTAGCGTAGATTAATGTGATCTTACATCACCTTTCTAATAAATAAATTGACCTAGAATAGTGCAGGTGATAATAATAATGGCAAAGCTGTTAACATGACCTGTAAACAGAATGCCGTCGTCGAAGAGCAGCCTTGTATGCATGATCGCATGCACGCTCTCATCGCTATCACAAATAAATCCTGTTGCGAAATATTTCGGTTGCCGTATGTGTATTTCCACTATTTAATCGCTGATTAGATAAAGCTAAATTTGCTTTAATTAGGTAATTTGTCAACTAAAATGATTTTTTTTAGCTCGAGTTTATGTTAGCCAAATTTGACTCTCAATATGATAATCGAGTACTAAATTATTGGTAATACAGTAGAGTCTGCTACAACGCGAGTTCCTACAACGCGAATTCCTGCAACGCGCTAAAGATTTTGTGGCAACTTTTTTATATAACGCGATTTTCGTACAACGCGGGATGTGCGTCTTCACTGGGCGGCTGATACAATGCTAACTGCGCATGCGCCATTACAATGGCGTTGCTATTTCGAACTGTCAACGCGGTTAGAAAACAGTACAAATTATATGCGCAATAAATAAAATAAAATGTGCATTTATTGTAAGCATTTGATAAAATATTTGACCAATACCAAAAAATATTTGTACAATACAAAAAATATGTTAGCAATGCAAGAAATTACTTGTGCATTAAAAAAATAAATGTGCAATAAATTTATATAAATGTACATCAGAATAAATATTAGTCCATTTATATATTTAAATGTTCCTTTCATAATATATTTGTACACTTAAATAAATAATTTTGAAATACAATCGTTACCTCTATAAAAATATTTTGAGCAGCTTAAAAAATACTTGGTCATTATAAAAAATATATTTCCAATGGTTTAATAACTCAGCATTTGACAATATTATAAGCGCATTCAATAATCTAAATTGCACCATGAGAAAATTATAATGCGCCCTACAAAGAATATAATGTGCATTAACTTCTGCAACCTGTAGCGCACATAAAGTAATCGCGTTAAAAGTTATCGAAAAAAGTGAGGTAATAATAATTAATCTGAATCCTGAATCCTAAACATTTGATAATAAATGTTGAACCATTTAGATGGATTCTTTAAGTGATGTGCGGACGCCTCCGGTAGAAATATAAAAAAGCGCAAGCACAGATTCGTATTCAGCGCTAATAAATCAATTGTAAACGTCTATGCGCATTCCATAATCAAATAAGTTATCAGTACTACCCTAATTTTTAACTGTCTTCTTTCGAAAATATCTTTCAAACAAGTAACAGATCTATCAATATCAGTAAAAAAAAGTATGGGGTTGCCATTAAAAAGGGTGTCGATGACGTCATAAGTCGAAAACAATTGAATTATTGTTTAATATAATATGTAGGGTGAGCCATTTGACTTAATTACTAAGGTTGTATATTATTGAAAGTACGCGCTATCATCAACATACGAATCGCCAAAATCAGCCTTAATTTTGACGCGCAGAGATCTAGTGCTCAATATCTATTATTTTAATGCACAAGTTTTTCATTTTTGGGCCCAATATGAATAAAATATTGCTCGTTATAACATTTTTCATTTAGAATATTCATATTTATTGAATGCTCAATATGTATTATTTTAATGCACAAGTTATCCATTCTTGGGCACAATATGTAATTAAGTATGTAACCCATTCTTGGGCACAATATATAATTATATATTTAATGCACAATATTTCATATTTTAATGGTCAAAGTATCTATTTTAATGCACATATCTATTTAAATAATGCACGCTTAAATTGCAGCAATACTTAACTAACATGTATTGCAAGGCGATAAATGTTGGCCATAAATAACATTTTAAAGAAAATGTATTTCTATCAGAGACAAAATTACGATATTAGATCGACTGAGCACTAGTGAGAAATTGAAGAAATTGCCAAGCAACATAAGTTAATTGACTCCACCACCCGAACAATAGTGAAGGTATTTGTTTACAAAATATTATATTCATTCATTCGCCAAATGTATTGTTTTAACAATTAGACTACATAATAATATACATTTAATATAATCCACCAACAGTTTCTGTGCCGGCGATTTTCCGCTAATTATTAAATACTATTTTCTGGTTTGTTTTAATATAGGTATACTTTTATTCAGGTGTATTAACTAATTCGCACAACGTTGCTTGCATAGCTATAATATTGTGGTAGGTCTATTCTACATTCCTTTTCGTTCAACAACACAGGTAGCTAGATCTCCTAAGTCAATATTACATTATTATTATCATTATGATTATTAAAATTATTATTATTGTTATTATCAGGCCCATAATGCTCGAACGTCCAGGCTATCGGGGTGCAACATGAAAACACGCCATCGTGACTCGCTGCAAATATACATGAACATCGTCATCGTGTATGAAGTGCAAGGTGTAATAATTTAATAAAGAACATTAAAACTTAAAAAAATTATATATATATATATATATATTTAAATTTAACTGTTTTGGTCTCAAATATTTATTCTGCTACATTAAATTAAAGAGGCCATTAAATGCTATCACAACTGAAGTTAAGTTAAGGGTACATTATCAGCTAATATAGCTTGCACTTTAAAGTTAGACTTTTATAGCAATCAAGCATCCCTTAAGTTTGAAACGTAAAGCAGTTTGTTTATTATTTATAGCTTATAATGCAGATGAAATCGTTGATCGATTATACATAATATCATATTATACTAAAATTAGAAATCATCGACGCCCGCGCGTAATTTTTACTTTATCATACGCAGTATGATGTGTGCGTGTGTGTACCCGATTTTTGTGGCTTCGATTCCGGAAAAACTACTAACGGTATCGGGACGAAACTTAATATTTAGAAGTTTCAAACTTAGAGCTGAAAAGCTTATGGTTCAAAAGGGCCCAAAGGAACTGGATGGTTACTCTAAGCCTTTTCCAAGGATTTTGCAAATGAGCCGCAATTTCTGTAAGTTCGTAAAAAAAGTTAAATCATAAATTAAAGTAGAGGAAATTCTAAATAACTAATGTCTACGACATTTTTTGGTAAAATTAATAGCTTAGCTGCATGAGCATGCATCTTGGGTAGCCAAGATTTGCCCAACAGTTCCACTCTAATGTCAGTAGGTAGTGTCAAACGCTGATGTTTTGACAGTCGTAAAAATATAATTTTTATAAAATCTGTTCTGCATTCTCATATATGTTTGTTTGTGACCTTTGTATATTGTTTTGTTCTCCACAGGCCGCGCCTGACAAAATGTAAGTTTTTACAATTTAGTTTTTTGCAGTTTAATTTGATTGCCAATTGTGTAATTTATTCGTCATTTCCTATAGCGCTTGAAGAAGTGCCCAGTAAGACACAAAACATGTAGCGATTGCTAAAATAAAACAAAAATAAAGAATCCGACCACTTTTTATTGTATTAATATATCTATAATAATAATAATAATAATAATAATAATAATCTTTATTGTCCTACAGGAAATTCCCAATTACAGAACAATATAACAAAAATATCATAAAAAACACACTCAGAAAAGTAATAATAATCAACACATATATACACATTTAACAGGTCATCCAGACACACGCAATTACACAAGTTATTGTCCCTCACTATGTTCAGCATTACGGCACATATGATAGACAGGAGACCTCATCAACACATTGGTACGGGGCACCGGCAAATAAAAGCGAGCAGGGAATCTGGCAGTCGGCCGTGGAACATTGAATCTAACGCAGGAGACTAAATAAGACGAATCCACCCTGCCATCGAGCACTCTCTCCAGGAAACCAGCACTGCGTCGCTCTCTTCTTTGTAGCAACGACTCCATCCCATGACGATACAACAGGTCCTCATAGCTGCATCCTCTCTCTGGGTAGGTTCCATCGATCCTAAAGGAGAGATATTTAAGAAATCTCCTCTGAGTGCGCTCCAGTATGAGTTGATGAGACACATAAGTAGGGTACCAAACCATGGAAGCATATTCTATGCGGCTACGTACAAAGGCATAATAGAGAGTTTTCAAAGCTCTTAAGTCGGTAAACTCTCGCGTGCATCTCATAATAAATCCCATCATCCTGAGTCCATCCGCACCGATACTCTCCATATGACGTACAAATGTCAGCTTCGCGTCAAAGGTTACTCCCAGATCCCGAATAAAGTGCTCTCTGCGCAATACCGTAGAGCCAACAGTGTAATCGATCAACATAGGACTGTTCATCCGAGAGTAAGTAACACAGACACACTTGGATACATTCAGCTGCAAACGATACCGACCACACCAATCACGAACTCTGTCCAAGTTCATCTGAAGGTCAGCAACATCATCCAAACACCTTATGCGGACAAAGAGTTTAAGATCATCGGCATACGCCAGAACTGGGCAAGACAAAGAGGCGACTAAGTCATCAATGTACATACTGAACAATAGTGGACCCAGGTTGGAGCCCTGAGGGACACCGGACGCAGCTGTAAATCTCTGTGACGCGTAACCATTATAAAACACATAGTTAGGTCTATCGCTGAGGTATGAACGCATCAATTCCAGTAATCCTGGCGAAAAGCCAAACACACTCAGTTTACTCAACAGGACGTGATGATCGATCGAATCGAATGCTCGAGAAAAGTCGGTGTAGACCGCGTCAACCTGCCCGCCGCCGTCCAATGACTCGCTGACATACTGGGTAAACTCACAAAGATTAGTTGTAGTTGATCGTCCCGGCATAAACCCGTGCTGATTAGCAGAAAGGTAAGACCTAACGAAGCTGTAGACAAACCCAAACAAGACACGCTCGAATACCTTAGAGAAGTTGGAGAGAATCGATATAGGTCGATAATTTTCAATATGTGATTTGTCGCCCTTCTTAAAAACTGGTGTTACTCTGGCTAGCTTCCACACGGTTGGAAATGTAGAAGTTTGTATCGCCAGATTAATAATGAAAGCCAGTGGCTTAGCAAAGGAAAGTCTGGCATCGTGTACCAGAAAAGAAGGAACCATGTCGTCGCCCGCAGTCATATCGCACCAATCTCACCCATAGACTGAATAAGTTCCTCCTCAGAGACTCTCGGAATGGAAATGGACGGCAGATAACTAAATTCTTCGCTCAAAGTGGTGCTTGAGTTGGAACAGTAAGCGCGCGAAAAAGACCGTGCGAACGCATCCACGATGGAGGATGGCGTATCGCATACCTCATCGCCATCCCGCATCACTCCCGGAATCCTCGAAGACCCTCGCTTCATGTTCACAAATCTCCAAAACCGTGAAGGATCAGAACGCATGTTATCCTGAACCCCATGCAAGTAGTTGAGATAAGCCTGGGAAATCATGCTCTTGGTCAGTACACGCAGACGCCTGAACTCAGAAAGAGAGCCACCGCCGCCAGTTCGTCTATATGTCTTTCTATGATGATCTTTCAACTTTAACAAACGAATAATGTCAGCGGAGAACCAGCAAGGATACACACGTTTAACATTCACCAGCCGTACCTTTGGTACAGACTTTTCCAGAATGTCATAAAGTATAGCATAGAATGCACCCAGAGCATCGTCGACCGCAGTGTAACTTTCAACTGATGTCCAATCAGCCTCACACAAGTCTCTATAAAGTCTATCAAAGTTGGCTCGGCGAAAATTAAAACGATAACTCTGCGAGGCCGGAAAGCTTACCGGACGACTGTGACAGACATAATCAAAATCAACAGACAGAGCAGGGTGGTGAGGGTCCTCCGGGACCAATGGAGACTCAGCTCGCTCAACTGTCACCTCAAACTGTTTACTGGTCAGAACCAAATCCAAAATTCTATCATGTGCATTCACAATGTTGTTCCTCTGCTCCAGATCAAGAAACGTAGCGAAACCATGCATAGCCGCTTCTCTGACCTCAGACCGCAACGCATCGCAATATGTTGGCAAATTAAAGTCACCAATGATCAAAACGGGAAAGTCCAGCATCAGTACACCCAAACCATCAAACACCAGTTCAAGATCATCGCGACACATGCTTGGCGGTATATACAAAGCAGCAAGGATAAACGTAAAATGTCCAAGGACACACTTACAAACAATCAGGTCCACCAACGGAACAGAATTCGAAATATGCGAAACGTCAACAACCGAGTATGCATACTTTACATCAAGTGCCAAAAGAACGCCACCGCCCGTGGAACGACCAACAGTATCAAACCTTCTAGTAGCTCGGATAACGTTGTAATGTGGAGGTAACAACTCCGCATCCCCTACAGAATCATTGAGCCAGGACTCTGTGATAATTATGCAATCATATGACATACTGCAGCAATTCGTATAAAACAAGTTGGTCTTTGATCGTAAACCGCGAGCATTCTGATAGTAGAGGCTGAATTGGGAATTGCTGTAGGACGCATTTAGTTTTCCTTAGGTGGTTCGGAAGCAACAATGGTTGGTATATTTCCCTTATATTTAATGCGCAGATTTCTCTCACCGGACTGCAACCTTTCATTCAAATCAGCTTTCACTGATTTATAGAGCTCGTTCTGCATGGGCGTGCGATCTCTAGACAAAGATACACCACGCCAGCGATCAATCGCTTTCAACTTCACTACCTTAGTAAGAATAGAAATAACTTCAGATTCAGAAGATAACTGAATCTTAACGGGGCGCGAGCGATTTGTTAAAGTTGGATCAAATCTCCCGAGACGTACAGGCTCCACAGTGGAAGGAAGCTGCTGAACATCCAGATCGCGAAACAAATTCGACACCATCTCTGTATCAGCACGAACACGCTCGGACCCGGAACCTACAACATTTTCGCCAGAACCAAAAATTATTATGTTGCATTTTCGCCTCTCACGCTCAGCGATCTCCTGGATTATCTTCTCAGAATCCATCAAAGAATGTGGAGACTGCACTGCGGTTGGAGCAGAGGATTTTAACGCAGCGATTTCGGTTTCAAGTCTAAGAACTATCGATCTTAAGCTGTTTAATTCGCAAGCCATTACTGCACAGCTCTGACACGACCAAAACAATCCAGACTTCGAGTTTATCTTCCGCGCCTCGGCGGCAGACACATCAACGCAATCTATGCTAAATTTCTTACTACAAACACAGCAACCAACCACTCTATGTAACTGGGCTGATTTGCCACAACAACTGCAGTCATGCATGGCGAAATAGAGGGACTTGGATAGGACAAAACTCTTCACACCGACGGGGCCTCTCGAGGGTGACTCACAATCACAGATAACGGGCCACGGAAAGGTAACAAATAATGATACAAGAGGCCAAATAATAAGTTCAAAAACAGAACGACAATCGAACAGAAAACAACGTGGTTATGTAGGTTATACAAACACAAAATCTAAACCGTGGTCCGATCGCAAAGAAATCGATACTCACTGTTGCATGACCTAATGTACAACTAATGAAAGTATTTTGTCCCTGAAGATCGAATCCAAAACTCACAAGAACATCAAAACAAACTGCACCAATTCGTAAACAAACACACCGCAATACTGGTTGCCTATACGTGTAGGTATATCTGTCAAATCCTGGCTAAATAGCTTTATTTTAATGCAGATACGACCGATCTCGATCAAATTTATACATAGTATAATAAAGTCATGTGCCTGGCCACATCAGATTTAATTTAACGGAAGCGGTTACGGCTTCCGAATTCAATTTTGCTGCTGTGTTGTCGGATCGTCGATTTAGCGCCATTTAAATTTTTTCCGCGAAAAAACGAAGTAGGGCGCTTCTCATGTAACGAAGAAATATTGCAATTGTTTGTCTCTTTTATATGCTCCACTTTATGTTTCATTAATCTCAGACAAAGCAGTCGAAACTTATAACCTCAAATCTAAATAAAGATTTGCTTTAGCAAATTTGATAAAACGATGTTATTCCTATGGTCTAATAAGTATTTACGTATAACAAACCCATCATTCCTAATATCAATACTCATTTATTGCACTAGAAAATAAGCATTTACTCCAACGACGTGAAGTAGGTACTAGTAAAGTATTTACTACTTTATATTCGCTTGGCGCAATGACCAACCAAACGTAAACCAAATTACCACGCTATAATTGGTCATGAATAAGGACCGCCGCCCCATAGGGGTCAGCTCGCTGACCCAGCTTTCGCTATACAGCATCCATGGTACACCACCCAGGAAACGTGTATATGGCCGAGACTCTGTCTCCAGTTGAAAGAGGCCATGGCTGGCTTTTTGTAAATCCCTAAAGTAAGTTGTTGTGCACCAATTGTACCATCACACGCAGGCTCCCATGATACAAATAAGACCTGGTAAGCACAGACCAGCCATGGGGGGCCTCCTTCCCCTCGGTACTCGTGTTAGTCGGGCTTCCCCGACACCGTTAGACGAGTCGCCGGCGAGGCCACTTTCGCAAACCTCTATCTGTACACACCGTATAAAGGCGGCCATTGACCCACAGCTAAGAACCATGGTATAGGGTAGCCCCCGGTGGTTCTAGGGGCGTACACCGAAGAGTTAGTGCATCCGACAGCCTTGAATTTCTCCAAGAACTCGTGTCGGAAACCATCCGGCATCCACGTTTGACGAGTCACCGCCGGAACGCTAACCCGTTATCCGTACCCATCGAAATTAGAAAGGTTACCCTTTCACCGGAGGATGGGTGTACCGTCGAACACGCTTACGCTGAGAACTCTACCACAGGTCGTCACTGTCAGCGGCTTCTCATTACCCACATACGTGGGATAGGGTAGCTCCACATCGAGAAGGGTATCGACGTCATGTGGGCTATAACGTCTATCCGCAATTGCCTTAATCCCTATTCGGATATACTAGATATCAGATCGTTAAGTCCTCATGATGGCACAACTTCCGAAGGCCCAGTTTGATGAGTCACCGGCGAGCACCAGCTGCCTGGTATCCCTCCCTCACAACTATTACTGTCTTGGTCGCCATTACTGACTAGGTCAACCAGAAACCTGGAATTGGTTGGACTTGAAAAAAGAAAGGTTTACGCCACAGCCTCGTCAGGTCTGCCCGCTGCCCTAAAAATGTATAATTGGTCAGTCATTGCCGACCCTGACCACCCACCACGTCTACAGTTCACCACGTCTATAGTTCAATTAATAACCAGGAGGAATAAAACAAAACGCCAGGTTCACGCTAGAAAAAAACACCATCGAATTAATTTGAGGTTAAAAACGCACTTAATAACCCCTATAATTACTTATGGTTAAAATTATATATTTTTTTAAATTTCGTATAATAATTCATAGTTAATAACAATAATTCATCAAGCATCGTCGTCAACCGTATTAAAAAATAAATCACTATCGCTATCAATAAAATTTGACCAAGATTACATCTAACGTCATAATTCTATCTCCTTTATGATTTTCTACACATTCTTTTCAATTTGTGCTGCTCGTTACGTGCTCGTCGTTGCAAAACATAATTGCGGAAGCGCTGATGTCTACATGAAGCTACGCTCCTTCCATGTGTAGTACGACAAAGCTCTAGCACGGCTCCGGCTTTCAACAATAGAACCAAGGCAATGTAAATCGTTTTGAATGTTTGTTTGTTTACATCCGACCTAACCTATTCAGCTCCATATCATAAATTTCGCAATACCGTAAATTTCTTCACATATTCCCATTATCGCTTTTCTTTAATTTTCACCTTTTTTTTTAAATAACAGTGCCTTAAGTATATGTTCAAATTAATAAGTACGTAGGCTTTCACGGCCAGAATTATTTAGAAAATAAACTGCTTCCGGGTTATGCCGTGTGTCAAGATTTGTTTGTTGAATACTGTATTCAATTAGCTTTGAAGAAGCGAGCAACATGGTTCGCGAAACGTCAGCATTAACAAATCTTGACACACGGCATAACCCGGAAGCAGTTTATTTTCAAATTAATAATTCATAATAATATAACCCCATTTGTCTTTTTTTCGGGCAGTTTACAAATTTTTACTAGTACATTGTAATACTTGAATAGCACTTCTACAGAATTAGTATCTTATTATGCATACACTGTCCGACGTGGCAATTAATTGTGTTTTCAAACATATTCAAAGCGAACAAGGTTTTATTTCTCAGAATATTATTGGCCACCATTTAGTTACTCCTATTGTTACTCCGATGCAAGTTTGTTACAACCTAATTTGTAGCGGCATTACATAATCGCGCAAACAATGCCGTTTAATAATAAATTACGGTGAAAAAATATTTGCAGGGAGATAAGATATAAGATGAAAACTGTACGCAGAAACACACATAGCGCACACTTAGTATGTATTTGTGTAATCTTTGTATACACACTGATGTATTTAGTTCACTTTATTATTTGTTGGTTACAACATGACGGTCTCTCTCGTAGACAATGGTGCAATAAAATGTATTTAAACAAATATGTTTGCGATTGCGTACAGCAGTTTCTGGTTGAAATAATACAGCGACGGCACAGGTAATTCATTCAGACGGTACATGTGCTCCTGTTATCTACCGCTTATCACTGTTGGGATTATCCATAGACGCCTTTTTAGATTTCAGAGGTTACATAATGGCAACGTAAGCTGTTAATTTCTAGTCCCCAGCAGGTGTCCATACTGGTAAGTCACGTTCGTTTTATATACTGCATTTAGATATTTAAGCACGATGTGTCAAACGCTTAATCCTTGCCTTAATTCAAATTACTAACTGGGTGAGACATTTGAATTGATATTGCCGAATTTCCTTGAAAGTACGCATGCACCGAAGAAGTTGACAAGAACCGAGGAGGTTCTACGGAAGGTCACTCTAGTGTATCATGAGATACCTCTAGATTTTAAAACCAGATTTATTTGTATTTTTTTTTTTTTAATTTAATATCTCTGAACAGAGTTAACATAACATTACATCACTGAAGAGCTCTCTTCAGTGCAGTTAAATAAAATAAAGTTTAAACCAACCTGATTTGGTTGCAAATGACCTATCAACTTTCGTATAAAATAGTTTCTCGGTGCACCCGTACATTCAATATATTACGGAAAGGATTTTATTATTATTTCTTATTTCTAATGATATATTAGTATATATATAAGTAAGTAACTGTACAAGTTTTCTGACTTTCTTCTGACATTCATTTAGATAAAAAATCTATTAAATAAATATGTTCCAATGAAAACGCTTCTTAAAAGATCTGCCAGTTTTTGATTCGTTGAACAGCATAACAAATTCTTTCTGCTAACCGTTCTATGGTATGGTTTTATGATATTTCCACTTCAGATTTCCCTGCTAGAAGTCGAACTCGGATAACTCAAACAAAGCAATATTTTAAAATATTTTCATTTTAGCACAGACATTTATGTTTTAACTGCGAAAAAAATTAAAGTTAGCTGAATTTTTGAATACATCTTTCTGGTGTAAAAAAAACGCATGACAAGACACCATTGATATCGTACCGGCTGTTCACTGTCAAAGTTTGCGCGAATGTTATTGCGAATTATTATAAAAGCTGTACATTATAAAAATTCTTTCAAAAAAATCTTCTATTCTACGCACGGTGCGCGGATAAGTGAGTTTACATATGTAATTTCCCTCAATAGGCATAATCCAAGAGATGCAGGATAATGAAATATACTATTCTGATGATGTAGTATTTTATACAAATACCTTCCGATTTTTTTTTTGTAGAGATGTGTTTGAAAAATTCTAGTAACTGCAACTCTTAGCAGATTGGTTGTTTTTGTGTCTAAAATGATTGGACTATTTTTTGAATATAAAATTAATATTTGCAACAAAATATGTGCTGGTACCTATGTGAATTAAAATAACCGCCATTATAATATGTCGAGTTTTTGTTTAATTGTTAAAATGTATTGTTTAATCAGTATTTTCTTGCAGAGCAATAGGTGGGTATGTCAAAAATGTATGAATAATTTTTTAGAGAGAAGGGAGGCGAGCCAAGATAAAACCACACGCACCAATTCGAAAATAAAGAGAGCTATCCGTAGACAGTACAGTTTTTATCACTGTCATGGAGTTGCTCTCTTTATGGACGAGTTAAATATTCATCAGGAAAAGAATGGAATCAGCTTGGGATAATTACTTTGGATTGCCATACTGCTGGACTATTTATTATCCATCTTACAATCATCATTAAATACCTCGTTCTATTGTACTATATTATACAGTCGTGCTCACATGTATTAGACACCCTTAAAAAACCCAATATTATTGCATACGCTGAAGTTCTAAACATTTAGTGCACCGAAACAGTTAGCGATGCTGATAGTAGTGTTTCTAGCGGTACTGGTAGCGGAGCGTACGCGTGTCTATCTCCACTAATAAGCAAGATCCCCATGGTCAGGCTCAAAATTGAATCACCCGGTATAGCTAAGTACAGTTTTATAAACACAAAGTTTGCAAGAAACATAAAACTTTTTATTCTATATTTACTTATTACTTTTTAAGTTTGTCAATAAAAATATATAATTTAATATAAAAAATGAATTAAAAAAAATGAGTTAACCGACTTTGCCAATTCACGAACTTGTCCTTACTTTTTAAGAGATAATATTGTAAGCAAATTTCAGATCAATTACTTCAAAATTACGGCACTTATTGTGTACAGTACACATACAGACGGACAGACGGACATACCTAAATTTGCTATGTTTGTTTC
Organism: Melinopterus prodromus; assembly: GCA_964023965.1. Classification (NCBI taxonomy): domain Eukaryota; kingdom Metazoa; phylum Arthropoda; class Insecta; order Coleoptera; family Scarabaeidae; genus Melinopterus; species Melinopterus prodromus. The sequence goes on along the minus strand of OZ030391.1, from coordinate 29,653,204 downwards.
ACCTTAATAGTAACCGTGTTGAAAAGTCCTGGAAAATTCATGGTCAGCTAACGACGTCATCTTGGAATACATTCTTATCGTTTATGGTTTGTTACATATAACTCGTTAATTGTTAATTTTATCTACATAGATTAAAGAGCATTATCAAATTCTCAACAAAAACGTATTTTACTCATATGTAAGAACATTCACTAGCTATAACTAAGTTATGTATTTCCTACGATTATCTCGAAGCCCCATAGTCGAGATAAACAGGTCTAATATTTATTGCCTCCCGTAAAATTCGTAGAGAACGAGTTGAGCAATTATCCACTAACGTTATTATTATTACAGTTTACACACATTACGCTTGTGATTTGTATACCATTGTGGTTGTCCCAAATATAATCCGTAAACAGACGTGGAATAATATCAACCTGCTAAATAAGAGGTAAATAAGAAACCAACGGAGCGAACTTGCACAATACCTTACACAAGATAAAGAATACACGGTGCCATAAAAACAAATAATTGTATCACGCAGCCTGCTATAAAGTGTAATCAGTAGTTAAATATTGAATTTCACTTAAACTGTATACGAGATAAAATACTAAATTGGCGCTGAAGTGTGGATTATTCTGCTATAAAACAATCTAAAAGCGAGTTCAGAACTAATTAACATGTAGTATACGCCACGTATTTGGCGCGGACATGTTCGACGTGGTGGGGCTATTGCAACTGTGGGCATGATGGTGGTTTGGAAATCGTTACTGCTTGTAGCCATGGAAATAAAAAGCGAAGAGACGTCATACTCGTTGAGAAATTGCGCCATTTCCAATATCTATGTAGGAATGTCGACTCTGCAGGAAAACTCCAGTACTTCTAAACACATTTTATTATATTTTATATCAACAATAATACAACATGAGACGTTTTCAAATTGACAACAATTTCTACATGACTTCTAATATCTTTATCTGTCAAGCTTGTCTCCCTAGAAACGACAGTGACAGCCTCGCACAGCCCTCTCAGATATCCTACACTCGGCCATCCTGCTGTTGCTGTCGTTTTCAACCCATATTTTCATATATTCAGCACATGTTGAGGTATGTCCTGGTCCCTCTTGAAGACCTGCTTTCTTAACAATATACCGTTCATTGCCATTTACTTGGATAATTTCGTAATGTCCCAAGAATTTTTGTCTTAACTTTAATCCTCCTCCAAATTGGGTTCTTTTAATTGCAACTAGGTCGCATTTCTTATATTGTGCCGCCTTTTTCCGTCGAAAATAATATCCTGTGTTTTCTTCTTGAATTTTTAGAATTTGCTTTTTGCACTCTTCTCGAATATCTTGCCTTTGTTTATTAGAGTCTGCTTGCTGTAGAATTTCTTTAACATGTATATCTTCGTTGTTTTTTATTTTCATGTTTACTATATTGCGATTAATTATCCTATAATCAACGCATATTCTTGTCTGGCCGTCTTTTTTCTAGACCAACACTATAGCACTGGCATAATCCGAATATCTAGGCTGGATGATTCCTTCTTCTGCACAAAAATCTTTATCCGATTCCTTACTGGCCTCAACCTTCTTCTTAGCCTTACCGCTAACACTATCCTTATCACCCTTCTCAGCTGGCTTCCTCTTCTTGCCCTTCTCTTTACTTTTTTTCTTATCCTCATCTTCATCTACAGCTTCATCCGAACCACTATCATCTGTCTCTACATACTCCTTACTCTTGAAGCCTCCGCCACCTTTCGGTGGAGAAACAGTTGTAGTCATCTTCTTCGCAGAAGATTTCTTGTCACTTCTCTCTCCAGCGCCAGCCCTTGCTTTTGCAGCACCACCAGAGACTTCGTTTTCGGTGATGGCCTTCTGGTATTTCTTCTTGGCTCTGGCGGCCTTCTTATCCCATTCGGTCTTATCCTTGAGCTCGTTCCACATACTTTCTTTGGACTCGTGATTTTCTACATGATCTACATCTACGTTTCCATCTTTATTTTTGTACACAGCGACGTGCATCAGAAAATTGCTTCTGTCCTTCTTAAGCACAATAACTGCTCCATCTCTCAGTTGAACGTCAACGTATAAGAGAACATGCCTTCCTATGATTGCTTTATAGTTCATGGCTAGTGTTGGGACGACATGTAATCTCAGTTCAGCTTGTTTATTATTAACCAAAAGTGTGGTATGAAGGCTTCCTAACGTGGGCACTTTCTTTCCTCCAAACCCTTGCAAGGTAACGAAATTATTTTCCAGCGGGATTTTGGTCAAACTGCCCTCGTATACGTCCGCTCTTACACTGGTTACTTCACTGTCAGTGTCTAACATAGCTCTTATCTCAGCCCCTCCAACATTTAATATAACACAGTTTTCTAAACTTATTTCGATCGTGTTTACATTACTTGACTTATTGGCATCCGCTGAATCTTTGTGGCACTCTCTTTTATTATCTACATTTTTTGGGCACTTGGTGCCACGTGGCCATAAACTCCACATCTGTAGCATTCTACTCCCTTTCTCTTAGGACAGTTAAACTTTCTATGTCTCCTTGCAATAGAAACATGTATCTTGGGAATAACTTTTTAAATTGCTTTGTTCCTTGAAGTCTCTCCCACCTCTAAAATCAGTTTCTTTTCTACTTTTATTGTACAGCTCTTTCCGTTTTATCTCCTCAAACAATCTAATTTTTTCCTTCAATTCGCTGAAATTTCTAGCACCATACAAAACAATTTCGGCTGAACTCTCTTCTTGTATACCGTCAATGGTGCACTGTATCACTGCTTCTACCCCGACGTTCGCTCTGCTAGCAATTTCTCTCATTGTTAATACATATTCTTGGACAGTTTCGTCCCTTTTCTTCCTCCGAAACATCAGCAGTTTGTGGATTTGTGCACTACTTTCTTTAACTTCAAACGCCAGTTTAAGTTTTCTTTTTAAAACAGCCCATGACTTAAGTCCTCGCTCCGACTGTATAAATAATTTTGCTAATCCCTTCATCATCTTCTTAGCAAATATCAGTTTTTGTAGATCGCTCCATCCTACCATTTCAGCTACTTCTTCAAAATCGTTTAACCACGTGTTAACCGGATAATCATCCTTTCCATCAAAAGGTTTGATTATACTTTCAATGTCTCCAAACGTAAACGAGTCACGTTTTTCCAACCTGTCCGCAGTTATTTGGTGGCTGTCACCTTTTTTGTAGCCTGAAGAATCTTCTACCTTCACCACCAAATCATCGTCCTCATTCTCTTCATCGCTCCCATTGACATCGTCTTCAGCGCCGTCTTCTGTTTCTGACGCGTTCAAATCATTAAGAAATAGACAGATTCTTTCTGGAACCTGAAACAAATTTCCAACATAGCTTAATCCCAAGACGCTACAAACTAATACCAAATCCATTAACTCAAATGTAGTTTTTGTTTGTTGAAGCTTTTGTAAATATTCATTCGATTTTTTACTAAAACGAAATCCTTCAAATCCCCGTACTGCCTGTCTTGCCTTTCTACCTTGACCCTCGTGACCAAAAACAATAAGGTGGATCGCCTTGACGACCATTAAATTCCCATGTACGAAATTATTGTCACGCAAAGAAGACATCTTCTTCTCCGCTATCCTCTTCTACGCCAACCTCAGCTGCGCAATCCTTCTCACTGACTCACTTTTCTTACTCTCGTACGTGCCTCTCTTCTATCCTTTACGCCAACCGCAGCTGCGTAACCCAAACTCTCTTGACTCTCTTCGGACGAGCCCCCAAAATGTAGGAATGGCGACTCTGCAGGAAAACTCCCGTACGTCTGAACACCTTCTAAAACCGTTGTTTCCGACAGTTTCATCGGTCAGCCCTTCCCATTTAGTCTTTTTTCCTTGTGAGTTACAAAATGTTTTTTCCTAGACTACCCGGCTTTGTGGCTCTTTACGTCATTACTGTTAATAAGGTACCAAGCGACCATATATGCACTAGTATTTTGTGGAAACTCGGCGTCTGGAACCATACTTGAAACTGCAAATATTTTATTTCAATTTACTCGAACATATAATTACCTTTTTTCAACATAACGTCGTAACTATATCCTGGAGGATGCCAGGTTTTATCCATAATTTGTTCTATTTTATTATAAAATATGATGATCTATCATACCTACAGGGGTCGCAGAAGGGAAATACAGGATGTCCCAGGCTAGGAACAAAGTACATTAATGGCTTGAGAATTCGAAATACACGTTTTTTCCATATACAGGGTGAGTACAGGCCGATATATTAGTATCCCGGCGGTCGATAGCTAGTGAATCGTTAGAGCAAGAAAATAATGTTCAAGACGAAAGTTATTTGGCTCACTAGTTTCTATAACGTAAAATTGTTTTCATTTATACAGGGTGTTGCATTTATGCGTGACGTATAGTTTGTACATTTCTTTAAATGGAACGCCCTGTATATTTTATTATTGTGTAAATATTGATACATTTTGCTATCCAACGGTATGGGTTGCTAATTCTCAGCGTTAATAGTACCCGAGATATTCAATTATTTCTCCAAAACATGCCCGTTGCAAAGTCTTGTTTAAAACTATGTAAAAATTGCATTTTTGCAGATTATGCTTTTAAACTATGTCAGACAATAGTCAAAGCTAGTAAATAGATGATAGTATCCAAACGTATTAGATTCAACATACATTCATAAAACTTAGCAAATTTTGAAGTTTTTCCCTCTTCCCTCTTTGGTCACTTGGTTGGGGATACCGACTATCCCGATATCGCTGTGCATACATTCTGGATGCTACTAATGTATTTCTGTTGGCCAAAAATGTAGATCATGTTAATTAATTCTCCTTTGCTATAATTGTAACTCATTGTTTAGAGAAAAGACAAATATTGTTAGTAATTTTGACAGCAATAACTTATTGAGTGTCGTTAGATCTCAATTATTGTTTGTTACTATGATTAATAAATGCTAATAGTATTAGTTACCGTTTTTAAGTTGTATTTTAATACAGTATTACTTATTTACAAATGAGAGACAAACAAAAATAACAAAAAAATAATGGCATTATTAGATAATATTACACATTTTTGTGTAATTGTGTAATTGTAAATGTCACGAAAACTACTACAATTGGACATATGGCATACTTAACATAAATTAAAGAGCACTCGGGGGCAATTCAACTAGCACATAATATACAGTGTGTTCCATTTAAAAAAACTCAAGGAAAAGCCATTTGAAAAACATAAAAATTTACTAAGTTTTATGTGTTTCATAGTGAATCTAATATCTTAGGATACTACCATCTATCTACTGGCTTTGACTATTGTCTGACGTAGTTTAACGGCAAAATCTGCAAAATTGTGTTTTTACATAGTTTTAGTGGCATATTTTAGGGAAATAATTGAATATCTCAGGAACTAATAACGCTGACAGTTAGCAACCTATATGGTTGGATAAACAAATTTATTAGTATTGATATAATAATAAAATATACCAGCCATTCCATTTAAAAAAAATTACATACTTTCCGTTACGCCTAAATGCAACACCCTGTACATGTGAAAATAATTTTACGTTATATAAACTGGTGAGTCAAACAACTTTTGTGTTAAACTTTTTGTTCTTCCTCTAACGATTTAATAGCTATCGACCGCAGTGATACTAATAACTGACCCTGTATAAAAGTTGTAGATAATAAGTGGCTCTACAGCCAGAAAATATTTACATGCGTACAGTGTCCCCACAACAACGTAACAACACCAAATTATGTTTATTTTAAATGGAACACTAGGTATATTATTGCTGTTTTGGATGAATATTTTTATGGTAATCATTTTAACATCAACTTATATTAGGCTATTGTCAACTTTTTCCGAGATATTGTGAAATCAATGTGAAAATCGTGCATTTTTCTAAAAATCATTTTGTGGTAACTAATTAAAATGAACAAACGAGAAAACATTCTTGACGGTAAAAATGTCACTCTATATGGTTTATTTGAGATTATAATATGAATTATGTAAAATAAATAATGATATTTTAAATGTCGAATAACTGAAGAATTTTAAATAGAAAATCCTGTATATTATAACACCATTATAAAGTTCGATAGCAAAGCTTTCTAAAAATGCCAGATTTAGTAGGTCTATCATCAACAGATAAATAGTTATTTAACCAACAAGTATACCTAACAAGACTGTCAGAAGCAAACACTGTAACCCTACAGGGGGTGCCAGTACATAAAGGGGAGAGAGGCAATGAAAGAGCCGACAAACTGGCTAAAAAGGGATCAAGTAGACCATGCATTGGACCGGAACCAATGATAGGCATATCAAAGTGTGTGATCAAATCAGACGTGCGAGAGTGGGCTATCAGGAAACACATCGAACGCTGGAAAAACTTGACAGGGCACAGACATAGTAAGATACTGTTGAAAAAACCCTCAAGACATATAGCGGCTGAAGTGATCAAACTCAGTAGGAATAGCCTAAGGATGGTGACTGGACTTATAAGCGGACACTGCAGCCTCAGGAAGCACCTGCACACTAGGGTGCTTCTTATTTGGCAAAAATTATTTTGTTTTTTAATATGTTTCGTGTCACCCTTTTATTCTATTCTAAGGCACAAAAAACGAATATGTAATTTTTTCCAGATTTTTAAAGTAATATTTAGGGGTCGCTACCAGCACATGAAAGATAAAAAAAAGGATTTTTGAAAATTCTTTTATTAAGTCCAAATAAACGCAAGCATGTACAATTTATACAATTATACAGATAAAAAAGAATGGTAACTTATGCTAATAACGTACTTTTCTTTGTATCAGGGTACTTTTCCCTGAAATTTTTTACAACTAAAAGAAGGAATTGTTTTTGTTCTTCGTCGGTGGTAATTAGTTTATTATATTCTTCAATTAATGCTACGCCTCGTTCCGCAATGTCGTTCACCACTCTCATAGAACGTACAATTTCTCTGGAAGCTTTGTAATCTTCATCTTCTTCCCAAAGACGAGGTTCTTTTTGCAAAAATGAAGACGAAATTCCCAGGATTCTAAAAAATCTTAAGGTGTTGCTGGACACGAAATCTTCAATAGTTTTTCTTCTATGTGACTTAGATCCAAAGTAATTCGCTTGGGGCTATAGTCTGGACCTTCCTCATTCAGTGCAATCGCCATTTTTTGTTTGCTTTCAAGAGAAACTTTGTCATCAAAAAAAGCAAGCGCAACAAGTTCTTCGGACAGATACCACAAATGCCCTAGGAACTTCGTTAGAGCCTTTTTGGACATAGCTTTGTTAATATTTTCAAATTTCTTAAGATTTTTTAACATCCACAAGTCATTCCTTGGTGCTGAAGTTGCCACGGGAGCTTGAAACCAGCATCTTATATAAATTGTAACCACGAAGACAGAAATTTCAGTAATCGCTTTAAGTTCCCTTTTTGTCAGTTTAAACTGGTCTCTAAACATAAAAATCTTCAGGCAATAAATTGCTTTTGCCATCCACCGGGCACGATGAAGACCTGCTGGCGCTCTGAATGATATCCCTTTATTAGGCACACCTCCAAAAAATATTATTGTAAGTTTCAACAGTTCCTTGTAATCGTCCCGTGGCTGATAATCATTTAGATGTTTCTCAGCGAATGAAATAGTACTGCTTGCTACATTTTCTACGCATCTTAAAGCATCAGGGTCTGATGAAACTGTACTGAACTTATTCTGGTCAATGTTAGGCCAAGCAGTTCTAAATCGTTTAAAGATTAATATTTCTGGTCCACTTGACGGACCTAGTGCTTGAACTACGACTGCTTCTAGCATTATTTCCATTATATGGTGACGACAAGCCAACCAAAGTGTATCTTTTTCCATCTTCTGCTCTAATAGAATGCAAGCACCTCCTCTTAAACCAGTATTGACCGCAGTGGTGTCGAAGCAAAAGCATTTTATTTTGTCGCTCAAGTTCCAAGAAAGAATAGTGTCATAAATAGCTGAAGCACACACCTTCCCAGTTCCACGACTGATTTTGGGAACTGCTAAAAGTTGCTCCGCACCCTGTCCTGACACTAAAATTGGAAGGCGATCCACTGTTTCGTGTCCTGTAATGTCCTCGATTAGTTTGCCGTCCCAATGAACAGTAAGAGGCATATTTGGATTAAATTCGTTCTTTAAGGACTCCGCTATCATTCGCCTTTGCTTCATACGCTGGCGACGAATTGAGGATGCATTTATATTGTACTCTGAGGGATCGGTACCTGCACTTTTGAGCGTTGATGTCAAAACAACAGTTGCTTTCCTGTCACTTAATTTAGCAAAGTCGAGGTTTGCGGATAAGCGTTCATCAAGGATGTTTCTGCCGCGTTTGCGTTTAGGTGCTGGGGGTTCTACATCTGCCGTCGAAGGTCCTGCCCTCACTGAAATTTCTGACGTGGAACTTTTCCTTTCATCATCACTACTACTACTGGTAGTCGAAGAAGATAGTATACACTTTGCTTGCAGGGATTCAGTGTAGCTTTTTTCTCGATCTAAAAAACGTTGAAGGCGAGCGTTTTTCTCCTCTTTCTTCGCTATTTTTCTTAAATGAACTTTGTCCACTCCACCTATTGTACCAGGACGTCCTCTTTTTCTCTGCTCAATTAAAAATAGTCTATCCTCCTCAATGGTGATCTTGTTGAGAGCATCAGCGTGTGCTATGTCAAACAGGTCTTCCAGACTATCTTGCCACTCCTTTTCTTTATTTTGTAGATGTTCAGAGCGTTTAGCTTTATTTTCTTTATTCTTTTTCAACTTTTCCCATTCATTAAACTTGTTTTCTATCTTCTTTATAACATCTTTTTTCAATTTAGTTGGAATGCCCGCTCGTTCCCACAATGCCATGACATCACAAGCAGCAGAATTGGCTGAACTGCGATTGGTTTGCTTCATTACTATTTTAAAGTGAAAAAATAAACTCAGCACTTCTTTTGTCGTCAGTAACTTGCTTTGAATAAAGTGGTCAGAGGTTTGTCCAACTAACCAAACATTTGTCTTGTTTCTAGTCAACAAAAGCGAACTAGACGAGGACGCCATGATGCAAAAAAACGCGCTGCGTACCAAAACACAATCGAACGTGTATTCTCTATAACAGTGTGTTTGTTACTAGTTTGCCACCTAGTTTGCCAATGGCAATGCGTGACAGGAGTGCGTGCGGGAGGGGGGCAGGGGTGGGATACGAGCGTCCTTGACCGGAATAATGTGATCACGACTTGCACTAGTATGTTTTATCATGTTTGAATGATGAATATATCAGTTAGTTCGAATGCAACGCCCTGCTTTCAGAGTAAAGGTTTTTCTGTGGTTTTCCTTTACTCCACGGCGAATGCTGAAAGCCAAACAACTTAAGACGTGCCACAGACGCGGGCCATAATAATGATAATTCGGGCCTGCCGGTGCCCCCGTAGTGGCGAAAGCTGTTGGGGAATGTTAAGGCGTGGATTATTATTATTATTATTATTATTATTATTATTATTATTATTATTATTATTAATATTACTGTTCTATGTAAATCGAGCTGCAAGTTATCATATCATTATTTTTGACACGAGGTAGCGACCCCTAAAACCCTAACTAAAAAATAAATAAAAATTATAGGTTCGTTTTTTAGGTGATAGAAGCGAATGGCGGGCTGACGCAGTAATTTTTCAAAAGTTGAGAAATAAGAAGCACCCTACTGCACACCCTACAAATTCTGAAAGAAGAACCTGTGTGCAGACTCTGCAACGAAGAGGAGGAAGACGCCTCTCATGTTCTATTCGAATGCTTAGCATTGACCTCCTGGAGGGAAGCAAACCTTGGAAGAGGAAACCCCTCAACCAATTTCCCAAAAGAAAATTTAATCGGAAGACTCCTCAGCCTTATTAACTGGACGAAGATCTTCGATTAACTACCTGGGCGGCGGCACTACAACAAGCCACATGGCTGCAGTGCTAGGGCTCCCCAACCCTCAGCCAACGCTCACGGCAACAAAAAAGAACAAGTATATTAAAAAGGAGCGATTAATGATCGAGACGCCAGCGCGTTAATTGTCCAGATCAGTAATCGTCGCGTCGTTTAATATACGAGTTGATTACAAAATTTTTTCGTCGATCGTATTCTTCTAGCGTCGTACAGTGGTCATTTTGTCGAATCTAGGAATTAATAATTCAAATTATCGTGATGTTGCGGAAAACGGTGGTAATTATTTTTTTGGGGAGCTAATTGACTGAGTAGGCTGTCATATAAATATTTTGATCAAATTCCTACGGTCATGTCTGTTACGTACCGTTTTATCCGGTCCAACTTCTCTTCTCCTTGATTTATTAAAATGTTGCGCTCGCACTATAAAAACCGTTATTGAAGTTCTATACAACTTTAGTTATTTTGCTTATTGGCTATTGTTTGAGCAAGGTTTGTACTGATGTTTTAAACTACTAAATTTATCAAATATTATATTATGATTTAATAAAACCCTTCGGAAATCCGGTATATTAACTTTAAGGTTTCGCGTACATAAAATAGACTGCCAATGTGTAGATACGTGTAGATATGTGACAATTTTTTTTCTGTGCATGCCGGAGTATGTCCTGCTTGTCATGGTATTTTTATCTGCCAAGGTCTGCCCAGCGGACAGCAGCGATTTTTTTACTACGCTTATCTTAACTTCACTTGTTGCTTGGTTTAGTATGTTCAATCGATATATACCTACTTTCCAATGTCCACTCGATTCCACTCAATTTTTCGTGTGGACAGATTACCGGCGACAATACATGTAACAATAAAAAAAATCGAAAATACTTGCATAAATTTTCAAAATTTAATTTTTTTTGTGCGTTTTGTTTATGAAGTGCAAATAAATTATTGGTTGATATTCGATTATCTTTACTTTATTATTAAGTACAGTTCAATTTCTGCACATATAAATTTCTACAGCTTACGTATGTCAGAGGTGTCCCAGTCAGCATAATGGGACATAACATCGCAAGGACGTTGATTTTTTGTGCATTATGAAACGTTAAATTTTGATGTTTATGTAATGTCACATAGATGTTGAGTGTAGGGGAAATTGTTAATTTTGGTCCCATTAATGTTATATTAATGTTACATTAATGTTATAAATGCAACTTTTCAGTGTGAACATTCATGGATGTTCTGTGACATTATTGCGATTGCTATTGGATCTATTTCAGGATGTTCAGTTTGTGACTTCAACATCTCAGGAATATCACTGAGATAATTTTGTGCTGGCTGGGGTTCAACTGTTTGCCGGGACCCACGGTTTTTCGTCTTTCGAAAGACGACGAAGTTTTTGCTGGTCCTCGGTGTGAACCCTAGACCTCCTAGTCAGTAGACCAACGTTCTACCACTAGAGCCATTAGCCCCTATACCATAATGTTACAGATAATATTGTGATAACGTCATTGTCTGTGTCGGAAATCTATCATATAAAAAAGTTTTAAATAAAGACGTTATAGATCTATTACAAGAGCCGCAATTAAATACGGATGTGCAGAAGGTACAAATCATGAGTTATTAGTTAATTATGTAATTGACTAATCATTCATGATTCGTAAATAAAAAAAAATATTATTATTGTGATATTATAATTTATTATTATTATTAAGTTTATTTTTATTATTTTTTAGGTACATATGCATATTAAAAAGAAAAGAAAATTCAAATTTGTTTTATTATAACGAAAACTAATAAAGTTTTATTTTTTTACATATCCGAAGTGAATTATAATATACAGGCTGAGATTTTATGTATTCAAGTGATGTCAAAATTAGGATATTTGAACTTTTGGAATCAGGTATTAGAATCAAAATGCTTCAAGCTTATGCAAACAAATATTTTGAATTTACGTATGACGTCACAAGCTGTCAATTTGACTTGAAAAAGTTCCTAAATAATTTATACAATACGGTACTAAAAGCAGTTTGTCCAAATTTGACGGCAAAAATTAAATTTTTTCTTTTGATAAAATATTTTTTTTTATTTAAGAATCAGTACATCTTCAAAATAAGGCTAGGTATGAATAAATAATAATTTAAAAACTCATGAGAAATGGATAATTGAGGAATAAATGACCGTCCAAGGCATTTTAATTTCGTTGATTTCGTAGCCTGATTACACCCACACCCTGTATACATACGCGGCCCAATTTTGTTCAGCACATAGCCCAAACATTCCCGATAAACAATCAGTTTTAAAAGTCAAAGATATAATAAAAATGTACAAGCTACAGAAATATTAAATGAGCACTATTTATTATTATACTATTTATTATTATATGACAATTTATGTAATTTGACACTGACAGTTCTAGAGGGCGGTGTGTTTTGATTGGAAGTTTTCATTTCACATATGTTCGATTGGCCAATCAAACGACGCCATTGCATCTTGTGATTGGCTATAACAAATCATGCATTAATAAAAATCGTGCATTAATGGAGTACTTTAATAAACGATTTCCTATTCACTAAACTGAGTCATAAATAAACGATCGACGGAAATAGTATATTACATTACAAGAGCTGTAACTAGCATATTACGAGTGAGTGGAAAGTTAACATACGAGCCGCGAAGCGGCGAGTTTTGTTATTTTTCACGAGCACGTTATATGCGAGTACAGCTCGAGTAAATTGTACATAATTTTACCTACTACCGACAATTTCAACAAATTGTATCAAAAATATCAAATAAATAAAGGTAAGGGTATTTAACGATTGACGATATTTGACGGTATTCGCGCGACATCTATTGCAACTACGCAGTACTTTGTCTGAAATGTCGATAGAAAATTCCAATACAAATTAAACATAAATTTGAATAGAAAGCAACAAAACAGTCAATAAATATCGAAAAGGAAAAACGATGTTGGTTCTGTTCAAAACTGTTCTTTATTAAACATAAATGTTCACGAGAATGTAATATATGTTACAGCTCGAGTATTGCACTTACCAACGACCGAAAATTTCAATAAATATAAATTGTATCAAAAATGACAAATAATTAATCAAAATATTCGCGCGACATCTGTCATTATGACATTATGTCGTGCGTAAAAAACAAACGCACAGCCAAACGCACACGTTTGTTATAAGCAATATTGGCACCGTGCATGCCCCGTGGAAGGGAGACGAAAATCGGTTTAGGCGCCCGTGGCGGAGAAACGGAGAAATATCGGCCTACAGATGTGCAGTAGTTTCAAGGTTCAGTAGTTTGCGGCGCATCATGTTGATGCCTAGCTGTCATAACTCATAAGTATTAAGTATACAATTCTGTGGTTCACAGCAACAGATCGTTCATCGATAACTTCGTAATGGGGGGACACTATAAGTGTTGTATTGACAAATGTACGAATAATAGGAGAAAGAACAAGAAATGCAAATTTTATAGATTTCCAGATTATTACACTCATGTTGAGCTAAAAAAGAAATTTATTTTCAAATTACATTCAGAATTCAGCAATATAATCTTATTATTAAGTTTGAGTAAGGGGGTTTGTCTAGTTCAATTGCTTGTTTTATAAGAAAGTTACAATATAATCTAAAAGTCCCAAAACATAAAGTACACTCATTTTGTGGTGTGCACGTGTTCTACATAATTGCAATATAACCTAAAAGTCTCAAAACATAAACTAACCTCTTTTTGTGTTGTGCACGTGTTTTGCCGGCTAATTCAAAGTGACTGTGTGAATATGAGCTAGATCTCGGACCCTACAGCACAGCCTTGCTAGTTTATTAATCAAAAAACAATAACTTAACCTGAATTAATTGTACATGAAACATAACCTTACCTAATAGTTGTTTATAATTATATTTTATAAAATATTGTAAATTAAATTAAGTTCAATGAAATTAAGTTAATGAAGTTCACTATTAACAGTTATTTTCCAAAAACAATATAATAATACAAGTTTGATTGGACCACTAAAACACTACAGATAACTGTAACATAGAGTTGCGAACTGCTCCATTTACGCCTCGTGGTCCGTGGACATGGTACTCGCCTACACTGGGAGAGGCGCTTGCATCACGCACCCTCCCAATACGAGCGAAGCAGTCCATGACGTAAAGCCAGGGTCTATCTAGTGCGCACACCGCAGCGTGTGTGACGCATGCGCACTACGCATCTATACGTCGGTAGGTTTTTAATGCAACCGTTCTATATACTGCGCATTACGCTTGACAACCGCACGCCATCCTGCGTCATCCCGTCATCCAGCTTTATTTGACGCAATTCAAAGCTGTACAAAAACACTACTATATGCGAAAATATATGGCGTGAGATTGCGGGCACCATGTGCAAAGATGGTAAGTAAAAAACAGCGTTGCATTAAACTTTTTATTGCTAAAGTACCTAAATATAATTTTATTGCACATTTCTTCTGTTTATTGTGTCCGTACGGTTTATTGCGTTGTCTTGCCAGTGCACCTTTCCCGCAGTACTACAGAAGTATTCTTTAAAGTCGGCCCTAATCTGGAAAGCTTCTACCGTCGAATTACCTCCTGATTTACTTAATGGTGTCAAATTATCAGATGGAAGACTTAATTCCTCTTCGTCGGCTATGTTCATATTCCTGTCACTTCGCAACAAATTATGCAGGCAACAGCATGCTACAATTAACAATTCGGCAGTGGGAGGTTTAATTGCTATAGGTGTCAAAAATATCCTGAACGTCTGACTCAAAATTCCAAATGCATTTTCTACTGTTCTTCTTGCTCTACACAGTCGATAATTAAAGATGCGTTTGCTGGCATCTGCTGTTTGATCTTTTGGGTATGGTCTTAACAAATGTCTTGAAAGTTATGAAAGTTATGTGTTAAAACACTTATACTTTTTGGCAAAGAAGTGTCTGGTGGTATGCAATACTTTTCAGTTGACATAAGCTGACTCAGTTTAGATTTCTTGAATATTCCACTATCTCCTTCTTTTCCATAAGATCCCACATCAACACATATAAATTTATATTTAGCATCAACTATTGCTAGTAAAACAATAGAAAAATATGATTTATAATTGAAATATAACGATCCACTATTGTCAGGACATCTAATACGACAATGCTTGCCATCAATCGAGCCACAACAGTTAGGAAAATTCCATATATCGTAGAAATCTTTCGCAACTAGTTGCATAGCACACTCTCTACTGTAGGTGTTGGTAAATGAATAGGCACCAATTTACTGCAGATGATTTGTAGAACTTCTCTCACAATTAAGCTTATGTGATTGTGAGAGATTCTGAATTGGAATGCCAATGGTCTAAACGATTCCCCACTAGCGAGATATCTGAAAAAAAGAAAATCTTTTACATTGCAGCTAATGGTTTAAAATTGATTTGTGTTTCAGTTTTAGATTGCAAAACCAGGTGGCGAATCCTCCGAGATTTATATAATAAGAAAATTAAAATAATTCAAAGTCAACCGACAGGTTCTGCAGCAAAGGGCAGTCAGTCATAAAAATATTTAAATCAAATGTCCTTCTTAAAAAAGGTTCCGAACGCAAAGACGTAACTTTTATATAGAACTATGATTTATTATTAATTATTATTATTTAATATTATCATTATTTATTATTGTTTATCACTATTTATTATCATTTATTATTAGTTATTATTATTTATTATTAATTATTATTATTTAATATTATCACTACTTATTATTGTTTATCACTATTTATTATTATTTACTATTAATTATTATTATTTATTATTGTTGTTTATTTAATAATGTTGTTAGGTCCTTTGCAAGTGTATCATTTTCTGAGAACGCTTCAACAACCGCAACCGAAGCAAATGCAACTATTTAGACTGAATCGGTCGAAATAGCAGAAGTGTTACAAGAAAACGAGTCCAAGGAGGCCACTCCAACTGCCTTATCTGACAGTCCATCCTTTCAACCACCGCTGAAAAAAATGCGGACCACCAAAGAACGTGTTATCGACATTATTGAGAAAAGAGGGGATGAGAGGACCCAACTGCAGTTATTAGCAACTCCAAAAACGCCAACTGAACAGCATCCGTAACAAACTTTTTTCCAAAGTATGACACAAACAGTCATGACTTTTCCACCTGCTTTAGCAGCCGAAGCTCAATTCAAAGTTTGTGAAATAATAACAGCATTGGAACGCCGTTCATTAATTTACGGAAAACCAACGGAAATCGAGCATTCTGGAGACTCCGATTCTTCCCGTATGAGATGATACATTTTCGCCTATAAATTATTTGAATTTGTAGAGTTTGTTTAATAAATTAGTTATCTTGATAAATTGAATTATTACTTACCTTATAGTCACTGCAAGCTTTTCGGATGGGCTTATAGGTTCCTGTACAAATGATGTTGGTATTTTTTTAATTTCAGTAGTTACTAAATTTAACACATCGTTAAACTGTGCTCGGCTCAGTCGAAAATATTCCCGAAATTTTGATTCATTATTTTTTAAATGTTTTTCAATTAAAACATTGTTACATCCTTCGGTTTTTCTTGCTCTTTCGATTGCACCACTTTCACTTCTTACATCTAATATCGACGTAAGTAACAAATCTTCATCACCTTCCTCTTCATCCAGAATCAAACCTAACAATACTTGTTTCTTGCTTTCGTCCATTATTTAGACTATTAAATTGATATAATGGATCCTGCAGAATGTAATCTTTACTGACACAACTGTTCCAACGGACAGTACGTTACAAAATAGCCCACGAGCAATGAGGACGTTGCATTCGCACTCCGCACGCGGTACACACGCTGCGGAGTACGCACTAGATAGACCCTAGCTTAAGGGACGTTTACGCATACGGCCGTAGGTAAAAGTTATTAAGTATCTAATTTAAAATTTATTACCTACGCAAGAATTCTTAAGTTAATACAAAATATCTAGTTGCGATGATAAAATTCGACAATAACACAGATGTCAAAATTTAGCGTTTTGTCTATTCGTCTATTCGTAGCTTGTAACAACTTTTACTCGTGATATTGAATTATAATATTGCAGGACTTGTAAACATGGTTTTCATATTAGGAGAATGTCAAAGGAATACTCACTCGCTCAAAGAGTATATGGCGAAAGGTACCCAAATGTCCGAATCCCGAGTACACGATTCCTCGAAAATGTTTGCTTTCTTCTTGTGTTTCGTTAAGCAGGCCGTGAAATAATAAATAAATTTGGTATTTTTAGAAAGCTTGGCTATCGAACTTTATAATGGTGTTATAATATACAGGTGTTCCATTTAAAAATCTTAAGTAATTTGAAATTTAACATATCATTATTTATTTTATATAATTTATTTTATAATCTGAAATAAACCATATCTCTCAAAAAGTGTGATATTTTTACTGTCTAGAATGAGTTTTCTCGTTTCTTCATCTTAATTAGTTACCTCAGAATGATTTTTTTATATTGCACGTTTTTGACATTGATTTCACAATATCTCGGAAACAGTTGACAATAGCCTAATAGAAGTTGATCTTAAAATGATTACCATAAAAATCTTCGTTCAAAACTGGAATAATAAACCTAGTGTTCCATTTAAGAAAACATAAGTTCGTGTTGGTACGTTGTTGTGGGACTTCCTGTAAGCATGAAAATATTTTCTGGTTGTAGAGCCAATGATTATCTACAACTTTTATATATGGAAAAAACGTGCATTTCGATTGCTTCAGGCCATTAACATACTTTGTTCCTAGCCTGTGACACCCTGTATATGACTAAATTATAGATCCATTTGTATGTAGCGGGAAATATTGAAAACAAATAATATTTTTACCAATAAAATTACTGGTCAATTATAATTGACCAAATAACACTGCCAGGTGTTACTTTCTAAAGAATATTTTTTTTTAAAGTAACAGTTATTTATGTATGAAGTATGAACACAGCGATCGCCAGTGCTATTTTTTACTATTTGTTCGCCGAAGCCCTAACCTTATCTCGTGGTTATTTCGAAATAGTAAAAGTTATTTTAGAAGATTGCCTATTAGCGTAGTTTTTAAAATGGTACAACACTTGCTATGTTGTATTATAGAAAAGTGATATCGCTTTTACGTCAAAATGAGCTCACTTTGAAATTATATGAAATTATAATAATTAGGAAATCGAATGAAAACACGGGTATTTATTTATTAAGTGGAGATCCATATTGCAAATTGTTACTATAGTAAAGTAAAACACCTCTTTTTTACAACTTATAATTTATTTATATCAGACCGGTTTCGCCCTTTTAATCAAGACGTACAAAGGCGTGAAGCGCAGATTAAACAATTTACAAAATAAATTTAAAGCTGGTAAAAGGTTAGGAACAAAATTGACAAACTATATGTATGAAAAAAGGGGTTTATACAGGAAATTGATTTGGTCGTTAATTAATTTACAATTAGGGTTTACATTGTGTCTATCGATCTCAAATTGTTCCAGTAAATCAAGTTTATAGCCTGTGTTACATTTATGAAGAATTTTAGCGTTGTCATAGTCAATGTTATGGCCTGTTTCATTTTTGTGTTTATATAAGTTACTGGTCAATTGAGATCGATGTTCCATCAACCGTTTTGCCAATTTTCTTCCTGTTTGTCGCACATATACAGCATTACTGTTCTTACAA
The DNA here is from genome assembly GCA_964023965.1 of Melinopterus prodromus. NCBI lineage: Eukaryota > Metazoa > Arthropoda > Insecta > Coleoptera > Scarabaeidae > Melinopterus > Melinopterus prodromus. The sequence continues at coordinate 29,634,632 of OZ030391.1, read as the reverse complement.
GAGACGGAATACACGCCACTACAATTAAACTCTGATTGCGAATCCTGTCGGTGTTTTGAGATTATACTCATGAGCTGAGTGCGGGTTTTAAATGCGGGGACTATATTATAGGGTTGAAGTATGTTAATGAGTTTTGAGTTATTGTGGAGAAAAGTGAGGGGTCTATAGAGAGGGGGGTTGCTACAAGGGGCTTGTGGGTTAAAAAGGGGGTCGAGTTTTATGAAAACGTAGTATAAGGTCTTGTTTATTAATTTTTGTGGAAATTCATTATTGAGGGCAAGATCACAGATAAGTTTAAGTTCTACATTTTTACTTTGTTGGTCAAGGGGTTATGTTAGTGCTCTGCGAAATAAGTAACGGATTGAGGATAAACGATGTGCGAGTGAATGGTAAGAATCATAGGGAATAATGGTGGGGATGGATGTGGGTTTACGGTAAATGTTAAAAGTGAAATTAACATCATGCCCAGTAACAGTCAAATCAAGAAAGTTGAGTTGTTTATTATCTTCAATTTCGATAGTGACGTTAAGTAAAGGGTGAATATTATTAATATATTGAAGCATGTTGGCAAGTTCTTCAGGGTCACCTTGCCAGAGGCAAAAAATATATGATCAACATAACGAATCCACTGTTTAATATGTCTAAAAGGATTAACACGGTTGAGGATATGGTTATTTTCGATATGGTTAAGGAACACGTCAGCCCAATAACTTGAAAGATTCATTCCCACTGGGAGACCTTGTTCAATTTTATAAAATTTATTATTAAACGTGCAAAAGTTTTGTTTTGTGACGTCTTCCAAAATCATACCAAGGTGTGAAATGACATTTTGGTTGTTGAAATGGGATTGGAGAAGGTCATTAATGAGTGTAAGGGCCATATCCAAATCTACGTTCGAATAAAGGTTGGATATGTCAAACGAAACTAAAATGCAACCAGAAGGGTTAACAGTTTTACTTTATCATACGCAGTATGCGAGAAACTACTAAACGTATTGGGACGAAAGTTCATATTTACAAGTTTCATGACCTAACTTAGAGGTGAAAAGCTTTTGGTTCAAAAGGGTCCAAAGGAACTGGTAGTTTATTCTAAGCCTTTTTCAAGGATTTTGCAAATGAGCCGCCATTTCTGTAATTTCGTCAAAATAGTTAAACAATAAATTAAAGTAGAGGAAATTTTGAATAATTTATGCCTATGACTTTTTTTGGTAAAATTAATAGTTTAGCTACAAGAGCAAATTCTTTTTGATCGAGATCGGTCGCATCTGCATTGATATGAAACTAAATAGTAGCCAGGATTTTGACAAATATTTTTTGTGCTATCACAGTCGAAAACAACTGATTTCATCAGAGGCAATCAGAGGTTGGAGAACCGCTATGGAACGTTGCCGCTCTAGTGCAGCAAAGTACAAAATACAAATTTCAAATAAATTAAGATCACTAATTTGATTGTTTGTTAATAAGAAATATCAACCCGTCTTTATATCTAATTCTAAAAACGATAAATTGAGAAAATTGTAAATAAAGTATAGCGATGTGTGTAGTTTTATTTTAGGTTGTTGGTTCGGATGTGACATCTACAGTGTCATGAACAAATATAAATCTGTCAGAATTTGAATTAGCTTTTTAAACTTGACGTTTCGTCAAAGTGGTACCAACCTAACATTTCCTAAACAGAAATATAACCATTTTTTAATTATTTTTTTTAAATACATATTTTTCAAAAAGCAACACAATTAACGTTGGTGTCACTCCTGCCGAAAACTAGATAGCGCGACTCGCTCACATGCGACTGCGACGCTCCGCGTTCGGTGACGCGCCGCATCACCACTCGTCGCGCTATTCCGTACTTTCGGCACTTGTGACATAAATAACTATTATTCTAATGACGTAGTGTAGGTAGTGTCAAGTGCTGATGCTTTGACAATACCTACGATTTATCTCAATAAAATAGATTCTCATGCAGCTAAACTATTAATTTTATATATTGTACGATAAAGTCATGTGTCTGGCCACATCAGATTTTTTATTTTGTCAATGAATTGCGGGTTATTTTTGACGGTATAAGAAGATATAAAGTTAAGTGAATGAAAAATGTTAAGCATAAATTTAGAAAGCAAAATGGTGGGGGAGTTATAAAATGCAGTTATTGGGCGGATTGGGTGACCTTGTATTTATGCCCTTCCTAAGAAGGGCATAAAGGTTCATGAAGGGTTCATGGGAATAAACAGAGCACTGCTAAAAAAAGGTATGATTACTGAATGATTTTAAAGTTTCTTTACAACTGTTTATAATATGTTTAGTTTTTAGTGTAATATTGGGGAGGCGGTCTTTATTAATTTCGATGTATTTATTATTCTTAAGATATTCCAAGGTCTTTTCGATGTAAGTGTCATTGTACATAATTACCACACCGGCACCCTTGTCAGCTTGCACATAGTTCGCATTGGCCTCGTTAAATTTAGTTTTAATAGACTTTATAGTATTCCACTCCTGAAGGGGGGATTTAGATTGTCTTTTAGATTTTTGTTTTTCTTTTTTGGTGAAAGTAATGAGGTTATTGCGTATGGTGGAATGTAAAAGGTGTCTGTGGATTGCGGAGTCTAATTCAACCGTTAGATTGATGAGGTTGCTATTGGAAGGGGGCAATTCGAACTTGTGACCCTTATTAAGAAGGTCGGTTTCAGCAGGATTAAAAGAAATATTAGTTAAGTTAGTAAATTGATGGGCGTGCACACCGTCATGATTGCTATTTAAATTCCTGTCTCGGGAGTATTGTTTCCTCTTCCGTGGTGGTATTCACCTTCACATTTTTCTTCCGTCGATCCTCTGTAGCGTTGTAGTAAGCGTCATCACGTGTTTGTGTGACAATTTGTTCCAATTGAAGGTAGTGGAAGTCCTCCCTTAGTTTTCTGTTTATGTAACCCTGGGTCTCCATGCAGTTGTTAAATGTTTTATAGTGTTGGCGTTTCAATATTCTGCGTTCTAACCTGTATGCCGTTCGACGATCCAAATTAGCTGATTTAACCTTGGCGAAATTAGGTGCGAGGTCTTCCTTCAGGCATGTGTTGATAAATGCAATGTGGTTTTCGGTGATTTTTATGCGTTGGTACAGCTTTCTAAATTTATGGATCACTGACGAGGTTCTATCGATGTTGATTAAGTGGAGATCCATATTGCAAATTGTTACTATAGTAAAGTAAAACACCTCTTTTTTGCAACTTATAATTTATTTATATCAGACCGGTTTCGCCCTTTCAATCAAGGGCATCAACAGTGAAAGCTAGAAATACTTCAAAATCGTTAATATGATGTGCACATGGCACAGAAAATTCAAAGAAAGACATTAAAAACCATTAAAAAACTAAAAAAAAAATTAAAAAAAAAACTCACTGCCAAAGTTGGTGTACCAACGTCATTAGCCACGTTGTTCGACATAAAACTCAAAGCACAATTGACTCTTATTGTTATTTATTTATAAACACAAATAAAAATTATTAAAATTTAGAAAATGTTCAAATTGCCCGTCACCAAGTCGAATGCCGCCATCCTGGCATTATTATCAAAACAAGATCCTTTGATCCGGCTTGCACTTCCTGCGACAATTATTTGCCGTGCGGCTCCATATATACGGTATCTCAATTTGTTCGCGTTATTTATCTGCACTATGGATTTCAATCCTGATACCAGGGAATTGGATTTATAATTGGAACAAGACAGCCAGTCTATATGTGTGGATAAACTTGGTGCAAAAAATGTGTATCGAGCTGGGTAGCAGAACAGAGGTCATGTTCAAGTCACGTGGACGTGCCTGTGTGCAACACATCTTCAAACATCTTCAGAAAGATTTGGAAACTCATTTGCTCAAAAATCGCGATAGATTTCCCCGTTAAGAATTTCACGAAATTCAAAGGGGTGAATATTTATCCTTTTAAGATGCTAGTGCTTGTCCATAAATTTACTTTGAAGCGATACTGTGATAATGGTGCATATTCGTGAAGCCATATTTTTTAATGTATATAGAGATTAACTTCTTTGGAATATTTATTGAATTCAAATAAATAGACACATATGGCTGTTACGAGCAAAGCCCGAATTTGTACAATGTCGACATTGTACACTTTTTTTGTACAATGCTGACATTGCACGCTCTAACCGTACAAAGCCCGTCAAAACAAGCAAATTTTGAACTTTGTACGGTTAGAGCGTGCAATGTCAGCTTTGTACCAACAAAAGTGTACAATGTCGACATTGCACAATTTCGAGCTTTGCTCGTAAAAAAATCTGATCTGCCCAGGCACATGACTTTATCATACTATATATAAAATTAATAGTTTAGCTGCGTGAGATTCTATTTGATCGATATCGGTCGTATCTGCATTAAAATAAAACTTGTTAATTCAAAATTTGCTAGTTTTGACGAACTTTGTACGGTGCTACTAGTATATTGTCGACATTGTATACTGATAATTGTACTGTATCAACATTGTATACAGTCGCACATGTGCAAAATGAGTACCTAGTCATTGTCAGAATGAGAATAGTTATTCTCTATTGCTGGCTGTCCGCTATGTGCAACTGCTTTCTGGGACGGATTCAGCATTCAAGGAATTTGATTTGCAAGCTGCAATTTGATTCCTGGTATATAATTGCGGTAGTCCTCCACTTGGTGTCCCAATTTTATAGTAATTGTCATGGGTAACTTCCATAACTACACCAATGAGGTTTCTAGGATCACCTTTACCCCTATCCAAAGCAGGAACTGGTATAGTTACGTTCGATCCTTTTTCTATTGGACAAAATTTTCTTTCGCTGCCCATTTTCATACGTTTGGCTTGCTTATGCAACCCAGCTACAGCCAATCGTTGGTTTCTTAGAAAAATGGTATGGCTTTCATCAGCAATTTCTGTGACGTCTGTTTCGAGTGGAGTTTTTCCAGCATTTATGGATTCAATTTCTTGGACGTTGGTAAATCCTTCTGAAATGTTTATGTTATTACAATCTATTAATTAAATGAAACTGATCTCACCTGTTTTTGTTTGGTCTTGGTTTTCAACAGTTTCAAGGATTCCATCGGGGCAAACTACATAAACTCGTACTACATGTTCGCCTTCATTTCACTGTTGATGAATTTTAGTCAATACAGAAGTGTTGTTTTCGCGGTCATTGTTTTCATCGAAAACATTCTCGTTTTCATTAATAAATTCAACATTTTCGTCAGCATTGTCTTGTGCCCGAACCAAAACTGCATTAGAGCGTAGTCCATTATCCCGAATCTTGTCCAAAATCTCAACTGACTCCAGTGCATTGTCTATATCGTCTTCAGTGTTGAAAGTTTCGGTAATAGCTTTAGGGAGGCAGCTTGAAGCCAGTCCCAACTTAGCTTTTCTGCCGAACATCACTTCAAATGGCGTTTGTCTAATGCCGGAGTGAAAACTGTTATTTTTTTGAAATTGGCAAAAACGCAAACCCTCACTCCAGTTTTTACTTTTATTGTCTTCCATCCAAGCTACAATCATGTCTTCCACGTCGCGATTAGCCCTTTCGACACTGCCTTGGCTTTGTGAATGCCTTGGCTTACCATGCACAATTTTTAGGTCTGGCCACATACATTTTAGTTCTTCTATAACGCAATTAACAAATTCTCGCCCATTATCGGATTGTAACACAGAGGGTGCCCCGAAAATACAGAATAAGTCCACAAGATGATATGCACTTCTGCTGCCCTTTTGGTTTTTAGTGCTCGTAGGCTAACATATTTACTTAAATGGTCTTGGTAGTTCAAAATAAACCTATAGTTCCCATCTGCACAAGTTTGAAAGTCTATTAAATCAACCTGTGCTCGCACGTGCACTTCGTTGAAGAGCATAGGCTTGACAACCAGTCCTTTTTTCGGGTGTGCCCGCTTCCTTAGGCATGACTGGCAATTTTCTAAAAACAATTTTAGTACTTCTCTTGTTATGTTAACATATTTTTCTTTCAAATTGTGCTCTAATTCGTGGATACCCCCGTGCCCAGTTTCAATGTGAGCTTTCTGAATGATTTCAAATAATTTAGAATCATCAACGTAATATTTTACATTGTTATCACCTGTTTTACCCATAGGTAAAATTAGTTTTGTAGTTTCACCAACTTTTAAGACATCATAGCGTTTTAGTCGTCTGTAATCCGTTGGTGTTTTTGTTTTCCTATTTTTAGCGTCAATCACTTCATTAGTAATAGTGCTATAATGTTCGCGTTTAATACGGAAACTGTTAACACTTGATTTCAATTCACTAACTTTTGCGTTAAATAATTCCTCAGTACTCATTGTTGCGTTCACTCCAAAACACTTTTAGAAACTCAAACATAACCTCATTTTCTCGGAACAGTCGGAACGTCAACAACGCACAGGCGCAACAGCGCTATATTGACATTGTACAATAATCACTGTACAATGTTGACATTGTACAAGTAGCACCGTACAAATTCCGTCAAATAACTAAATATTTAACTTTGTACGGGTCGGGCTTGCAATGTCAGCTTTGTACAAAAAACATTGTACAATGTCGACATTGTACGATTTCGGGCTTTGCTCGTAACATGGATACAAATAAAAATTACTTTTCTTTAAAATAATACCGATTCTTCACGCCACAGAAATCTAGTTCTGATTAAAACAAATATATTTGTAACCTTTAAAGGAATATGTTTGCTTTGGCTTCAAAATATATTCACTTCCGTCAAAGAAATCAAATTTTGATTCAAATAAATGTTTTGTAAGATGATGCTGTAAACTCTCTCCTCGCAGAACTGCGACGGCAATATCGTTAGTATAAATGATGAACTGGTAAAAGCCTGCCGCTCAGTTGATGTCGTGCGTTTGGTTAAATTGCTAAAAAAGTTGTGTGATCGGAAGTATAGAGCACAGGACATGCAGGTTCAAGTTCCGATTCCGAATTAGCGTACATTTTGCTACCCTAACCTTAACTATATTATGTAGATGGAAAAGGTTTATCGACGGTAAGATATTCAAGGAAAAAGGTTATTTATCGGGCAATTCCGTCATTCGAAGAAGCAACCGTAGACACGTGTTTCGGACTATTAGTCCTCATCAGTACGGTATAGCCAAGGAGTAAGATGGACACTCAATGGAAAAAACACTCAAATGGAGACCATAAGGGGGGTGCCCAATGTCACCAATTTGGTGCTATACCGTACTGATGAGGACTAATAGTCCGAAACACGTGTCTACGGTTGCTTCTTCGAATGACGGAATTGCCCGATAAATAACCTTTTTCCTTTTATATTATGTAGGTCTGGGAAGATTAACCACTGTTCAAGGTTGTGCGACATCGCAAAATAGCGGTGACACGTGGACGCCCATATCCATTCCTTGATTATATAAGGGTAACTAATTTCTATTTTTTTCCTAGCATTTTTTTCGTATCTAGTTATGGTACTCATTGGTTCCTCTCCACCAAAAGTAGATAGTAAGGTGACTAGTTGATTATCTTTCCGAACTAGCGAACTAATATGTATGGCATTATAACACGTACATCTTTTTTCATGCCTTTTTCGGTTGGCAATTTACAATTTGTAATTCTGTTTCTTCTGGCAGTCCCCAAACTAAGAATGCCATTATTTGCCAAATATGTTAACAAATCTAAAGAAGTATAATAATTATCGAAGTACAATTTGTAATTGGAATTTCTGGGAATAATTCTGGCTAATCGCACAACAACGTTGGCGCTGGCTCCCAAAGCGGGTTCTGATGCAAATCTATGAGCATTACTATTTTCTTGGGCAGAATATACCTCAAAATATATGTAAATCTATTCATTCCGCAAATAACAAATAATTTCAACCTCATTTATGAGACTTCATAGGCAAGTATTCTTTCAGATAGTGGTGAATTTCAGTGGAACACAATTGGTCATCTACAGTCAAATATGACTTAAGAGGAATTTTAGAAAACATTTTGTTCAAATGAGCAACGACTGGTCTAAGTTTGTGAAGGGTGTCATGATTATCAGATTCTCTTGGCAAATGTGTATCACTGTCATTAAAATGAAGAAATTGTCGTACTTTCTCAAATCGATTTAGTGTCATAGTTGTGTTCGGAAGACGCACAATGGACATACAAACTAAAATTCCTATATATTGTTTCAATTCTGCCGATGTAATATATAATGGTTTGGACATATCAGTTTGTTGCGCAGATAAATTTGATTCCAGAACAATTTTATCAAAAAAACCGTCAGTAAACAAATATTTGAAACATTCGTAGGGCGTGGACAAATTTATTAACTCATCACAAAGCGATTCATTTCCGTGAAAACAATTGTGAATCATTGAGAATAAATTTTTTCCCTTTCATTTTCGTCCATATTACATTTTCTACTCTTCGCCTTTTTTGTGTTCAGATTTCCTTTATTCTTCATCTTCTTTTGCATAAATCTTCACTATCAGTATTTCCATCTTCTTCATTACCGTGTTCATGAACTGATGGCGGATAATATGCAGGTTCAAGTAAAGTGTCGGTATCAGAGAAGTCTTCGTCTTCACTAAGATTACAACTTTCGCTCAAATGATTGGCCAAATATTCGAGTTGTTTTTCCCGTAACGATTTCTTAGATACCATATTGTATGCTTAAAAGTAAAATAAAACTATATGTAATTATAAAAATAATATTGTTATCTTTCGCAACAGATATCTACACGTTTAGCAACTATACAAAAAAAAAACAAATTCTGTACTGATCGCATAATATAGTAGAACTACAAGAAACAAATTTCGTGACAGATCTTTATCTACGACTCTCATATAGTAGTAAGTATGTACATTGCATACGTATCTTATATGACTAAATTATCTTTAGCATTATACACGCCGATGAGTATGATGGCAGTAGTTTTGTATAATAATGACAGTTCTTTTGAATATTCACTTCTTTATTCAAAGGCACTGTCATTATTATACAATACTACTGTCAACACCTACGTGGTTAACAGAAGAATGATAGTTCGGCGCGCCACCATTGACAAGTTAATTGAAAATATTTAATACAAAAGAGAATTTATGAGTCGTAGATAAATGTCTGTATCTCACAACTTACCTTTTATCAAAAGTCAAATACAGTAGTATCCAACGCAAATTCCTATAACGCGTTGTAGATTTGCGTGTACACTAATCCGGCTACTATAGTACTAACTGCAAATGCACCACAAGAAAAAATGAATGGTGCTGCTATTCTGAGCTGTCACCGCCGCGCGCCGTTAGAAGATACAAAACCAAAATGTTTGGTAACTGCGCGATGGATGTTGTGACACACAAAAGTTAACAAGAAAATGCAATGTTTACTTTAAATCAACAATTCCAACCACCATTATGTATCAGGAAAAAGTATTGCAGCGTCTATTGGTACTTTTCAATAGCAACGACTTGCTGCCTTACCTAAAGAATGTTTGGACGTTTTAGTAAAGCCAATTACTTGTTTGGTAAACGAATCATTCAAGACTTGTTGTTTTCCCAATTTGTTGAAGGTTGCGCGTAGTATGCCACTATTAGACGGAAGATCGTTGCAAGTTGTCGAATTATCGGCCAATATCGGCCACATATTCAGAAGATTTATGAGTTTGTAGACAAGCATAATCTAATCGCAAACCACCAGCATAGATTTAGGAAAAACAAATCAACAACAACCGCAGTACTAGCTATATACAATACAATAATCTCTGATCTGGAACAGCATAATGCCTGTTTTTCTGCGACTTAAGCAAAGCGCTTGACTGTGTCCAAAATGATACGCTGAAGTCGAACTTGCAAATGATGAGATTCAGTGGTTTGGCACTATCATGGATTGAGATGTATATTTCAGACAGACAGCACAGTTTGTTGATATTAAGTATGTTTGGTAACAGTTATAAAAGCGCGTGGTCGTCAGTTTTGCCGATTAACGTGGGTTTCCCTCAAGGTTCTGTACTAGCGCCACTTCTATTGTAAGTATTTATTAATGACTGTGGAGTTTCTGAAGAACGGCTATGTCGTAAATTACGCATATGATACCAATATACAGATCATAAGAGCAAAATAAAACACGCCTCAAATGCACAACTGAATGAAGCACATTCCTGGTTTCAGCTAATTCCCTATCACTGAACGTAGCAAAGACAAAAAGACTGATATTCAGATCGACAGTGTCATCGGATGTCCCGATATTTGAAAGTTCTGTTAAGGCTTGTACACACTACAGCTGTAACGGGTAATGTAACATGTAATGTAACGTGTAACGTAACATGTGTGTACGGCGTGTTCGGTGTTACAGCGAGCATCACACTGTGTGCTCGCCGTGATCCGTCGGCTGTCGGTTTTTGTCGCGAACACAAAGGGTCCACACATTACAGCTTGTTACAGTTTGTTGGCGCATCGGTCAGTGTGTACTGTATAGCGAGCAATCAGTGTGAACAAAGGCGCACAAGAAATCGAGACGACTAGAAGATAATGATGAAGCTTCGGAGAGTCGCAATGATGTCCACCTAAAAGGAGGCGACCTGCAGACCAAAAATTGGAAATGCTGAAACAGTCCTTTGGCATTTTAAAGTCAGCATCGGATACCATAAAGACATCAAAAAGCAGCCCAGTAATGTTTCTCAATGAAGAAACTAAATATGTCTGCGGTTTTATAGGTAAAAAAATAAGTAAATATTTAGATACTACAAGGAATGCAGTACAACATGCTATTAATAATGTCCTCTATTATGCTGACTCCGGTTACTATGAGAACATTGACAACGCAGTACCATCTACTTCCAGAGAACATATCTCAACTACACCACGATCACAACAGCCCTTTCAACCGTCACCTCCAGGATGTACTCCCACCAAAACTGCAGCACAGCCACAACAAAATCTTACACATTCGACACCAATTCAACAATATACACAGACATATTCTCAGAACAGTGATGCAAATATGTATAATCAAAACCCTCCCCATTCGGTTTCCAACAACCCATTCAACAAGGAATACCAGTCCAGTGTTCTCCCCGGCAATATATCGCCGAGACACCATGTCCTCTTTTGTCTGAGCAGACATCGCTAACTCAGGATTCTCTTTTGTCGGATTTAGAAGATATGGTTTAATTACTGTCATGCAGTATTATTTATTTCTATGTCCGTGATCAGTATAGCAGAATAAATTATTTCTTTTTATTTTTGGCATATAAAGTTAATCTATCTTAAACTGATACAGCCTTTCTCAAATGCGTATCCTTTTTTGCAATCCTACGATCAATTAGCTGATCCAAAGTTTCAAAGTCTGTACTTGACATTGTAACAAAATTTCGATATTGACCAGACAATTCTTCAGATTTTAATTCTGCAAGCAAATTGGATCCGTTTTGTTTTTTGTATAAGTTGGTCCTCCACCATCTTCGCTGTTTTCGGTATGTTGTTAATTCATGCATAAACATCAAGGCACCACATGCCACGGCTAGGTGAAAAGAATACTCCATGTTTCGTCAACGCTCGTCGAACAACTGCGGAACAAATATGAGCGGAGTTGGCTCGTCGTTACATTACACTGTCCAAAAGAGACCGTCCACGAGTATTATACGTTACATTAAGTGTTACCTTACGCGTTACAGCTGTAGTGTGTACACAGCTTTAGCGAGAACTATGTAGGTGCTGAGAAAAGTGTTACTTTTTTGGGACTGAGAGTGTCTGATCATTACAGCGCAGCGGTCTGGTGAGGAACATCAAGATATTAAGGGAACAATTGACTTGGAATGTTTGAAGAGCGGGGAAGGACAGGCAAGCAGTGCCTAAAATCACCACCCAACAATACTACATTACCACCGGTTGGTCTTTGATCCTTCATTAGGTCGCGAAATAAACGGTCTACGACATCAAACGCATGAACGTTAGCCATGGTAACTTCAACCCAAACCACAATCTCGGCCGGTCTCACTTCCTGGGTTGCGGTTGAGTCCATCGTTAGCGATGACGTTGTTGTAGAATTAACGTTCAACGGTAGCCTGAAACGCGAGTGAACTATTCTACCGCCACGTAACAAAATAGCCGCAATTTCAGTCCATGTCACTGAAACGAAAGCTTTTCCACGAATATGTAAATCGTTGAGGATAGTGTTGTAGACAAAAGCTTTTCCGGTACCACCCGGCCCGTCGAAGAAAAACAACCGGTTGGCCGCTGCCCTTGAACTAATAGCTTATATCACCGCCTCGAACACGTCTCTCTGTCCGCTATTGAATTAATTTTTATTAGCCTGAACGGTGCCCCTGAGGTCTTCTCCATCCCTATTTACATCACCGTCTACAACAGCGTCCTCTAGGAGATCGCAGTCATTTATTAAAGTAACCACCGATGATAGGTAGCAATTATAACTACCACCAGCATTATGAACGATACGTTGATGTACTGAAAATGCTTCAGCTGTGTGAACGACATAACCTTTGTGAGTATATCTTGTATTAGATCGGAACCATATTTTTGCCATAATAGTTGCGTATTCAGTACAGTACAACAAACTAAAATATATGCAAATAATGTTCGCAGTTGTCCGGACATTTTAGGCAAAACCGCCCTCCCTCATACATTTATCCCATTCAATGTCGTGAGCAAGCAAACCCATCTCCCGCGCGGCAATTTCAAAGGTGGATAAACGTTTCCATTCACAGTTCTCAGCTGCTCGTAAGATCTTGGACCGCGGACATGCAACACCAACAATCGCAGATGGAATAGCTTTCGATCTTTTAGCGATATCGTGCACATTCTTGGAATGATTTTGCTATCGTCATTACCATGGTCATCGTCATCATTGTTATCATCATCAGCATGTTATTTGCGTTTTCTTTTCTTCGGTAATGTCGTTCGGTTTATCGATATATGTTGAACAGTGTCAAACCTGTACTTCTCTATATAAAATGTAAATCTCTATATAAAGAGGTTGTCTCGCTATTTCGTGTACATGCTGTTCAAGGCAAACCAAGCTTCAAACATTGGATTCGTCGTTGCCACCTTGTTGACTGCCTGCTTTTTATTAGCCTCTTCATAAGTAGTAGGTTTTGATTTGGCAAGTGGAATGGAAGGTGCACCACAGTATGGGAGGTTTTATGAAGTACATATTTTAGTAGGCGCCCACATGCCTCTGATAAACTAACGTAGCGAGGGTCCACATTAGAGGTGGCCGGTGTTCGTATGATTCGTTCAAATTAAACGAATCTTTAAAAAGAATCGTATGATACGAATCACTAGGTTCGTACTGACTTCGTTCGTATGACTCGTACGTATTGACTCGTTCGTATCACTCGTGCGTACCGAGTCGTTTACGCCGGGATCCATATGTGGGCGAAATCGAATTAGTTGAATGACTGAACGAACCGTTCCGACTCTCGACTCGCACAGTACCTACTTTCGTACTGTCATGACGAAAGTAAGGCGAAAGTGAACCTACAGCGTTTTATTTTAGTACAGGTGCGTTCTCTTTGGTGGTTTTTTGCTTTGATATGTAACTAGATTTAACGTACATACTAATTTGGTAATGTAGTGATAAAAAGGCAAAATGAATAAAAGCAGAAACTGCATTTGGTTACAATTTGCAAGAGTTTCAGATTGTAAAGGAAAATGCATTGCTCATCAATAATCATCAATCAAATGTGTGGTAAGTGCGATGTACCTGTACCAAATATGAATTTAAAGAAAAATAATAATTTTCAAGGATACTAAAGGCATAATATTCGCTTGCTATCATATTAACAATTTGCCAATAAATCACATTCCGCCTTGTGTGGGAAATTGGGTGACTTCGATATTGAGTCTAATTAGAGCATGTTGGTACCTTGAAGTGTTTGTTCTGTTAATTACGGTGGTTGCAGATGGGCCTGATGTTTTTACTTCCGGCATGTTTTCACTTGTTCTGGTCGTAATGCTGTCCTGCGTCGTGGTGGCAATGGTTACAACTTCGGTGGTGTTTTGAACAAACATGATGACGTAAATTTGCCGTTGAGCCGCCTTTTGTTGATACAATACAGGAGCAATATTTGTATTTTGCTTTACATTCTGAAACTTTTTCCAACCATAACCAAATGCGGCTTCTGTTTATATTTATTTTTTCTTTTAAACGCTATATTACTAAAATTTGTACTTTGGTCAGATCCCGTTCACAAGTATACACTGTGTACAGCCAGGTTTCGTATACCCGTACTCACCAAATGAATGAATTGAACGATTTATGTGATTCGTTCGTACTGAACAAATCACTTGATTCGTTTGTATTGAACGATTTTTTTTTGTTCTGAACGAAATTAACGAATCTTTTGATACGAATCTTTTTCTGTGTTGATTCGTATGATACGAATTACCTAAAAGAGTCGAACTTCCCATCACTAGTCCACATACTGCTTTATCTCGTCGTATATTCCAATATCCAAATTAATTTCTAAAAGCACGCGACCCCTTTATGAATGTATTTATATATATTTTACACTCTTTACGGAGGTACATACCTCAATAATTATATGGCAATTCAATTTTTTATGAGGTTCGGACTATATGGTACTACGACAGAATTGTCCATTTTAAATATTTGGTAACCCAGTTGTACATAAAAGGGTGAGTGTCTATTGTCGCGTCGTCTATATCGTGGAAAACTATTGTCAGATGTAGTAGTTCTTCCTGAAAACGGCTTATGAAAGTTCGTTTTGCAGTTCCCGTCCGTCATACATGCTGCGTCTCTATCCTGGTTACCGCATGCCGCATGGGCCGTATAACATTAGATTCATTAGATGTCTCACTGATTGATGTAAAACTGGTTCGGACGGGAATGTGCGGTTCTCTAAATTTCAAATCATTACGTAAGGTTACTAAGAGATGGCAATGCGGCATCCCTCTCTTTGGAACTCAATGACCTAAACATACGCAGCACTTCTAAAAAAAAATGAGTCTTCGTAATGTCCTTTATGAAAACTTTTAATTTGTGCCTAAAGACTTTACATATCAAATCAACGCGATTGTGTGGCTCTTCCCACTCTTTAACTTTATCAGTTATTTCTTCTGGCTACAGCTTTTAGGCTTTAACAAAATTTATTAATTATCAAATGATAAAAACAATATGAAACAACATATGTACACATTACCAAACGGTTACGGCGCTTGACCGAAAATATAATTTGAAAGATGAAATACTTCGATTTACCAGCCGAGCAAACAGCTGGGTTCCTCTTGCGGTGGTGGCAAGAGATTGTGTAGTTCAAATGGAAAGGATTGCTTTCCCATCCTCAGTTTATCAGTGATGTCACGCACGTTTAAAATTTGTTCGCGCCGCGTTGGCCCACACAGGCGACCCGTATAGCATGCCCGATCTAATTATCGAATAATCAGTGTTGCTAACTTTAGGGAAATTTCCCTATTTTAGGGAATTATAACTTCTTACAGGGAAATAGGGAAATACGTTATACATTTAGGGAAAAACACGATTTTAATTCATTTCTAATCGAATAGGTATTTATTTATGTTTCAATAATTTAAACACCAATGGTAATATTTTATTTTGATGTTGTTCTACTTTAAGGTGCCTTTCCATTAGTGGCAATGGCAGTGGTAGTAGACACCATTATAGTATTTCTAATAGAGAATTGCTAATGACTCATGTTTATGTACATGCAAACTAATATGTGCCACTATCACGTCTGGTGAGAAATACTATAATTTCGTCTTCTACCACCACCATTACCACCAATCGGACCGCACCTTTAAATAGATAGGGGATTTACCGGTGCGTTCTATGCTCTAAACTTGTCAAAGTTCTGAAGTGTTGTTCGTGCATTTGTTGGTATTATTATAGTTATTATATACATTAGGTATATATTGATATTATTTTAAGGTAAGTACCTAATATAATAAAACAATACATTAGACCATTGTGGAGTAAATTTCGCTATATTTGCCAACTATTAAAGATAACCTAGTAGAGCATAATGTTTAGGGTATGATTGTCAACTTTTATCATATTAGTAATCAATTATTTTTTTATTGACAGAAATATGGAGCAACAACAAACACAGAATTTTCAAGAAGCTGGCCCTTCGAAAGCTGATAAAGCAAAAAAATACAGTCAACGCTATCGTGAAGAGTGGAAGCAAAATCGTCCATGGTTAAAACCAAGCACAAAAGGATTAACCTATTTTACATGCACAGCATGTAAGAAAGATTACACTGCAGGTTTGTCGGAAATTATAAAACATGAAAATGGAGATACCCATAAACGCAAGTGCCAACTAGTGCGAAATCAACCAACTTTACTTCAATTTACAAGAGAAAATTCAGATTTGGAAAATGCGGTGAAAAGTGCAGAAATCAGAATATCCACATTTATAACTGAGCACAACTTACCATTCAGACTATCAAATCATTTGACAGAGCTAATAAAAGTTGTAGCTACAAATCCTAAAGTACCACCAAAATTAAATTGCAAACGAACAAAATGTTCTAATATTGTTAAAAATGTTACGGGTCAAGTGTTAAAGTCAAAATTAATTACAGAATTACAAAATACAAAATTTTCACTTCTTATAGATGAGTCTACTGATCGTTCTGCCATTAAGCATTTGTGTCTAGTTGTTCGACTGAAAATTCAATCTAAAGTTCAAGACTCATTTTTAACACTTTTGCCCATGGCCAATGCAACAGCAGAAAATATGTACAATAGTATTGTAAATTTTTTTAAAGATAATGACATAGATTATTTAAAGAATATGATTGGTTTTGCTGCAGATGGAGCCAACGTCATGATGGGCGCACGAAATTCCGTAAAAACATTATTTTTACGAGATATCCCACAGCTATTCATACAAAATTGTATCTGCCACTCCTTTGCTCTTTGTGCATCATATGCAACAAAGAAAATTCCTGATGAGGTAGAAGAACTGGCAAGAGAACTATATAAATATTTTCAGTTCAGTTTTAAGAAAGCTAGTGATTACAAAGAATTTCAGCATTTTACACGTGTCAAGCCTCATAAATTGTTGCACCCAGCCCAAACACGTTGGCTAAGTTTACACCAAGTTGTAGTGCGTATTCTAGAACAATGGAATGCTCTTAAATTGTATTTTGTTCATGCAATTGAGAATGATAAATCAAAATCAACGGAATTTATTTTTGGACAGATTAATATGCCAACCACAAAAATGTATTTTGAATTTTTAGATTACGTTTTGCCATATTTTGTAGATTTAAATAAGGAGATGCAGGCTGAAGCACCTAAAATTCATTTTTTGCACCAAAAAATAACTAATCTAACAAAAGCTCTTTTAGAGATGTATTTAAAGCCTGACTGCCTAAACCGCATAACTGACATGGGCAAAATTCAGTACAGCAGCCCTCACCATTTTGTCAGCTTGGAAGATGTTTATTTGGGAGGGAGGGTAACTGCTAGTTTAAAAACAGCAGCTCTATCTTCAGCAGAAAAAAATAATTTTCAAAAAAATTGTCTTTCCTTTCTTGTCGAAGGAGTTGGTGAAATATTTAAAAGATTTAATTTTAAAAGTGAAACTTTGAAACTGTTAGAAATATTAATACCTGGTAATATAAAACAAAAGAGTCACCCATCTATAGTATCATTGGCCAATTCATTTAAAATTTTTGGTATTTCCGAAAATGACTATAATTTGTTAGACAGAGAGTGGCGAACTCTCCGAGCAATGGATTTGTCTTTTATAGATGACGAGGTATTTTGGGAGCATGTCTCCAATTTAAAACAAGATGATACCACTCCAGCTTTTCCAACTGTTATGAACCTGGTCAATTGTGTGTTTATATTACCACATTCAAGTGCAGCCGTAGAAAGAATATTCTCTACCCTTAATTTAATTAAAGTTAAAACCAGGAATAAATGTTTAATAATAGAGAATGTTATAACTGTGAAATAGACAAAAACATGATCAGCGCCATGTCGACCAAAAATTGGTATGAACATAAGAAGCCTAATAAGGGTATTAATAGTTCTCACGACAGTGACAGTGATAGTGAATAGCTAGCTACATTATATAGATTCTAGAAAAAATGTCTGTGTTCATTATTATTTTTATTAAACAAAAACAAAATAGTTTGTTTTTTAAATACATATGTGATATTTACTTGTTACCGTTAAATATGCCCTTTGAGTTGTGTTTAGTTTTATTGTTTTATGTAGTACAAATATATGAAAAGAGCTAAGTTTGTTATTTTAAATACATATGGGATGTTTACTTGTGTTAAATATGTCTTAAGCGTTGTTTTCAGTTTTTGGGATATTTTTTAGTTTTGTTGTTTTTGTTAGTAGATTTGTGAAATATGTGAGAAGTACATAATATATGATATCGGAGATATTAGTAATCAACCTTTGATTTATTTCTAAGTTTTTTTTGTCGATGGATGTATGCAAAACTGTATTTCATCGTTCTTCTTAATAAATACCTTTTTTTTTGTTGATGTATATAAAATTAAATTTGGGGAAATATTTCTGAATCTAGGGAAATTTTTTGTGGAAGTTGGGGAATTCGGAAGGAAAAAGGTTGGCAACACTGCGAATAATACACAAGTCTGGCCACAGTGGATTGCAAGTAAACGTAATGAATAGATCCGGTCTGCCGCATTTAGCAACGATTGCCATCGCGACGGTATTGCTGTTGTATCGAAGGCGGTCCCCCTGTAAACGTTGACGGGAGAATCGCCCCATACTAATATTTTTACGTTCTGCTACGTTTTGTTAATAATCCAATAGTCCTTGATAGTTATAATAATAACTATATTCATTCTACAATAAAGCATTTTGGGATAATGAATACATGTTATAAAAAACGTTGTATCACATCTTCCTCGTTGCTCCGTCTGTCGTCACCTCGAGTGATGAGAATATCGTCCTCGTGCTAACGGTATTGAAGGTGTCTGGTTGTCTTTAATGTTTAGGTTGTCTTCAAGTCCTCATCTCTAGCAGAATGGTTCGGACTCTTTGCTTAAATTGTTTGTTATTAATGTTCGTCCTCATCCTCATCTAGTAATGTTCATCCTGTTTTTTGTGGTTTCCTACTTTGTGGCGTTGTCTTGTGTTGACGCTATGGATGTCGTAGTTGGAACTTAGTGTCATGTCTGTTTTGACTAGCTTGTTTTGTATTTTGTGATTCAATATTATTTCGTTCATCTTTAGTGTCTCACGTGTCGTCCATTCTCCCGCTTTATTGTATAGAATACTCGTTTGCGTTGTATAATCAAAATTATATAGTATCTATATGGCTTTGTTTTGTTTAGTCTGTAGTATGTTTAAGATCTTCTGTATAGTTGTACCCCAGTTGACTTCAAAATATGAAAAGTTTGAGCTGAGTGGTTCATGTCAAAACGTGCAAGCGATAATTTTGCCTGTGTTAAGTGTAAAGTGCGAATCAATTGTTGATTTTAATATCAACTTGAAGGGAATTCCCTCACCAATCTACCTGCACGGACGGAAGAAACCATTGGCGCCTGATTGTACGGACACCGACAGAAACAAAGATCTGTAACAACATTAAATGTAAGCGAGACCTGTTATCGAGTTTTTAGTTTCCACTGTTGTGTATTGTATTAGAACATTTTATATTTGGTGTACCTATATGTTTTCAAGCGCATGCGCGACAATAAGGAACGAAAGGCGAATTGCTGGTCAGTGGATTCAGCCTCGGTCTGACCACCGAATAACGAGTACGCACAGTAATATTGTATAGCTGAATGTAAAAAATATATAAAAGTGTAACTGAGTATTGGTTGTATTTAATTGGCCCCTTCGTCTATAACATTGGCGACGAGGATAAAGTACGGGAAGCAACGCTGGATACCGTTAAAGAAGAGGGCAAGGTTAAGGAAGAAGAAAGCGCATGGTCGAGTACAAAAATGGCGATGATAGGAACGATTGAAAATTTTCTCCCTGGAACGGACTTTGTTGCGTATATGGAGCGACTAAAACAATTTTACATCGTCAACGATATAACACCAGCAAAGAAGGTACCACTTTTCATTACCTTAATAGGGCCCGAGACTTACAAAATTTTGAAATCTTTAACAAGTCCGGTTGACCCGTCCACAAAAAAATTCGAGGATATAGAAAACCTGTTAGAAGACCACTTTCAGCCAAAGCGCAATATTATTGCAGAGCGGTTTAAATTCTATAAGCGAGAACAGTTGTTGGGCGAAAGTGTGTCTGACTATATCATACAGTTAAAAGAATTCGCCCAAACCTGCGACTTTGGTACGTTCCTGATGCAAGCGCTGAGAGACAAGTTTGTATGTGGTCTTAATAATACAAAAATCCAAACACAATTATTGAACACGGCTGATTTAACTTTTGAGACAGCAACAAAAAATGCACTCAGTTTAGAGCTGGCAGAGTCGGAGGTGAATAATTTGAAGGCCTATAATAATAATAATATTTGTTCCGTACGAGAGAGAAACAATCATCGCAGTCCAAGGAGGTATCAAAGGTACAACAGTCCAGGCCGAAGGGGACAAAGTCCGTCAAATGGACCCGAAGAGCGGAGTATCGTGGTATGCTATAAATGCCGCAAGCCAGGACATTATGCGCGGAATTGTAGAACCAGTGAGTCAATAATCTCTGCGAGTGACCGAAACAGCTACAGAATTGGTTGGATTTGTAGGGTAAATCACATCCGAGATGACGTAAAGCAAGTTGAGTTAAAAGTAGAAAACCAGGAAGTTCTAATGGAAGTCGACACGGGAGCTAGCCAAACCATAATAAGTTTTGTTGATTATAGCTTAAGATTTTCAAATATTCCCTTAAGTAATATTAATTGTAAATTACAGGTAATTACCGGACAGCGTGTAAATGTTGCCGGATCGTTGGAGGTGGACGTCCAGTGGCAGGATGAAGGTTGTTTCAAAAACGCAAAACTTCCATTGATTGTTATTCACAGCGACACGTCGTTTACGCCCCTCTTGGGGAGAGCCTGGTTAACTGCTTTGTTTCCGCGATGGAGAGAAGCGTTTGGTGAGAAATCTATTAATTTAATAACCGATACCGGTACACCTGGTAATAACTTTAGAGAGAGTGAATCAATACAATCGTTGAAAGAAAAATTTCCTAACGTTTTTACAGGCACACTTGAGGAACCTATTAGAGATTTTAAAGCATCTATCCATCTGAAGTCTGATACTATTCCAATCTTTCGCAGAGCCTATACCGTACCATTTAATTTGCGAGAATCGGTAGACCGAGAATTAGATAGATTGTGCAAAGATAATATTTTAGTAAAAGTTGAACATAGCGATTTTGCTAGCCCAATTGTAGTGGTCCATAAAAATAAGGATAATATCAGAATTTGTGTTGATTGTAAAGTAACTATTAATAAATCATTAGAAAAAGGATTTTATCCTTTACCTCGAGTAGACGACATTTTGGCCAGTTTAGCAAATTGCAAAGTATTTTGTATGTTAGATTTGACAGGAGCTTATCAACAATTAGAAGTAGACGAAAAGTCTCAAAAGTTTTTAACAATTAATACGCATAGGGGGCTATATCGATATACACGTCTGTGCTTTGGCGTGGCTAGTGCACCGTTCCAATTTCAATCGGTGATGGATCAAATTTTAAAGGGCATAGATGGAGTTCATTGTTACTTAGATGATATATTAATTGGGGGAAAAAATGTTGAAACATGTAAACAAAATTTATACATGGTGTTAGATCGACTGAATAAATATAATGTTAAATTGAATGTTAGCAAATGTCACTTTTTTCAAGATAAAATAACCTATTTGGGTCATATTATAGAAAATGGTAAAATTAAGCCTAATCCTGTCAAGGTAGAGGCCATAAAAAATGCTCCAGAACCGAAAAATTTAAAACAATTGCAGTCATACCTAGGACTTTTAAACTACTATTGTCACTTTATTCCAAATTTAACGTCTAGATTAAAACCTATGTATAATTTACTTAAAAATGATGTAAAGTTTCAGTGGTCGAATGAATGTAGAGATAGTTTTGAGGAGAGTAAAAATTTATTGTTAAATAATAATATGCTAGAAATATATGATCCAAACAAACCCATAAGTATATCATGTGATGCAAGTCCATATGGGGTAGCAGCAATTTCATCACATAGAGTAGATGGTAAAGAAAAACCGGTGTTATTTGCGTCATGTTCCCTGACACACGCTGAACAAAACTACTCTCAGTTGCACAGAGAAGGATTAGCCATTATTTTTGCCGTTAAAAAATTTCACAAATATATTTATGGAAAAAAGATTACTATATACAGTGATCATCAGCCCTTAAGGCATATTTTTAATCCTAATAAGAATACACCTGCAGTGGCAGCATCTCGTTTACACAGATGGGCTGTGATTTTGTCTATGTATGATTATGAAATCATTTATAAAAAAGCCAGTTTAATGAGACACGCAGATGCTCTTTCCAGGTTACCTCTTCAAGGTGAATCAGAGATAAACAATTTTAAGATAAACTCTCTATACAATTATCCTAGCGAAAAGATTAAAATCACGGAAGTAGCGAACGAAACTGGGTCAGATGTAATATTGTCAAAGATTGTTAGTTATACAAAAAACGGGTGGCCAGTAAAATATGATATAGGGATGAAATATTACTACAACTTGAGAAATTGTTTCTCTATTGAGGATAATTGTTTGTTTTACGGTGACAGATTAATCATACCAGCTATACTTCAGCGCAAAATCTTAAATTTGTTACATGAAGGACATATAGGTACCACGAGGATGAAAATGTTGGCTAGAAGTTACGTGTGGTGGAAAAACATAGATTGTTCCATTGAAAGATTTGTGCAAGAATGTGTGGCTTGTCAGCAAACGTCAAACGTTAAAACCAAACCTGAGCATATAAGTTGGCCTAAATCACAAAAACCTTTTGAACGCATACACTTAGATTTGTTTTACTTTGGTACTTATACATTTTTAATTATAAACGATACTTACAGCAAATGGATAGATATTTGTATGTTAAGAAGAAGTACGGCAGACATAATTTTGGAGAAACTTGAATTTTTATTTGGAACTTTTGGTTTGCCGCAAACCATTGTGTGCGATAATGGTCCACCGTTTAATTCTTTTAAATTTGAAAACTTTTGTAAAGCAGAAGGTATTGTATTGATTCATTCTCCTCCATACCACCCGCAAAGTAATGGAGCAGCAGAAAGAGCGGTGCAAACGGTTAAAAAGGCTCTAAAATCGTTTCTTGTTGATCATAAGTGTAAAAGTATGTCAATGGAGCAAAGAATATTGAAGTTTTTGATACAATATAGAAATACACCTTCGACTGCAACTGGAAAGTCGCCGTCTGAATTAATATTTAATTTTTTACCGCATACTCCACTAGATACGATCAACAAGCGGAAATCAGTTTCGTTTAATTTAAGTAAAAATATGACTAATTTATTTACAAAAAAAATCTCAAAATGATGACATGGATGGTTGTTTTATGCATGGAAATAGAATTACTAGGTACAATGTTGGGGAAAAGGTTTTTTACAAAAATTGTTTTAAAAATTATATTAAATGGATTCCCGCTACCGTTATAGATAAAATAAGTGTATCGATGTATAGAATAATTATTGATGGTAACGAGAAAATTGCGCACACGAGTCAGTTGCGGTATTCAAATTTATTAGACAAACATCATCCGGATATACCGATTACACCGCTGACCGATAATATAGATCTCCGTAGATCTAAAAGAATAAGATGTCCGCCCGATCGTTTAGTGTATTGAGTTGTTCTGGTATTCTTGTGTTCTTTTTTTTTTGGGTTGCTAAAGGATGTTAATTTATCTTTCATTGTTTATGGATTATAGCTTTATTTAAGGGGGGAGAAGTGTTGTGTATTGTATTAGAACATTTTATATTTGGTGTACCTATATGTTTTCAAGCGCATGCGCGACAATAAGGAACGAAAGGCGAATTGCTGGTCAGTGGATTCAGCCTCGGTCTGACCACCGAATAACGAGTACGCACAGTAATATTGTATAGCTGAATGTAAAAAATATATAAAAGTGTAACTGAGTATTGGTTGTATTTAATTGGCCCCTTCGTCTATAACATCCACCACAAAACCGGCCGGTCTATCGTATCATATCATATACGTTCGTGAATTTGTGGTATTTTACGGAAACTTCTGATATTAATTGTTAATACCTGTCCATTTGTCCTACCGCGGCCTTCTGGGTGTGTTTAGTTAGCCACCCCAACAGGCCCAGGCGGTGTGAAAAAAGTGTCCACTGTCTGTAGTCCCTTTCCTTTGTTTTTTCTTCTC
Organism: Melinopterus prodromus; assembly: GCA_964023965.1. Lineage (NCBI taxonomy): Eukaryota > Metazoa > Arthropoda > Insecta > Coleoptera > Scarabaeidae > Melinopterus > Melinopterus prodromus. The sequence continues at coordinate 29,610,332 of OZ030391.1, read as the reverse complement.
CGCCCAATATGACAAAAAAAAACCAAACACAAGAAGCCATCGAGCAGACAACTCAAGCGATAGTGAAGCCGAAGTCGACCGAATCGATAAGCTTTCTAACAAAATAGAAGAACTAACCCGATCAATAAACTTCATATCGGTGCAACTGGAGGAAATCCGAAAAGAAAATAAAGATATCAAAAAAAATCTTAAAGAAGCTGGAAAGGAACGTGAGCTGATGAAGGAGAGAATCAATAGACTGGAGGAAGTGATTGAAAGAGATGAAAAAAGTAAAATAATAAACAACATAAAAATCGATAAATCAGACATAGTAGGATTTTCAAGGAAAGAAGGAAAGACCGACTGCCCCCCGATTATCATTCAATTATCCAACAGAGAAAACAAGTAGAAAATTTTGGAAGCTAGAAAGACCATAGGGTCTATAAAAACAAGAGAATGCGGATTGAAGGGAAAAAATAATGAGATATACATAAATGAACAACTAACAACACAAGGCGCAACTCTATTCTTTCATGCAAGACAAACAAAAAAAGAAAAAACTATAAGTATGCATGGACCAGAGACGGAAATATATTTCTTAAAAAGACCGTCTCTGCACATTTGCAAACAATCAACTAAAAAATTAAAAAAAGAAAAAACATAAAAAAATACAATTTTCACCTACAATGACTGTAAACGCGCACAACGTAATACTTCACAATGTGCGTAGTATCAAGAACAAATTTAATGATATCGAAATATTCTTAAAAATTCACAATCCCGACATTTTGGCACTAACGGAGACATGGCTATCCCCAACTGAAGAGACCCTATATATACCACCCAAATACAATGCCGTATTCTTATCACGAGAAACACGTGGCGGTGGTCTGGCAGTATACATAAAAAATGGAATCAACTACAAACTACTAATGAAGAAAACTATCCAAGAAATTGAAGTTATAAAAATCGATCTACAGCAGCAAAACATCGCCATAACTCTTCTATACAAACCACCTCATATACAGTATAGTGTCACAAGGCAAGTTTTAAAAAATGATATCTTCAACAGAAAGAAACCACACATTATCCTAGGAGATTTCAATATAAATATTCTAGATACTAGTGAAACAACAAAGGACTATAATAAAATCATTCTGGAAAATAACTACCAAATTATAAATAAAAAATCTATAAAAACTATACAAGATGGAACCCTAACGGTAACCATACAATTATAGACCACGTGATAACCAACATAAAACACCAAATACAACAAATTAGTATTATTACAACCGGTATATCGGACCATAACGCCCTAATGACAAGAATTAGAAGTGAAACACAACAAAAAAGAAACTACAAATGCTATGAACACCAATACACTGATAGAAAGAAAATAAGCCAAGAGATTCGCAACACAATTTCGACAGCATAAATAACTTCGAACAATGTTCCAAAACACTTCAAGCTATCATAAAGTCAAACCAAGTAACACTAAAGATAAAGCGAAGGGGTGAGTGTACCTGGATCACAAAAGATGTGATAGCGAAAATCAAGGAAAGAAGCAAACTATTTAAACGACATAAAAAAATCCTATCAACGAAATACTTGCTCAGAACTACCAACAATCAAAGAGAGAAACAAAAAAATATATTAAAGAAACAAAAATAAATTACTTCAAAAAACTGTTTAATATCAATAAAAACAATCAACGAAAATTGTGGAATATTGTAAACACACAACTCAACAGAAAAACAAGATCCGATGAGAAGATTGTCAAAATGATAACACAAAATGGAAATGACACAAATAATCCTGAAGAAGTAGCCACTGAGATCAATAACTACTTTGCCACCATAGGAAGGAATCTCGCGATAACCCAATTAAATGCACGACAACTACAACAAATTCAGACACCTGCAAGTAATACAAATAATAGAATATACGAAAAAGCACAATTAAGTCAAACAAACGTAAAGGAGATAGAAGAAATAATTCAGGAATTGAAAGAAAATAAAGCACCCGGATTTGACAATATATCAACCAACACAATAAGAGAACATGGAAACATATTAAAAACACCTTTGGTACGCCTAATCAACGATGTCCTCGAGACCGGAATATATCCAGAATATATGAAGAAAACAATAATCACCCCCATATACAAGAGCGGCGAGAGGAATAAACCGGAATACTATCGTCCAATTGCCCTAACCTCTACCCTTAGTAAAATAATCGAAAAAGTATTGCAAAGGAGATTGAACTACCACTTAAATAAAAACAAAATAATTAACAAGAAACAATATGCATTCCAAAAAGGTTCTGGAACAACATCTGCCGCTTTAGATCTAATAAATGATATAAAGCAACGATTAGATAAGAAAGAGATAGCAGTGTGCATATTTATTGACTTAAAGAAGGCCTTCGATACAATATCGAAAGACAAAATACTAGAAAAGCTCAACAAAATCGGCGTAGAGGGAAAGTTCCTAAATATTATAAACACATACTTGAGACACCGCCCGCAAATTACCAAAATAAATAAGAGCTGCAGTCAAACAGCCTATGCGGAGTATGGGATGCCCCAAGGAGGAATTTTACCACCATCTTTGTACATTCTTTACACAAATGATTTCTTCGAATTACCTCTGAAAGGCTCGGCATACATGTATGCTGATGACACTTGCATCCTTTACTCCGCAAAAACCGAAGAACAACTACAAAGTGCAATAAGCGAGGACATACAGAAAATGGAGACTTGGTTCAATTCCAATCTACTAACCGTTAACGAAAAAAAGACGGAGTATATGATATTTACAGGCAAGAAACAAGACGTACACCTAAACATAGTATTCAATAACACGCTTATTATACAAACTAAGAAAGTCAAATATTTGGGCCTATTAATAAGAGACAACCTCAGCTGGGACGCACACATTGACACACTGAGAACAAACAACGCAAAGACAATAGCTGCACTTTATAAGGTAAAACACCTCATTCCTGAATTTCTCAGAAAGGCAATTGTAAATTGCCTTTCTGAGAAATTCAGGAATGAATCAAACATAAACTATATGATAAATATCTGGGGTGAAACAAAGCAGAACAACATAACCAAATTGCAAATACAACAAAATAAAATACTCAAGACACTATATTCCTTAGACAGAAGAACACCGACACTTGATGTACATAATATTGCAAACGAACTAACAGTGCAACAGATGACAATCCTTCACAAAATAATACTTATTTACAACATTGACAAGCAGACTATAAAAACTGAGATAAAGCTAACAAAATCAGATCAAATCCATGGACACAAAACAAGAAACATGACACACATTCGATCAGAGAGATCTAGAACTTCTCGATATGCTCCGTTTGTCCAAGGCAATACACTGACAATGTACAACAAGCTACCAAATGATATAAGACAATTAGAGTATAGACCTTTCAAGATGAAAATAAAAGCATTGCTACTGCAAAGAAAAATATAGGACGTTATTACCAGCTCAAACAATCCAAAACAACTGTACCCTCGATACCATTAGCCCGAGATGGATGTCTTATCCCAATCCCGAGGTGAAGTTAGAGGGAGAAGAGTTTCACCTACCATGACATATAATTGTTTATTATATACATGAGTTGTGATGTGCATATATATTATATATATTTGCTTAATAAAAAAAAATTCTAAAAAAAAAAAAAAAAGATCGTTCATAAGTAATTCATGTTTGCCAGGAACATGGCATTGTAGATGGCCTTTCTGGTTGATTTTGGTATAAGCTTCCTGTTCTTCCGGAATTGTGCTAGGACCAGATCATTTCTGTTTCGTATTTTCTTTATGTGGGCGTACCACTTCGTATTGTCTATGATCGTTAGGCCAAGATATTTTGGTTGCAATATTTGCTTAATTTGATAACCGTTCAAATGGAAGTTAAGTGCAATAGGGTTGATGAAGTTGGTTTTCGATTCGTTTATGGTAAGCTAGTTACGGGTGCTCCATGTTTCCAGTTTCTTCATGTCCTCGTCCATTTCGTTTTGTAGTGTTTTCATATCTCGTCCCGCATATGATATGCTTATATCGGCTGCGAATACGAAAACTCGACCGTGCATGTGCACATCGCTAATATCGTCTGTGTACAATATAGTGTTGGTGATATGTTTGACCCTTGCGGCAGTTCATATTTTGGGTATTCCACGTCGCTTTCCAATCCTGCTACTTTAACTTTTTGTGGTCGCTCTATATAGGTCTATATAGGTTTTATGAGTACCCGGTTTTCTTTCATTATCTCAAAGATTTTCAGTTTTTCCATGATCAGCTTTTTTGTGACGTGTGTTACGAGGTCAAGGACCGCCGATGTTGTACCTAACTTTTTTTCTGAAATGCGTATTGATGCTCGCCTATTAAGTTATTTCCCTGTATGTGTGTATCTAGTCTCCCTTTTATTATTGTTTCGGTGATTCTGTACAGAGCTGACAGTTGGAATATTGGCCGGTGGTAGTTTTCAGGTTTTGTAGCGTCTCCGTTTTTGTATATGGGAATAACTGCTGTAGTTTTTAAATATTTTTGGTACTTTCCATTAGTGAGCATTTCATTGGTGAATCTTACCAGTGTTGGGGTAATAAAATCTATCACGTTTTTTGGGAGGTTGTCGGTGATTTGGTCAAATCCTGGACCCTTGTTATTTTTTAGTTTGGCAATTATGTCACGGATTTCATTTTCGTCAATTTCCTGCAAATGTGCTGCTTGTTTGATTTTGATTTGAGCACTGTGGATAATATATAAATATCTTGGATAAGGTGGTTCATTTTACCTTGAATAATATAAATATTTCCAAGAACGATGGCTGGTGATTAATGGAATGTGCTTTTACTGAAGCAAAAGCAAACATGTTATTAAACGTGGTGATGTTCTCTTTAAAACGTCGCGAGTGTACAGGTTTATTTGAAATTAATTCTGTAATGAGATCGGGATAATCTGGATCGGGATGCAAAGAAACCGTGTCCGCAACAAAATTTCATTCGCAGCGACAAAAAAAAATGCTTTGCACGATTTGTAAATTTTTGACAGAACCGAGATTGTGATAAGAGATTTTTTATAATTGGTTGCACGCGGAGGTTTGCTGGGATTTATGGCTGGAACACACACAGAGTTAGAGACACATATTTGAGCAACATTTTGGTCGATTTCAACTAACCGCGTTGATGAGGGTGCAGCAGAAATGACATCGGAACACGTTCCGTTTCGTGTTGGACTTGGGCGATTTGTAGTAATCGGCCGCTGTCCGGAAACAATTACTGGGACCAAACTAAACGTGTTTGGTAATCATAGGGACCGGTTGGATTTATCTATGTGATCGCTGATGGTATCAAATGACATAACGCAAGCTCGGCCGTCGCGTCGGAAGAATCCCTCTACACCCACCGAATGGGAATCGAAATAATAGTATCACTAATTGTCCCTTATAACAGCAACGGAACGGCTATTAGTAGTGAGTACACCGGAATGAAATAATTCGAAGAAATAATGCAAACTATTGTTGAAACTGCGAGAGAAATCGTCTATATGAATATGCAACTGTTCCTGAACTGTCTCCCCTCCAGTACATCGATCTGAATGTTTTCGTTAAGAATAGTAAAATTTGTATTTAGTTCGGATGCGATTAAATAACTAATCATGTCGGACGTTCCGTCTAGCCCTACTCTCTGCGTATAACGCATTGCTCCGTTTAAAATTGAATTAATATCGATCGACTTCCAAGTTCTTCATTCATCTTCTTCTAACATTTTAAATAATCTTGAGCGCATGCTACCGCTGCGTTGGCAGCGGTAGCACCTTGGTAGTTACCTTGGCAATAGTCTCCATGAACTCTGCGTAGTCCACCAACTGGACTAGAGTCGCCTGAGTAGATGAAACTTTGATTTCGGTTTTCTTATTAGTACCACCGTTCACGTGGATCCAATTATGGCTTCTGGCTTTCTTTGACATGCTAACAACAAAATATAATATCGTAATTGCTGGTATGTTTTTCTCGATATAGGCATGGGGTATGAGACGTATGACGTTGAATAAAAAGCTTATATTGTCAAACTGCATATTTGATTATTTAATCAATGTCTAATTGATAATTGTATAACTGGATGATGCACTTGTTACTGAATTACTGAGTTACTGAAAAGTTGCAAACCTTTCTTATGATCTTAAGTTAGTTTTGTTGTTAGTTGATTTTCGTTCTTTTTCGCATCTTATATGTTTACAGTTTGATTCTGGTTGATACATGTTATTGTACTGAGTGCTACCCATGGCCCAGAAACGTCGACAAAAAAAATCTCATAATCTGTAATTTCATTTTCTGGTTTATTTATATTTAGGGTAATAATAATAATACAATAATAATAATAAAATTTATGGTTCAACTATGTATTCTCTATTCATTGATAAAAATACCAATTGTTCCGCGTGTTCTCCTGTTAAAGATGACCGCTGATCGGTGACGATCGATCCTCCACGATTAAAAAGTCGTTCCGATGCGATTCCGTTGCTTGCACATGCAGGTTTTTCCTTGCCAAAGATGAAAGATTTGGAAAATTATTAGAATGATGTATTTGAATTTGTTCATTTGTTTGTTCTGGTGTTTTCATATTGACTTTTTTGCCAAGAATAGCTGCAAAACCACTAGTTTTTTATTTTTCTATTTTTACTATTGGCGGGGCGTTGGCAGATGTAAGTACGTCACACTCTCTTACAACGGAAAACCGTGTTATTTTTGGGTTAATAGAGCCTCAAATAAAAGTGCCAACTAGACCTTTTTATTTCTTCCAATATTTCGCCAGTAAATTCTGGCTTCTTCAGGGAACTAAAAACAAAATTACACAATACTTGAACATGACAGCAACACAATCTAAAACGGATGAAACATACCAAATAACAGTCTCAGCACATAGTCACAATAATCGACAATAACGGCATTTAACAAACATACACAGGATCGAATGTACCAGTGTAAACGTTCAAGTAAGACTGAAGTCCTCGACAAGGTGTTTTTTCCCTTTCGTATAAATTTTAAACTGCACGACAACCTACCGATTGGTACCCCATTCGAGTTGTCGCAAATAAATCAAAAACTAAAATTATCAACCTAACAAACTGACGAAGTTTTTAAACGACTACACTATAACACAATGATACACACGACAAAAAAAAACAACACAAAATGAGCTGACAAGAAAATTACAAACTTCCATCCTTTTAACGAATCAACTCGCTAATATCAACTACGCCTATGGTGGTACTATTTGCGTCAGTGAAGTTATTATATTATACTCTAAATTTAAAAGAAAACTGTACATGTTGCTCAAATTTTCTGAGTCCGATCGCATGTTCATGGCATTACTCGTCCCTTTTATTCCAATCATCTCAAAAAAAGCCTTTCACGGAGGTTACGCTTTTTATACAATATGCTTACGTTGTCGAAGTCGATATTATGGCTTTTATTGATGGCATGTTGAGATAATGCGCTAGTTAGTTTATTGTTTCTGATGTCAAGTCTGTGTTGGCTCATTCTTGTTTTCAACCAATTGCCAATCTCAACCAATCTCTTACAACAATTTGTACAATAATATATTTCTCATGGTTATCAAATAAAGACGCTTTACGAGAGAATAATTTTTGTTTTGTGAAAGTCTTTCTGTGTCAGATTTTTTAGCGTACCTTCTTTTAAATGTGCCGCATATCACATCCATTATTTTGTTTTTATTTGTGGTTTGTTAAATGACAATTAGTTCTGGTTTACTCATAGTCTGTCTTCAATTATTTGTTTGAGGATTGGAATACTAGCAGATGCTGTAACTTGACTTTCGTTCGATAAATTTTCCAAAGTTAAATGGAAGGGTTTTAATATTTCTACAACCGACTAAAAGTAGTCCACCTCATTCTGACTTAGAATTAAGTGCTTACATTTCCCAGCATTATATTCAGACAAAATCCTGATTAAACTTAAATGTTGATCTAAAATAACCTAGATAAGTTGCAGAAGCGACCATCAAGTGTTCTAGAATACGAAGGTATGCCCCTTATTGGTAGAAATATGTCGCGCAACATTTTGTACTTTTTGTACCGTTTTTAACGGTTCTTCTAAGTCAGATATTTCAAGCGCTTGTGTAACTGCGGTGTTTAACGTATGTCCGAAACAACTTACGTGGTCTACTTGCAAGTACTTCAACAGCTTTTAACACATTTGCCCAGCAGTTTGTAGTAAAACCAGTAATTTTACTGTCTGCAATGCATTATGATTACTGAAATTGTTTCTTATGTTCTTTTTGAATGATTTGGTGACAGAATACAGTAATTTAAGCATGCTGATTTTAAAGACCAATCAAGTGTTAAGAAAGGTACTGTTACAGCTATGTATGGGTCTTCGGCTGTTCATGTCTAGCAATCCGTTGTGAAAGTGAGGTACGGAACATCTAACAATCCAGCAATAATTTCTTTGTCTCTCCATAAAATTTTGGTATATGAAAATATGTCATTCTCTTTCTGCTTGGTAGCCTATATTATGGAACGCAGACCTTCATTAAGTGTTGAAATCCCCATTTCTCAACTACATTGTATGGCTGCATATCGACACAAATATGATACGCAACAGCTGCTGTTATTTTTTCTTGTTTTCTTGTCTATGGATTTCAAACTTGTAATACTGCTTTGTTTGGTACGTGGCATAACAATGCTGCTGATAGAGCAACTACTGAAGTCCACATATGTTACGGCCTCGATATCTTCTTTTTGCATGTCTTCATCGGTATTATGTCGTTGCTGACTTAGAATTGGTGGTTGGGGCTCTTGGGAGGTCCTTGCTTCGACACTATCAAGAAGAGGATCTGGCTCTGCTTCTTCCTTTCTGTTCTTTAGTTGGGCTTTGGCCAACTCTGCATAATGTAGGGGGTGGTGATTTTTGAGATGACGTGACATATAAGTTATATTGCCACTATGTCTAATTTTTATTTTGCATAGTATACATTGCACTTTACCATTAGGTATCTTTTCAAGATGTTCCCAGACCAGACTTCATTTGGACATCATGACGTTCTTTCTCAATAGTATTTTGATTAGCACCTAGTAATTCAGAGTGTCTATGAAGCGGTACCCCATCTTATCTGGAATTAAGTTTTAACAATTAAGGTAAAGAATCGAAATCATGGACGTAAACTTAGAAGTCAAAAATACTATAACAAAAAGTCCCATCGATTCTTATAGTGAAAAAGTCCTATCTGAAAGTATATTTATATGAATATGTATACGAATATGTATAGAAAAAATGACTGTTCTGCTTAAAAATGAAAGCTGATGTGGACTACAACAATAACAACGTCATATTCGACAAAACAGGTATGGTCATCGTATGCCCAGAAGACATTTGATCAGAAGATTTTAAGATTTTTTCGTAGAACGCAGATATTCGACTCGGTCGCTTGAACATAGTAAATGTGGAAACGTCCGGCCATAAATAAGAGCAGAATTTGAGATTTTGTCTGGTAAATAAATTTTTATTGGATATTTATGCCAAAATCCAGATCAGTGGATAAAGTCACCGAATGATTGTCATTTAAGATGTACCACAAAAATCACACAGAAAATATTTTGTTGAGTTGCCATAACAAACCTGATGACCTCGCCTGTTGCATTTACTGCATTCTTGTATAGGCTTCATTCCACCTTCTCCGCAGTATATGCATGAATTAACTGTGAGTTCAGAATAAGTTAGTATGGTGGCTTTTATATATGCTCTATAGGAGGTTGGATTAAAGTTTGTTGCAATCGAATTTACTTTATAAAAAGATTCGGCGTAATGAATTATGTAAACACCACAGTTATATGAATCGCGTTGAATTGAGTATGAAATACTTTTGCATTTGAATGTCACAAATGGGTGCGGAAAGGCAGCTGATTTTAAGAAATGTTGCATTCTATCTAAATATGTGGATGTGGAAGGATTATTTGTTAGTGGATCCAGAACCATGAATGTATGGGTATATAGATTTGCAATGATCAATATCCAATGATTATTATTTATATTTAATGGAAATAAGCAAGTTTCTGCCGACTCTATTTGATAAGATTGTTTATGGATAAGACAGTTTAATTTACAAGTTGGCAAAATTTTTTGTAATATTTCAATGAAATGTTGTATTGATGTTGTAAAAGTATGTTGTAAAAATGTAGATAAAATTTGTCAGTAAAATATTATGTTCCGAATGTTTCAACTAAAGCTGCGTTCGGATATTATACTCCGTTGACACAGGGTGGACGGTGTCCAAATGACACTTACGTGTTATTGGGTGCAAAAAGTGTAACGGTGTACAATATCCGAACGCAGCTAATGTTGTAATAACGTACTAAAAATATGTTACAAAAATTACTTTCATACAATGTTACAGAATGTATTCACAATATAACATGTTTAGCGGCATGTTACCTCTTCCACTGTTTGTAGAGAGAAAATACACTTGAGCCCTCGATGCTATCAGAATTTGTGAGGGAAAATCGAAGGAGACCTTCACTTGACGTCGAATTACTATGGCATTTAGGTCCTAGCCTCTTATAGATGGAGACATCTATAATATTTTTGACTGGCCCTTTTAAATGCCATAATTTAAAAAGAGAACATACGACGTATTTGCATTGAACACAAAATCGTGCTCACAATATCTTAATAATAAAAAAAATCTGATGTGGCCAGGCACATGACTTTATCATACAATATATAAAATTAATAGTTTAGCTGCATGAGAATCTATTCTATAGAGATAAATCGTAGGTATTGTCAAAGCATCAGCATTTGACACTACCTACACTACGTCATTAGAATAATAGTTATTTATGTCACAAATGCCGAAAGTACGGAATAGCGCGACGAGCGGTGATACGGCGCGTCACCGAAGGCGGAGTGTCGCCGTCGCATATGAGCGAGTCGCGCTATCTAGTTTTTGGCAGGAGCGACATCAACGTTTATTGTGTTGCTTTTTAAGAAATATGTATTTAAAAAAAATAAATGATTTCTGTATAGTAAGTGCTAGGTTGGTACCACTTTGACGAAAGGTGCGTTCCGATTGGTAGGTAATGGTAGCTAATGGCGGTGGTAGAATACGAAATTATAGTATTTCTTACATATCGTGATAATGACACATATTAGTTTGCATGTACATAAACATGAGTCACTAGCAATTTTCTATTGGAAATACTATAACGGCGTCTGCTACCACTGCCATTATCACTAATGAAAACGCACCTTAAAAAGGTAATTCAAATTCTGACAGATTTATATTTGTTCATGACACATCCCTACCAACATACTAAAATAAAACTACACTCATCGCTATACTTTATTTATAATTTTCTCAACGTATCATTTTTAGAATTAGATATAAAGACGGGTTGATATTTCTTATCAACAAACAATCAAATTGGTGATCTTATTTTATTTGAAATTTGTATTTTATAATTTTGCGCACTACAGCGGCACGTTCCATAGTGGTTCTCCAACCTCTGATGAGATCAGCTGCATATCAGCTGTTTTCGAATGTGACAACACAAAAAAATATTTGTCAAAATCCTGGCTACTATGTAACTTCATATCAATGCAGATGCGACCGATCTCGATCAAATAGAATTTGCTCTTGAAGGTAAACTATTAATTTTACCAAAAAATGTTATAGGCATAAATTATTCAAAATTTCCTCTACTTTAATTTATTAATTAACTATTTTGTCGAAATTACAGAAATGGCGGCTCATTTCCAAAATCCTTGAAAAAGGCTTAGAATAAACTAAAAAGCTAAACTATTAATTTTACCAAAAAATTTCATAGGCATGAATTATTCAAAATTTCCTCCGCTTTAATTTATTATTTAACTATTTTGACGAAATTACAGAAATGGCGGCTGATTTCTAAAATCCTTGAAAAAGGCTTGGAGTAAACACCCAGTTCCTTTGGACCCTTTTGAACCAAAAGCTTTTCAACTCTAAGTTTGGTCATGAAACTTCTAAATATGAAGTTCCGTGCCGATACCTTTGGTAGTTTCTCCGGAAATGAATTAACAAAAATTGGGTACACACACACACACACACACACACACACACACACACACACACACACACACACACACACACACACACACACACATACACACACACACACAGACATTTTTTTGTACCTTGGTCAAAAATGTTCAGGGGACCCATAAAGACCTATTTCCGCTAAAATCTCAAAATTTTTTTTCGGCACGATTACAATACTTTACATACTGCGTATGATAAAGTAAAAATAAAAAATTACATTACATAATATATTCGTTTTACACCGTAATAATAGCTTCATTTTTAAAACAATGATTTTGAAATTCTTACCAGTTATGGTATTAAACTTATGTCATTTTGTCAAAGTGAATCTTTCAACGTTAACATATTATAGGTAGGCTTACCATAATTATTAAATTTCAAACCGGGACAAGAATTACCTAGTTTTGAAAATAAGTCAAAACCCAATCCGCGCCCTGTGGTGGCTTTTTATAGTCTTTAATTTTTGTGTGTCCTTTTTTCTGCTTCTTACGTGTTCTCTTATGTATTTCGTCTATTCTATAATCCGAACAGCAGATACCTATACCAAAATTGTCAACAATTGGGACGTTCCCACAAAAGTATATTTGAATACCAAATAATGCTTATATTTCAACACAAAACAACAAAAATTACTGTGCACAGATAAAACGTGATGGTGACACTGATTTTGTCACAAGAGATGTGAGATATCGTTTCAATTTTGTTTTCATAGATTCCAAACCAAGAAGTCTGCGTAACGCAAATCTAAGACGTGATGGAGACGTTCCCGGTTCGTCATCTACAAACAAAACGCGCTTTGAAATATCCATATAACATTTTCTGACAAACGAATAACTGGAATAAGTGGAATTATTCATTGAAACTCTCGTATTTTCCGCTGAATGTACTTTTAATATTATAATATTTTCTATAACTAAATTAAAAAAAAACAAATGAAGCATTCCATTAATTTTATTTTGCTGAACAATATTGCTGTTACTATTGGTGTTAAAAAGACACGAAATAGTGCGTCATCTCGGAAACAGTTGGAAATACTTATATTATAATAATTATTTTTTGAAAGCGTTGCAAATTTAAAGCACTGGAACCTTTACACCTAAAAAATTGACGTTTGTTTTTTTATAAATATGCACATTTGTTAGATTATTAAATTGTGTATGGTAACAATCATAGCATGTATTTACAAAATGTTCCGAAATCGACTACCAAAGGATTTAGCCCCCATTAATGATCTTCAATTTGACGCATGACAGAAAATTATAGAACAACATTTAGGAAAGTTATAACAAAGTAATGTTCAGTTGAAACCACACAACATAAGTACTATATCGTTATTTCGGGGTTCTTCACCTCAGAGCAAGACATTATGCATTCATGAATAGCAAAGCTGGGCACAAAAGCGTTAATCCGTTAATCGTTAATTAACGAAGTTAAATTTTTCGTTAATGAATTAACTTTTAAGTTAACTTTCAAAACCATTAACGGCCTCATTAACTTCCGCTACATTTTTCATCCGTTAATTCAAGTCCGTTAAATCGAAAATATCATATTTAAACATTTCAAACTGCTATTGACATTCTGTGCATGTTCGGACTTGGTTTTGTATGACGTACTACTTTGTGCGACACGGTGTCCATAGATAAAGCATGTACGTGAATTGTTTAGTTTTTAGTTACTTTTTGTATGTACAGTCGCGGAAAAAAATATGTTCACATCCTAAAGTTCTTGTTTCCATGTAATGCAGTAACTGCCAAATGAAATTTGATCCGACTTTCATCCAGATGATGTATTATGTAGACGTACTATTTTCCGCGAGTATACCTATGTATTATGTAATAGTAAATATTCAACTACATAATTTTTAATAAAGGTATTTTTTAATAAATACCAATTGTTTAAAAATATAAATCAAAACTTAAAAAGAAACCTTCCGAAAATGCTTTTCTTCTAACTGCAACCACCTTCTTTTATAAATATTACATCTCGCAATGTAGTTACTTTAGTTACCACTGTGGGTAGTTTGAAAAATTCCTAAGGCAATTTTAACTTATGCAGCCGAAAGATCTGTTGTTATTAGGTTATACTCAACATAACCTATTTTTTTTATAAAAGGTTAACGATTAACGGTTAACTTCAACTTCCGTTACATTAATAGCAAATTAAGGGACTATCGGTTAATGAAGTTAACTTTTTCGTTAACGGATTATCGATTAACGAAGTTAACTTTCTGATTAACTTTGCCCAGCTCTGATGAATAGGACTACCGCATCTAATTACCTATAATTTAGTATATGGTTAAAAGTTATATAATAATTTTTGAAAAGGTTATAACACGTTGTTATCACAGCCAACCAAAATATCAACTCGCTCCACTTGCTGTCATACATAATATCGTAATGTGGAGGATTTTCAGCTTTTAATGTAATTATTTAAAGTATAATCCCAATCAATTACCTACAATTTGGCGTAAGAGAAAAGAATTTAAACAGTTTTTGTAAAAGTTATAAACATTTTTCTGTTGTAAATATATGTAATTTGTCCCGCAATACTCAAATAAGTAGTAGACAAAATTACTGTGATTTAGGGGTTGTATGCCACAAAGAAAATTTCTCAGCGTAAATGAGTAAATACAACGATTAATTACCTACGAATTTGTCATATGAAGAAAAGATATGTAACCATTTTTTTCCCATTTCCTACACATTTAATTTTTGTAAAAGTTATAACAATTTTTCTGTAGCGTTTTTAGTAGTATATCTGAAAGCTTGCATAGAAGGTATATGCAAATTATTGTGATTTAAAGGTTGTTTGCTCCAGAACTGGAAATAGTGACTAACTAATTGAGATAGGTAGTCTACATGTTGACGTATGGAATATCGTCGTTCAGTAATTTATAAACCGTTATAAACAATTTTCAACAATCAACTTTGTGTTTCTTTGGCTGTCGATACTTAATATTGTTACAATACTAATCGGCTAGTCGCTCTGTTGCCTGTTAGCAACGGAGTTGTTACCCCTAAACCATCATTATTTTGATTATCTCTCAATAAGTATCGAAAAGTAGTAAAATGAAAGCATTTTTCTTGGCAAAGAACATATGACGTGGCCTTTTTAGATTTTCAAAATTCTACCATTTGCATGTTTCAAAGCTAGATGTGTTCTACCGATCAAAAATAATACCTGATTCACTAGTTTGACAATAATCAATCAATTTTTGATCTGAGTGATTTGTTACTGATATGTATAAATTCCAGTAAAGAATTTTAGCCGGGGCATAATACCAAACCGGCCGGGACGCCGGGACCGATGTCCTAAACCGGGACTATCCCGTTCAAACCGGGATGTACGGTAAGCCTAATTACAGGTAGTCCAATATTAGTTCTGACAAAAAGCCGCTTATCAGTCAATGAGAAGGCAGGGGTTCGTGTTGTCAAAAGATAATAAGTAACAAGGTCGGACAAGTCAGCGGCGCAACGTTTGCAAAATGAAAATCATTATATCCATATTTTTTTGCTATTTTTTTACCAAATTTTTACCAAATCGATTTTTCAAGAATTTGAAAAATGTGAGCAGCCTATATTTTTTGCTAATTATTTACCAAAAAATATTGTTTTTGCTTTGTTAGTATCCGAGATATGGGGGTGCACCGCAGTAAACAACCTATATTTTTTTGCTCTATTAGTTTTCGAGATATACAGAGTTGCTAGATACAACGGACATTAATGTTCATAAGAAATACAAGCTTCTTCGATATAGAAAAGTTGTGGATAATCAATCATTCGGGCCACAGAAAGAAAATATTTTCACATATAGGCAGTGGCGTAGCTACCATGGGTGGCACGCGGTGCGGATATGGTGGTGTCACCCTAAGAATGAAAAGTGTAAACCGTTAAAATTACCAAACATCTGATAAACATAAAGTTTATAAACATAAGTTTATTTAATTAATACAAATGAGTTTCAATATTATGATCATAATAGTACTAATTATTACAGGTTATATTACTTATTATAGGTATATCGTTTCATATAGATGTATGAAAGTGAATCTCTTCTTTTCTCAAAACCTCTTCTGTCTAGCTTTAACAGCCGCAAATTTGAAAATCACATTATGAAGATTTATATTTTGTGTTGCCTGGTGTTTTATTGTTAATATGCCAAGATTTTTAAGTCTAGTTTGAGTCTTTGTTGACTGCAAACATTTTTTAATTAATAATAATTTACCAAAACACCTTTCACGCGAAGCAACTGTTTGTGAACAAATTGTCATAAATAACTTTAGTGCGATCGTTACATTCGCAAGAGATTCTATAAAATCATCCCATTCCACGATGAATTTCAAGTCTAGAAACGCCCAATTAGAAACTGCAACTGGCCGCTTTTAAATGTCTTCTCAACCTTTTGGTATCTCTAAGAGGAGTTGTGTTTCCGATAACTCATCATAAAAACCAGTAAATTTGGATACAGCTAATTTCGACTTTTCAGTGTTCGCCAAAAGTAAAGTGTTTGGCTGCACAATTTCGAACAATGAAGCTACATCTTAAATTGACTTCGATCTAGTTGGAGTTCAATACTGAATCGGTCAAAACATTCCAAGTTATCCTTTTCAAGTTCAGATCTCTGTGAACGCCCTGCATCGGTGGCCAAATCACCTGCCTTCGTTTTTACTTTATCATACGCAGTATGTAAAGTATTGTAATCGTGCCGAAAAAATTTTTTGAGATTTTAGCGGAAATAGGTCTTTATGGGTCCCCTGAACATTTTTGACCAAGGTACAAAAAAATGTCTGTGTGTGTGTGTGTGTGTGTGTGTGTGTGTGTGTGTGTGTGTGTGTGTGTGTGTGTGTGTGTGTGTGTGTGTGTGTGTGTGTGTGTGTGTGTGTGTGTGTGTGTGTGTGTGTGTGTGTGTGTGTGTGTGTGTGTGTGTGTGTGTGTGTGTGTGTGTGTATGTATGTGTGTGTGTAAACGATTTTTGTGGCGACGATTCCGGCGAAATTACTGAAGGTATCGAGACGAAAGTTCATATTTAGAAGTTTCATGACCTAATTTAGAGCTGAAAAGGTTTTGGTTCACAGGGGTCCAAAGGAACTGGTAGTTTATTCTAAGCCTTTTTGAAGGATTTTGGAAATGAGCCGCCATTTCTGTAATTTCGACAAAATAGTTAACTAATAAATTAAAGTAGAGGAAATTTTGAATAATTTATGCCTATGACATTTTTTGGTAACATTAATAGTTTAGCTGCAAGAGCAAATTGTATTTGATCGAGATCGGTCGCATCTGCATTGATATGAAACTACATAGTAGCCAGGATTTTGACAAATATTTTTTTTGTGCTGCACAGAAATGTCTATGGATGTCACCACGCTGTCACACTCGGAGAACCGCTATGGAACGTCATCTACAGTGTCATGAACGAATATAAATCTGTCAGAATTTGAATTAGCTTTTTAAACTTGACATTTCGTAGTGGTATCAACCTAACATTTGCTATACCGAAATATAACCATTTTTGATTTTTTTTTAAATACGTATTTCTCAAAAAGCAATACAAAAAACGTTGATGTCACTCCTGCCGAAAACTACATAGCGCGACTCGCTCACATGCGACGACGACGCTCCGCCATCGGTGACGCACCGCATCACCGCTCGTTGTGCTATTCCCTACTTTCGGCACTTGTGAGATAAACAACTATTATTCTGATGACAGTAGGTAGTGTCGATTGCTGATGCTTTGACAATACCTTCGATTGATACTATTGACTATCAAAATATCTGTCAAATCATGGCTAACTAGTTTAATTTTAATGCAGACACGATTTATCTCAGTCAAATAGATTCTCATGCAGCTAAACCATTAATTTTATATATTGCATGATAAAGTCATGTGCCTGGCCACATCAGATTTTTTCCGACGAATTCGTCGTTTTATAGGAATGTCGTAGTCCTCCGATTTTTTCACAGCAAGATCTATTGCCTCGTCTACAACATGACTTTTCTTCAATATATTTATACAAGGTGTCTCTATTTTTATAGCTAACTGATCAACACTCAAGCCTTTACTTTGCAATGCAATCTGAGTACACGTTATTTCCCTTGGAAGAAAAGATAGCAAAGAAATCACACACAGCAGACATAAGGTTCTGTGCAGCACCTCTGGTGTCTAAATTTTCGTATACTTTTACTGCAGCATAATGTGCACTCCAACGCGTTGTTGGGAGTCTTTCAGCAGATGCTTTGCTGCGATTAACAAGCACTTCCAAGTTGCTAGTGGCCATATAAATTAATTGAATGATCTATATATCCAACAAAAAAATAGATTACAAATAAATCATAACCATATATGTACACATCAGTACTGCCACTTATACAAATTCGCAAATAATAGTGATTGCATAACTGCCACTTGTAAATATTTTAATCTGCAGTAATTATTTATTTAATAACTTACAAGCATTTATAAATTATCACAATTGATAACTAAATCTTTTTCTATGGATAACTAGTTAAAATGGCTTCAAATCTAAGTGATTTATAGTTGAAAAACATTGTGATGGTTTTTTAAGTTTTCTCTTTCACGGTCGGGTGTCCCCCCAAAACGGGTGGCACCCGGTGTCAAATAACTTTAGAATTTAAATGGAATACAGATCAGTAAACCAGCATTCGAAAAATGCCGAACTCAACAGCTACAAAGTTACTATACATCTAGTTTTATTTAACGTATGCATGATAATTCATTAATTTAGTTGCCATGACGAATTCCAACAATCGTACAAATATGACCTGAAATGAAATAATTGCGAACTTTAATTATGAAATACACAAACAAAATATATTCATCCAAAAACTTGTTTGTTTAGGTACCAATCGAAAATTGTTACCAATCGTAGGTACCAATCCAAAATTTGTATTAAATATCTGTGGTCCTAACTATTTAAACAATATTAATGAGTTCTTGGTTCTTGGGTAGTATTTTCGTAAACTTAACACAGTAATAAAGTTACTATAATACTGTCATAAGATGCAATAACTAAATAAAATGGTTACTGAAATAATAATTATTTTATATTCAGTTTATACTTCTCAATAAAAGGTAGGTCAGTACGTGCTCATATTTGCCGGTCAGGATAATGTGTTTAAGTCTTCGGATTCTCGGTGGACCTATGACATTTTCCATCATTTCTACAGAAATTATTTGATAACGCTCATCGCTCCCTTATTCTTCATGTTTATCGTAGTTGTGATTCCCCCATAAATTTCTCCTCATGTCTCCACTAGTGAGAAATCAAATAGGGTTAAATCAGGCAATCTAGTTTTCCAGAGCGTTTGACTGTGGTTTGACTACATAAACAATTTAATGTCTTTTATAAATATTGATTAAACAATTTTGGAGTGGAACAGTGGAAGAGAATTATTACATTTGTCAGATTGTTGAATTTTGTCGTACCATCTAGATATTTAATATTAATTTATGAATTGCGTTATATGTCAGGGTCCAATTAGATGCTTAACTTTTTACTAATTTATCGATAGTTTGACAACATTTTTCAAATTCAAAAAAAATCGACGTTTGGAAAAAATAGCAAAAAAATGGATATAATGATTTTCATTTTGCAAAAGTTGCGCCGCTGACTTGCCCGACCTTAAATAATACCAGCGTAACAGGAAAAACAGGAACAAGTCTTTTTCAGTATTCGGGCAATAGTATATTATTTTACTATTATCACATAGGTAACTAAGGATATAAATCGCGAGCATGAAGTTTATACGCGAGCCGTAGGCGAACGTGTAAACATGCGAGCGACATTTTTGGGACTTATTGTGCAGTGATATGGGTCAGATTTTGCCTATAGAGTGTGGTCTCCTCATATTCCTCACTGACAAATAATTTCCGCTCCCGCTTCGCAGCCGCGTGGTCGCCCAGGTGTGGCTGTTGCTTGTCGCGAAACAAACTGTATAAAGATGCTGCGAAGTTGGCTGCGCAGCAAAGCTTGCATTATGTCAAATTGTGTCAAATGAATGTTTTTAGCCTTTTTAGCTTCGTGTTTATTGTGTACCGTTTTGGAGAAGTCTGATCGTCACATTAAACTTCAGTAAAGTGTTTGCGTTCATTAGCCCCTTGACGAATGCAAAATGTCCTCAAGACACAAGTAAGCATACATATAACTTGCGGTATTCAATTACCTAACCTAACTTTATAGTATTAAAATCATGCCAGGAGCAATGGTTTGTCAAGAAGTAAAACTAAGAGGTGATGTCACAATAGGCGCAGGTACAATAATTCATCCTTGCGTCCATATTAATGCGGAAGCTGGTCCGATTGTCATCGGTGAGAAGTGCTTGATCGAAGAGCAATCGAAAATAATGCACAGGTGCGGTATACATACGCTTTTTATATACATTGGGGATTATTGTGTCTTTTATGTTTTGTAGAGCTCCGCTGGATAGACAGGAGCAGGAAAACATTCCCATTTTAGTTATAGGATCAAATAACGTATTTGAAGTTGGCTGTAATGTCGAAGCATGCAATATAGGTGATAACAATGTTTTCGAATCAAAATGTTTTGTTGGAAATAAGGTTACCATTACGAATGGTTGCATTATCGGCGCTGGCTGCGTGGTAACGGAGGAACAAATTTTACCGGAAAATTCGATTATATTTGGAGAGAAATGTTATCGTAGAGAAACACTGTGTGGACCAGCCGTAAGTGTCAACATTGTATATATTACAGAATCAGTCCAGCCATTCTAGATTGTGCATATTAAGATCAAATGCAGTCGATTAAACTCATCAAGCGATCGATTATTTGTGGTTCATGTAGTAACATATTAAATTTTTTAGAATATTAGTTAATAGGAAAATTTATAATTCTAAAAAGACTCGTTGAACAATTCTGCGTGTCAGACTTTAATCCTTTATTCCTCGAGTCTCACTTTTATTTAATCGTAAAAATAAAAATAGCACTGTTGAGGACAAAATTTACCATCATAATGATTCGGGAACCTATACAAGAAAATCAACGGTTAATTTAATATAATTGATTCAAGTATTTTTTGGTGATTGCACGTCAACCGATTGCTTCACATTTCTAACGGATATTTCCTATGTCAACCGACCGGTTCATGTGGAATTGCCAAAAATTACTTGAATCAATTATACTAACTTATCTGTTTATTTTCTCGTTAGGTTCCTGAATCCTTTTAATGGTAAATATTGTCACGTTTTTAGTGTCGTGTTTTTCTTTTTACAATTAAGTGACGAAAATTTAAGGTATAAAAGATGAAAGTCGGTTAGGAACAATTGTTCACTGGTTTTTCATTAATTATAAATTTTCCTCTTAACTTATGATAGATAGAAGTTTCATCAACTGCTTTGATTTTTAACCCTTTCGCTGCGATTCTAAGGATGAGGAAGTGCGGACCTTGGGCGACGTTCGTAAAATTACGAAAGTATATTTACGTTAGTATCACGTACGTACATATTTTACAACACGTATACAGGTTGTCTCACGGAACTAGTACATTAGAACTTTCTCATGTTCTAGTATATCTGGAAATGTAACTGGAAATGTCTACTATATCCAAAATATTATAAAATCAAAAAAAACTACAAAATTGTGATATTTAGGTATAGGGAAACATTATCAAAATGATGTATTTTGATACGAAGAAACCAAAAATAAAATAAAAATTATATCATTCTATTTAAAATAATAAAGTTGATACTGACTTCGGGTGACCGGATGTGACAGTTAACTTGAGAATATTTTAGCTGAAGAGCTCAGATCGAGTAAATTCTAGTTCAAAAATGTCAAGTTTCTAGAAATAGTAGAACATGAGAAACTTCTAATGTACCAGCTCCATGAGACACCCTGTATATACGTGTGTAGCAGCGAAAGGGTTAATATAGAGTGTAGTAAGAAATCTAGACTGTCTGAATTAAATGTACCAATTCTGTAATAAATCTTTTTAGTTGCAAACGTTGCAAATGGATACGTTATCAAAAATGCTACCAAACTATCATCGTGTAAGAAAGCCAACGCAACAGAATTAAATCTAAATATGGTAAATTAGTTTAGTTTATATTTATTTATGGAACAGGTATCTATATTTTTGCATTTGTAATTACTTAGAAATATAAAAATGAAGTTAGGTATAATAAGCATAAGAATATAGGAGTATTTTCCATAATGTTAATTGGGTTGCCTATTCTAATGTGTTTAAATATTAGGCTTCTTTTTTAATAAATGCTGCTGGTGTTACGATTATGTAAATATATTTTTCTTACTTTTTACGTTACATATTCTGCCATGTTGATTCAAAGGGGCAACATTATAAAAACCAAGATAATTGTGGTTTTATGCTTTTAGTAATGACGACACTTTTATCTAAAAACAATTTATAGACATTAAGGGTGATTGAGTGGCATAAATAAAAAACACCATAACATAATATAATTTTAAGTCAAATAAAACAGCTGTTTTCATTTCATTTCAAACTCTTTTTTTTTTTTCAAGGACCATCCCTTCAAATTGTTATATGACCAAATAAACAATTACAGTAGCTTTCCATAATTTTAAAACTTGCTGTCAAAGTAAACTAATTCAATTTAAATTAAGATTTTAATTTCACCGATTTCCAATTACTTAATTAGTTAAAAAAAGAACATTACCTTGTCGAAACTAAATGACTACCTGGCCAATAGTGAAAAATCTGATGTGGCCAGGCACTGAGTTTGTCATACTATATATAAAATTAATAGTTTAGCTGCATGCGATTCTATTTGATCGAGAGCGGCTATGTTTGCATTAAAATAAAACTAGTAGACAGATATGTGGATTAAAGCTGCGTTCGGATATTGTACTCCGTTGACACCGGGTACACCATCCAAATGACACTTACGTGTTATTGGCTGTAAAATGTGTAACGGTGCACAATATCCGAACGCAGCTTTTATTGACTGTAGGTATTGTGGAAACATCAGCGTTTGACACTACCTACTGTCATTTGAATCAAAATATCTGACATATCCTAGCTACTAGTTTTAATGCAGTACGACCGATCTCGGTGAAATAGAATTTGCTCATGCAGCTAAACGATTGACTGTACCAATAATTTCATATTCATGAATTATTCAGAATTTCCTCTAATTTAATTTATTATTTAACTATTTCGACAAAATTCCAGAAATGGCGGCATATTCGCAAAATCTTTCAAAAATGCTAAGACTAAACCTCCAGTTCCTTTGGACCTTTTTTTTAACAGAAACCTTTTCAGCTCTGTACCTTGGTCAATAATGTTCAGGGGACCCAAAACGACCTATTTCCGCTAAAATCTGTATTTTTTTTTGCATGATTACAATACTGTATCATACTGTGTATGATAAAGTAAAAAACTATCAAGTTCAACGTGTTCTGGTACGCCTTTTTTTGGGAGAGTCCGAATCAGCTGGACATTCAATGAATAGTTTTCAGTTTTTAAAATGATTAATGGGTTTTTTCCAGGTTATTTTGGCACTGATTTTCTCAAAAGTTTGACTCAATTTACCATTTCTGTTTTCAGATCCAGATTCTACAAAAAACCTTTGGTTAAATTCACAATATTTATTTTCAGATCCAGACTCTACAAAAAAAGCACACCAGAATCAGTGGTCACTTGCTCGCTCGACTGCATTAGTTGTTGGCCAGGGTAATCATTTAGTTTCATTTATTGTTTTTGACAAATTACATAATTCGACATCTGTGAAATGTTCTTAAATGTTCTCAAATGATTATGGATTTTTTTTATTAAGGTACAACAAATCAACTTGTTGCCAAGGATTATCACTGAATATAGACAATTTCAGAATTGCAATATTAAAATATATTCACTAAATGTAAATAAATACTCTAAATTTAATTTATATTTAGGACGGACAATGTATTGTATGAAGGATAATGGAAATATTATATCTGTATTTACCTGACAGCAGTTAATGTTTCAATTATCTTTCATGAGATCTAATACATGCTTGACAATCAATATAATAAAAATTATAGCAATAATCTGTATATATTATGTCCCACGTTTCTTCCACAAAACATTATTTCAGAAACTAAATTACTTTTTCAATTCATTAAAAAGTTATAGCCGTTTGAATTATTAACAATATCTTATTTTAAACGGCTCCAACTTCTGAAGGAACAGAGAAAACCAATAAGACCATATGAAACTTATTACGTTCCACTTTCTAGAAAAAAAAAACAAAACATTTTGGTATTTTTTTTTTGTTCATTTGGTAATTCCAATTATTAAAATTGTACTTAAAATTAGTAATTTTTTATTGTTGTAATATGTATTTATTCTCTTTCATTTTTGATTATGCATTGTTAATAAGAAAAAAAAATTATTTTTCTTTATTTGTTAATATTTCAAAGGGCTCTACAGAAGTTTTATTGTAATATAGTTCCATTTCAGTAACACCACATTTATCATTTACAATATATTAGCTGGAACATTTTTGGAAATTTAATTTCTAGATTTCTAAATAAATTAAGAGGCGTCCATTAACAACGATAATAATAAATTAAACATAACAAATCTGAATTATGAATTGTAAGGTTAATTAAAATCCATTTTCATAAAAAAATAAGGTTTTTTAAAATTGCCAACAATATAAACCATAACTGATAATATTTAATGATATACTCTGTCAAAGTAATATTATAGGTAAATAATATGGTGACATACAGGCGGGACGTAAATTTTAAATAAATCAAAAATTACACCCACAACCTGCATTTGACCCAAGGCCCTTTGCGTCGCTAGCAAAACATCAATAGCTCAGATGAGAGAGCATTGTGCTAGCGACGCGACATTTATATCCCTCTAAAGTCTAAAGAATAGACGACAGTGTATATCTCGGTTATTTCTGGAAGAAATTATTTAAAAAAAATATGAGATGAACTTGAAAGCATTAGTAAAATACTCTGTAAGTTTTAACAAATACTAGTTATTCCTCCCTTGTTAAAAAAAAAAAAAACGACGAAAGCGCTAAAAAATCAGCCGTCAAATGTGCTTTCCCCCTTAGGGCTAGAGATATCTTCGCCAGTCACTGTGCTCCAAAATTGGATGCGCCAACTTGGCGCTTTTCACTGTGTTATGTCCTTCATGGGATGTATCGGTTATGTAATGAGTAGCTGCGATTTAAAGGATTTATGCTGCCCTCAAATGGTAAAGTGCCGTATGTACAAAAATGACGTTGATTGAAATATTTCCCGTTTTCTCTTAAATATGACAATAATAATAATAATTAAAACAAATTAGCCTGTTTTACGTACAAATAGTTAGGTACCATGCTAGGCTAGGGTAAATTCTTTAAAATGTAAAAAAATTGCGTGGTTTTTGCATTGAAACAGAAAAATTGTAGCAATACAAATAGTTAGGTAACATGCTAGGCTAAGGTAAATTCTGTAAAATTTAAAAAATGCGTGGTTTTTGCATTGAAACAGAAAAATTGTAGGAATTTTTAGTATTAGTATGTACAATGTATGTACATACGGCGTTTTACCGTTTGACGGCCGTATGGTATGGTAGAGTTGGATCGTTTGGCATTTGTGTCAGCACTGCTGGTTCAGTGATGGCGGCTCCCAAGTGGTTTTGTCTTGTGCGTATTAGAGCGCCACATTCGCACAATAGGTGTCCAGCTGTTTCGGGGGACCATCCGCAGGATCTACAGTCTGCGTTGTTTGTCCGTCCAATCTTTGTAAGACGATACCTCAGTGGACAATGTCCTGTAAGGAGGCCTGGGACCCTATTCTCGTCATCTTTTTGAAGCGAATGCGTGACTTTGCGAATGGAGTAGGGATATCACCGGTTGCCCTCTGGTTCGCATCTAGGTTGTTGCTAAGAACAATAACGCACGCGCCACGCCCATACTTTTCAATCAAACGTATGGGAACGTATGGACGTGGCGCGTGTGTTATTGTTCTTAGCAACAAACAAACTTGCTCATAGATACGGGCAACCGGTGATATCCCTACTCAATTCGTAAAGTCACGCATTCGCTTCAAAAAGATGACGAGAATAGGGTCCCTGGAATCAGTCGAAGGTCTGTTTTTTTGCACGTCATTTTCGTGTGTTTTTGTTGTCCGAGAAGATACAGATTTATTGGTTCTAACTGTAATAGCGAGAAATCTTGCAATTTTCGTGGTTGAAATTAGCGAGGAGAAAAGTTTTGGAAACGATTTATTTGACTCGTAGCGTGAAGTATAACAAAACTATTGCAACTAACATTTGGTTCTTACATGCACTTAGTGGTTGTAACACCTCTGCGCTTTTCAACCAAGGAAAATAAAGGTTCCTCAGCCCCTTGGATAAAAATGATATGTTGAGTGATATTGTAGCAAGCTTTTAGGACCTCAAAGCAGCTACGATGCTCTCGTTACAGCTGGTGAGGCTTCCTTATTAGCTATTGAGTCCCTGCCATCCATAAGAGATCCTGCTAGACAGCATTGTCTACGAGCCCACAGCCAAGACCCGATGTGATGTAATATTGCTGGCAGAAAACGAGGCAATGGGCTCGATGCCGTTCGTACATCAGAAGCAGTCCCCGATTTTAAAAGCAAATCTTGCAAATGTAAGAAGGGCTGTACAGGATCGTGTCGAAAAACAAGCCTAGAAGTGCTCATTGTTGTCCCTTTCTCGTAAAGGCTCAGCAGGGAAAAACATGCCCATTTAATAGCGGAACACCCAAGTATGTCTTTGAAGTGAGTTTGCTTCAAAGACATACGCGTAGGTAGTGCACAGTGTGGACTAGGCCTACCGGGGATACCACGTTAAAAAAAAACGCGCCGCTCAACTCTACCTCATGGGTGGTGTGGAAAAGAGTTGATAGAACCGTCCGGTTTTATTGCTTTATTGCAGAAAACTATTTTAGGTACGCTAACTTGAACGCGGATAATTGATAAAAAGTAGCGTGTAAATACCGCTTTCCTGCGCATTGAAAAAATTGAAATTTCCGTAAAATTACTAAAATTTTTGGAAACATCCATGTTTATGCAACCTCTCATTACCAGATTATACTCGTAAGTATATTAGTAAATAAATAATATCAGTATATAAATATTAGTGTACTTAGTAAATTAGTACACACAACATTGGACTTCGACACAACAGTACTTTCGGTATCGAATAGGTGCAGAACTAGAAATTTTTGAGGCATGGAATGCTACCTCAAGTGCATTCTATTTATTGTATGCTAGTTATATTTCTTTGTGGATCTGACATCATAATATGGGATAAAACTAAAAGGAAAAGTGCTATCAACAACAACGTAATGTGGAAATTTATTCCCACTTTCGTCATGAGGTAGTTGCAGGGAGTTATTGTTATTCACCAGCCAACGTCCAAACGTTGACGATGAACATATCTCCGTTGCTATTTCTTCACTACTCTTAGACAAATGTAGACCAACAATTTCAAGCAGTTTATTGAATGCATATATGTTTGGTCACTCTGTAAAATGATTGAACATTTGGCTCATCTTCTGATAATTCTCTTGCGGCAATGAATAATCGATTAGGATAAATCCACCTTTTTCTTATTACAAACAGTCATCAATATCAAAGTCGTCTTTCTCGCTAGAGATTTGGTAAACAACCACTACGATCTCGTCCATGGCAATACGCTGCGTGGACAGATGTCTAAGCGTACAGAAATCGACGCTACATGACAAATCTTGTGCGCGTCGTGGACAGACTGCCTAAGCATGATTTCTAGCACAATGTTAACTGGGGATTTGACGAATGTTACTCTGTAAATAATGCCTACCGCCAAGACCTGGTGTGATGCAATATTGCTGGCAGAAAACGAGGCAATGGGCTCGATGCCGTTCGTACATCGTCAGAAGCAGTCCCCGATTTTTAAAGCAAATCTTGTAAATGTAAGAAGGGCTGTACAGGATCCTGTCGAAAAACAAGCTTAAAAGTGTTCATTGTTGTGCCTTTATCGTAAAGGCCCAGCAGGGAAAAACAAGCCCATTTAATAGCGGAACACCCAAGTTCAAAGACATACGCGTAGTGCAAAGCTACAGAAAGTTAACAGGTAAGTTAGTGTAGACTCACGTGTGCACTAGGCCTACCGGGAATACCACGTTGAAAAAAACACGCCGCTCAACTCTCATCTTCATGGGTGGTGTGGAAACGAGTTGATATTATTGCTTTATTGCACAAAACTGTTTTAGGTACGCAAACTTGCGGATAATTGATAAAAAGTAAATGCCGCTTTTCTGAGTTTAAAAAAATTTGATCTATTGTTCGGCCGTGTAACTAGGCATTGGTTTTGGGCGCCATTTTTTGTAAAAATGCCGAGAGATGCTGTCCGCTGAGGTCGCAAACTTGGTGTCATACTTAGGACCCCCAAGTTTATATTCCTGCAAAATTTCAAAACTTCCCAACCTTTTGCATCCTTAATTACTGGGCTATACGAGCCGTTTTTGCAATGCCAGTATAAAGTCAAGAATATCTAACTATTGCAGGAATAGCTTAAACGAAATATAAACACATGCTTGGAATAACGGTTTTTCTAATTGCTTCATGAAGAAACAACTCTTCATGATATGAGGGACGGGCTCTTCCAATTCTATTCTATTCACCCATAAAACATTCAAAGGAAAATCCAGTTTTACATTAACATCAATTTAGTCAGAAAATATGTTAACTCCTGCCACTAAATGATCTGCGCACAACCTTTGGTGTAGTAGGCAGAGGCAGTTCGCAAACCGGTTGGGTTTGCTTAACTCATAGAGGAATGGGAGCATTCCAACAAGCAATCGTTGGCAACCTTCTCAGGAAATTTATGTTAAAGTGTTGTCCTTTGTCGATGAGACCTAAGAATTATTTTCCTCCCTTCGGGTGTCACAATCTTGTCGGTGTTGTTGCAGGCGTGTTTTTAAGTATTTAAGCAAACACTACACAAAATTCTGTAAACCAGATTGGTTTGGTGTTAGAGAGGTACAGGATCTTCTGTCGCAGAGAAAACCGTACCCGACCGTCTGCTGTTATAGTTGGCTATATTTACGTCCAAACTGCGCAATATTTTTGTAACCTTCTGTAAGAGGACAGGACCATATGGAAATTTGATGTACTTAAGCGTCTTTTTTTGTGTCAGATATATTATGTACGTCATGTGGAAGCCGCCCGAAGTTGTAGGTAAGTAAATCATGGTGCTGGGGTATCCATTATTATTTTTGAAAATGTGGAATCTGATAATATTGTCCTTGTGGAAGGAGACTTGCGGCATCTTGATGACACTGTCGCGCGTAGGTATGACGGTTTTTTGTTTTAACATGTGGTTGGTGAAAAAAAAAATACCAAACGGTTAGTGTAAGTATTTTTAGATTTTAATAAGTATTTTTTTTTACCAATTTAATATTAATAATTGATCACTGTCACACTCATAACAGACGTATCTAAAAAAAGAACAGACTTATTGACCTTATTCTTCACCATAAGCTTCAAACGGCAGCTACAGTTGCCTTGGACAGTATCTCGAGCCCGTCCATTTCCATGGTTGCTATGAGAAACTGATTAGTCTCAGCTCATACAAGAATTAATTATAAATTAAGAATGAATAAAACGTGATATTTTTCGTTGATATATTATATTAATCTACTGATTATATTAAACAAAATACATAACACCACTGTTACCAATCCAAAAAAAAAACACTTATTTTGATTTTTTTTTAAATTAAAATATATTTTCGAAAGGGCAGATCTGTTGCAGATAGGTCCCCCAACGATAAAAAATAAGAAGTCAAATGCGAAAGTAATTTTTCTCTTTGATGATATTGATCGTGAAGATGAAAGCGTAGAATTTAAGTTGTTGGCCAAAATAAAAGCTGGTTTCAAACGATCTAACTTGCATAATGTTATCTATTAAATTACGAAATAATGAAATGCTGTGTGATTTTTTAAGCACTTTACATGGACCTTCATACACCGCTAAAACAAATTAGCGGAACTTTTTAAATAATAGTTCTAGGCAAATCAAATTTGGTATACTTCAGCGGCATATATTTAAAGAAAATTACAAAAACAATGTTACAACTCTTAGTTACCTCTAAGTTACATTTAAAAATGTAAACTACTAACGCAAACCAATGGAAATGACTGTTATAGTATCATTGACATGAATAAGGACCGCCGCCCCATAGGGGTCGGCTCGCTGACCCAGCTTTCGCCATACAGCATCCATGCTACACCACCCAGGAAACGAGTCTGCCCCCGAGAGTCCGTCGCCAGTTGAAAGAGGCCATGGCTGGCATTTATAAATCCACTAAGTAAGTTTTTGTCTGCACCAATGGTGCCCTCACACGCAGGCTTCCAAGACACAATTAAGATCCGTTCTAAACAGACCAGCTATGGGGGGGTATCGATGATAGTCGGGATTTCTGTAGATTGGTGAGGTTTAATACAGTATGCCACGAGCAGGAATCACGTCCTCACACCTGCGTGGCATGCTTCGCACTAGTCTGCGAAGAGATTCTTGGGCTGTGCTTTCCCATTCCTCAATCAGGGATTGTGTCAGTTCCTGTATGGTTAGTGGTGGATTAGGGCGCTTGCGAAGACGTCGGTCAAACTGATCCCACATGTGTTCAATAGGATTCAGGTCAGGACTTAATGCCGGCCATTCCATGACCTGAATTCCACGTTCTTCTAAAAACTTTCTGGTAATGCCGGCGGTATGTGGCTTTGCATTGTCCTGCATTAGGATGAAATTTTGACCGACGCCTTATGCAGCAGGCACCACATGGTACTCCAAGATGTTTTCGATGTAATTCATGGCATTTAGTCTACGAGGAACCACAACACAAGATCAGTTATGTTGTCTATACTGATTCCAGCCCAAACCATCACAGATCCATGACCAAATCTAGCCACTTCCTGTATAGTAGCGGGTGCCTTACGTTCACCAGGATGTCTAAACGAAATTTGCACTCCTCTATAAACAGTACACGCGTCCAGTGACGAAGTTGCTTGCTTATCTCTGTGATACAGAGCAAACCTCCTTCGGGCTGCTTTGTGATGCTGCGTAAGGCGTGGTTGTTTCTAACAGTTTGATCTGAAATTTCTATTGCATGTGCTCGGCTTAGGTCGTTTAGGAGGTCTCGTGCTAAGGCAGTAGGCCGACGTAGACAGGAAAGGGCAAGAAATCGCCTTGATGTTCAGTAGTTTTTCGAGTTTAACCTTGTCCAGCTCTTCTAACAAACATATCAGTCTCCCGAAACCGATTCAATTAACGCTGAATAACAGAAGGGGCAACTCGAAAGTCTCTGTTAATATGTCGAATAGTGTGGCCAATGGCCATGCTCAATAAGTGCGACACCACGAGCAACTTGCACTTTACTAAGATTAATTCTAATGCGCCGTTGCTAATCAACGAAAATTGACAACTGAATTGATTTGTCATCTTTAGTAGACTTTCATATCTGAACTCAAAGCAAACTTGAAAATTTAATATTGTTAAATATATGCCCTTAAAGCATAATAAATTTGGTTTGCCTAGAACTATTATTTAAAAAGTTACAGGTTTCGAAAAAAGTGTTCCCCTAATTTTTTTAGCAGTGTACGTATGTAGGTGATAAAGAACATATTTTACCCTATCGTCTCAAAAAAACGAGGTCAGAATCCATCAGGTCTTTATGTACAAATGGTTAGTCTGCTGAATGATGATGAGACTGAGATTTCTGGGCCAGAAAAATCTTGTTTTAATTACATTTTGCGTAATGCCAGTGCCAGGGTGAGAAATGTTGTAAAAATTAGAAAAAATGGTAAAACATAATGAGAGTGGTATATAAATTCGTGGTATTGAAGAAGAAATTTTATACCAGAGGTTAGTGTTGAAGAGTAAATGACTTCTTGGGGTAAAGTAAATTTAGATGTGATATTTTATTGATAAGTTAGAAGAAATTTAAGTTGTGTATTACAATATTGCTCAGATTTTGGCGTGTCCAACTCAGCGTAAGAAAATTTAGATAATCGATATCTAAACGTGAGAATCTATCAGCCACTAAGCCACTAGTTTTTTAACAGATACGGGTTTTTACCCTTGGACGGGAGTAACTAGTATATCTACGGGAGCAACTAGTATATGTATTTGTTTCGGCACTTACCGTTTGCCCAGGGCATTTCTGTAGGTCCAATCGCACTAACTTTCGGCATTACTATTTCGGTCTCACTATAAGCAAACAGACGAACTTATATAAACGATTGAACAACTTGGCGGTTACTTCTTCGAAATTGGACTTATTGCGCTTGCGTGCTTACAGCCCAAAGCCCAGTTCACAAAATTCCCAAATTCAACGTGTGAACTACCAAGCTAGCATAATCTATTTGAAACAATATTTGGAATCCCGTTTGGTATATGCGCATGCGAGGTGCACCATCAATCTCTTATCGTAGTTGAAAAATACGTGTACATTCTGTAAAGTCTTATTTGAACTTATAAAAACTATTACATAACTACCATCACTGGTTACCGTGACACACTTGACTAAACACAATATAATATAAAATTGAGGATCAAAGAAACATCGTATTTTTTATTTAACCAGCGTTGACGTTTTTTTTTGTGAAATAAAAGCATTTATTATTATTAGATTGCAACATTTTTAACGCACTTTCAATCAACAGCAAACAAATAAAATAACAAAACAAAATATTTTGTCTCAGGCCGCAATAACATACAGTGGTGGCTAAAAAATAGGTGTATGCCAAAAAACGTAGAAATCGTTACTTAACTGATTTAATTATATACGTGTGTATATTTTATGCACTTTATTGCTTTAGTACAATTAAAATGAAACAATTTATTTCAATATAACTAAATATTTATTAACGAAATCATGTAAACTTGGCATGGTCAAAATAATAGGTGTATATTACTCTATATTACTAACTAAAACTATAACTTCTCTACAGCGCCTAGGCATTGATCTTTCCGGCGGTAGTAGAGTTCCAATTATTTTTCACAGCTTCCCACAATTCATTTTTGTTTTTACTTTTTTTTTCACTTTTTTTCCACTGAATCGTTCACACACTTCCAAATGTTTTCAATAGGGTTAAGGTCGGGAGCTTGCGTCGGCCAACTCAAAACCTGTACCTTATTCTCTGCCAGCCATTGCTTAACACAGAAGTGTGTTTAGATCATCGTCCTCTTGAAATAGCCAAATAAGGGGAATATTTTCATCTGCGTATGGAAACATTAGACAATATTTCCCTATAAATCTCTTTGGGCATTGTATCCCGAATCCAATGTATAGGACCTACACCGTGCCACGAAAAGCATGACCATAATATTGCCGGGATTTTTAGGGTAGAATCAGAACCAGGTAGAAGAAAATGTCACTGAGCTTTCAACAGAAAACTGTATTGACCTTATCTATATGTCATACCAACAGATGACGAATGAAACATATAAAACTAAGCAACAGTATTATAATGTTACATGTAACTTCACACCTATTTTTTTGTCCACCACTGTTGTAAAATTAAGATAATATAAGTACATAGATATTTGATTATACACAGTGCTCTAGGTGGAATTTTGGTTTAGCGGTAAGTTTGCTTGAAAACGCTAGAAAACGCTAGATTTGAAGAGAAAAAGGGTAGAAAACAACAATCGATGAACACAAACAAGTTCTCTGCTTTGTCTTCATGAGGTTAATTTGAGAAAAACTCTTCCACGTTTGCTGAGGAATGCGGTAGAGACAATAGTTAAACACAAAAGTAGTTAAATTTGAATAAACACCTTTTACATCTCCATATTTTTCAGTGCTTACTAAATTCGAAAAATGTTCTACTCCATCGTCTTTATTATAGTTTAAATCTGAATTGCGAAGTAGACGCTATCTACTTCGTGGATCTATTCGGGAATGACTAAATTTGGGAAATGTATAATTAAAGGGACAACAAATTCTTCATCTGATTTTAACTGGTACTGCTGTTTTGCAACACCGATTTTTTATAAAGAAATGTGACAAATGTTTTATACAACGCACTGATCATGTTGTACAATTTATGTATTTGTGAAGTCATTGATTGCATCTCTGTTTATGGCTAAGGCATGTTCAAGAAATATGAGATACAGGTATGTTAGAGGATTGTTAATTATCTCTAATATATTGGTTGATTTTATGGTATCTATATTTGTGGCTGCTATAAAATAAAGCTTTAGTGCATTAAACTGTTCAACTAATCTACATACAACAGCTTCTAATGATAACCACCGTGCTGAGCTGGAACAAAAATTTTGTGCGATTATATACGACAAAATGTTTGTTTTAAATTCTTGGAAAATACCTATGCATTTTGGGCTATTTGAAAAATGATTATACACATCCCGAGTAAATTGTTCAATTTAATCTTTCGCGCTTGTAGCCCGATAACATTTTTCACAATCGGTGTTGCCTTCGTTCGTCAGCCCTTAAGTTTCTTTGCAATGTCCGAATCTGTACATATAACGTGAATTAAATCGGGTAGGTGATCGGCTACAGTAAATGGGAGGTTGTGTCCTGATATAAAAGCCATGTACAGATCGCTTTTTTTGCTGCTCCATCGGTATGTAACAATGGCTTTTGAAAAACTAATGTAACGTTGCGTCTTCTGGTCCCTAATTAGTTGCAATTTTCCGGCGGAAATTATAATTGCTTTGTTACAAAATTTGCATCGTGCTTCGCCTTGAGACCCGGAGCAACCCAGTCAAATTGAACTTCCCATTCCTTTACATACTTTTGATTATACTTAACTTTTCTTTTTTGGACGACTTTGGACTCGATTCATAATCGGTTGAACTATCTATAAATTATACATAAAATATTAGACAATTAATATTAACCGTCTAATTATTAACAACTTATGATAAACTATATGCTATAAGGACTACAAAACAAACCAACAGAAACATAGCATCACAGGCATAACACGTGATGCAAATGTCCGGTAAATACATTTTTTTTCAAAGTAAATAAACTTTAACCACATCAGTACAGATAATGTAGAGTGCGATGGTAAACTTCTACTTAGTCTAACTTATTTTAAAATTATGAGTGATTTAGGATAATGATACAGAAATTGCAGACAGTAGTTCCAATATTGATGGTTCTTCTAAAATTGCTAAACCGTCCAAAGTATAGTACAAATAATTTCAAACATTACGCAATTCAAACATGAATACCGGCCGTTTGGTTTGTTCCCAGAACCCACAGGAACAACTACATCATCACCAACCACTGATTTTCGGCAGATATAATATTGTAAAATAATAAACCATAAAACAGAATATTGAGAGTTGAAATCATCGCGCGAACCTCAATTCGTTCCCCGCGCGTAATCCCCTTTCCCCGAGAGAGGAACCAAGCTGCGCACAGGTTCGATTACTTTCATTTCGTTCCTGGTTGAGTATTACAGCTAATAAGGATTGTGGAAATTGCGTTGTCCGCATTAGTTAATCCCTCATTTACATCCCTTTAATATATAAAAATTTAAGAAATGTGTAGACGACATTCAAAATTTGTCCTGTTAGAAATTATGGGACAAATGGTTTCGGTGAAAACAATTCAGAAAAATGAGGTTTATTTTTGCAAATAGTTTTTCTCTGAACAAAAAATTTTTATTACTGGGGTATACTTGCTCCTTTGGTACTTTCATCTACCCACAAAGTCCTCAATAGTTATGCGACAGATCTGTCAGATTTGTTGGGATATTTGAACCCGTTAACGTTTGTTTTGATTACAATGAATACAGCTCAAAGTAAATTTCTAGAGAATACGGCAATTACTGTACTTGCATTGATGGGGTATTTAGAAACAATAGTTATGATTTTGAACTGCCACATTATTAGTACTTGACGACATGAGGGAAGGGTATCCATGAATAATTAGGGCGAAAGTAATTATGTCGGTTATGGCTGAAACCTTCTACAATGCTTGGTAAGATAGGTCTCTTATCTATCCCAACAGCCTATAAATTTCTACTGGTCGGTTTACCTCACTTGGATTAATAATTATCATTCGCTTCTTTAATTGATTCCATATTACAGAAAAGATGTAAACGTAATAACCATTTCTCTTGAATTTATTTATTTAAAGTATGAACTATTTCTTTATCATTTGTTCTTGGTAAGCCATTTTCCTTTATTTATTTCTATTTCTTTCGTTGTCCGGCTGGTGGTTTCGTTGTTGCTAATCAATTACTATCTTCCACGCCTTTCTACTGTCATATTTTAGTGCTTTGAGTTATTCTCTTATAGTTGTCAGCTTTTGCTAGTTTTATAGTTGAAGAGGTTTGCTTCTTCAGTTCGTAGTATGATTTTTAGCACTTTGGTCTTTTTTTCCTATATAACTTGTGCCTTATTTGGGTTTTCTTTGTACTTTATGTTCCTCTAGATTTATCTAGTTACGTTGTGCCTTTCATTTTATTATTTCCTTTTGTTTATGTTTATAATTTTACCCATTTTCTTTGATACGTTTTCGAAGCTGCTGGACATTCCACTCCAATTACTGATTTCTTGTGGTAGTAGGTGTCTTACACGATGTTTTTAAACGTTTTTTCTTATTTAATTTTTGACTGTATTGACACAGTTGTACTACTAGCGATACCCAGCAACAACTGGCTGGTTATCTGAGACTTTTCAGTTGCCTGTTATTTTCGAAATGCTTGTTTCGAACAATTTCTTTCTAAAGTAAATGCTTACAATGCTGAAAGCCTACCGACTGCACATTATAATTACTACATACTATTCTAATAGTCTTAAGTCCTGTGCAGTTGTCAAATTGCTTATTAGATGTCTTTCGGAGTCGTACTTGTAATACAGCCATATTCTGGCGGTGAATAGTCAAAGCTCGTGTCCGTTCTTCCGTGAAACATTTATCCAGATAGTTAACGACGACGGTTATGGCTGTGCGGACACCATCCGGCACATGTGCCCCGTGCAGTCCACACTGCGTTAATATGCACCGCTTCATCCTTAACAACGGCGCTGATTTATTGAGTCTACATTTTCTCTACGCATCGCGCGCACATTTACAAATGAGGTCCATTTACGAGACTGCCATCAAAACCGAAAACGACTGCGACGCTGTCTCGCTACTCGACGCGAAAATATCTCCTACTAATTCCGCCCAGCTACACTTTCAACAGCTTGGTTTTTATTTAGCGTGTCATTATATATACATTGTAACTAATTTCTTCATCAATGGTTGTCTGTATAGGCTGGACGCCTATAGCACCAAAAATTTATACCACCTATGCAACCAAGTATACTGAATATACAGAGTAGTAATTGGGTAGCGGATAAAATTGATAACTCCGAAAATATTAGCGATAGAACAAAAATTACAGCGCAGATGAAAAAGGGATTTTCAGATTTTTCCATTATTTTTTTGGTTATTTAGTTATTTTTAGTTATAATGTTAACCTGTTTTTAAGTCACTTATATTTTTACTTTAGAGGGATTTTTTTGTGACTGAAGCACCAAATTGACGACATTGGGCACCCCCATTATGGTCTCCATTTGAGTGTTTTTTTCATTGAGTGTCCATCTTACTCCTTGACTATACCGAACTGATGAGGACTATAGTCCGAAACACGTGTCTACGGTTGCTTCTTCGCATGACGGAATTGCCCGACAAATTACCTTTCTCCTTATACGACCGTGACTTCGTTGAGGTGAAAACGCGATTTAAAGGAAACTCCTTTTATCTTAGTTCAAATTTTCGTCTTTATTTTAAGACTTCATCAGGAACGAGAAATAGAGTCCGAAAAAAGTTCGCTGGAGAACACAACATCATCGGACAAACCATTTAAGGTTCGGAATAACCAGCCAACCATTTAACGGCCGGCAACCGATTAAGCTGACCACACAGAAATCATGCAAAATAAAAATGTACAAGGCGTTCGTAAGAGACAATTAAATTAATATCTGAATTGTCAAGATTGTTAATGAATGTCTCATTTCAATTATCTCTATTTATTGATGATTATTAAGTATCTAATAAACGCACAAAATAGATACAATGAAGATAAAATAGAGATTTTAACACCCATGCTCTCCTAAACCGAATGGTATATACAACCGTACTAAAACAAATTGTAATTAACGCGTTTTGTACATTAATCACATAAATATTGTACTGTAATCGTGCTTATTGACACTTGGCGCCATCTCGTCGTGCAAATTGTGACTACAATTTGGTTCTGTATTTACAGTTTAGATAGGCTCTACCTGTTGTGATCATTGTTCGTTTGTTTCATTACGTGAATGCAAAAGATTTGGGAATAAACAATTACAATGAACGGTAAACAGTGGTGATAATCGTTTCAAGGTCACCGTGGATCGTGCAGTTGGTAGTATACTACTATGATACTACCAACTTCGTAAAAACGCGTTTTTTCGTTTCGCACCGACCCTTAAGGTCCAATATAACTATTCAACCATTTAAGGTTCAGAATAGCAGGTCAACCATTTAAGGTTCAAAGTAACTAGGTAGTAACTATTCAAGGTTTAACCAATTATTTAAAGTTCAAAATAATAGTTAAGGCAATAAAGGTTTCAAATTACCAGCCAACCATTGAACGTTCGATTTATTTTCGTTTTGATGACTTTTGAGCGTTTGTGTGTATTTTTAAACACATATCTATTGTCTAGGTTTGAAGCAACTTCATACGGACCGTCGGAGAGAGATTTTAACATTCCTCCTGATACTTGAGTGTAGGCTACAACAATTTTATTACCCACTTGGAATCGCGCGCCAGCCAATGCGTCCAGGTGGTCGTTAATATAAGGTAAAGGAGATCGGTCTCTAACTGCCTTCTTATTAATTTCGCTATAGTCCAACGCAAAACCTTCAACAACCGTTTTTTTAATAGCACGATGGGACTAGCATAACGAGATAAACTCCTACGACTAGTGCCTTCTTGTAACAATTCTTATCTTCGGCTTGTCATGGTTTTCCAGCATGACGATTTTGTATGGCCTATGCGTTTACAAAAGTCAAATGTGACAATGTTTCCTGAACTGATGCTGTATGTTGCTGTTGTTCAAGATGTTGCTTCCCCGGATATTGTTGCTGTTCCTTCTCCTCCTGACCCGATGACTGGAAAATAACATCGATTCCTCATATGCCCAGTTCTTCCACAGTTGAAGCATTTCCCTGATTTTTTTTTGTTTCTTCAATTCTAGGAGGTTTAACCATCGTTTTGGTGTTCCCATCATTTCTACTTCTTATTCTCGTCGGTTCCAGATGCCGTAACAACATCATTAACTCTGTTTGGGTTTCAGGTGTCTACTGTCGATGCCCTTGTTACGTCCGTATCAGATACGATTTTTTTAACCGGTCTCTGTTCCATACCAAATGATGCAATTTACGTATTTGAAGCCTAATTTGCGGTGTTCTATCCCACTTCTGATGTAAGCTAATAATAATAACGATAGTAGAACGACATATACTTCTATTTACTTGTGACAAATATACAATATTTCCAACGTAACTATACCAACACATACTAAATAATGATCATAACATACATAGATATAGTAGAAAATTAATGGGAAACCAGTCTGTGTATTTTCTTTATTTTTTCTCTTTGCTAATATTTTGGATGAATTTGCATCCTTCATCAGAGCTCTAAAAGTTTAAAAATGCTAAAACATTAACAATCTAAAAACGAAATACAATACAAACCGGAAATATCACTACAAACTATATAACATTATGAAACATGGAAAAAAACTCTTGTCAAACAAATTTGTTATGGTGATCAAAATGTAGGAAAAAGTCAACCTTATTTTATATATGACAACATCAAAAATCTCACCTAAAAACTAATTTAAATGACATGAAATGTAACAACATGAAAGGAACAAGAACATCTAAAAAAATTCAAAGTTGGTTTAATTTGGTGGGATGAATATTTTTGTAATTTAGTAAATATGTATAAATGGTACTTAAATTTTCAGTTTTAGAATTCATTGGCGATACAGAATCATTAATATGAAACATTTCAAGAAAACTTCTCCGAAAAACGTTTACGTCACTGTCCAATACAACCAAATTTTGATAGTCCATATTATGTCCAGGACGGCTAACATGTGAAGCCAATGCACAAGCTTCAGGCTTCTATCTTGAATTACTTTTATGTTATGTAATTCGTTTCTTTAGTTGTTGAGAAGTCTGTCCGATATATTCTTGATGACAATCTACACATTTAATTTTGTAAATAACATCTGAACGCAAATCCAATGGAAGGTCATCCTTTATTTTTGAGAAAAATGTTCCTAGACTCTTTATTGTACGGCGTGCAAAAATCAAATTTTGGTCTTTAAAAATTGTGGTTTTAAACAGGTAAAAGTTTAGAAAAGTTTACAAACAAAATTAAGCCTACTATATAAATAGAATAATTGACAATATAAACTAACCTAATATAACTTCAATAAATGTTAAATGTCATTAATCATGAGAACATAATAATAATTGACAATATAAACTAACCTAATATAACTTCAATAAATGTAAAATGTCATTAAGCATGAGAAACGTGTCAGAACTGATTCAATTTTGTGGTAGGATGTCTTTATATTTTAAAAGGTAGCTATAAATAGTGCTGAGATTATTAACATCAGTTCTGGCGTTAATCGCATAACGGCAATCATTAATGTGAAACATTTCAATAAAAGATCTTTTGAAAAGATTAGTATCACAGCCTAGTACTTGAATATTTTCATAATCCATTAGGTGTCCGAGAGAGTTTACATGTGGTTCCAAAGCACAAGCGTTTGGTCTTATTCTAGAATCGCTTCTGTGTTGAGATATTCTGTTTTGCAGCTGTTGTAAAGTTTGTCCAATGTATTCTTTATGGCACTCTCTACAAGCAATTTTATATATGATGTCCGAACGTAACGCAAGCGGTATTGGATCCTTGACTTTAGAAAATACTGTTCCTAATTTCTTCATAATTCAGCGACCAAAACATAAATTTTGATCTTTGAATATTTTAATTAGATTTGGGGTGAGTGCTGCTATGTTGGTAATATGAGCCCCCCGAGTGTACACTTATCTAAGTAATTTATAATTGAATGTGAGTAGATTATAATCGGAGAGATATCATTTAGCTTATACTTTTCTTTTTCTATGTAGCGAAACTTGAGAATGACACTCGACGTGTCGAAATCGATCGTCTCATAATAACGTTTGAATAAACCACTACATCTCCAGGCTTTGTCCTGTTCCGAGATTAATGCTATTAGCTTAATCACCATGAAGGCATATTAAATCAACCAGTATATTATGTCAAAAAATTGTTTCTTTTCTATAATTAAGTTCATGATTAAAGCAAGTGCAGTTGAATTTTACATGTAGCCCGGAACATTGGAAAGCTTACACATTCGAACAGTAGGTACCTTACTTTTTTCAGATCAGTGTAATAGTTTCGATTCCGATCTGCTTTTTATGCGCCAGTGGTTTGCATGTAACTGGTATGTCGATACGCCCCTCTTACAGTAATATTTGAATTAGGTAAGTATTAGTGGAAATAAGCGTAAACAAATGAAAGAATATTGTTTTTTGATCCTATATTGTACATTACAGGGGGCGGGCGTATTAGCGTATGGGAAAGGGTGTTGCCTCGCACGCATAAGATCTCAGGTTTAAATCCAGGTTAGGCCAGAAATTTTTCAAATAGATGAAAAATTGTCTGGTCATACTCTACGTCCCCGAACTGCAATCGCTGCTGCATGATGAATGCTTACTAACCGCTGCCGACAGCATGAAAAAAAAACGTGTATATTATAGCCCGAGGTGTACTGGGCGCCCCCACCTTAGATTTCTTTTCGTTGTTAATTAAATACATTTATAAGAAGTAGAAGTCTGGTGGTGTAATATCCGGTAAAGCAGGTGGCCATAATCCTCTACTCATAATGCAGTTGTCATAAAACTTCATGGAATTGCAGTATCTCGCTAGCTGTATGTAAACGTGGCTAGACACTTGAAACAAAAACATTCTACAGCGTCTTTTTAACAAGGAATGTGCTCTTTCCGGAATGGCATTGACCGCATTTGTTATTCAATCCCGCAGTTCCTTTATATTTCTGCGAGTATCGTGATAAATTTCGTCCTTACATATGTTTTCCATAGAAAATAGTCCAGAGGACTTAAATCAGGCGATCTAGCTGGACGGTTTACCATTACCAATCCAGCGATTTCGAAATTGTCGATTCAAGTAATTTCGTACAACTGCAAAGTTTGACTTGTGTGTGGTTTGTACGGTTTCAATTTGGTTGTCCGTAATTCTCTCCAAACACGTGTTTGCAGCAATTCCAAATAAGAGGTTACTTCACACGTAGAAATCCGAAGATCGTCATTTATCTAAAAACCAGTAGCTGAAGCATTGAACATTAGGTAATCTAACGTTTACTATTTCCAAAATATCTCTTTGATCTTTTTCAACATGTGTCCATAAGGATTATAAGAATTGCGACGTTTAGTAAACGATCCATGGGTCTCGTAAATTTCTGTCCAATGTAAGGATGGGGCTTTCTATGAGAACAATAATAAATCCTTAGCATATCACACTTTCCGTTATTGATAAACGGCATTTTACATCCACAATCAACTACAATTAAGGTTTATTTGGGTAAATGAGAAACCCAACACTGAGCGCGCCCTTTGATACAAGTGCATTTTGTTTACGTGGCTCGGCAATGAGTCCGGCCGGCGGTCTGTAAGCAAGCTCCAGTTGGGTACCAGAAAGTTTTTGATTATTACACCATTATTTAAAAAAATAATGCTGACATGTTATACATTGCAGAAATGAAAAAAACACGACTATCGGAAAAAGCCAAAATTTAACATGGCGCCCATTAGAAAAACAAAAGTTGGCCGTAGTTACGCCGCCATCTTTGATGTTATTTCAAATTCAAAAATGACACCATACCTTTTTAAAAAGTAGCTTTGGTTTCATGTTAATGTCTAGCTGCATTTGTTTTTGAACAAAAAATTAAAAACGATATCTTAACATTTCAGTTCTTTGCAGATATCTTCAAAATGAAAAATGATACCTTAAATTTCTTTTCATACAATTGATCAACATAAAAATAAGAAACTTTGCCAAATTTAAACATATACTCTATCTCCACTAATAAGCGACATCCCCATGGTGAGCCTAGAAATTGAATCACTCGGTATACTTATAGATATACCGGGTATATATACATACTTTCATACTTTTTAAAGTTCGGATCTAGGATACCAAAAACTGGTTACCAGGGAACAACATATTGATAATGTATTATTGATGAAAATGAAGTTTGAATAAAAAGTTAGTTTCACACGATTGCCGAACCTTTTATATAAATACGTTACATTTATCGTAGTTCATCACGCATTCAACTGACGATGCGTTTATTTCTGAGTGCCAATATCCAGGTTGGATCTCGTGTCCACATGGTCCGTGGTAATCAGTGTATATGTTTTGGCCAAATTGGTCTACATCTTCCATTTGCTTGTTGTCGGACACTTGTCGTGGTTGGCATTGCATTTCCTTTTGTAGCATTATGGGTGTCCCATAACATTTTATTTTGTTTTTTTGCAAAGTCAAATACGCTTACCCGCTATTTTTATTCCATTTAGTTGTAATTACTCAGTTATAAAATATTATTGCTGTAGGATAACGATTACCCGTGCCGACTTGACGCCAAAACTTTAATTTTGAGAATTAATAATAATAATAATAACAATAATGTTTATTGATCTCGTATACAAATAGTGTGACCCATGTCAAAAAAACTGAAATACACATAATTACCTCAACCCAACCAACGTAAAAAAAGAT
The DNA here is from genome assembly GCA_964023965.1 of Melinopterus prodromus. Taxonomy (NCBI): domain Eukaryota; kingdom Metazoa; phylum Arthropoda; class Insecta; order Coleoptera; family Scarabaeidae; genus Melinopterus; species Melinopterus prodromus. The sequence goes on along the minus strand of OZ030391.1, from coordinate 29,566,367 downwards.
TCTTAATTAAATATAAATACTAACTAAAGTCTAATTTTAAGCATATAAACAGAAAAACAGTAAATTAAATATATGTAGCATATTAAAAAAAACACAACCGAACCCGAAGCAAGAAATACATATATATATCGAGAAAAAACATCAAAATCATACAAAATCAGCACCGAAAAACTCGTCTAAACTATAGAATGCTGAGCTTATCAGTAGCCGCCTTAACTTTATCTTAAACAACTTTAGAGGAAACCGTTTTTAGATCTCAGGAAGGTGATTGTAACCGCGCACTCCTAATACACTGGGGGACAATTCAGCGGTGTGCAACCTGTGATGCGCAACAAGCAAAGCAGCAGTTCGAGTCGGGTGATTATTTGGCAGAATTTGTACTTAGGTACTGAAAAATTACTTAATAATTCATATAAATTTGGAAAATAAAACATTTATTAATCAAAATCGTACAGCTATTACTATTTTACATATTTTAAAACATTATTAATTATTGAACATATTTTCTTTTCAACGTTTCTTTGTTACAGTCAGGATAGATCTTTCTGTGCTCTTGTACACAACGTAACAGAAATTGTTTTTGTTCCTCCTCAACAGTAAAAAAACCAAGTAAGTCTTGCATCAAGTTTACTGCTCTAAGAGTTGTCACTGAATTCTTTGTTTCTGGAAACGACGAGTTAGTCTCCCATGAAAACGGACATGCGTGGGGAAAACTGTCGTAAATTCTTAGGTTGACTGATATAAAATCATAGATGTTTTTCTCTGAAATAAAAGACTAATAGTAGCATGAAATTATACGAGAGCGACAGATAACTAAAGCAACAACTACACCATTCATTTTTCAAACTCACCGTACAATGAACCGCAATGTTCTTCCGTCGATGAGATGTATCATTTCCCAGTGGTCGTTATATGTTCCTTTGTTAAATCTGCCACCGCCTTTACTTTTGTGGCTTGGTCCACCTCATCGTCAAATAGTGATAGGATAGCTGCTTCATCAGTTAAATACCATAAGTGCTGGCTAAGTTTCTGTACAGCTGCTTTGGCTATACTTTTGTCAATTCTTTCGTAAGCCCGTAATGACTTTAGAAAACACAAATCTTGATAAAGTGCTTTTACTGCCAAAATACACTGAAGCTATGGCTTGACATAGGTGATTACAATAAACAAGCAGACGTCTAGTAAAGCTGCCTTATCCTTACTGGTTGTTTTAAACTGAGAAGTCAGTAACAATATTTTTAGGAAATAGATTGCTCTTGCCGTCCATCGAGCTTAGTGCAAGGCACCTGGAGGCCTAATTTTGAATTTTCGGCATATCCGTTTAAAAATACGACAGAGCTCTATCAACTCTCGATAATCATCTCTGACTATTTTTTTTTGTCAATTTAGCGCGGTAGAACTTAACCAGAGCTTCAATTTCTGAAGATGTAAGGTATGTTTCCACATTTTCCCTATAGCACTCTATCTTATTTGGATCAACACTTTTCCAATTTTATAATATCTTCATTTGTTACTCTGATATCTTTAAGTATATGAAATGTGTAGAGTTTCTTACATATGAAGCGGCCTCTGCATACATCTGCGAGTGACCAGCGATATATCTTGCTAGACGCTGAACTGGTGAATTAATACTACTGATAATTGGTCTCAGTAGAAGGTCTTATTTACGTACTTTTGGAAGTGTGGACAACTTTGGGCATACTGATGACTTCTCTCTAGGTATTTACTTAACTTGAGCTTGATCTTCAATTAAACGTTTTATAATGAATTTTGTAGCCTTTTCCAAATATGTACTTGGATAAGTATTAATCAATTTATATAGTTTATTATATAGTTTACGTTTGTAGTCTGAGGTGTTCATAATTACGGACGCATTGCCTTTATCAGGCGGCAAAACAACTATAGGAATGTCATCTTTCAAAGACATCAGTGCTTCATACTCCTTTCTTGTAATGTTTGATTTAGGTAGTCTGTTATGTCGTAATATGTGTGCCCGGTGGTTGGCTTGCAGCATGCATCAGACACCACTCTTAACTTAGTTGTAGCACTTCCTTCCGTTATTACAGGGTGGTGCGTTAAAAAGTATGGTTTCTCCAATGATGATTTCTCTAGGCTTAATTTAATTTCCTTAAAAAATAGCATATTGTTTAAGATTATCTTTAAGTTTAAAGTTCTCTATAAATGGTAATTGTTTGATAGCCGTCGGCTTTGTATCACCTAAGTTGCTGATAGAATCTTTAGAAAAAGTTTAAAAAATAAACTGGCTTGGATTCTCACGATATGATACCTTTGACTGACATAATAAATAGAGCAATACCTGAAGGCGTATTTCCATACATTCCGAAAGTGTAAAAACACAGAAAATGCTTTTCACTCACAACAGAGAAATAGACAGGGGGATGGGGGGTAACATTTTTGGGTTTTTACTTGGATCCCGCCTTATCTTGGAAGCAACACTGCAACTATCTAGCACATAGACTAGCAAAAAATATATTTGTTATTCGATCTCTCAAAAAGAAGTATGTACCTCATAAAACACTGCTTCTGGCATTTCACGCTTTGTTTCTGTCTCATTGTGTGTATGGTCTGATAGCCTGGGGACACTTACCTCACGCGGAAAAAATCTTCAGGCTTCATTGCCTTCACTCTATATTATCCAATGTCTGAAGCATGTCAAGCAAAATCTTACAGATTATGCTTTGCAGGGCGCAGGTCATATTCATCAGACAAGGCAGAACACTAACCTCAAAATAACTTTTCTTAAGCTTTCACATAGCAGATTTGGTCCAAATTACTATGGTCCCAAATTTTATAATGCCCTACCAACTCAGATACTAGACCTACAGTATAAACCTTTTCTGTCAGCTGTAAAAACTTTGCTCTTGGCTAACGGCTTATACAGCATGATCAGTTTTGAACTTCAGACTGGGATGTTCCCTGCATCTTGCAGCATGGACGTCATGGCCCTTTAGTATGACATTATGATGTGATTTTTTAATTGTGATTTTTATGTAGTGTGTATGTGTTATAGATTAATTTACTACTAAGTTTTGAGACTTGTTAACTGTGATATGAGCTTTATATTATTGGATTATTGTAACTGTGACTTGTGTAAACATTGTATATGTATTGGCACCAATATATGTTTTGTTTTGATTTGATAAAGGAAGGGGCTGGTACAATGAATCACCCAGCTGCATCTCGTTTAGTTGTTGGTTTCTGCTTTCTGTTCTTCGCATTCTGTTTGCCCTTCTGATAATTACTGTATTTCTTGGTCAATTTCTTCAATTTGTCAGAATATTTATAATTGTAATGTTCGATTGTTACTGATGCACGTAGTTCGGCTACTTGATAAATAAAACTGTCCAGCAAAAAAAATTTTTGGCCGGCGCTTTTAAGGTTTTAGGTTGATTTTATATCAATATGACTTACTGAACTCAAATCAAATATTCGTTGATTACCAGCACGTAGGAATTTCTTGGAATACTGAAAAATAAAACAAAAAAAATTTCAACTAAAAATTTATGTTTAATAACGGATATGAACTATTATAATAATTATAATTAATATATAAACTTCTAAAATAATTCCTCCTCTTTCCTGCAAGTGTACCATTCATAGTAGACAAATATTTTATGAGGAACTTATATCCGGAAACGCACCGTATGGAATCTATAAAAGTTAAGAGAATCGGAAGAACAGCCATCATAGAGTAGCTCTTTTCAAAACAAATAGTTTCGGCTGAAACTTGTTTATTTAACGCCACCCAAGAGTTAGTGGAATTACAAAATTTCGTTTCTATTTAACCGTCTTCAGTCTTCAGACTTACTTTATGCTGTTCCTATGCCTAGTTGTACCATCTTACAGGTCTTCTTAACACATTAAAGCTTCTAAATTGTGCGTTTCCGGACATTATTTTCATTTAAAAGTTGGTGTACCTCAACACCCATATGTATTTATTAACACCATGTATAAAAACTCACCAGTTAATGTTTTTGCGTCTTTTTTGTTAAAAATGATTGCCTGGCTGACCTTCTTGTATGGACTGTTGCAGTGCAATCTCGTTTTAGCAACCAGCAGTAATCCGCCATCATGTTGACGTTCCATCGACCCTGGTATCGATACTCGATTTCTTTCATGTCTTAGTGAAATCTTTCTCCTTGTTCCTCGCTTAAGTCACCAAGATTTTCTGGAAAATAATCCAGGTGCCTATGTAGATATATTGCACCCTAGTTTTTGGAAGCTGATACTATGATAGTTTTGTACTCTGCAGATTTGTTGTTTCCTAAAAAGTTTGTTACAACGTTTTGAAAAGCCAAGCATCACGTTCAATGGGTTTCATAGTATTAAGAAACTTCAGATCTGTCATCAACTCCCTTATCTGCGGTCCAACAAATATACCCTCTTTTAATTTTGCATCTGACATTTGTGGAAATTTGGTACATAAATAATGGAAACAAGAACCATCTTTATTTAGGGCTTTCACGAACTGTTTCATCAGCCCTAGCTTTATGTGCAAAGGGGGAAGCAAAATTTTTTCGCGGGGCACCAAACATTTTCTTAATATATTTTTTCCCCCTGGAATCACATTTGCTCGCGGTGGCCAATTTATTCTTGTCCAGTGTTTATCACGAGCCCTACTGTCCCACTCGCACAGAAAGCATGGCATTTTTGTATAGCCTGACTGCAGCCCTAGTATTATATTGGCAATTTTAAGATCACCACATACATACCACTGGTGTTCCGCGTAATTTAATTTATTTAAAAGGGTTTCTAAATTCTCGTAAGTTTCTTTCATGTGGACGGAATGTGCCACGGGAATAGAACCCAACTTATTGCCGTTATGCAATAGAACTCCTTTTAGACTTCGCTTTGATGAGTCTATAAACAAACGCCAGTCTCCTGGAACATAAATGTCAAGGGCCAAAGTCAAGAGAAGCCCTTCGATGTCATGAAATATTCTACAAGTTCTTGTTCTCGGTTCCTATACCAATAAAATGTAGTACTCTGAGCTAATGTGTTCTTTTCTTTCAGCCTAGAGCCCAATAGTTCAGAGCGTTCTTTAGAAAGCCCTAAATTCCTTACAAAATCATTGAGCTCTTCTTGTGTAAATTTACCACTTTTGATAGACCCTGTTTCAGACGGAGAATCTGTGTAGGAGACGGGACTACTATTTCCGTCGTCATTTGGCACAGACGATGAACTTGAAAGTTCAACGAGATTGAAGGGAGGCTTTGGAACTGGAATTTCATCCCCATGTGGCAATGGTCTTCTAGAATGTCCGGATACACAATACATTTCTTATTTCTTTTATTAAATCCAGTAGTATTGCACAAACAAAAATAACAGTCATCCACGTGGTTAATCTGTTCCTGCCATATCATTGGCACACCAAAAGGCAATGCGTTCTGCTTATTCTGGTTCCACTTTCTTAAGGCATAACACAGGAATGACACACACTATTTGGAGCCCAAGTATTGTTATCAAGTTTTATACCAAAATATGCTTGATATACTTGACGCACAAATTTGGTAATTCCTTCGCGTTGAGTTTTTACAACAAAATTCCCACAAATATAGCAAAACAAATTTGGGTTATTTAGACATACTATTTGCGAAGTACTTGCCATATTTGAATTAAACTATAACAATTTCAATCCCCGTGTTAACGCAAATCGACGACGCTGTCAACTGAGTTAAAACTAGCTTTCATGAGAACTTTCCGAGAATGGTGTTGAAACACATGAAATGTGGAAAAACCTTTATGCAGTTAAGATTTTCGGCAAGCCATCTGCTACACGATGCGATGCATATCGCCAACGTTGGTCATCAGAGTGGTACGCACATAGCCAAGACCCAAGTCCGTGATATATATAGATGTTAGTAACGTTTTTAAGTTTTGAAACTTTTTTGTTGCTGATAGAATCACTTGATCAAACGAATAGGCATTTAAGCTTAAACCAAAATATTTTACCGCATCTTATAATATAGTGTAGATAGAAAGTTGGAATTCGGCCTGTTTCTATAATATGTATGATTGCTCTGTGCGCACCAGTTAACTATGAACTCACATTGTTTATTTTATCAGAGGTTGTCATATAATGTTAAAAAAGTTACTAAAAAAGTGCTGTCAATATAATCAATATATCTGTCAAATCCTGGCAAACTAGTTGTAAAGCAGATACATGCAATCTCGATCAAATAGAATGTCTAATGTGTGCAGATGGGTTTGGATTGGTTCGAATAAAAACTGATAATCCTTCACTAAAACTATTTATTGTATGTACATAATACACAGAGCGCTGACCGACCAACACTCAACTGCAAATGCAACAGTCAAAACAGTCAAACGCATACTTAAAGTTTGCTCTTGCATCTAAACTATTAATTTTACCAAAAAATGTCATATGACATAAATTATACAAAATTTCTTCTACTCTAATTTATTATTTCACTATTTTGACGAGATGACACAAATGGCGGCTCATTTGCAAAATCTTTGAAAAATGCTAAGAGTAAACGTCCAGTTCCTTTGGGCCCCTTAGAACAAAACTTCTTTCAGCTCTAAGTTTAGTCATGAAACTTCTAAATATGAAGTTTCAGTTCATTTTTGGAAAATGTGATTATTTCCTTAGAATATCTTTTCGTCCAATCGAAAAGGGCTTTTGCATTCGTAATGCGATTTTCTGTGGAACACGTGCTGCATTTCTTTTTATGTTTGCTCCAATTCCGTCACAAGCTCCTTTGCCATGAGCTGTAGCGTGAAAATGCCACTCAGCTAATAAACCAAATTCATCTGATGAGCCAAAAGATTAGCAAAGTTATTTTTATTCTTAAAGTGTTGCCCGGCACCGTCCGTAAAATAATACACTTCTTAGGATTAAAGTTACTTAAAAAAAATTAATTATGTTATATTATTAATTCTGTGGTAAACGAAAACAGCAACAGTATCATGAATTAAGTTGTCTGATATTATCGCGATACTTTTATGCGTTAGTTCCTCAAATTCCTTATAATAGATCACCACTGTAAATACAGTGGCTTGATCGTTATTCCAATGAAAGGACTGGGCAGAATTTTGAAGAACAAAAGCATAATTTTCTGCGAAATCGCAAGTAATTATGAATTCATCACTCTTAAGAGTATTTTTCAAAATTTTTAGGGTTGATGCTTGTTCTTCTGCAATAAAGTTACGATTCCTCAATTTCATCAATTTTTGGCAAAAATGAGCTATGAAATCATCTGAAGTCATTACAATGAATGGTAGTTAAAGAACACCTATCTTGTTGTGTCCAGGAGTCAAAGTTCAAAATATTTAATCAAATTATCTTTAATAATTGAATCACCTGGGCAGTTTTGACAGTCTCCTAAATAGCAAGCGGTCGTTGGGTTAGCACAAATAAGAAGCTTAAGGCAGTCACGAAAATTATTTAAAATTACTTTCGAATCGTTTCCCAGAGATTGAATGTGTATATTTTCTAACATTAATTTAACATTTTCGTGGATACGCAAACGCAAACAACTGTATGGGTACCGCTGCTTCCGGCTAAAACGCAATGAGCAGGACGCAATTGAGCAAATTTTGAAAAAGTTATGGTAACATTTTCATGAGCAGATATAAAAAGAGAGTATAGTTCATTGAGATTGAAAAGTGCTAATCTTTTTTGAACATGTTCTCGACTCCCATCATTTTGACGAACTGATAAAAAATCTTTTACCCCTGGTAGTAAGCGACTGACATCATCTTCTTGATAAATTCTTCTACAAGTTGTTGAATTTCAGGACTTAAAGTTCTTCCTTTGTTTGAAGTAGGGAGAGCTAAAATGCCTTTTTCGGACACTAACTTTTTGGCAGCTCTAACGCTTCGTTCTGATGCACCAAATGTTACCATAATTTGCTCCACAATTTTGGAGCAAGCGTCAGGAGTTGCAGCTTTTCGGTTCTTCTAGAAGTTGAATTAAATTTTTCAATAATTGCTTCTAGAACTTCGACTCCCGACCTATGGTTCTCGTCATCGCAAGCTGTTTAACAGGAAACATTATTGATGCAAAATCATTATCTCTATTATGATCAGATTCTTCGACTTCCGACTCATTGTCACAAATGTCCATTTCAGAAGGAACAAAATAATTAAACGGAGCTGTATCAGGAACAGAAGAATTTGATTCTGCATTCAAATTACCTGTTTTTAATGTATATCTTTTCTACATTGAGAACAAATTTTCGATGATTTTGGTATAGACGGAAACTGTTCTTGTAATTTAAGTGATATATCACGTAAATCCGATGATCTGTGACTAACTTTTCTCAAAGGATTTATGCATTTATTCCTCCAAATAGGAACATCGAAGTCACCTTTTTTTACTTGCTCCATTTCAGGCAGAAAAAGAAACAAGAAGAAAGACAAACAACACAAATACGATATAAAAGTATAAAAAACACACAAAGTACCAGAAAAAGCAATTCGACTTGAAACAGACGTACCTTGAACATGTTATAAAGTGTTACTCAGGTGGGGATACTAATGGGTGACCTACGCGCCACGCCCTTGACGCTTGCGTATGTAGCGCGGGTGCTCCGTTTACTTAGGTACTAATTTTCTCCCAAACCCACTTTTGTCCCACTTTCATATTTACTCATTTTTTAGGAAAAAGTCTCAGTTTTCGAATGAAAATATTAAAAAAAAACATAAAAATACCCAAATGGTTCAAAAATCTAAATAAAAGTTTTCATGTTGAAAAAATGTATTAATTTTTTTTTTAATTTAAAAAGTACATGAAAAATACTTTAAAATGCACTAAATAAAAAATAAAATCTATAAAGTTTTATTGGAGTTACACTAATTTAAAAATTGCCGTGTCGCTTAAAACGTCCAAACTTCAGAAAGAATGCCCCATAAGCGGAAGAAGCCCAGTGAAATGGCCGGCTACGTCTTGGTTTTTTAACCTACGTTGTCATTCTGACATGACTCAAAATAGAGAGCGCAGATTTCCCCTAATTCTGGGAAATCCCTAAAGTGTTTAAGCGGCTTACAATAAAACAGCAAAAGCATAATGTATAGAATCCGCTCTCTAGCTATAAGCTTGATATGTGTAGTTGCATTTGAGTCCGACGGAAAAGTAAATGAAACGGTATTCAACAAATGTAATTTATATGGCAAATTTTAAATGGAACTGATTATCAATTAATGTTTGGTGACCCCCACCATTAAATCTACCGAAGGAATAGTAGCTCTTTTTTGCCCTGCGGCAATCAGTGTAATTTTACAAGCCAATTGTATTTTTGCATTGTCATTGTATATTTACAGTGACTTTACAATAATTTGGCCGAAATATTACACCGATTTTAATGTAATTTTACGTGATATGTGGGGCAATGCGTAAAATAATTGAACGTCGGTTTTAATGTAATTTTAAATGAAATATGAGGTAATGCGTAATAAATTTACATCTATTTCAGTGTAGTATACAATGAAATGTGCAGTATTTTTAGTTTGTGTAATTTTATTTTAATTTTGAGTAGATATTAGCATAATCTATCATATAATACTAAAACAGAAACATGATTCAAACGTTACAATACTACAAACTGTCAAACAAATATGGTATATTGCTAGATATGAATATACAGAAATACCGTATCATACGGACTTACCGTAATGATGAAATTAATCAAAGTATAGAAGATGGTCTTATACAGCCAGGATGTAAATTATAAATAAAATAAAAATTACAGCCACGACCTGGATTTGAACCAGGGACCTTTGTGTCGCTAGCACAATGCACTATCCAACTGAGCTATGACAAATGTTAATCGTCATATCAAGGAAAGGAAGTAGTAAACACTACCAAACACCTTTCAAATGTCATCTACGTGACGTAGAGTTCACACGAGACATATATGTAACAATTGATAAATGTACTTTGATTAAATATGGTATAGATAAAATAGGTTGTAAAAAATAAATATGTGTAGACGTACATACAAGTATAAAATAGTTTGAGGCACATAAAAATACATTAAAACTACAGAGAAGCAATTAATAAATACTTAAACATAGAAAACGCAGGGATATACATATAAATGCACTTCGGTCACCCCATGAACCCACATACTCGTCCACTCTGCTTCAGACAAACACAGTTGGTGAAGACGTTCCGCATCTGTACCTGCAATAGAACGAGGTAACATATTAGACAGAAACAAAAAAGTTAACGTAAAAAGAAGATCGCACATTATCTTCCTGTTGGTATAATCCCTTCAATCTTAAAGCAAATTTTCACAAAGAAATGTAGAAGACTCCGTACTTACAGCTTTTTATCAGGTATGGCGTTAAGACATCCATCTCTAAAGCGTCCTCTGTATCGCTTAAATACTACACGGCCTTGTAAAAATAATTGGAATTACGTGCAATTTTTATACTTACGACACGTATTGTAATTTTCACAATGATTTATGTGTAATTTTACAGCCGTTTTTCTCAGTGTAGGTGTTCGAAATCCTGTGATATACCTATTTAACTAGCAGTGAAGTAAGTCCAGTATTTTTGTTATTACAATACGTGAAGTGCGTAAGTAATTTGACTGGTTATACAGTTTATTATTTGCCCAATTTCTAATGTCAAAAAAATGGTTTCCGTTCAGACTCCATCAAATGCGTCCTTAATGACCTGTCAGACTCCATCATATGCATCCTTAATTATCGGTCAATTATCAGTGAATGATACCATAGGCGGTCTACTTCTAGTCGTCACCAGCGTACACGTACATGGAAAATCATCAGTGCTCACGCAAAACTGCAACCGTTAATTTGTCTACTAGTACACGGCAGGGATATTCTAAATCGATTTGCATACGGCGAACAAACACGGTTAATAAAGGATTATTATATCTATTTGCCGTGTTTGTAATGAGGGGAAAGTGGTTATGGACACGGACAAACACATAAATGATAGTATATTATTATCCCATAAACACCCCGGAAATGCGCACAACTGCGCCGTTTCGTTGCACCCCCTATTGCGACGAAAGCACTTTTCCTATGAGAAGCGCCGATTATCCTGACCATTACGTACTTACGCTTCAATGTTCGTATATCATTTGCATTGTAAGACATTGCAAAGGCTGCACTTGTCGCTAAATTACCTACAATATGCCGTAACTGTACGTAATAATTTAATAACTCGTTTGTGTTTGATATTCACCACATGCTTTCGAATTTTTATCCGTTGTTTATTATTATATACGGAGAAACAATATCATGTTTTGGTGGTGTAACCGACGTTTTGTGATTCATCAGAAATTAGGCCATTTCGGTCGAGATCTTTGACACGTTATAGTGCCGCAAAGTACGGAATGCATATCTAAAAGAAACTAAGATAGCCAAATCAATTGATAGATGGATGTGGAATATATTCCCGGTGTTATATCCAAATCTAAAAGCGCGAAACTGAGCAAACTGCGATTAAAGTTGAGCGTTTAGTGTGTTTTGTTTTAATGGGTTACCACTCTCGTTCATCAACTGACAGCGATGTCATTCGAGAGTTGGTTTGTACTACAGCTATCTAGCCCCCTAGTCTAGGTCCCTAGTGTGCGAAGTAGGTTAGGTTGTAAAATAACTGAATATAATGCCAGAAATACCATGTACAACTTTATTCAAACAACAACAATAGATAGGTACATAATTCAAAATCGTTTATTTATATTATAATTGATCTAAGGGTCTCTAAGGCTATATTTGGTACATTAATATTTTCAGGCATAGGCGTAGTTGTTGGTACTTCCGCTAACAGAAGTGATGATTTAGATGCACCTGGTCCCACTAAGTCAAGTGACGATGTTGATTGTAGATGGTCTTGATCTATCAAGTAAAGTAGACGTACGTAAAGTAGACGACATCAACAGCAACATGTAAAAAACTAATTAATAAAATAAATTCTTGAATAGCAAAAATTAAAAACTGAAACAAAAATTAAATAACTGTTACTACTGACTACTACTACTGCCCTACTGGCTCTTAACTAAGCAATCGAACACGTAAAAATGTTCAATACTCGATTCGGCGTCAGTTTACCGGGGCTTCAGGCAGGCCTTAATGCGCGAAATATTAGTGGTAAATAAGTTGCGCTAAGGCAGATGATGCAAAATCTTCGGCGCACAGTAGGAGCCACCGTATATTCATTAGCTTTATCGGCCCACCTATGTGGGCGTGTTGTAAGTAATTCGTTACGGCTGGCACTACTGATATGTAGTACTAACAACATTAGTAGTACTATCTATCAAAATAAGTGTACTACGGAAATCAGTAGTACTAACGAAATTAGTAGTACTAACAAAATTAGTAGTACTAACGAAATTAGTAGTACTAACGAAATTAGTAGTACTAACGAAATTAGTAGTACTAATGAAATTAGTAGTACTAACAAAATTAGTAGTACTAACGAAATTAGTAGTACTAATATAAATAATCGATTATCTCGAGATATTTCAATAATCGACTAATTCGATTATTGTATATCGATTATGCCCATCACTAGTTTCAATCCCATGATTGGGTGGATAATAACTAATTGGACGTGAAAGCTAGAAAAGAAGACTCCGTGTTTGTTTTATTTTTTAGACTGGATCTGTGGAGTGTCTACCTTTATTGGCAAGCAAGAAGATTTCATTCCAAAACAGGCGGTGAAAATTACATTAATTAAAAATTTGTCTCCATCATTATGCTTGGGTAATAAACTGTCAGTGGGAAGAATACGCCGTGTAACAATAATTTTGCTATTAATGACATAATTACGGGCTTTAAAAATACAAACCGCGGGAAATCGGGAGCTTTGGTGCTGCCCTTGCATTAATTATTCAATAAATACCGTTTCCATTGCGCGGAAGCGTTTCGGCCGTCGGATATGCTTGGAACCGGTGATTAGAAATAATCGGTCGTCCATTAATAATCAATTAAACGTTTCTGTCAGCGCGCACACAGCCATTAATAATTATTTTAATGCTAGAGGACTAAAAACTACTTCCACGGTATATGCGTCTAAACAATTTAACAATTTAAATCTACGTCTACCAGCTTTTCAGTTTCCACGATGAATTTTACATGCAAACGACTCAAATTCAGGAACTTAAAACACATTAAATCTAGAGAATGCATAGGCATCATGGGTTTTCTAATTATATTTCTATAAGCAAACGTGGACGGGGGTTGCAGCTTTATCAAGAGTATTTTATGGTTTCTTAATAAATAGTTTTATGGCATTCTTTTCTAAGAACCCCGTAACATAATGTTAATTTACAGCGGTTGTTAAATAATTCCTGTAAAACTTGTGACCCGATCAATACAGGATCATAACAATAATATTTTCTGAGTTATTGCACTAATTTGCTCCTTGACACGGTATACACATTTTCTGTATTCGTGTTGTAACTTTTATTTGACTTTTTTGGTTGGTATTCTGGAGTGTAGGTCAAAATATTATCCATTACAGTTATACGTAATGTTTATCATTTCATGTAGGGCTCGAGAACAGTGGAGAGATAGGCTTTACTGGCTGTTGTGTTGAATAAATTTTTCCTGAATTATGTACTTAATATTATATACTATATAGAATAGAATAGAATAGAATAGAAATAAATATAACATATATATAACATTAATATCTATAATTGATAGTAAATGTATAACAGAGCACAGTGCGGCTAGTGTTATATGCTTCTAATTTAGGACAAAGTAAAATATAGTACATCAGTGTATTGCATAGTAGGGTTGCCGTTAAATCCAAAAATAAAAAAAAAATATTCGTGTTCATAAAAATAAGTGGTAATTTATAACAAAATTTAAATAACATTTTTAGTATTTATCTGCCCTCCTGACCGGTTTCGGTAGTTCAGCTTGCCCTTAACGTCTGTTTTCTGAAAGTACTTTTACCATTTATTGTACATGCTTTTTGTTGTCCAAAGGTCATCCTCTTTTCGTATGTCAATCAAGTTTTTTTAAATGTACTAATTGTACTAAGCAGCTGTCCACAATAATTACAGTTTTTACTCGTAAGTAAGCCACTGTGTTTTCAACGTTTGCCATTGTGGTGCTTCGGTAAGGATCATCCATGAAAATATGTGTTTTTTTTTTTAAATAAAGAATATTTTGTAGCCGTTTTGTAGTATTGGTCGGTCTCTTTATTAAAAGGTACAATGAAATCCGAATGCCATAAATGGTTTTTATTTTATTAATTTCCTTTTTAGTTTGAATTGTCGAGAACGTGTTCTTTGGCCACAATTGGTTGTTTTGACTGCGAGTAGGATCTCGCGGAGAGTATACAAAGGTAAACAAACGAAAAGCAACGGTTGTGCATGAAGTGTACAAGTATGCAAATCTGGCCCCCCATCGTGACCGCCGCGAAAGTATACTGAACAATAATACAACAAAATACGGGTTTTCATTAGTAACGGGGACATTTAACAGATCACCTGAACAAATTAGTTCAAAACGGGACATGTCCCGGTAAACGGGGACGTATGGCAACCCTAGTGTATAGCCTATTACAAAAAGTACCTAGTTTTAAGTATTTACATATAAAATGATGGTTACTCTCTTAGATTAGTTTCAATATTTAACACCTGATAATTATAAAACTTCTGGTTATTATTATTGTCAACTATGATGGCATCAATTAATGCCAACCATTGTGTAATTAGTTAATTAATACTCATTTATTGTATATAAATTTAACTAATTACCTACATGGTTTTTCTTCTCGAGGAGTCTTAGATGTGCCATTTAGACTGTCAAACATTTCGTCTACATCATAAATAAATTGGGCTGTCGCTTCAGCACGCGAATGGAGCTTTCTTGCAAAATAAATGACAGTTAAATTACTTTTTTAATTAGTGAAAAAAAAAAATATTACCAGATTGTACTGATTGAAAATACATGCGATTGACCTGTTCTTCCACCTTTAGGTATGAAAAAATCATCATTGGGAACAAGTTTGTTCATTGTTCCCAAATGTACATATTTGACGGTTGCAGCTTTGGTTTCAACTTAAAATATAGAATAAAATTTTCTGAGAAATATATAATAAAAAAGTTTTCTATATGGTGCGGACTTTCGTGGACACACGTATATTTGTCATAAAAAAGATTTAAACAAAAATATATATATATTTAGATAAATAAATACAAATACACTTATAAAAAAACAACAAAAAATACTGATTCGCTAGAAAAAAATGAAGTAAATATTGCAAACTATAACTAATATTGCAAACAATGTAAAAACTCTAAAATAATAGAAGAAATAACACAAAACATAAAATCCTCGTGTACGTTGATTAAGTAAATACAAACATAAGCAGCCACTAGTTACAACATTAAGACTGGTTACACACGTAGACGCTGTATGCGAGACGCGCGCGTCTGAGTTTTAGCTAGTACATGTGTTCACAAATGGAGCCTTTCACACGGCGGATACAGCGTCGCGATACTGAATTTTAGAATTTCAACTTTTCAGCCACCGGCTGCGGAATCCGTGACGTGATACCGATTTCACATTGCAGTGTATGGAGACGTACAGACGCGCATACTGCCGAGTTTTCAATCATAGCATAGGAGTGTGGCATGGGGTAGGTTTAGGCAGTGGGTGACATGTTTGACCCATTATTTTTTTTTTATTTAATGCACCCATTAACGATTAGTTAACCTAACCTATTATTTATTTATTATTATAAAACAAGAAGAAATGGAACCTAATCTAACTTTTCTAGTTTTGAATTTATCATATATTTTTTATGAAAAACCAGCAACATTTGTGATGATAGAAAGAAATATCACCTAACTTATTTAGTAAAACATACTGAATTGGATCGTGAGTGCCGCTGTCACCTATACTGCAAAATTGTACAATTTTGATGTGCGATTCTGTCAAACTGCGGCGCTATACTGTCAGTGGCGAGCTTTACAGTGGAGCGGTTTATCTTCGATAATGAAAAATTTATAAGCTTGGTGGAACCCATGAGCTGCCTGTGGAACACCGCCGACAGTAATTACTCAAATAAAAACAAGAAGCAGCAGTGCTCTAAAATTTTGTACAACTCATCAAATGACTTAATTGACATCCGGCAGTAGTTTTAAAAATGTGTTGGGTCTTGTTGCAATTGGCGATTTTTCTCCTTTTTCGATTTTTCCTTGCAAGCCGCCAAAACTTTATACACTCCTCTATATCCATGAAGACAGCTGTCATCAAATATTGCCGCTTTGCATACAGTATCCAACAGTATTTGCATCGCATCACATCCGAATTTCGTATCCCGGATAATGAATTTCGCATACAGCGTCTACGTAAATACCGGACAAAAACACTACAATTAACCCTGAAAGTTTAGATAAGCGTCGGCTAACAATAAATAAAAACAAATAGATTCCTATACAAAAACCAACTAAACTAAAGATTTGCTAATGAAGTTTTAACAAATATATCACTTCGAGAGAGGAAGGACTAAAATTGTTCATATCCACTAAAATAACGATTTAAGAATATTAACATATCCAAATTTTTAGGCAGCAAACAATTTCGCTGGTCATTGGTTAACTGTCTTAAAAAACAAACTTAAAAATTCTCTGAAGGTACGGATGTGGCGGTTATGGACGATTATTTTAACGAAGTATAGTTTGTGGACTACAGGTAGTGATTTTTTGTGAACTTTCCAAAATGTAAGGGGATTTTTTTGCAAATGAGGCAAATCAAAATACTGTTTTAGCATTAGGGTAGCTGATGTTTCCTGCGTAGTAAATGTCTTAAAATCTATTAACTTTTCCTAACAATCAATCCACAGTGAATCAGGAGCAGCTTCTAATTCTAATTGGACTAGTAGCCTTGGTTCTACTCTGACTGTCAATAAGAAGTATAAGCGCTTCTTTAAGCCATATTTCGGTGTTGTCCGCATTTTCATCTAAATCGAATGCTGCTTTCTTTAGCCTCGGATCTAATCTCGAATGCAATTTAATTTAATTCATATGTGCCCAAACATTTGTTTATAGTGCCCAATAAATCTAGCGGGAACTTTGCGCCAGTTTCTGTTGTGAATCGGTGGCTTTTAATTTTTTCTTAAGGCCATTTAACAATGGAATGACTAGCGACAGTGTTGGATATTTTTCACCAGAAAGTTCTTTGGTAAGGATCTCAAATGGTCTCAAAAGAGGAATAAAATCATTTATCAGTTCCCAGTCGGTAACAACCAGAAATTGTGGAGCTTTTGGTATATTTGTTATAGCAACTGAAAGAGGGTTTTTAATTATAACTAATCTTTCAAGCATATGACGAATTCAACCAAGTCACTACGTCTTGTTTCTGTTTTAGTTGTGGATAACCCATCTTTCTTGCGCTTTTCGCAGTTGCTCAAATGCTGAATTGCTATGCTTAAAATGATCTACCAGAGTTCTACATATCTTCAGGAATTTTGTGAAACATTCGTTAGATGTATGTAATGGCCTCATAAGTTAGAGTATGTGCCACACAAGGATGATAATATTTTTTCAAATGCTCTTTAACCGCATTTTAATATTTGCTCCGTTGTCTGAGGCGACTTACAATTTTATCATTTAAGTCCAATTTCGTAAACCTGTCCGTAAACATCATGGCTATATTCACTCCAGTATGTGATTCGCGCATATCTTGTGTAGCAATTACAGGTGAATATAATTTGTCCTCAATATTAATGACATCTTACTGTGCAGTATGATTTATTGCTATCTGAACTCCACAAGGCTGTTGTTACTGCGACATAATCTACACAAGTTAGCATAGTTTTATTTTTTTTAACAATTTCCTTATGTAAATTAGGCATTAGCGTATTTGCCAATGTTTCCTGTTAGAATGTTTGTATAGAGGTTGGTGCATAGCTGTGTAATCAATAAATCCAGGATTGTCCACTAATTATAACGTTTGAAAATTTATTGCAATCATTTTCAATACAATTTTGTCAATTTTTCCCGCTTCTGTTTCTACGATACTATCAGAGAACTGTCTGAACCACTTGGGCCAGGACTAATGATTGCCAGTGGTAGCTTTGCACCTTGATGTTGCCGTGATAGCTCTGGCGTTGGACAGCCGGTTAACTCTTGTGATGTCATTGCACGAATATTTAGGCCTGGGTTATGATTAAGACGAGGCGTCTCATATGAAGTCATTGCAGGTTCCGTAGGACCCGTGTAGGGTAGACGTTCATCAGACATTTTACGATGGGTTTGACCAGAGTTATCGTTTGTGTTCTCTGCGGTATTGCGTACAATGTCGTCAACAGGAACTACAATTAGTGGTCTATCTGTGACGGACGATGGCATGAAATCCTCCTCTTGGAAAATGTCCGGATTAAATAGACAAATCCCACAGGTTTTAAAGCCTATGAGAATGTTGGCAGGAGTTGCTGCTAATGAAAAGGCCTGTGCAATTATTGCGGGTATTTCGTATATCGTCATTTGTTGTCCTGGATGATTTACCATGGCGTTGTTTGCGAATTTTTTCTAATTGTGCGTAAACAGACCTGTCCGACTATTTCAGGCGGTGGGTACAGTGTGGTGGGAAAGAAAGCATAAATATGCCATTTTCTTTCGCGAAGTTTAGTCCTTCAATGGATAGGTGGGAGCAGTGAACATCTAAAAGCAGGAGGCATGGTTTTACCTTACTTGACTTCACATGGTTATAAAAAGCGTTCCAGAAAAGCGACAAATAACTTCTCTGTCATCCAACCCGAAGGATTACTCCCTTCTTTGCATCCCATTGACCCATCTGTAATAAAATAGTCTTTGAAATGCACTCGCGGAAAAAATAAAGAATGCTGGAACTGAATTGCCACCTCCTGAAACAGCAGCAGCTAGGGTAACTAGTGTGCCCCTCTCTGCTGAGGTAATAGCACCAAGTCGCTTAGAACCTTTTCTTGCTAATATTTTGTTCGGTTTTTGAACCGTAGTAAGTAACTGCAGTTTCATTCATGTTCCATATATCGTGCGGTAGAAAAATATATCGCTGAATTACCGAAGGTATTCAAAAAAACTTCTGACATTATGTTCGTTAAAACTGGTGGCTTTAGGTGTCCTAATAGACAGAGAAGGATGTTTTCATAAATAATGTAAACCAATCGGGGCCAGCCAGCTTGATCGATTCCCAAGACTTCGGAATTTTCAAGTTATTGGAAATAGCAAGTTCGAACTCTATTTTCCTAGCATGTTTGGGAGATAACTTGAAATAAATACTAGACGCCTATAAGTATACGGTTTTCAAATTCTTTTTCCTGATCATCAGAAAAAAACGGCCGATTTCTTTGATATCCTATTTTCGTAGATGGTGTCGGTACTGTCTTGTTGCTTAGTTCCTCGGTGGTAAATTTTTACAATACCTTGTTAATGTGCGATAAATGATTCCAAAATCCTTAGCGACAGACGTAATAGATTTGCCATAGTTTTTCACCTCTCTTGCAGCACGCAGCATCAATACCGCCGAAACAAGACCTCTCGTAGTCTTTCTCTGATGATGCAGTAACATATTTTTTTGAAACGAACACACGATTATGTAGTAAAATCCTAAAAAGCCAACAAAAATAGGCAGTACATATACATGATGGGGTTGATTGTCACATGTGACAATACTATTGTATTTACTTTTCCGTTTTGGCACCTGTGACAACCAACCCGTGAGACAACCATACCAGGTCTCCCCTACACGCAGATTTGATGATACCAATATCAGTTGATTCGTCAGTTAGGATACTAAATTTAATGAAATATCTTTGTGAAGAGTGGACTCATATGATCCACTGTTAGGAACGATATATTGTGTTCAACTAACATTGCGCACAAGTTAATTTCTGCTTGTTTAGATCTTGGCCATGCGTTGAAGCACCAGCAGACTGCAAAAATTTAGTTATGGTAGGTCCAGAGACTTTATTCGCACTTACTTGAATTTAAATGCTTTTTATAGTGGAAAAATCACTAATAAATTCGCAATTGCAGAGAACAACTTTGCTTTGAATTTATTAGTAGGTACCGATCTAAGCCAAGATCGATAGTGTGGCAACACGATCCATGATGTCCTAAATTTCTAAAAGCAAGCTGCTTCAGTATGTGTTCATATAGTTCATATAGCAAATAACTTGCTTGGCCGCGTTGTCCAGCGTTTTGAACAGTTTTCTTTTTGGCTCCGTTTATAGCTTGCGCATTTTCAGTGTCCTACAATACGGACACTGAAAATGCTCAAGCCATAACGGTCAGACATTCCGTAAATTTAAGTAACTTCTGTAAGTAGGTAACGTATAATAAACGCACAGACCACTACACACTCTATAAGCCTGAGGCCCTGAGCGAGCTGAAAGAAGAAGTGAGGGGATGTACGCGTTTGTATCACTTTATCAAGTGACACAAACATGTACATCCCCGAGAAACGTTGTTTGGACTCCCCTCCACAGATGTCGCTACTAACAATACAAAGCTTGTAAGAATCTAAAAATAAATAAAAAGTCAACGTAAATTTGGTATTTGTTAAATTGATTATTATAAGTAATTATTGACTAATGTGTCACATATGTACATTACCGTACAAGTGCGTACGGTATTCGCAGTCGGACCGTACACCGTAACACTGACGGGGATTCTCAATTGGTGAACCCATATTTTGCAATGCTCGAACAGTGCTGGTTCCCATATCGCACACCGTTGCAATAACTGTAATGCTCACCTCGACCATTGCCCGTAAAACATCGATGAGATTGTCTCCAGAATGTTAGAAGAAATCCATTTCTTGTTAAGAAATACGCTGTGGGCTGCTTCGTGAATTTTGCTACTTATTCTGTTCTTATACCTCCTCCAAGATCTTCAATCCCATCAATACGATCTTTCGCAGAATAGTATCCGACATGCAAGCGTGCAGTATCGATCTGGTTCCGCCAACTTCTGCAGACATTGTGAAAGGTGCCTTAGAATATGGACATTAATTCTAGCTTCAAAAAGATTTTTTTGAAGAAGCCTATTCAATATATTTTTGGATGGGAGGGATGTAAGTTTTCGAAGAAACGAATTAATGATAATGAATATTATAAAATCAATGTAAATATGTGTCCATAATAATATAAGATAATTATTGTATAGGTGTACCATTTTTTACCCCACAAAACATTAGGAAAAATTTAAAAGAAACGTGCGTCTGGAATTTTTAACTCAGAATGACATTTCCTTTCGATAAAATATCATCAATTTTCTATAAAAATATGTATTTCTTAAATTATTTATTCAATTTATTTTTACTAAGTTTATTTTTTATTAAATTTATTTACTTTTTATTGTTATAATGGATATTGATGATGTTCATTCTTTGTTTTCGCATTGTTGGATATGTATTTTATTTTTTGTTTTGTTTATATTTCAAACGACTGTACCTGTTTAATGAGCTAAAAAACAAACAAATTCTTACGAAAAGTTGTATTCACATGGACTTAAAAAAATGGGGAAAATAGTCCCTTCCTGTATAATAAAGAAAATGTCTTTGTATTTTAAGTGATTATTATTGCTATTGACAAGGAAATAAGATGTAATTTATGCTTTGACCACCATATAAGCATTGCAAAGAAATTTAATTGAAGAATTAATTCTACTTACATCTGAGCTAGATGTTTAGGAGTTGGTAGGGTAACGTCAGCAGTTGATAACTGTTGGACTACAGTGTGTTCATAAGGCAACTGCTGCAAATTCTCGTCATAAAATTTAAAAAAAAAATAGTTTGGGCGACCACGTGCAACCACACTTCAAATATTACAAACAATTTACTATTTAAAGAATCACTACTTATTTTTGAACTAGAGGCTTGAAACACAGAATTGGGAAGAGTAACATCATCAGCAGCAAGACTGACTTCCACTGATCTACACAATTCAGATGGGAACTGCGGCAGAATATAATAATAATAATATACTAGTAGAACATCCAGCTGATCCAGAAAGGGATTCAATCTGATAAATATTTATGCACGACTAAAAAAATCATAAGTACAAACTATACATACGATATGACTGGATGAACGAATTGTAGGTCGGCATCGCATCTCGTTTTAACCACAAATGGCACAAAACTTTCTTCTGCAAAATGCTTGTCGCAAATTTTGTAACAAGTTGACATGCGTCCCTGGGGCGCCAATTCCATTGATTTCAGGCACTTATCCGACTTGGAAATTTAAAAAACTAATCAAGTATTTTTTGGAAAACGGGTCTCTCTTTCTCGGGTCTTTGTGGAAAACAAAATAATCTTTTTACTTCACTGTCTGAACAGACACACATCGCATCGGCACAACACATCGGCATTTTTACAAATACAAACACAAATTCTAATTTATAATTCCACACGATGACAGGTTCATGAATAAACGTAATCATGACGAAACCAATGGTAGTGCGTTCCAGCTACAATCGTACGGATCGATTAGCAATAACTAGAAACGCTCGCATATTGCTTACAGAACAGAGTTATGTTATTCCACTGTCATCCAATACCTCCAATACTGCCCTCTGGCAGTTATTGTTCAGTGGAGATAAAGTTCTAGTAAATGTAGTGGCTGAGAAAAAGATAGATTATGTGTCATGATTTGTAATGCTTGTGGTTGGCTACTGGTTCCTACCAGGAGCTCACCCAAGCCAGTTGGCCAATACGCTGATGGCGAAAAAAAAAGGGGACACGTAGACTTTGTCAAGCTTCGTATGCCAAATTGAAGCTATTGCATCAATTTAAATCGGTTTTACCGACTGATACTAAGCTTATGGTTTAGATTCGTTGGTGCTTTCTGCTGTAGGTTATGGTGACATCGTTTATGGTCCGCTCCTCTCCCAGGCAAACAAGAGACGTCTTCAAGGAATAGAATATAGTTGCTTTTCCTATGCAACTGGATGTCCCCGTCGACAACACAGGGGTCACGTTTTTCTGGAGCACCGATAGCTTTGGTTGACTGGAAGGCGATTCACCCACTACGCAGAGATGGTTTGTTCACCGGTGTACGATGGTCAACCCTCCTATCTGGTGGCCAAGATCGAGCTTAGAGGGGAAGCCCATACGAGAAGACTTCGCTATGTTGCCTTCATGGCGACAACAGTTCCAGTGCACAGGACTGCATCCTTCAGAAAGACTTTGGCACTTTGCATCAAGAATCTTAAATACGACTCTCATTGAATTCGGTCCTCATAGCAAAAGTAAAACCAAAGCTATTTTGAAGAGGGAGATTCTTGAGGGAGGCCTAGCGGTTGAAGATGATATCTATTAATTTCAGTTTTTAATCTGTATTTTCTTTTGAATGGTGCTATTTCAAACCACCTTGATGTTATATGTACCTTTTGTATTTATTTATATACTATAAAGCATTTTATTATTATTAAATTGCCCCGACCCGAATCCAGAAGTCAGTTTTTTCCAGGAGCTCACCCGAGTGGTTGACCCATGTGTTAACAGTTGAAACCGCGGCGACCAGACTGGACCATTCTGGATTCACCAGAAGACAGTTCTCCCAGGGATTCATCTCGGACTAGTTTGCCCGTGTTGACAGTTCGATCGCCACGACCGGAATCCGCCAGGACCCACAACTGAATTATTTTGCCCGCGCTAGGTTAGTTCGCCCGTGTTGATACCCACAGGTACTTATACCTTATTTACCCGTCCATTATTCGTACTCGTATCCGCAATAAGTCTAGAATTTATATTTTTCCGATTACCGAATTTATGTTTCTTAGGTGAAATTCCGACTTATTTTATTGTGTTTACAAATAAACTTACTTTAAATTTAGTTCTCCTTGAGATTTATTTGAACACCGAAACCTCGTGAACTTTTGACCTAAAAATTAAAAGAATTCACTTTTGAAAGGGAATTAATAAATTTATCAAATTTATTGTGCGACGACAAGTTCCGCCGGTGAAACGAGAAAAACAGGCAGCCGTTGCAAGCAGAAATTGAGGTTATGTTTCAAACGCGTATTTTTTGCCGGTTTAAGATGGGGTTCGAAATGAGTAGGCAACCAAACATACTTCATAATATTATTTCGAGTTTTTCAGCGAAATGATTAGGTATTTCCATTCAAATTATACGTCGAACAGAACTTGAAACCTTTGCCGATAATACACAAAATATCCGGTTCAATTCTGTCCTGTATAGCTGACGAATTTTGCGATTGTTGATGGCAATGTCGTAGTTTTCTTACGTTCAACAAAAAAACGCCGATATTCACAGAATTCGTCACCTATACAGGACAGAAATGAACCGGATATTTTTTGTATTATCGGCAAAGGTTTCAAGTTCTGTTCGACCTATAATTTGAATGGAAATACCTAATCATTTCGCTGAAAAACTCAAAATAATATTCTGAAGTATATTTGGTTGCCTACTCATTTCGAACCCCATCTTAATATGGAAACAACTCAGTTCGCGAGTATTTTACGCAAGTAGGACCAACATTTCTTGATGTTGCTGAGAGGTATAAGCAAAAAACTGAATGTGTCGGCTTGAATCCATATATGGCTGGCTCAAGAAAATGAATTAGATCTTAACAGTACGCCACTGCCAGAAATATCATTTGATATTATCCATTATCTTCTACACAAGAAAAGTTATTTTGGGTGTAAAAATGCTCCTTCCTCAAATAAGGTGGAAACGAAGCAACTTTGTGAGCTAAAGTGGATCCCTACCGAACGAGGGACGAGTGCACTTAATGTTACTCCTACAGCAGGCAACTCATTAGTTTCTTTAGGTAATAAAGCCAAGTGTGTTTCAATGGTACGTTGTGACTGTATATGAAATAATAATCAGCAAATTGCTGAAAGTGGAGACAACCCTGCTTTGCTGATGGCAGTTGAACCATTTGCGTCCAATATAGATAGCGAAATTCGGAAAATTCGCACGCTAATGGGTGTAAGCAATCCAAATTTGAAACCGCGGTCTTATCAGGAAGTTCAGAGCTATATACAAGTCAATATAAATGTTAATCTTCATTGACTGCTGAATATTGTGATGCAGTTAGAAGAATTCAACCGAATACAACAAAATTGTTCCATTACAGAGCAGAAAGGATTACTGCGTCAAAATTTGAACTGACAGTCAAAATAAATAAAGTTAAACCAGGTGTATCTCTTCCAAACACAAAGTTGTCGTGTGGTTAACTTTTGGTGACCAAAGAAATGGGCATCTATTCCTTTCAAATACGGTACTTTCTTCTAACTAAACCAATAAAAAGTTTAATGTGGATGCGAACGTGTGCTAGGGACCTTGTGTCTTCTATTTCTACCGGATGCAGTTGTTTTAGTCGTTTCTTAAAGGCCAGTAATTTTAATTGTGCTCCTATTGGTTGCAAATATTCATTAATTTAATTCCTCTATCAGCAAGTATACGATCTTCTGGTTTTTTTTGTTTTAAAACACACTGCTAGTGACTATGTACTTGTCACAATACCTTCCACCACAGCTCTTGCTAATAAATGATATCACACCCTGAGATGTTATGCCAATTCAAAATTTGATAGACCATAATAATGTGAATAGCACTTTGCAGCTACTTACAAGTTGGGGGGTTTTCAAGTTTTACTTCAAAACAATCTTTACTTGGTTTCTGGCTTGAGATGTTTGCGGAAACACAATCCATGTTGGTGACATATTTATCCGAATAGCCATTACTATCGTATTATACGACACGGCCGCAAATTGCCAAATATAGCAGTGTTGTCTGCAAATGTTGACACTGTTTTCTTCCGGAGTAGGAATATCATAAGTATACAGTATGTACAGAAGTGGTCCCGGTATACTATTTCTTATGGTACTCCGCCACTGATAGAAGAGTATTCTCATCTTGTTTCACCCTGAAGTCACATTCAGATATGATTGGAACAGTTCGATATTAATAACAAAAAAGTGTGCGATAGTAGTGAAGTCATCGAAAACCTGTTACCAAATACTGATACAGTACTATGCAGATCTATTAAAGTTAGGATTGCCCCCGACAGGCCAAATTATCGGTAGCTGAAATATTGATTTTTATTTTATAAAGCTAGATTTAAGAATTTTACTACAAAGAGAGGTCATTTATATTGGAATCAGCATGCTGTGCTAACAAATGCAGTACATTGTTATAGTTATTAATATTATTACATTAAGGTTTATGCAAGTTTTGTATAATTAGTAGAACAGATATTCCTGGAATAAGCGCGCCAGCGCCGCCTTCCAGTGTTCAGCCATTTTGCTTATTTCAAGTATTACGTTATTCAAAGTATATACCATAATTGTAAAAACTGCCCTCACACGGCAAATAAAAATATAACAATTGAGTTTATATATGATGTTTATCTAGTATATTATCTATTTCTTGTCTTAACCATAAACAATATTTAACGAAAACTGTGTCGATGATTTGATAGCTTGTGTAATAGCTTGTGTATATTGTGTAAGCTTGGATACCTAGGTATAGTAGAAAAGCTGCGGCGAGAGCATTCGAACAAAGAGAGCGGATACTTTTTAAATGAGGGTGACAGTCGTTGAAAAGGGCACTCACTGGCTCGCCGCCGAGCGTTTTCCAATTGGGAATTATGCATAAATGCGACAACGGCGAGGGGTCGGCCGCATGGCGGAATTGCGAACTAATTGTCCGGACAATGCGACCGCTGATTGGTACACAGAAAACCGCTTAGCTAGCGGTCCCGGGAGCCGCTCAGCTTTCTCATAATGCTAATATCTCTGCAGACCATGATGCCGCAATATAAAGAAGAGTCTTTCCAAATTACGAATTTACTTTAATGAAAGTTAAAACCTAAATGGGGCTGGCGCTAAAAC
Organism: Melinopterus prodromus; assembly: GCA_964023965.1. Taxonomy (NCBI): domain Eukaryota; kingdom Metazoa; phylum Arthropoda; class Insecta; order Coleoptera; family Scarabaeidae; genus Melinopterus; species Melinopterus prodromus. Next base: position 29,539,540 of record OZ030391.1, on the reverse strand, counting down.
GTCTCACGAGAAATGAATAGTTTGAAACAAGTACGAAGAAGTAACTTGTATAGGGGTTGTATCCTAAGTTGATATCCCTCAACAGTTGAAAAAAATTAAGCCCAAAGTCAGTTGGCAAATATTATTTATAAATATATATATAACATTCTGGCTAAAGAAACGAAAGTTAGGGTATATAAAGTGCCAGTTTTGTTTATGATATCAAAAAAAAATGGCAAGTTGAAAACTGAATTATAAATTTTCATGTTTTACTCAAAATCTAGCCAAAGGATGAGGACGTCTGTAGTTTAAACATTAAGATTTAATTTATATTAATTAATTTATTATAAATGTAAAATGATGACATTATCCATTTTTTGTATTTGACGAAGTTTTCTTGACTGGCATACCAACTTGGATTTGAATATGCTGAAATATTGTCTTATTCCCACCCGATGGGCGGGAAAAAGACATTCAAAAAATAAGTCCGTGGTGAAATGCAATGAATTAAATCAAATTAACGTGGATGATGATTCTACACAAAACCATCCGATGCTCTACCTGCTGTTTAGCTACTTTAAAATACAATAGGATGCGGCATAATTTTACCTTCTTGACAGGATCAGGTACTAAGATGTTATCGCGCTCAATGTAATTGTTATGCATTTTTAAAGAGACGTTCAAAGTGCATACGAAAATAGTAGAATATACTTTGCATTCTCATTCCATAGCTTAGAGTTTATGATACTATTTTTTTCAGATAGAAATCCTTTTCCTGTTTGTAGAATTTATGGAATGTTTAAGTCACTTCTTTTGTTTTCATTTAAGTACCGTTAACCGGAATTTTCAAAGGTTGTAGGATACAAAATGTTTGTATTTTACTATGTATAACTTTCAAACATTACACTGAATTGATGCAAATTTATTATACATTTTAAAAATCTCAGTCAGATCCGTATTTCGGTCCATCTGCATCCAAATTAGGTCTTCCAATCCCGAAATTTCGGGATCTCAAATGTTTGAGATACCGGTCAATTTTTCTGTTCGGTATAATCCCGAATATCTATTTATTTATGTTTATTAAACGATCTTCATCTTTTTTACAAAAACAATTTACAAAAAAAATATATCATCAGACACAAGGTGCAATAACACTAAATATAAATATATAAATACATACTATAACAATATAATAACAATAATCACACAATTAAATACAGCAAAAACACAGCAGGTGTTAGTACAATGATATTACCGTCCGTTTACACAACCACCCTATTTAGCTCAGACCTAAACTGTCTGAATGAGTTGAAGACATCCAGTCCCCGCATATTGCAATTGAGTAGTAACCTGTGCAAAGGCCCATTGCAAGAATAGTTTGTTCTCGCAGCTCTGACACAGAAGAGATCAGGACTCCTCGTTCTGCGGCAGACATTGAAGTCGATAGATGCAAGTACTGACGGGCAGCAGTACAGCCCATTTACTAATTTGTATAATAGGCACATATCAATCCTCTCACGTCTCAACTGCAATGTATCTAAGTTCAAGTGAGCCACAAACCGCGTATAACTATAGTTATAGTCCAGCACACCCAATCTTCGACCACAGCATCGTGCAAACTTTCTTTGTACCCCCTCAAGAGTAGCCACGTGAACATGATAGTAGGGTGACCAAATTGGTGAGGCATATTCCAACAACGGTCTCATTAGAGAGCAATACAGTCGAATAAAAATGTCAATGGAAAAATATTTTGTTAGGTTTCTCTAAATAAAACGTCACACTCAAATAAATAGTAGCACTTTTAATGACCGAAACTATCTCAATACAGTTTATTGATTTATCGATTATTGCATACGTCCACGCTCGTCGCTCGCTCGAACCTAACTGCCGGTTCTTCTCGCCGCTCGCAGGGGATTGGTGTTCGTGTCAGCTCAGAGATGGCGCTAGCAGTATGAAAATGCTAACAATTTGCTGTGTCTAATTATGAACCCCAATGTTCTGTAAGCCTCTGATGCTACTTTATGACAGTGACCATTGATTATCTTGAAAAGTCGCGATCAGTCCCGAAGCGATCAGCGAAGAATGAACATTACGGAACGCGACACGAATGTCTGACTGCAGAGTAACAATGAGGGTTCTTTTACACTACTTGAACAGCATCTTTAATTATTTACTCAGAGCTGCATGCTTGTCTTGAAGATTTGTATTCATAGATCAACCAAAAAAAGTTAAATTTTGTATTATTAGTCAAACAAAATGTTTTTAATAAAATGTACTAATACAATTAGAGTGGTAGCAAGTAAAGTAAGGAATGAGAAAACGCCTATCAAAATATTACACATTATTGCGTGATTTAAAACATGTTCGTAGCAAGTTTTATTCCTTCTTGAAAACATGTGTAACGCAAGGTTAATTCCTTGTTTAAAAACATTGTTTTGTTAAAAAAAAAGTTTTGCTTAAATTATAAAATAATTAAGGAGAAAGGTAGTTTGTTGGGCAATTCCGTCATACGAAGAAGCAACCGTAGACACGTGTTTCGGACTATTAGTCCTCATCAGTACGGTATAGCCAAGGAGCAAGATGAATTAATTTGGTGCTTCAGTCACAACATCTGCAGGATTCGAAGACAAGATATGACGTCTCGCCGGAGGTGACTGGAACACCTTTTTTTTGTTTTTTTTTTGTAACCAGTTTTCCATTCTTATAAAATAATTATAAATTATAAAACATGTTTCGTTTAAAATTTAATTTTCTTTTAGACCAACCGGTAGGAAGCGCGGGTCAGCTGATACGTCTTTCAGTCCATTGAGGTAACCGAGTTACAATTAGTGACCCAGAATTTAAACTCTGAGGAAATATTGTTAGCTTCCTCAAAGAAGTTGAACTAACAGTGGAGCAGTTTGTAGAAGGGGCTCAAATTTCTGCACTGCCACGCATCCGCCCTTATTGTACTAATATAACCAGATAGTGCCATTGCTTCTTTTGATGCTTTGCTACCGCTTCTTGTATTGATTCCATAAGTTTCCTTCTTATCCTTACCGTGTTCTTGAGAATTCCCTTGATTCTCTGGACATTGGTTGCTGGATGACCACGTTGACCACAGTTGTAGCACTTCAATGGAAACTTTTTCGACCTTCGTTCAGCAAGCTTTTTTTCACCGTTTCCTACTGATGATTTACATTTGCTGCTGCTGATGTTACTTGGCTCTGTACCCAACGCCACCATGTTGCCTCCTGCGCCCACAAGTATCCTTTCTTCATAATTACGGATTCGCTCCGTTTAGATGTCCAGAGTTCTTGACTTGTCTGGCTCGGTTTCCCAAACAGTTTTTATTGGTATATATTCTTCCGGTAATATGTAAAGACTACGCACTATCAAAATATATTCATCAAGTTCAGATTTCTTCCTTCTTCTTAACTGGAAGAGGAAACGGCAATCTTCGGAACGGCAGTCCTCGGAACAGCAGTCTTCTACAATAGATGACACCATTGTAGAAGTGCTGGCCAGGATCAACCTCCCACCAATTCCCGGAACAAGTACGCCCAAAATTGAAAACCCTATTTGCAATAGGATTGCCGAATATTTGGAAAAAATGCCTGTAGTTCAAAGGGCCGAGTTGGCCGAACTTTTACAAATTGTCATAGAGAAGGCACGACCATATTTGTAACATTTATTAAAATAAATAATAACTATTCATACATATATTATTTTTATTAATGGTTACACATTAAGTGTTACGGTTGTTAAAAAACAATGCCGCTTGGGTTTTTGCTTAGCTCTTTGCATTAAAACGCAAGAAATGAGAAATAATGTATTTATTATTAAATTTATTTGTTCCACTGGAAATCAATTACCCCATCCATTAAGAAATAGCTGGTAAGTACTTCCCTCATATTGTAAGCCGCTCTGGCATGCATGTTGGTTCCAATACGGTTAATTGGCAAAAGATTATTAGCAGTGACTTCTTGCCTCCAAGTGCCCTCCAGCATTTCACAATCGCAGTCTTCCCTGTCAATATAACTTTGGGGGCAGTAGTTTTCGCAATTGTCTGTCATCAGCCAGTTATGAAGGCATACTGATGCCTCGATAATTGCTTTTGCTGTTGGCAACGATGCAATGATCGGTTTTCGGAATATTCGCCACCTTCCAGCAAGGATCCCAAACGTATTTTCAATTGTTCTCCTGCCCCGACTCAATCTAATAAGTAATATAATATAGCACAACAGACAATGTACGTGTCTGCATAAAATCATATAATAATTTACAGGATCTCCGGCATATTCTATGGCTGATGGTGTCGGAAGATCCAGTTCATTGTTTTGTAATAATTGACCAATGTTACTATGTCGAAATACACCACCATCACTATGACGCCCCGGTGCACCAATATCCACAATACTGAATTTGTACTTCGAATCGCACAATGCTAGAAGTATAATACTGTGACTGCCTTTGTAATTGTAGTATGTTGACCCCGAATGAGGAAGTGTCTGCAATGTAATGATTGTAATTTTTGAATATTCGTTGCAATTTAATGCAAACCTGAAGTACAACATGTTTGCCGTCTAGCGCACCGATGCAGTTGGGAAGATTCCATCGCTCTTCAAAGTTGTCTGCAATCTTCTTCCAAGCAGACTGCTTGGGTGTTAATAGCACGGTTTCATTCATACACTCCCATATAATAGTACATGTTTCCCGTATTATATGTGAGGTAGTATCTTTCCCAATGCGAAATGCATATGAAATTGAGACCATGCTATCTCCGCTAGCCAGAAACCTTGTAAAATAATAATTATTATTGCATTATAATTTTTTCGGTGCTGTAAATATACTTACCTAATAGTTAACGCTAATCTCTCCGCAGCTGAGATTCCATCGCGACCTACTTCGTCCTTCGTCAACTTCGGAGCCACAATGCTGAGAAGCTCGTCAAATTTTTCTTTTGACATTCTCAAATAATTAAAATGATTGTCGTGGTCATTCAGCCGCATTTCTTGTACTAGGTTAAGGTGCGCCCCCTGTGTTCTCCTTTTTTTAAAAATATCACGTACCCAATACCGTCGGGTTTGTAACAATTTCTTTTTATTAGCTCTTGCTCGTACTGGAAGCAAAAGCGCCAACAAGAGAATATTATTCGTTTGTCTTTGATAATTATCCATAATTGGATCTACGAATGCTCAATAAACGTAAATGTCAAAACATTTTTCGTGAGGTTAGGTTAAATTTCGTATCACGTGACTCCGACATAGGAAAAAGTTAAAATAAATTTAACTCGGTCCGACGTCGAATGAAGTTGAGTTCTTGTCGTACCAATACGCTTAATTAAGCGCGCAAATCATTTCAAATTATTCAGCCAATAGGAACGTTTTCGTATCGTCGGATATCGGACGTCGGATGGCTTGTGCATTCGCCTTAAGACCTTTAAATCAAAAAGTAAGGCGAGTTGAGAGGTCTCCCAAGTAGCTGGGCGAGTAAGAAGCCCAGTAGCCAATGGAACACCAAGTCTAGTACTAAGATGAGTGACAAGGGCGAGTGTGTAAAGTACCGTTTAGACCGAGTAACATTAGTGGATGAAAATGATGTCTGCGAATAACGGCCCGCTCCTACTACCTCCTGGCAACTTCTATGGCAATTTTAACCTGTTGGAATGTCAAAAATTTGCTCGTATAACGTAGTTATCCTCACGGTAACGTTATTTCATTGCTAATTATTTTTCAACACAATTACAGTATATACATATAATGATATAGTGTTTGTTTCATTTAAGTTGAGTGGTTTGGAGTGGGGCATAAATTCGCGGTGACGGCAAATCCATAAAATGTAAATCAATTCCCAATAGACATTGGGCCATACTCGGTATCAAGATGGTTAATATAATCGGTCCGTTTGGATACTTTAAGCTCACGCCATTGCTTGATCCATGGCAACACAAAGGGTAATTGTCCCGGTAGCGTAACTTTGGGGATACGGAGTTGGACCAAATATATATGCTTCTCAAATTATGTTAATAGTCTATTATCAGCAACATATAAATAGTTATATCATATAATAGTTTTTGAATTTACTACCATAATACCCGATCCATAACACCGTAAATCAAAACATAAAAACAAATAACAGTTTTCCTAGATTTATGCAAGGCCTTTGCTACTGTATCACATGTCATATTAGTAAAGAAGTTAGAGCTCTACGGCATTAGATGCTCACCATCAAAAGTTTTCAAAAGTTACATAGGAGATCGTCAGCAATGTGTACAAGGTAAAGAATACGATACGTGAGTTTAAGACAGTTAAATATGGAGTTCCTCAGGGAACAGTACTGGGCCCCATACTATTCCTATTATCAATTAACGATATTGTGCAGTGCACGTGGACAACAATATGGTAATGTTTGCAGATGATACTGCTCTATTGTTTCAGGGTGACTTATGGCATGTAAAGCAAAAAGCTGAAAGACGCTTGAGTAGATTCAAGAGGTGGGTAGAGTCGAATATAGTAACACAGAACACTGCGAAGATTAATTTTATGTTGTTCAGTCCCATCGACAGAAATTGCCCAATTTATAATTCACTAACGATACATAAAACGGGATGTCGGGGTGATTTTGAGCAGGCTTGTGACTCTGAAGACTGAACTAAATACATCGGTATCATTGTTGATTAACATCTAAATAGTCTGACCACTCTCATCACGTATCGAGAAAGCTTCGATAGTTAATTCATAAATTTTACTAGCTATAAAACATTCTGACTGTTAAACTTCGGAGGACAGTATACTTTGCACTAGCGGTGTACTGGTGTGCTGGTAATGGTGTACTGGGTGTGGGGAGGAGGTACATATAACGCAAATTTGAAGGTCGTAGAAATTGCTCACAAATTAGTTTTACGGGTCATGTTGGGCAGTAGGCGTGACTGTACATCACAAGAACTATTCTGTGAAGCTGATGTTTTGAATGTACATAAGTTTTGAATGTATATGAAATATTGCCTGCTGTTTATATATAGAAATCCCACTAAATGGGCAAGAGTCTCTCACCGTTATCAGACCAGGTTGGGTTCGGCTCAGTCTCTCACTGTGCCAATGGCTAGACTGACAGTTTCTTTGAGATATGTTACCTATATGGGAGTAAAATTTCGTAATTTATTACCTGAACATTTTAAAGGATATAACAACATTAATTTGTATTCTAAGTGGATAACAAAATAGCCTTCAATTGACAGGCGATAAACTTTTCTCCGGTCTTTACTGCAAATGAGACATCCCAACAAATCTTCAACCAGATATGCTCGAGTCTCCTCTTCAACGACGTAATGTGCGTTATAAAAGCTATCTTGATTCCTCTGCCCTGTTTCTTCACATACATGGCGGCTCGTTGATGTGGATTGTAGTCGTGTTGGTAAGTATAATAATAATAATAGTATCGTTTATTGTATCCAGAACATAATACATGTATGAAAAACAAATATAAACATGCATTGTGCAAAGATAAGGTCAAGCAAACATGTTAGATGGAATTCATAAATTCGTTGATGCTGAAGATAGGTGTCTTGAGAAGCATTGCTTCACGTGGCGCTTGAAGATTGCCTGTGGTAGAGTTCTCCAGGCCTCTGGGATTTTGTTGAGGATCTGCAAGTGCCTGTAGCCCGTCTGTGTAGTGGCAGTCCTGTGCGTTGGAATCTCCACGTTGTTCCTTTTCCTGGTATCAATGGAAGTTACCACCCCTTGTCTGATACCTTCTAAGTTCTGATCTGGCCCTGATTAATTGGTGAAGGATGTAGACAGCAGGAACCGTAACTATGCCCAGTTGAGCATATAGTGGACGGCAGTGGCTTCTGGATGGTGATGAGAGTATTGCTCGGATGGCTCGCTTTTGCATAATCAAAATCCTCTGTGCGTGTGTGGAATCTCCCCAGAGCACTATGCCATAGAACATTTTTGAGTAGAATAGTGCTTGGTATGCAGTAAAGGCCCTATAATTGCGCTATAATATTTTTTATGCGGCTTATGGCATATACCGCGTTGCAAGCTCGCTCTCCAGATTTTGTTATATGGGTTCTCCATGTTAGCCTGGTATCTAGCCAGACTCCCAGCAGCCTAGCACATGTTGATTCTTCTCCTCCCCGGCGATCGCAGGTGAAGATGATCTGCTCAGTCTTTTATTCGTTAAGACTGAGTTGATTACCCCGAAACCACTCCGTAACTACGGACTGGCAAACCTAAGCTGTTTGCGGTTATTTCTATTGGCGATCAAGGTTGTGTTGTCCGCGTACATCACAGTTTGCGTTGCGATATTAGATGAGAGGTCATACATAAAGATGGCGAAAAAGAGAAGTCCGATTAGGGATCCTCTTGCTTCCACGCCATAGTGGTCGAGCTTAGCCAGAAAGATCTCGTGCTGCATGCAGTCGAAGGCTCTACTCAGATCGCATAGCATAGCCAGGCTGTCTTTGCCAATCTCCATTGCCTCCCAGGCAGAGTTTAGAAGGGTCATGACTGCGTTGATTGTGTTCCTTCCCTTCCGGAACCCAAACTGGTGTGGCTTAAGCATCTGTCGGTTGTCGAGATATTTGACTAGTCTGGTTGCCAGTGCAGATTCAAAAATTTTGGAGAATACCGGTAAAATTGCTATTGGCCTGTCGTTCTCGGCTCTGTCAGCATCTCCGTTATTGAAAATTGGTATCATTATGGCTACTTTCATGGATTCTGGGATCTGGGACAGCTCCTTGTTGAAAACCTGCATTGATGATATCTTATAGGGGATTGTAGATATTGTACAAGGTTTTCTTGACCACCCTCACACTTAGGCCATTGATATCTGTGGAGCACCAAAGTACATTGGCGATCAAGGTTGTGTTGTCCGCGTATATCACAGTTTGCGTTGGGATATTAGATGGGTCATTTATAAAGATTCCGAAAAAGAGGGGTCAGATTAGGGACCTCCTTGCTCTCACGCTATAGTGGTCGAGCTTAGTGAGAAAGATCTCGTGCTGCATGCAGTCGAAGGCTCTACTCTGATCGCATAGCATAGCCAGGCTGTCGTTGCCAACCTCCATTGCCTTCCAGACAGAGTTTAGAAGGGTCATGACTGCGTTTATTGTGTTCCTTTCCTTCCGGAACCCAAACTGGTGTGGACTCAGCATCTGTCGGTTGTCGAGATATTTGATAGTCTGGTTGCCAGTGCGGATTCAAAATTTATGGAGAATACCGGTAAAATTGCTATTGGCCTGTAGTTCTCCGCTCTCTCAGCTTCTCCGTTCTTGAAAATTGGTATCACTTTGGCTACTTTCATGGATTCTGGGGTCTGGGACCACTCCTTGTTGAAATCATGCATTGATGATGTCTTGTAGGGGATTGGAGATATTGTGCAAGGTTTCCTTGACCACCCTCACACTTAGGCCATTGATATCTGTGGAGCTTGGCTCTTAGTGATGATGTCAGTGTTGCCATATTGTAAATCAGGTAGTACCGTGTTTTTAGAGCAAAAATTGCCGTGTTTTCGGAAAAATTATCGTGTGAAATATAAATAATTGAAATTTAGATCATCACTATTTAAAATAACTTGGGCAAACACCTAAGTGCCCTGTCGTCAAATAAATTCTCAATTAGGGGTGGCTGTGATGTGATTTATATAATTTTTCTATTCTAACGCTTGGTACCAGCTAGAGAATTTATATGAAGACACGGCACTAATAACAATAATGTTAATTGTATCGTTTAAAATAGATTTATTCGGACCACTGAACACAAAGTAAACAATATTCTACAGTACAAAAAAAACTTAAAATAATTCACTCATCTACGTCTTCTGGAATATCAAATTCAAAATTTTCATTCCTTTCATTTATTTTTAAGTACATGTCTGAATTCATTATTTTAGCATTTCTGTTGTGGGTTTAAAATTTATGCGCGAACCTCCTTCCTTAACTATTTGGCTGGCTAATAAGCACCCTTTACCGAATCTGTGACTAATCTGTTTCGACTCTTGGTCTTAATCAAATTAACCTTACTGAAAATTCTCTCACAGCGCCGTTGGAATGAGGCAATGAAAGAATTGTGAGTACAAATTTGGTAACATTCCTAAAAACAAACTCCTGAGAGGGCTTAAATGTTTATATTATGTAAGTTCTCATTCTCAAAAACATATGTGCCTAAAAGGCGCCACTCGTCATCACGTCATCGAGTGTCATCTGAAACGTCATATATTATCAGTTTAAAATAATGTAAAAACTCTAATAAAGAGGGATAACTATGTCTGGTTGTATTTTGTAGAGCAAATGAAGGTTTAGATATATATAATTTTGGCAAAATAGAATTCTGGTTAAAATCAAATCTTTTTTTAATTTCATAACACAATGTGGCTAGAAAGTTCTTACAATTATCAATAAATAATTAATTAAATCTGGTCTTGTCTTAACATCAGGATTGTTCGTTTAAAACTTTCAAGCCTAAGTACATACCATCTTTCTTTAAAAAACAATCTTTGTTTCTCGGATCAACGTCAGCTAGATTTCTTTTTGTTACACAATCATTATTTAAATAACAGAATAGTAATTCTTTATAGATTCTGGATATTTAACTATATAAATCTGCTAATAAAATTTTGTCGGATTGAAACCATTCATTAAGCTTTGTAAATTTGGGTAGCACAAAATCTAGGAATAAATAATAAATTTTTGCAAATGGGTCATTTAGAGCATTAGATATCTGCTCGTGATAACAGTCGTTCACTTAAACGTCTTTCATTATAATATAGCATCAGCGCTGGCCACTGCTCCAATATTCTTTTGACCACTGCTACCAATGACAGCTAACGGGTTTGCGACGGGTGAAGCATCTTATGTATTTTTATATCCAAGAATGATTGGAATTGTCTCAGCTCATGTTGTCGCTTGGAACTAGTCTAAAATGAGTACTTATATTAATTATATATTAACTGCATTATTTATGAGTTTACCTACCTTAAATAGTGCATATATATTTCTTGCAAGGTCTTCGCAGCTTCTAGGCAACTGTTTACATGCGTTGCTAGCACAAATATGGAGGGAGTGGCAGATGCATTTAACAATATATATTCCTGGGCACTTTTCTCGAAACCGTGAGGCGACTGAATTGAACTCCCAATCATAACATTACAACCATCGGAGCCAAAACCACAAATATTCTCAGTAGGAATCTGTCTGATACTCTTCGAAAGACTTAATAATCGTATTAAAAATGTGTTCTCCTGTTGCCTCAAAATGGTCCTCGTGGTCTGATGGAAATATGGGTAATAAGTCCCACAATAACGTTGATAATTTCAATTTTTCTTCATTGAAATATCGAACAACAATGCAAACAGTTTTAACTGATGCAATGTCGGTCGATTCATCAACATGGCAACTGAACTTCGATTTCTGTAAGTGTGGCTGTAATTAATTTTTATGGCACTGACCTATAACATTCGTAGTAATGGCATGAGCCTTTGTGCGTTTGACTGATAAATCTTTTGCAACTATCGGATTTTTGAATATTGTTTTTAAAAGTGGACAGAGGTGGTTCATAAATGTGAATGGAATATTATGTTCTGCTAACAGTCCACATCTGCTTCCTTTGTTACAGTATCACTGTCATCAGTGGTGCCTTTAAAATAACTGGAAGCAGTGCTAGTTATTAGCTATTAATAAATTGAAAGGTGTATATTCTAATAATTGTCGTACATGATTTGGTAGGTTGTTGTACATTTTCAATGTATTGCCATGGATAAAGTAGTTCTAGATCTCTCTGATCGAATGTGTGTCATGTTTCTTGTTTTGTGCCCATGGATTTCATCTGATTTTGATAGTTTTATCTCAGTTTTTATAGTTTGTTGGTCAATGTTGTAAATAAGTATTATTTTGTGTAGGATTGTCATCTGTTGCACTGTTACTTCGTTTGCATATCATGGTTTCTTGGGTCCAAGGAATATAGTATCTTGAGTATTTTGTTTTGTTGTACTTGCAATTTGGTTATATTGGCCTGCTTTGTTTCACCCCAGATATTTATCATGAAGTTCATGTTAGATATGTATAAGCAATTGTCAATTGCCTTTCTGGGAAATTCAGGAATAGGTGTTTTACTTTATAAAGTGCAGCTATTGTCTTTGCGTTGTTGGTTCTTAGTTTGTCAATGTGTGCGTTTGAGTTCATTTTCAATTTGAGTTAAATTCGGTTCATCCTCTGCGCCAACTCATTGCCATTATCATGCCAGTCTAGATTTTCGTTGATTTTTAAACCCAAGAAATTGTATGGTGTGTTTCAATCCATTGATAACATTATTTACCATTATTTACCATTCTTTATTAACTATATTTATCATTATTTACGCATATCTTGTTGGCGAGAAACCATTTCTCAGCCATATGCTGCATCTGTCTGTTCAAGTCGCCAACGCTTCCAGGTTGCTCTTGCTTTTGTTTAATATTGTTGTATTATCTACATTGCTTTTTGTAATAGAATTTTTCAGCAGTAGTTTGTTTTTCGGTAACTTTGTGATTTCATCGATTATATATCATTAGCTAAGCTTGTCGTAAGCCTCGGGTGATGTGATTCTTATCCCCGAAACCGATATGTCAAGCACATGAACTGGAAGCTTGAATCCGCTCTGTGAATCGTCCTCTCAGACCAGTCTAGTAATTCTGCTGTTGATCAGTCGTATGAAGTAGTTTTGGAGAAGAGAATGTTTGGACTGTTGAGATAGAAGGTTGCTTCAATCGGCATTCCCGTTGTTATCTGGTTTGATGACTTTCCCGAATCCCGTCGCTTGTCAATGACAAACTTCCTACCGAGTGAAAGGAAACTATTGTTGGATGAAGACTTTCATTTTGTTGCAGAGCTTTGGCTTCATTTTTGTTCATTTTTGAGTTTTAATGATTTTGAAACGCGGGTTTCTGCAGTTTTCTTTTGCTTTGCAACGGAATAGTGCAAGACATACATGGTTGATTTTCCAGATTGGGCTGAGCTGCTGTAATGGTCCTGAAAAAAAGTTTAGGCTGTTCGACATTTTTTATCATTTTTTTTTATCATTATTTATCTATCTTTATTTAGTGTATGTGTGCTGCGTCCGTGAATCACCATATGTGAAAAAAAAACAATAGTAATTTAAGATAGTATGAATTGGGGATAATTCGAAAAAAGCAGAATAACCTTTACCCCGGACATGAATGTTGCTTAACCCGTAAACTGCTGGCGAAACGTGGTGAGATGGAAACGCTGGCCAGAACCCAACTGAGCGTGCATCCTACACACTAGGGTGGAACGAAAACACGTAAATTTTATTTTTTGTTTTTTAAACTTTAGTAATACTGCGGATTTGTTGCCTTCTGGTTAGTACTTCAATCTGTGAAAATGACAAGAAATAACAATTTCTTCTGCTGCCAAAAACGCTTTAAAAATTTCGAATTCAATTTATAATAAGGAAATATGGTATTGTATCTTTATATAAATTTATTCCTTAACTTACATTCAAAAAATAATACAATAATACGAATTAAATTATAAAATAACTATTATACAATCTTATAATCGTTTTTGGATTCAAACTTAGGTATCAATTATCGTGATTACAGTCTTGAGCGGATTAAATTATCTCTATTATCTATGCCGCACATTGCATCTGAGGCTTTAGTTACAAGGTTGACGCATCATTCAACCGCCTGTGTGTGGCATGGGTATTTAACAAATGTTAATTTAGTACCGCCAGTGTTCTACTAAGTACTAAGTGTTCCAGGGAATCTAGTTTTGTTATCTTTTTGCAGCGAATACGAGACTTTTTGAATGGTAACCGCATTCGTAACCCCACCTAAGCATTCGAAAAGTCTCGTATTCGCTTCAAAAAGATGACAAGACTAGACCCCTAGGTCCTGTTGTGGGACATGAAATAAAACACAGCCTCTGTGATCATTGGCGTGAAGTTGTCACGCAAACCATTGCAACGGGCGTTCGAAATAATTCTCTAGTTTCACTATGACTACTCCGTTCTTTAAGCCAGTATTTACAACAGTGCCAGCACAACCTATAGCACACTGACGTGACGTTAAATTTATCAGTTATGAAAAAATCGGTTATTGCCGTGGTTATAGAGTTAGATGAACCAGTGTCCTCCGAAGAGTGTCCTCCGAAGAGTGTCCTAGATAAGCAGATACCGGCTCTTGTATAAATGAGTAATGTGCTTCTTTTACTGTTTTGCAAACGAACTTTCCTGATACTTTTGCAATTTTAAGGTGTTATCCTTTTTCACGTCAAAATATAAATCCTCTATGACAGGGATCCACAGACTTGTTAGGACCAACGGCCACATCGATTAATTTAGGCTTATAGAAGGGTAGCAAAGAAAAATCATATTGTTCATTTTTATAAGTATATATATATATATCTTTGTATTTTCATATTTATCGAGTATTGCACAAAAATAGGTAGATAGGTATCCAGATAACTAATTTACAAAAAACAAGATGTTAATTTGAAGCGTGACATTGCATTGTCTTAAGCTTTTTTGTAATATTTGGTTCAATTTTGGTAGTAGCTATGTGCAAAATTGCTTCTAAATTGTCATTGGTTTCTATTTTTTGATTTATTAATATTCATGAGTGAAAAACTTTGCTCGCAGATATATGTGGATCCAAAAATGCTTGAGCATTTTAGTGCATTGTCTAACAACGATTTATAATTATTTTTATCGAAGCAGCGATAGAAGTTTAATAAGTTTCCTTCATTAAATTTGCGTCGTAAGTTCTCGTCGTTTTGCAGGTCGATAAGTTCCAGCTGCATTAATTCGGGTGCATTTTCCGGTAAAATAACAAAAGGGTTGCTAAATAAATCTAGTAAAGGTTATATCTTTTGAAAATCATGAAAATGGCTGTTGAAGGCCGATATCAAATCTTCTATCGTAATTTCTTGCCTTTAGCTGAGTTTGCATCGAGGCTAATGTGTCCATACTATAATATATCTTTATACTGTGGTATGACATTGCAGACATTACTGAACACTAGTGGCGAATAAAGACACAATATTTTTGGCAGTCAGCTGTTGCGAGTGAGGTGGGCCACCAGTATATCAACGGAGGGCCGCATGCGGCCCGCGGGCCGCGTTCTGTGCATCCCTGCTCTATGAGGTTGAATAAAAGACGCTTGTCGGTCTAATGGGTCTTTAATCTTAATACTTGTACATGTGCCTACGTTTCGCTGGTATCATCTCCAGCTTCATCAGGGCTAGTGTGGGAATTAAGACTAGTCGAAAAGGGTTGTGTGGATGGGGCAGCAATCTTGGAGCGTCGAGGGGTGTGTGTGTGTATGGTCATTAATTTAACATTTAAAATACTGAATTACATAAATTTGTCGAGACAAGACGCTCCATCCACACAACCCTCTTCGACTTGTCTTAATTCCCACACTAGCCCTGATGAAGCTGGAGATGATACCAGCGAAACGTGGCACATGTACAAGTATTAAGATTAAAGACCCATTAGACTGACAAGCGGCTTTTATTCAACCTCAGAAACAATCCACAGTCGAAAGAAACTTCACCATAAATCCTCTACGATGATTGTATTTTTTCTTACTCTTTTTTATGGGTGCACGGCATGCATTTCTCAGGCTTCGCACTTACATTATATCGATGATATCGTATATATAATTTCTCTACTAATTGTTCAAAAATCTTCTAAAATGGGACTAGCAATTGATACAAGCTATCAGACGTACCTGTTCTTCAGTACATAAATAAAAACTTGTCATCGTCAGAAATAATCTCAATAAAATTCCATGTATTGAAAATGTTTCGAGGATTTTCAGCAGAAAATATTAATATTTTTCAAAACTATTTATAAGGGTTAATTATCTCTAATAGATACATCGTTGCCGCACTATTACTTTGCGATAAAAAAAAATAATGTACTTTTCGTTCCACCCTACTACACACCCATACATTGCGGTAATCCTTTGATCTTTCTTGGTATTCCTTTGGAATGAAAGGCATGTTATAAAGTACAATATTTTAAAATGCAGTCACATAAGTTGCTTGAATAACATTTTAGATATCTAGCAGAATATGCCACTGTAAGCGCAATACAAAAGAATAAATAATTCGATAACTAAAATTAGTCAATTACCATTCCAGATCGATACATGCCGAATAGCACGTCTCGTATCGAGTACAACCTGTCGGCGACCGCACGATAAACAGAAGACAATGGCCCTTCATTAGTACACCATTTAGTGTACGAACAGCTCCCGGCAATTCACAGTTGGAATTAAAAGTATGTCCGTGCCCTGGTCGTCCCCGAACTGACAATTTTTGATTTTTGCGTGAGCTGCTTAAGATTCCGCGAACGGTGCCGCACGAAGGCTTATTTTTCTTACGAAAGAGTTGTTTACATTTTCGGCAAAACGGAAACCACTTCTGACATGTTACTGAGAAACGGTTTTGTCGGCCTTTCGATTATTCGAAATTCATACGCAAAGATTTATATGCCGAAGGCTACAGACGTGAAGATATTTCACTACATCTGCATATTCCAGAACTTCCAGCCACGAATGTAATAAGTAATTTATAAGCAAATGTTTTGAGGTTTCCAATAAGAATGTATTGAATCATTCTTAGTCAGCGCTTTATAATTACAGTGGGGAAAATTAAATGATAGATTCGGCATTAAGTTCCAAGTAAAATATTATGTGATATTTCACTTCGAGCAAACTCGTTCAAGTTGAATGATCGAGGCTACATGAATAAACAACAGGAAAGGGGCAATTTGTACTTTGTAGTCCAGGAAATCTGCAATTTTAGGTGTACAATCCAGATAAATGAACAGTTTTCATTTAGTTTATTTTGATGTCCAGAATAGTTATAGTTTAAGGCCTTCGCAGAGTGCTAAGAGTGCTAAGATGGCACACTAATTCAGGTTTCTCAAATTATCTTTCAAATCAATAGTTTTAGAGATGAACGGAAGTATCAAAATATCTATCAAATCCTGGCTAACTAGTTTAATTTTAATCAAATAGATAATTTTAATCAATGAAATCTCCTGCAGCTAAACTATTAATTTTATATATTATATGATAAAGTCATGTGCCTGGCCACATCAGATTTTTTTCTAAGGTAGGCGACATTGCATTTCCATTGCAGACCTCTCCTAAACGTGTAATCGCCTAACTAGAAGTTTAGAATGCATTGAAAGACCCGTCATTTTCGTAACTAGGAGTAAACTACCAGTTTCTTAGCTACAAGATTTAGCCTTGCATTGATATATCCACCCTTAGCCACTTAAGAAGTTAAAAGCTATCACATATGCTTGTGCAGAACGTACCAAGTAAGAAGGCATATGAGAGCCCACATTGGTCGTTTCGAAACAAGTCACTCAACAACTTCTCCTACTAGAACATACACAGCGAAGAGAGTTCACTATTTGGGCCATTCAACAACCAAGAGTGAGTGTCGATTTTGTGGATAAAATCATCCTCATCAATGAGACTGCTACAGAAAACCATGTTTAATTTAAAAGTCACAACTTGCGATCTTCTAGAAACAGCCCTTTATATAATATTGTAAACACATCATTTGTTTTTTTCCCAGTCGCATCGATTAGAAAAAATAAAAATGCACAAGCAAAATTCAATTATTGTTTCATTCTTCCAATTGGCCTGTTGGAGCAAGGTTTCGCAGAGTTCACAACCAGATTTCGTTACAAATTTACAAAGTGACAAATGACCGGACGGAATGGCGGACACGTGTCGCGTTCAGGTTTCACACTTTTGAACAAATAGAGAACTCCTGGGTGCCTGATGTTCGGCGTTAAATGTCGTAGAAATCCTCCGCTCGATATGCATACTCGTTTATTTCCCACTTTTATTTTTTCATTTCTCCCCATTTCAATCTCTTCGTGAAACAGTTTCGTCACGGTCGGTCTCCGGTCCGCTATTCGCCTGCTCTCTTCCCAGCAACCAAAGCAGGAGGCTGTTACTATTATAGGAAATTTAATCAGCCGTCATCAAGTGGCGGCAACCGCGTTCAGAGCAGTCTACGATTTTATTTATAACCGAGGGCGGGCCCGCAGAAGCTCATTATCGTTAGGATGCTAATTATACAATTATTATAATTTGCCGTCAAATAGTTATTAGACGACAACGACACTGACGTGATGCTTAAATCCACATTTCCATGTCACAATCGTTTATGAATTAAATGATTTGTTTTATATTGGGCCTATTTTTATTATGTTTTCGTTTAACTTCTCACAATACACGTCTTTGTACGAATCAAATAATTAAGGTCGTTACACATGACTTTTCAAGCGGAGCCGTAGACCAGATAAAATTTTTGAAAAAATAGTGGCAAGCTGAAATTGTCTATGTATACATTTAAACAATATATCAAATTTGGAATGTGTCCATGTCGACAAAGGTACATAAAATAATATTCTAAGGTACCGGTTTCATTATTTAAAACATCATCAGCCTAAATCTACAATTAGAAAACGGTGGTAAGAAAATAAATAAACAATAATTTAGCATATAACTCACCGTCAGGTAATTAAAAACATAATCGAAGTACGTGCGCCATGTGCGAACGAGGACGAAACATTGACATACGGCTGGAAGTTTGCAAGAGGGATAGCGAAAAATTTATTTTCTTTTTTGTTCAAGGTAGGCAATTTAATATTCATAATTTTTAAAATTATTGTAAAGTAAACATGAACGATGGTTTTTGTTGGAAGTCCAATTGATCATTTATAAAGTTATGTTCTGGCTTCTTTTATGTTTTTCTATCTCGAGTTGTTCTAATAAGTCTAACTTGTAGTTTTTATTACATTTGTGAAGAAGTGTAGGTTCATTGTATTTATACAATGACCTGTTGAAATTTTGTGCTGATAAATGTTGGAGAAGTTTTGGATTTGTGTTCCGCTACTCGTCTTGCCAACTTCCTTCCGGTTTGACCTACTTAAACACCATTACAGTTAGAGCATTTGATTGAGTAGGCTCCAGACTCCATAACTGATTTAGGGTTTTTGACATTTGAAAGTAATTTGTAGATAGTATTATTGCTTTTAAAAGTGGGATAAATGTTAAATTTTGGTAAAATTTTGTTACGTTTTATATTGCCGTTATTGTAAGTGAATGGTTTATATATTTTGTGTGGGTTTTTTTAGGTACGTAAAGATTTAGGCTGATGATGTTTTAAATAACGAAACGGGTACCTAAGAAAAAATATATTATACAAAGGAAAAGAGGCATTTTTTCGAGAATATTATAATATATCAAATGTCACCACCGATACGACTGCTGCAAGAAATATATGGCGGTGACTGAAGAAGAAATATTTGTTTTGCGTTAATTTTGTGAACTGTCAGTTCTGTAAAAGACTATCGGTATCAAAATTGTTTTTCCTAAAATTTGCCATACCAAAAGATTGTCGTTCGTGCACAACTAACCCGTCTCAGAAATATGCGTTTGAATGTTATGAAAACCAATTATTGTAATTCTATTCAAAATTTGTCCGGTGTTATAGTAACTATTGTTATATCGAAATGTGATGTTGTTCATGTGTGCATGTGCATTTTGATCCACTAGGTACCATAGCGGTCCACAGAGGATACATATTTTTCTTCTTTAAACAGAAGGATAATAAGTGAAAATGTTGGTCATGGTTAACTTTTATTGCGTTCATTTAATTAAAATACAATGTAATATTTAGTTTATTATATTTATTTTTACAAATAAAACAGAAGATTTACAAAAATTCAAAAATTAAAAAAATTGCAAAAGTTTATGGTTCAAATCCAGGTTGTAGCTGTAATTTTAAATTTATTTAAAACTTTTTGCCTGTATGTCACCATAGTCTATACTTACATCATTTGATATTCAAATTTATATTCTAAAAAACGACGTTGGAATATAATGTAATTCAAAGTATTTCCAGGTAAGTTAATAATCACTTCAAAAGACAGACGAACAATACATTGAAAAATTCTACTTACGACACTGTTCGATAAAGAGGTGCCAAACCACGAAATCATTTTTAATACATCTATTCATTAGCGAGACTGCTCACACGCTAAACTGTCAAAAAAGAGTTGTATCCATTGTGACACGCAAGTTCCCAAAAATTCTTAAAAATTATCCGCTGTGCATCAGTGATCCACTGTCTACCATCCTATCCTTAACAATTTTCGTATACAGGGTTTAAACAACAGACAATGTACAACACTCAATGTCGAAAGACTCAATCAATATCAGTCCCACAAAAGAAATGCTTATATCAAGTTATAAATATAAATATGCTGAAATAAAAAATAATAACCATTCGGTAATGTTATTGATTGGAAGTTGAAATACGGCACTCTTTTATAACCACTGTACTGTTCTTCCTATGTACCAGCAGGAGAATGTAAAGAATTTGCGGGCGATGTGCTCATGATGGTTACTGTCGCAAAAAAAGAATTAATTACAGGTACTTGTGAACGCATACCATATTAGTTCATTACTGGATCTTAAAGGAGAATCTATGAACTGCAATTTAGTTCTTTTTCGACCATATGAAACCTGTTTTAATATTTTACATTGAGTGTCATGTTGATATCATCCCTACTTTGGATTATGTCTCAAAAATGTTTCCTTTTTTTTAGATTTTTTTAAAATTCGTTTTTAACGTACGTAGTACAGCAAACCGTTTTCGACAGCTAACAAGTAAGCAACTAACCGATGCGACAGATTTGCCATCCCCTTGGTTTAAAAATATGACTTCTTAAGGGTGGATCTATCAATGCAAGGTTAAAACAGTAACTACGGGTTTAATTTAGGTTAACTCTTAACTTTGAGTTTACGGGTTCATCAATGGTCGGGTTAACCCTAACTACCACTTAAATCGTGGTTAATTTTACCCGCCAGAATTTTTGATAGTTAAAGCTCTAATTCCTAGTTTACGGTGGCGCGCGCATATAGTGGTGCGCGGAGAATCGCGCAGTACATATTCTAACCTAACGTTCCATATGTTGTGAGATTTTATTTATAGTGATGAATCTTTTGGATTATCCTTGTGGACTAGATAATGGTGAAGAGATAAGCGATTTCGACTATCAAAAGAATTTTGAAATGACTTTGCGTTGTAGTATTGTCTTATGAGGTCTTAAAAGACATTTCCTGTTTTGCATTGAGCTTACGCCTGATACTACAATCTTGGTAGTAAGTGTAGTAACTCTTGCAACATCGGTTGGGCATTGCCTGCGACCAAATGAAGAAGTTTGTCCGCAAGATCTGTATGTTGCCATTATACCACATGAAGCGGAGTGGCTGACATAGTACCTATACAAAATAATTATTGTAATGCTAGGGCATAGATATTGGCCAAATATATTTTCCCATACTATACAATAAACAAATATTCTGTTATAAATAAATCTTGTGGTATTTTATTTTTTAAGTGTAGAAAATAAGAGAACTAACTATAAACCTTCTTCGGTAAGTATTTGGTTTACGCAATGTGCTTTTATCTGTCACTTAATTGATATCCAACAGTATTGAACACGGATGAGTAATGGTGAGTATTAATTGCAAATGCAGAAGACTTTTGATAATCCGGACTAACCTGTACTCTAACTAATCACATAATGTGAAAACATAAAAGATCGATTTTGTTAAATTTTATTCTTCAAAGATCTTTTACCTATTTTTATTGCGGTTCGCCACGTAAGGTTAGATCAATATAAACACAAGTTTATATTATTATAATAAACATAATATAATTATAATATAACTTATCAAATGAGATATAATACAATCTCATGTGCGAAATAGTCTATAGACAAAAAAAATCTATAGAAAACAACATAATATGTAAACTCGTAAACAAAGAAATTTCGAACCTTTGAAATTCAAACAGAAATGCGCTAACAAGGCGATAACCGATGCACAGCTGACAGTGAACCGCTAGAAACACTAGGAAATTACTAAGATCTTATTTTTCTATGATTGGCGACTTTGCGTTTCCATTGCCAACCTCTCCTTAACCTATAGTCGCCTAACTAGAAGTTTAGACTGCATTGAAAGACCCGACATTTACGTAACTAGGAGTTAAGGTAAACTTCCAGTTTCCTAACTAGAAGATTTAACCTTGCATTGATAGATCCATCCTTAGTCAAACGTTTATATAGCTAATTTGAGATTGTAAAATGTTACCGTGAGGCCACCCTACAAAATAACTTATTCAATGGTCTGCAGATGATGTCTCTCCCATTGTCTTAAAATTCGTGAAAATGATGTACGTATAATGGAATCTGTTTATTGCTGGTACGAATTTCTCGGTCGACTTCTAGGTGTCTTCTAAAAACAAGACAATAGCAATTGTGCTCATGGCTGCAAACGACCAGTCAGATTCTAGATCAGCGGTTCTCAAAGTGGGGTCCGCGGTCCCCTAGGGGACCGCCAAGCGGTTTCGGTAGGACCGCGAAAAACGAACTCATATTTATTTATACCGGGTGATTCAATTTCGATCCTCACCATGGGATCTCGCTTATTACTGGAGATAGAGCCTATATTTAAATTTGGCAAAGTTTCGTATTTTTGTGCTAATCAACTATCTGAAAAGAAATTTAAGCTATCATTTTTCATTTTGATGATATCCACAAAAAAACTGAAATTTTAACATATCGTTTTTAATTTTTTATTCAAAACCAAATGTAGCTAGACATTTGAAACAAAACCATTCAGATACTTTTTAACAAGGAATGCAGTGTCATTGGCGGCGTAACCATGGCCAACTTTTGTTTTTCTTATGAGCGCCATATTGAATTTTTTCCGATGCTCGTGGTTTTTCTCATTTCCGCAATGTATAACATGTTACCATTCTTTTTTTTTTTTAATAATGGTGTAATAATCAAAAAACCTTCAGGTACCCAGCTGGAGCTTGGTTACAGACCTCCGGAGTCCTTGCCAAGCAACGCCAGCAAAATGCACTTGGTTCAAGCGGCGACCTCAGCGTTAGGTTTGCCATTTAACCAAATAAACCTTAATTGTGCTTGATTGTGGATGTAAAATGCCGTTTACCAATAACGAAAAGCGTGATATAATAAGGGTTTATTATTGTTCTCTTAGAAATGTCGCATCGTACAATATTCCTAACATTGGACGGAAATTTAGCGGACCATGGATCGTTTAGTAAACCCTGCAATTCTTATAATCCTCATGGAAATGTTGAAACTAATCAAAGAGGTATTTTAGAAATGGTAAACGTTAAATTACATTGATTTGCAATGCTTCAGCTACTGGTTTTTACATAAATGATGATTCTTGTATTTCTAAAAGGGAATTAGCCCTTAATTTGTAATTGCCGCAAACACGTGTTTGCAGACCACGAACAAAGATATTGAAACCGTACAGACCCCACACAAGTCAAACTTTGCAATTGTACGAAATTATTTAAATCAACAATTTCTAAATCGCTGGATTGGTAATGGTGGATCTCCTGGTTTAAGTCCTCTGGACTATTTTCTTTGGGGAACTGTGAACGACAAAATTTATCACGATACTCGCAGAAATATGGACGATCTGCGGGATCGAATAACAAATGCGGTCAATACTATTCCGGGAAGAACAGTTAGAAGAGCATAACATGTGGAAAACCGGGCACGCTTTTATGCCTTATATAGCAAACTGTCATTATTTTTTCATACACGCTGTTTAACCCTAATATATTTATACAGGGTCATAGCAAATGCTTGGCTATGAAATCAAATGTAAAGATTTCTAGTTGCCGCTCCATAAATATTGAATGTTACTGTTCTATACGCAAGAGCTAAATTATTTGCATAACATAATCTAAGTTTGATAGTTGTTCGTGTATAGCAGCAAAAATTTATTAACATGGTCATCGCCTATTTTGATTATCGCGAGGTTTACGTTCTAGAAAACTCCCGCGAATGTCAAATATGCGAATGTTAAGTCTATCTCTCAATGCTGTATGGGGGGGGGGGGGGGGGGGGGTTACGTTCCAATCAAAAATAAATATACAAAAATGTTCAAGTAATAAATATTTTAAGTTTTAACTGAATGTGGATGCATTAAAGATACCTATTATTAATGAGAATTATTATTTTTATTTTATTCAATAATAATATTTTTAAAGAAAACATTGCTTAGTTAGTGATTCCACAGAATTTGATTTCATGTAATAAAATTAACCGTAAACTTAACTTACACTTTTATATTTTTATATGGCAAAATATATATTTCATAAGTAGACTAATAAACTGGATTTATAGTATTTCATGGCACTTTTGCGGTAATTTATTTAGTAGAATTTAAAAAATGCATTTTTTTTAATAATTTTTTGTTTTGAATAAAAATTAATTGATTTTGACAAAAAAACATACCGAGTTCCACTGGCCAAGACAAAGCCAAACATTGAAGAATTACTTCAGGCACAGCAAATGCATCCATCCCATCAACATTGTTATTTACGGCTATTACATAACCTGTAATATTTTCTAAATACATAATGTTTGTAAAGAAATGTTTTATTTATTACAATTTTCGTTTTTTATTATTGGGGTCCGCAAGCTATCGCAAAATTTTTAAAGGGACCCTGACGCAGGAAATTTAAAAAAGTTTGAGAACCGCTGTTCTAGATTATTGCACTTTTTCGAAACCCGCAACAACCGGCCTACCCGTGCAACTTTTTCAAAGTTTACTTATGAGCTAACCGATGATCCCTGACTGAGACAAGAGAATATTTTAAGCGTGAGTACCTAATTTTACATTTTAGGGGTTTAAATCTCTACGAGCCGGCTCTGTAGGGAGGAGGTGGATTTGAATTAGTCAGGAGGTGTAGATGGCGCAGTGGTAGCAGCGGCACCGCACATCATATATAAAATCACGATGATTCGGCTAATGCAATAAGTGACGCTCCGTTGACGGCATTAAACGGGACCATTGTGGCTCTGTCATTTTGACGGTTCATTGTTATCCGCACGTCAATCATATCAAAAATCTACACAAACATTCGCGATGCTTCCCTCCGGGCGACGCCCTCTCCCTCGACGGTCCGTCAGTAAAACAAAAAAAAAATGTTGCCGAACTACTGACGTATATTTTCTATTATTATTCAATTAGAGGCCCTTTACTAGTGTTTTACAGTTGTGTTACTAACTACACTAGAAGCCCCGGCAAGGTAAGGACAAAAACTTAAAAGCAAGATGGATGTTGGAATCAATTGAAATATTAAAAAATAAAAAAGCAGTGGATGATAGATCAGATATTAATTTGTGAAAGAACTTTTATTGCCGGTTATAGAAATGCGGCCCGTGGCATGATGCCTATGATAATCCTTTAAGGAGGACATTTCCTGCTGGGTATAAAATAAACTTATTCTATTCTATTCTATTCTATTCTATTCTATTCTATTCTATTCTAATTAATTCTAGAAAATATATAAATTTCGGACCAGCAATCCATATATACGGGTTCGAATCCCAGGCGTATCTTATATTGGCTATTTCCAATTTATATATATATATATATATATGTCGTAGGCAAATGGTTATTTTAGGCAAAAGGCTTTTGCCTAGACAAAAGCGATTTGCCTGGGCAAAGAGATATGGAACCTATATTTATATTTTTAAAGCTATTTTCCTAGACAAATGTATTTGCCAAGACCGTTGTCAGGCAAATAGCAAGTAGTTTTCAATCCCGTTTGTTTTAAAATTATGTGAGGTTATGTGCAATCCGTACATGTTACTTCTCAAATACGACATAATTATTTAGTCGTTGATTAGTTCGGAGCAATATCGTATTGTAATCGTCATGATTCTAATAAGTTACGCCTGATTTGTAGTGACAACCGTCAATACTCATGAGTGCGTAGATACGATTTCTGATGGATTTTATTCCACTAAAACAAGACTTTTAGGTTCGGGATGTTTACTTTTTCTTTTATCAGGAAAAAGTTATACTAGACTGGAAAACACAAACAAAAACACAAATTGCTGAATCTTATCGACTGGACGATTTTACGCATCGATGCAGATGATGATATCACCTAACTCCTCTTTTCCATACGGAAATCAAGCGGAACAAATGTACAGTCAGTGAAACGTTTTCCATGTCTTCATAATGGTTCACCGATATGGTGCTGATGTTACTGTGCTGTTCCAAACACAGTAGCCGAACCAAGTGCCTATTGTTGTGATAAGAAACGGAGACGTTGTCAACAATCACATAACCTCACATAATTTGAAATTCCAACAGTGTGCTGACTATACGCACTGTCACTTCCGGTTACGGTTACACTCTGTTCGCTAAATCCAGTCGCTCACGTCATCATTATTTCTCCGTTTGAATCAAACTAGCACAGAAAAAAAATTGCTGCAATATGTATAACAATGCCTGTCGCCAAAGTGTTTTTGTTATACAAATGAGCATCAACGACAGAAAGGAAGGAAGAGAGACGCCCATTAATTGATGACGCTACGAACTTCTCTACCCGTGCGGAATGTATTTTAGCGTAGCGAAATATAACCGAACAATTTCTATACAAAATGCTATTTGCCTAACAATGGCTTGGGCAAATACATTTGCCTAGACAAAAAAAAACTTTAAACATATAAATACAGACTCAATATCTATTTGCCATTGCAAATAGCTTTTGCCTAGGCAAAAGCCGTTCACCAGAAATAACCATTTGCCTACGACATATACATACATTAAATAACTTGTATAATATTTCCGTTTTGGTTTCTGCGTAAAATCCCGTCAAACTTCTTTCTGGGGAAAGAGCATCTTTAAAATCTTTTCATGTATAGTGTAGCTATCTTCTATACAACATGTATATCATTCATTAAATAAAACATTTTTTCGTGGTGATACGAGGTCTAACTCCAACCCTGTCCCCTAATTCGTACGCTCGAATTTTGTTCGCATCGTACCCACTGATGTATAATTGCTATTCAATTTTATTATTTTCGCAGCCGAAATTTTACAGTTACGTACACCTATTGTTAAAATTCATTTTTTGATCCGTCAAAACTCCCCCTCGTGAGCGGAAAAAAACTTATTCAAGTCGTGCTTTAACGAACCCTTTCAAACCTTTTCGCAGCGGTAAAATGTGGTTTATTATATTTTAATATTTTGGAAGTAGCAACAAAATGTAAATGATGGAATGATTGACGGTATATGATTAAAACGTCCAGTCAATAGATAGTTTTTATTCATACGTACCGCTCTTCGTACACATTGCCGAAAAAATAGTTTCAGACAAAACTTCCTTGATTGTAAAAGAGCTATCCTTGATACCTCACATTTTTCACCACTATTCCTGTTTCTAGTGTTCCTTATCATATTCTTTAAACATATTACCCAGTGTTGCCAGGTCTGGGAATATTTCCCAAATCTGGGGAATTTCAGTAACGTTTGGAGATTTTTGTTTTTCTTTTCTTTTGAATAGAAATTTGTATGATACATTTTAACTTGACTATTTGGCTCAAATTTGGAAAATAGGTTTTAATACAAAGAATGCTGACGCAACATATCCAAATTCGACAATATTTATAAAAAATCTGATGTGGCCAGGCACGTGACTATATCATACTATATATAAAATTAATAGTTTAGCTGCACGAGATTCTATTTGATCGAGATCGGTCGTGTCTGCATTAAAATAAAACTAGTTAGCCAGGATTTGACAGATATTTTTATTTTATTGACAGTAACATTGCCAAAACATCAGCGCTTGACATTACCTACTGTCATTAGAATGAAAACATCTGTCAAATCCTGGCTAACTAGTTTTATATTAATGCAGACACGACCGATCTCAATCTGATAGAATTTGCTCATGCAGCTAAATTATTAATTTTACCAAAAAATGTCATAGACATAAACTATACAAAATCGCCTCTACTTTAATTTATTATTCAACTATTTTGACGAAATTGCAAAAATTTCCATTTCCAAAATCTTTGAAAAATGCTTAGAGTAAACATCCAGATCCTTTGGACCTTTTTGAACAAAAAGCTTTTCAGCTCTAAGTTTAGCCATGAAACTTG
Organism: Melinopterus prodromus; assembly: GCA_964023965.1. Lineage (NCBI taxonomy): Eukaryota > Metazoa > Arthropoda > Insecta > Coleoptera > Scarabaeidae > Melinopterus > Melinopterus prodromus. Next base: position 29,511,521 of record OZ030391.1, on the reverse strand, counting down.
TAAATATGAAGTTTCGTCCCGATAACTTTCGTAGTTTCTCCGGAATCGTCGCCACAAAAAAAACGGGTACTACACACACACACAGACATTTTTGGACCTTGGTCAAAATTGTCCAGGGGACCAAAAAGACATATTGCCGCTCAAAACATATTTTTTTACAATAGTTTATCATATGTAAGGATGGTGACGTAAAAATTGTTGTATCTACCTCATAGTACTGCAGCTGGGGAATGCATTTTCAGCGCGTTTAATTTAAATAAACACGGAGACACTAAGTGTTATCTACTGAAAAGGACTTCTAAAAAATTAAAGTGCACCAAATTTCTATATACCACATATGTTGTAAACTTAATAATAGCATGTATAGCTAAAAAAATGCAAATCCGGAATTTGTTTTTATTTGTTGAACTGAATAAACTGTTTTTTCAGTTTATCAGCCCAAGTAAAGTATTTACATTTTTCTTCGTCCAATTTGTTTACGTTTTGTTTTTGTTAGTTTATAGGGTCATTACACTGTGGTAAACAAAATCGCATGTGTTTGCTGTTGCATGAGATATTTGAATTGTTTCTTACTAGTTTGACGTTTCTGATTTTGAATCTCACCTCACTTTTCATCTAGCAGCTCAAGTTTTTGACATATAAGTGACTGTTATTTTTGTGTTGTGAATATTGCCCGAATAAACCGCAAAAATCGTTCCAAGTGGATCTATCCTAGTTTGCAATCAGCTATAAGACCTGCTCTGAATTCTAGTGATGAGTCAGTACCACAGTCCCAATGCAGTAGGTACATCCAGTCAGACATCTCAAGAACTTTCAGAAGACTGCGATAGATAAGGATAGTGACTTGTTGCCCTTTCGAACCTAGACCGCTCACTCAAAATGATCTAGATGACTTGATCAGAGATCGTGGACTGCCTAAAAAAGCATCAGGACTTCTTGCTTCTCGGTTGAAAGAATGAAATCTAGTAACACCACACACAGAAAAGTGATTACGCAAAACAAGAAAACGTTCTTTCTTGAGCTTACACACTGGATTCAAATGTATAATCACTTGGACGTAGAAAATTAGGTATTACAAGAAAATAATTTCTTACTTGAAGTCAATAGTGTCTCGCCAATATACGAACCTACCAACCACTTCATCCAAGTAATTCTCTCATCTTTCGAGAGATTACTTTTCTGTGTGCAAACACTCATATCTCGGTGTATCGCTCAAGGGAAAAGAATTTTCCAAATTTTTTTTTTTTAGGACGGTGATTTTGTATTTTGCAATAATATTGCCGGCCTAACGACTGCAATGGGTTTACAAAACTATGATTCAAATGATTGGCGTTTATTTATAGACTCATACGACCCTACGATATATCCTTAGTTTTGCAGAAAATAAAGTACCTACTTAGAACATAACATGGGTTATTTGCGTAGATCTGAAAATGGTAAATTTCCTCGTGGGTCAGCAAGGTGGTTACACGAAACATCCCTGTTTTATATGCTTATGGTATAGCAGAGCTAATACTAAGCACTGGACTAAAAAAGAGTGGCCATTGAGGGAAGCATTGATCCCCGGGGCGACTGTATGTGATAAATACTCCGTTTGAGCCAAGAGACTGAAGTATAATATTGCCTCCTTTGCATATTAAATTATGGCTAATGAGACGGTATGTAAAAGCTCTTAACTAAGATGGGAAATGTTTCAAGTACATTACAAAAATGTTTCCAAAATTGAGTACTGAAAAACAAAAGCTGGAGTTTTTGATAGTCCTCAGATCAGAAAATTAACAGTTGAAAAATCTGCGTTCGTTTAGGTAGTGAAAAATTTCTTGAGTAATATCATGTCAGCAGACTACTCTCAACACATTGAGCAACTAATGTTGAATACACATGTTGAAAATACAGTAATGTTGATACACTCATGTTGAATACACATGTGCGTACGAGAGTAAGACACGATTTTGGAGCTCCCGCAATTTTAAGTGAATTTCGGTGGTAATTAAGCAAGTATCAGTTAAAATTTTACGTGGAAGTGGTAGCTGCTAACCTGGTGATCATGCCGATAATCACGAAAGCCCAATCCGAGGACATTAAGTCTATATTCAAGGAATGTATTACTGGAAAGTGGTCGAACGGCAACCTCGTGGACAAGATGATGGAAAAAATTGTTCTTCGCTTTGAGGTTCGGCTGAATGATCTGCGCGCCAAGTATGAAGAACAAGTTAAATTAATTGACGAAAAATGTTCCATGTTAGACAGTTAGATCTCTCAGAATCTGCCAACGAAAACGTGGAAGATATTATTGAGAGTATTTCAAGAGAAACTGAATGGCTAGAATATTTCTAGTGAAAACATTGATCGGTGCCACCGAGTTGGGAAGCCTGGAGGAAGGCCTAGGGCAATTATTGTAAAATTCTCCATTTATAAGTTTAAACAAATGGTGATGAGCGCTAAGTCTATGCTCAAAGGAACAAAAACAGTTATCACGGAAGACCTCACTGCTTCAAGGTACGGGCTGCTTAAGAAGGCCAAAGAGAGATATGGAATGTCCAACACCTGGACCAGGGATGGCGTCATATACATTAAGAGGGATGACTATAGACACCGATTGGAGACTATGGCAGATTTAGCGAGGATGGAGTTTGAACAACAATAGAGATAAGTCCAATTTAATTTAATAATAAAGAATTACTGTTTTTTTCTTTGTTTTGTTGAAACGGGAGCGCCACGCAACTGACGGTGATTGTTGCTCCGTTTATACATTCATAACAGCTTTAGCAATAGTATATTTTTGTAATTTTGTTGTAAAATTTCCCCCCGTCATATTCCAAAAACTGGAGCTGCCTTTGGAAAAAGAGCTTCAAATTTGAAATCAGCGAGGCAAATACATTTAGAATTTGTCCTGGAGCTTCCACTGCCAAAATGCTAAATCTACTGCGAATGATATTGGCATTTATTTCTTTGCTGTCTTTCTTTGTTGCCGTTTGCCCAAAATTAAGGAAATTTACACGACATAAACCAATATTGGCAGTGTTTACTTTTTTGTTGGACAGTTGAAATCATATTAGTACTGATAAAAGTTTAAAAATAAAACCATAAACAACTCCGTCCTGTACTCATCCAGAATGCCAAAAGTTTCAGTGTTTAATTTGTCAACTGATGGAACTGTTAACCACCCAACTGAGTGTTTAACTCATTAACACTTCGATACTGAATCGCAGTGATTATTAGATTTGAAGTAAAGGATCGGAAATTGGAATTGATGCGGCCACTGTAGCAGTAATAACATCGTTCTGTTCATCCGCTGGTACCCCGCAAATAAGGACGATTATTGCCTTATTGGTATTGCGCGAGGAGGCGGTTGTCCGTTTAATTAATTTCTCCATCAAGTAGTTCAAACAAGAGATGATTGGGCGAAGGGGATTGGCGGGCCCGGAGCCAACGGACACGTAGGGGCGGCGCAACCCGGAGTTTAGCACGCCCATACTAATTCAAGTACGGACGGACTGGGCCTTCCCAAGTCGTCCACCTTTCAGTGTCGCATTGTCCTCTTCATGGTGCGCGGATACACATCGACTCGATATTAAACCATAATTGCATGTGAGTGGATTTAGATTAAATCGAGTTCAACTTAAGTCGAACGGTCACTATGGAAGTACCGACTAGTGAAGCACTGGTCAGTCCGATGACGTCGACGGAAAATTTGATAAAACCAGTGCCGAAACCGTTCTCGATCGAAGCATTGATCAGGGATGACGGGCCGAAGAGGAAGATCAACAACCCATGGGAACACATATCACACCAGCAGCACTATCACCATCAAATCCATCAACACCAGATGCTACATCAGAATCATCCAGCAAGGGATACGGATTCTGATGGGAGCGTCGATATGGATCTTGCTCAGGATTTATCAAGAAGAAGCCAAAGAGACAGTGAGTAATAACCGTCGATTTTGTTAACAATGTGTCCTCGTCTTCTTAAGAACAATACAACTGAATCTCTGCGTTAAACGAAAAACTTCTTTTGGCCTGGTTTGCTATTCCATAAACTTTGAAAAGGCAGTCTGCTAGAAGATTGGATTGTATTATTGTTCCCTTTTTTTGAAAATCGCAAACCAGTCACTCCTTACAACTTGGATGTGGCATGGAATGCCTGAATCGATAGCATTGAATTTATGTTATTCATACAATCGGAAAAGTCTTCTTTTCCTGTAGATTTTAGCGCTGGCAGAATTGTTGCTACTGTAGAATACCACTCTATTATCCGTTTGTACTTTGTAGCGCTATAAAGTGTTCATGCGGAAAATATTCTTTTATCTACGATTGCGATGCTTGAGTTACAGAGGATATAGAAAGACAGGGAGAACATTTTTAGAACCAATATCCTTTCATGCTCGAGGTGCAGAAACCTTCAGATCGTATCTCTTTGTCGTTCCTACAGTAAACTGAAACAAGTCGACAGATATATAATTGCCCATTGTCGCCATTATATAATTACAACCATTGCGAAAATAGAATTTACCAGGGACTTTCCGCCGGATTTATTTTCTCTCGGTCCTTATGGATTCCATAAATCTGTTTTTGTTTACAAAATCCGCTTGTTTCTTATAACATTGCGCTTGTATAGCAAAAATAAACATATACTATAGAATACATTTGATCACGTTATTGCTCAGAAATCTGTAAATTAGAAGTGTTTCAGATTTGTCGTTTGTAACTCGTAATCCTTTCATGGCAATTTATTTGAAGTTCTTTGATAGTTATAATAAACATTGAACTATTATAAATTATTAATTTATTTCTATTTAATGTACAATCTCAACAAATAATTACCCGCCAACATTTATACAAATAATTGCATATCTTATATACAAATAACTATATAAAAAACAGACGATGCTGGGTGCAAAGATATTAAAATGGAATTAACTGTTTAGCCCATAACATGGACACGTTTTATTGAACTCAAAAACATATTCACATTTTTGCCGTTTTTTCTGTTTTTTTAGTTGGTTGTTGGATGTTTAGTTGGTTAATTATATGATAGCTTTATCTTGCAACTAAATACTTCTTTGATAGTTATAATAAACATTGAACTATTATAAATTATTAATTTATTTCTATTTAATGTACAATCTCAACAAATAATTACCCGCCAACATTTATACAAATAATTGCATATCTTATATACAAATAACTATATAAAAAACAGACGATGCTGGGTGCAAAGATATTAAAATGGAATTAACTGTTTAGCCCATAACATGGACACGTTTTATTGAACTCAAAAACATATTCACATTTTTGCCGTTTTTTTCTGTTTTTTTAGTTGGTTGTTGGATGTTTAGTTGGTTAATTATATGATAGCTTTATCTTGCAACTAAATACGTTTTATTTGAAACGTTGTTTTTTTTATTTAATAATATTGAGCAGCAGAGTTATGGACCATGGACTCAAGTTATTCGTTGTTTGAATAGATGCAAAGCAAAATAGAGAAAAAGTCTTACACAAAGGCTAAATTATCGATTTTGGAATTTTGGCAGATTCGGACTGGTGTAATTCTTATACTTTATATTTTATCAATTTATCCGAGAGGGTGAGTAGTTTTGAAGGCATTCATTTATTGTAAAATACCCTATATACTTTTGTGGAAATTGGGAGTCTTACATATTTTTGTTATTTTATCAAATTTAATCAGACAGAAATTAATGGATTTTTCTTAAAACCAGGGCAAAAATACTAAATAATAGAAGTAGTATTCACCTTCTTCTATACGTGTAAAAAGACGTGTCAATATTTTATAGGTTTTTTACTATTAGTTGGCATATGTTCTGTCACACAAACTTACTAAATTAGATCATTTGTCTACTAAGTACTCGCTTTGCGCTTTCGAACATTCGGGGTAAAAATCTGGGACCCACGTACTTCTTAAACACGTCTTAAGCTATCCAATTTTGAAACAAGATACCATAACATGAAATGGCTGTGAAATAGAAGACTGCTTATAAGTGCATTGTAATACAGAGCAACATAAGTATTAAATGAATATTAAACTATGAACAATTTATTGACATTGGTACGCAATCATTTTTACGTATTTTTTCAACAGTCGCGGCTTTCTTCGGATTGTCTATTTATAAAATCGCCTGTTTTGTTCGGGTTTATTTACTTTTCTTTGTTGTATGTTTTTGCAGTTTGAGGTTGGGAAAAAAAAATCGGGAAGACGAGTGTTATATAACAGTTAAAACTACAAATATCGGGTATACCGTTTTACGGGTATACGGTATACCAGTTTAAACCAAAGCGCCGAAAATTTTTATAACGATAGACTTCATATAAAAATGATTATGAAGCAGATCACACTTTATTTGATTTGTTTGATTCAAACACAGGGCCTAATTCTATTATGAAAAGTTTTTTTTACACATGTCACCCCTTGAGGCCCAATAGAGGCAAAGAAATATTTCTTTGCGGATAAAAATATATTTGTTAGGAATAATTGTTTTGTAGAAAAACACACAGTTTATGCTTTCACATAGAGAAATGGTTGTCTAATGTTAAGAAAATACATACTTGAAATAAGAATATTTCTTTAATATAAAATAACCTAAATATTTCTTTAATAATAATAATAATCAACGCCTTAACATTCCCCAACAGCATTCGCCACTACGGGGGCATCGGCAGGCTCGAATTATCATTCTTATGGCCCGCGTCTGTGGCACGTCTTAAGTTGTTGGGCTTTCAGCATTCACCGTGGTGTAAAGGACTACCACAGAAAAACCTTTACTCTGAAAGCAAGGCGTGAGACTCGAACTCGCGCCCCCCAGACTGATATCCAAGCTCTTTACCACTGGGCCACATTGTGGCTTAAGAAAACAATTGTATTGATTTAAGAAAGTCGTTGTCTTAAAAATAATGTGAATGATGCCGATAGATGGAGCTATAGTACTCTCCTGATAAGAAGGATCTCCTAGACTTCAGGACTGTGGTTCTTAAGATGGGCTTCGAAAACAGTAGGCAACCAAATATACTTCATAATATTATTCTAAGTATTTCAGCGAAATGACTAGATATTTCCATTCAAATTATACTTCGAACAGAACTTCAAACCTTTGCCGATAATACAAAAAATATCCGGCTCAATTCTGTCATGTATAGGTGATGAATTCTGTGGATATCGGCGTTTTGTTGTTGAGCGCAAGAAGACTACGACATAGCCATCAACAATCGTAAAATCCGTCACCTAGCCCCGACAGAATTGAGCCGGATATTTTTTTTATTATCGGCAAAGGTTTCAAGTTCTGTTCGACGTATAATTTGAATGGAAATACGTAATCATTTCGGTGAAATACCACGAAATACTGACCTGAAAATTTATGTGGTATATTTGGTTGCCTACTCATTTCGAATCCCACCTTAACCTGTGGGTATTTACCCCCTTGGGCAGAAAATTGCAATCTAGGATGAGTAACCGAGCCCTAGATTTTTTAAGGTAAATTGACTCGTGTATGCGTCGTCCCTATTTCTAACTACAAATTCTAGAATGTTTAAAATGTTGTTAAGGGAAAAGGTTTTGAATAGAGTGCTTAATCTGCCAGAAGAAATACCTTTGTTTTTTTTTTCAAATCCCAGAACAGAAAATAAGAATCTTCACACAAAAATATGAGACAACACATTTATCCATAATATGCTCGCGTATTTGGCTGACTTTTTCAGTAGAATTAACAGTTTAAATGTCTCATTGCAAGGAAACATGAGCAATATTGTGATAGCGCAAGATAAAGTTGCTGGTTTATGCGAAAGCTAGAACTGTACAAATGAACTGTCAACCTGGTGACACACAATTGTCCTATCACAACAAAGAAAAAATTCTGCTACAATTCCATTCAGCAAACTTCTTTGATACATTCGTTGAAATATTCCTGCGTGCTAAAACCATTTTGTACAGACGTCTAAATGTTAAAAGACGAAGATGTTTCAGCTTTAGTTCTATTTCTGGAACTACGCGAAGGCAGCTCATTAAATATCGAATTCCAAGATTATGATATAGCTACATTTTGGACAAAAATTGGGAGTGAATATTAAATTTTAGCCGACAGGGCTTTAAGAATTTTAGTTCCTTTTGGTACTAGTTATAAATGTGAAGGCGGCTTTTCAACTTTAGTGTCCATATACACAAAATCTAGGAATTGGCCCAATGACTTTTGATGTGCATTATCAGAAACTAAAGCAAACATTAAAAATCTGTCTAAGAAACAACAACACCAACATTCACTTTATTTATGTAAACTTTACAGGCATTATGTTAAAAATATGTAAGACGTTATTATCATACGGCATAGTATTTTTTATGAAGGAGTAAAACCCTAATCTCAAGCAGGTCATATGGGTAAAAGTTCTGTAAAGATTAAGAAACACTGCTCTAGGGATATAATCGCATACATGCCCATGCTTCATAAGTGATTGTGTTATTATACCGTCAACGTATCCGACGTAGAAATGTCTAACAGCTCTAGTATTGGTGGAGAGACTAGAAAGGATCGTGGTCCCCTCTCTAGTTGGAAAATAACAAAATTCTTCTTTGGATGCGTTAATTGCATTCCACGTAAAATATTATTAGTTTCAGAATAACATGTTCATATTTAAAAGAAGTAGGTGAATGTGTAATACAAGAATGTGGCAGATAAATCTAACTATCGAACCTTTTGATTTAAAAGGTCAAATTCTTAAGGGGGGCACCTGGTCTAGACGGTCAAAAAAGCACCCAATATTAATATTTTTTTCACTCCGCTCCAATCAAATGAAACACATTGAACTTTCTGCAATCAATATATTATATATTGGACTACATAACTTAATTTATACATAAAAAAATATTAATTCTAAGTGGCAGAATGAAAGCCATTCTGATTGCGCCTCGCCGCTGAGCTCGTTGCACTTTGTACAGTCTGTAGTTTGCAATTTATATCTGAAGCAAACAAAACAAGTTTTTTTATAAAGTATATGTATTTAGCTTCTATGTGAATTACAACAAATTAAAAAAATCTAAAGTGAACATGTTACCCAACTTAGAACAAAAAGATTAGATTTTTAACCGAAAAATTCTTGTCTTCGTTATAAAAGAAAACATAATATAATAAAACTTTTTCAAAAAACAATTTATGTCACATAGACGACAAACTAATTATCTACAAAATGCAGTCAGATAGAGTTCAATCGATGCATTCCAATTTTCTCTATCGTGTACAAAAACTCAAAACAAAGCGTTTTGAGATAATCCAGCGTAAAGTTTACGGTTCAAAAGACTTCCTTTTACTGAAAACTTACCGCAGTCACGGGCTAATCTGCGATTCCAGGTCCATACAGCAACCCTTCAGCTTCCTCGTACAACTCGTTTTGAGCCATTAGCTCAATTCTACGAGCAGTCCGTGCCTCTTTTGAGTTACTTAGGCTGCGGCGACCCTGCCTCTGAAGCCGTTGTTCGTCGTACCCATTAGCAAAATTTTGTGCTTGCAACCCAATTTGGATGTCCAGAAGGTTCATAATCCTCAAAATGGAACTGTACCCGTCATTGAAAACACATGCAGCGATGAATGCAGCTATTTGTACGATTTTAGATCCCGAATTCAAATGCTTAGGCGCTAAACGCCAGACAGTAGAATTAAAGCTCTCGTTAGAGTTTTGTGTATGTCCACCTAAGCATCTTGTCAGAAGTTCATCTTTGGAAAGATCGTTGTAAATAGGGATCAAATTTTCCACGACATCAGCATGAAGTGCAGGGGGATGATTGTAAGACGCAGCAACACCAGCCGCTTCAGCTTTGCGCCACTTACACCAACTGTCGGCTCCTGGAGGGCAATTTGTATGGTTTGGCTTCGTATTCGTAGATGTTAGATGGTCTAGAGTTGCTTTAACTTCTCTTTTCATGTCTTCGACAGAATTAACATTTCGCCGAATAGCCAATCCGTAGTATTTTGTAAGCTTCTTGATGAGTAAATCCGTTAATTTACCTCTTCCACCAAGCTTCTTTTCTCTTTTTACGTTTCGGAGTCGCGTGCCCATTCGTTTTTCCACGTGTCCAACGCACTCACTTTTGATTACTGGACATTCATTACCATACGGGTTTAGATCTAAAATTGCTTTGTAGGTTTTAGAGTCACCGTCTCCAATGTAATTTATATATTTTACGCCAAATTTCTCAGTAGATCTAGAAAACATGTCTTTGATAGCATCTACCTCCATCTTACCGGCGGAACCTGAGTGGTTCGCTAAACATTGCTGTTCATGTGATTCATACCATTCAGTATACTCGTCCGTGCCTTCTCTTTTTTTCCACGTAATACATGCTTGGCAGTAAGCACTTTTTACTACAAGGTCAATTATTTTCCCACTATAGTAACCGATGATCGTCGTGACACCGTATAAAGATGAAAATCCTCGTTTCTTCCACGAACCATCCCCGGATATTTTTAAAAGATCTTCAGGCCTTTTATTTAGTGCGTTTAACTGTTTTTCTACTTCGACGGCTTTCATACAAATTCTGTCAAACACTGAGCTCGTCGCATTATAAACATGCTGCACAATCAGGTCATATGCACTTCTGCTTATACCTTGACCGAGATCCATAAGTCCAGCAAATATACCAATTCCTTGCTGTCCAATGCCTAAAAGCCGCATAACAAAAACAATTCTTCGGTTTATTTCGTATCCCGTTTTTATCATTGGCCCGGAATTAATTTCAATATTCCCACAGGAACACGAAACAAGAAGTTTGAAACCGAAGCCGCGAACTCCCGTTTCTCGAAACTGTATGTCCTTCTTACATTTTCTACAAATGATCAAGTTTGCAAGAGTTCCAAAAATAGTTAGAAATTCCACAATTCTATAACAATGTGCGTTATTGTAGACTACATCTTCACGACTTGCACTGCTGAGTTTTCTACTGGAGGCACTATCTTCTACATGTTTGTCACTCTCGTTAACTTTTTTAGATTTCCTACCAAAAAAACGTCTTTTGTGCGGCCTCGATGCACGCGAACATTCACCTGCTTTTGCTTTCGGATACGAAGACATATTTGGTAATACCTTTACACACAACGAAAACCGACTGACCGACGATTCACGATCGTATACATAGAATTTCGTATTCGTATACAATAATTCTTGATAAGACAAGAAAATGCAATGTCTAGGCTAGGCCCACGTACAGCGCGACCAGTCAGAACTTGTTCGGAGAAATGTAAACATTGGGATGCGCAGCGCACTGGACACGGGATAGTTTTGGTGGAGGGGATCATTCGTGTGTGTCGAGCGTACAGTGCGTCTCGCTTGTAAGTTGCCGCGGTTTGCTCGCTCGCCCAGTTACATTCTAGCGACTGTAACTCAAAAAGTTTTTTGAATATCGACCTAATTTTTCTTGAGCAGATTCTCTGATAGTTATAGTTTTAATTAAGACTACTTCTAAAAAATCGATTTTTTTGACCCCATAAACCAGGTGCCCCCCTTAAGTCAAATAAGTATTCATTTAAAGTTATACAATCGAAAATAACACTTATTTCATATTACAAAATTTTTTAGGAAAAAGGCAAAAAATAGAACATTAAAAAAGTTTCGTTTTTTTTATTTTTCGGTATTCCGCCTTTATCGAAGGCTTCCCCAGGAAATGTACAATAAGTAACATTTTATATAAAGCATATTACAAATTTATAAATACTTGCAAATTAACTACCGGAACACATGAAACTTTCTTTTATACTTCTGACAAATGTCAAACAAAATACTTCATAACAACGTAATAGTATATTATTCTATGAGCAAGTAATGTAAGCAATTTACCACGAGAACAAAGTTTGCAGCACGAGCCGTAGGCGAGTGCTGCAAAACGTTCGAGTGAGAAATTGCTATTACTTGCGAATGGAATACTATACTTTTTCTACGACCATGCAAAGAAATTTTATAAATTAATTTTTGTGCATATAGGGACGGCTGTATGTCACTATGACGGTATATAGGATTTTGACAGATTAAAATTGTTTGGTGCGTTTGTCACTTAGCGACGTTGTCAATTCCTTGACAATGTCGCTAAGCAGTATATCAAAACAATATGGAAATGAAAAATCCAGAGCTGTGATTGGTTCTAAAGCCGTGAGGAATGAAACATTTCTCACTACTCGCGGGGTATGAGGAGCCAGGAATGAAATATTTACCATGTGTGTGGGGAATGGTTAGTATTACTTATCATAAATTGCCATGATAATGAATGTATTCCTCAATAGGAGTAGAAAAAGTAATATAACATCACAATATTGGTGAAAAATTAAATTAATCAAATATGTCGACCCTTACAAGATTTGAAAATCAAAAATATTTTTTTATAAGTTATGCTCACATTTTCTACATCAATTTTAAAAGTATGTAATTCATTAATAAAAGGCATTTCCAAAAGTTTCTATTTCGTTGATTTTGACCAACAGCCAAAACTTTTACATGATCAAAATCATCTATGATTTTCCTCAAAAGCATGTTGAGATAATGCACACCTTAATTTACTTGTGTTTATGTCTGCCTTAGCCTCTATTTGTTCTCTTCGGCTGGTGGTGATATGCAATTCTGCAGTTTTCTCCATGTTGAGGGCTAGTCGATTTTTGGCGAACCATTCAGCGGCTTGTACCTTGGCAGCTTGGGATGCTGAAACAATATGTGGAGAGTGGCCGTAAAGCAGCATCGTCGTGTCGTCAGCGTATTGTATGACATCTGCATCTATGTTCTTTGGTAGATCGTTTACGTAAATGATAAAAAATAACGCGCCAGTTAAACTACCTTGTGGGACACCACTCTCAACTCTCCTCAAAGAACTTGTTTTTCCATTATGAAAAACATATTGATGCCGGTTGGATAGGTTGGATAACTACGCAGCAGATCTTGTGATGTTCCTCGGAAGCCGTAGTATTCCATTTTCCTGAGAAATGTTTCGTGGCACATACAGTCGAAAGCCTCGGTCTAGGAACAGGGCATTGCACTGCTCTTCAGCTTCCAAGGCATTGGAGATCAACTTCATGAGGTGTACCATTGGATCATCCGTTCCTCGGCCAACCCTGAACCCCATACTGCTGGTCACAAAAGTAGTTCTGAAGAAGTTTGTTATTCTCTCCGCAATAATAGCTTCGAACACCTTAGACAGAGCAGGAAGGATAGATATCGGTCTGTAGTTGGACGAGAGCCCTTTTTGATAACTGGAAAGATTTTGCCAATCTTCATCTTTTCAGGGAAGGTACCAGTGTATATGCACTTATTGATAATGGCGGCCAAGACTTCAGAACTTGCTGGTTCCATGAATTTCAGGGTTTCGGTATGCAGGTCATAGTGGTCCTTGGTTTTCTTAGGTTTCAGTCGTCTTATCACTATCGAGACTTCCTGCTTGTCGGTTGGGTTGAAAAAAAAGGTCTTTCCGTTGTCTAGTGATGTGTCGTCGGTGTGTCCAGGCACGTTTGGCATTATATTGTAAAGTGGTAGCTATTGGCACTGGAAAAGTAGTCGCTGAGTTCTTCGCTAGAAGGACCGTCTTGTTTTTGACTCACTCTATTCCTGCCTGTTATCTCGTTTATCTTCTTCCTTATTGCTTTTGGTTTGTTTTTGGATATTCGGATGTCAGCTTCATTCTTCAAGAAATCTCCTGGAGTTCGGTATCCAGCGGTTTCATCAGAGAGGTGTCCTTAATTAAGTTCAGTGTTTATATATAATACTAAATGTTATTGTTGTTTTAGATTAACAAAGAATTGGGTTGTTTGAATTGGAACGTTTTTATTTTGTGTTCATTTAAACTTTATAGTTTGTAAATTACAAGGGACTGGTCAAATAATTATTGTGTCGAGTGAAAGATGCATGATTTTTGAATTAGCCAAATTGTTGGTTGTGTTAAAATGCGATATTTTAAGGTTGGAATATAAGAATCTTTGATTAAAGAAATTTTTTAATGATTGAAGAAATTAATTTTGGAACATTTCGGAGAGCACAGTAGAGCAAACGCCACCTTTTGGGATTTTGCACATCCCTGACCGGTGGTTAGTCTCCCCAGACAACGCGGGATTCTCTCAGCCCTATTACAAGTACACATAAGCAAGGTGAGAGTAGATGCAAAGTGCTAGAAGTGATTCGGAATCGGAACCTAAACCTGCTAGAATGCGGCTAGAATACACCATACCATCCAACGTCTCGCAACACAGCTGTATACGCTGTTTGTAGGCAATTATTATAATTTTGCAATCAACGATCTATCTGTCTTTTAGATTTTTTTCCACTGTATTCTACCGACCTTACAAAGTTGGGTCATAAGATAGTTTTTAAAATAAAATAAAGGACTTTTTATTTAACGTTACTTAGTATACAAAATGAGTGCAATAATTTCTAGGGGTTATAGATTTTGATAATTGGAGTAAGAAATTACAATCCTTTTTTCTTTATTTGGCACCAGTTTTAGGTAATTATTGAAAATACAGCTTTTGACATCTAAGGTTTTTAGGAAAGTTAGTTGTACTTGACTCCGCGATCAACTGAGCCGTGTGTCCCGTGTTTGCGTTCTTGTTTGTCCGTGTCGGGTTTTGTTATTTTGTGTGATCAAAGTGGATAATTTCGCTTTGAGAGTGAGTATGCAAACATGATGCTAATTTACGGAAAATGTGTGCAGAATGCTGCGGCGAAGACGCGTTGTAGAGGTAGGTGCAGGCAACTTTAAGCCATAGTACTACACATTACGAAAACATGTGTATTACTATTTTTGAGGTACCCCTGGAATATCTCTAGTAAATATATGGTGGTTCAGGGCGCAACGAAAAGCTCCGGTTGACATACACTTGCTCCAATTGCTGGTTTATATTGGTGAGTTTATATTATTACATTTATAGTAATATTTGATCAATTGACGGTATTACATGTATTATGGTTATTGTTTTGATATTACCAGAGTGTATCAACAGTGCTACTACCTGAAAATCTGATAGACTAATTCAAGATTTAGGTTTGATAAATTGTTGTTCTTACATGGAGTATAACAAACCACTACGCTGAAAACGGTCTCTTCAATTTCATTTCAGTGGAAATGGTGTTCCTCGCTTGCAGGGGCTACGGTAAAGTGCTGTCGTCGTCTTTTTTTTATATTGTTCACCCTCGCTTTCGCACATAATATCCCCAAGGGGACTATACAATTGGTTAATTTTTTATGAGCAACGTTATTCCGACCCATAATAATGTCACGGTAATGAAATTCTGTTCATTGCGCTTGCCGAGTTTCGTTACAATTTTGTCCACAATAGTGAATAGGGTCTTTAGGTGCTTTGTTCCCACCATTAGCATACTCATTTAATTGGAGATATATCACATGATTCAGTAATTTAATTCCGAGCACGTTTGTTTCACTGGAAGTAATTAATTGTCTAGCCGCAGGTAGCTATTTGTCTAATGTTCCCAAGGCCTGGTTGATTACCTATAAATACATTTTTTGAATCCTTAACGATGCTTAATTCTTAATGTCGATGATCCTCAAATCCATTTAATTTGTTCTACGTTCGGAGCGTGCAAATTAAATCCGAAAAAATGACGTTTGATATGAAGGTTCATTCTGGAGTAGATGCTATGGTGATATCGACGCATAGAATGGTATTGGCGATGTTTGGTTGCTACCGCTAATTGTTCTGCGTCGGAAACGAAAATAAAACAAGCGACATCCGCATTTCGACACGTCATATTTAAATAAGTGTGCGCCGTCTCGAGTTGAACGCATTGAAATGCACCATGCATTTTATATAGTCAAAATTAATGTGCTTTCGAGCGTCGCGCCGATGGACGACTTCAAAGAATTCGTACGTCGATTGTCGGCTTGTAACCGCTGATTTATTACTCATTTCTTCCTTTTCGGCGTACCATTGTGGCATAATTAATAAATACCGAAAGAAGGTAACGGAAGCCAAGAGAAGCACCCGCCAAAGAAGCCGAAATTATGAATTGGCTTTGTTTCAAACCGATTATTAGGTTTGTGAATGAACAAAGAATGTACGTGCCGTGTAAAGCCCGAGACTTGGTATTGTACGACTTTTAACAGCTACAAATTCTTTATAATGCGTTCCTGTTATAACGGCCGCCATGGTTCTCCACGGACTCTTACATATCACCAAAAACGTTCCATTTAAATAAATCTAATCTAATTTTCTTAACAAAATATTATTTAATTTTTTCTTTCAGTTTATATAGACGTAAACGTTGAAACCTATCAAGTTTTGTATAAAGTAGTTCCTCGGAGTGGGTACACATATTTACAATGACTCAAACATATTAATTCAAATGGCTCACCCACCCTTTATACTTTTTCTTCACTCGGTTTACCGTTTGATGATATAATGTTAACATTTTACTTACATACTTAATTTACTGTAACTTTTAACACGATTGTAAAGTAAGAGTAAAGTAAGAGTAGGTACCTACTTCTCTCGAAAGAAGAGAAGTACTATCTGAAGACCATCACGGACAACAAGGATATCACAGTATTACCAGTGGACAAAGGGAATGCAACGGTGGTATTGCACGAGGAGGCCTACAACAGGAAGATGAACGATCTATTGGACCAAAATACGTAGCGTAAAACTGCCAAGGACCCAACAGATAAGATAGGAAGGCGAGTGAAAGAATTGGTTAAATCGTCATCGAGCCCCTATGGTACCTAGAATCTACCAAATATTCTTGCCAAAGATCCACAAGGATCACGTACCTTTGAGACCAATGGTCAGGGCAATAAGCTCCCCAACCTATTTGTTGGCAAAAGACTTGTCGGAAACCATACAACCGTTTATAGGACAAACTACATGTTTTGTCAAGAACTCGAAACTCGTAAGTTTCGACGTAACATCACTCTTTACGTGTGTTCCGGTTAAGGAGCGATGTATGAGAGAATGCATCTACGGGATCACCTCTTTCGCCGGCAAACGCCAATTTCTTCATGGAATTGTTTGAATTAGGTCAAGTCCTTACAAACCCATGTATTGGGTCACATAATATGTCTATGATATATTTGTGGTTTGGCCACACGGTAGAGATAAACTTACTGAGTTCCTTAACCGCCTGAACAATGTTAGTCCTTCCATCAAACTCACGATGGAAATAGAAGAGGATAATCAGCTGCCATTCTTGGATGTGCTGGTATACAGAACGTGAACGGGTTGGCTTGGACATACAGTCTACCGTAAGCAGACACATACCGATCGGTACTTGAACGCCAAATCACACCACCATCCCCAACAAAAGAGAAGTGTTATTAACACTCTGTTCAACAGAACCGAGAAGGTATGCGACTCCAGTATCTTGGACGATGAACGGAAACACTTGGCTCTGGCCCTACGTCAGAATGGATACACCAAAGTCTGACATACGGGGTGTCACAAAGAAAACCGTAAGTCGCAGAGGAGCCGCAAGAGTCAAAGGGGTTCGCTTGCTTACCATACGTAAGTGGGGTATCTGAGAGAATCGGTAGATTACTGAAGAAATCGGGTATCGGGGTAAGGTACGGAGCACCAGCTAAGGTAAAGGATCTTTTGCCTAGCCCAAAAGATATCACACCACTCCTGAAAACTGAAGGGACAAGATAACATGTGAGTGTGGAACTTGCTATGTAGGACAGACAGGACGAAGCATCGAATGTCGAGTCAAGGAGCACAGTATAGACACCCGGCTATGCAAGATTCAACAGTCCGCTGTTGCTCAATACTGCCACGAGTCGGGACACACAATGAATTTGGATGACGAGAAGATGTTGGCAAGGGTGGGTAACTATCATCGCAGGCTTATTAGAGAAGCCATGGAAATTTACAAACATCCTGACAACAGCAATTGCGAGGACTGCACTGACATTAGTAGAGTGTGGAAATCGATCATAACGCGGTCAGGTGGAAAAAAGGCACATGGGAGCAGTACCTCGAGATGTGCACAGTGAGGTGTAAATTTCGTTATATAAGGGAGATTTCCTTGGTAAGGTCCTCAGTATTCAGTTAGTTCTGAGAAGCGAGCAACATGGTTCGCGAAACGTCAGCATTAACCAATCTTGACACACGGCATAACCCGGAAGCAGTTTATTTTCTCAATGATTCTGGCCGTGATGGCCTACGTACTATGGTTTAATAATAAACGATTCAATTATTCACTTATGCGTCCGTTGGCCACCACCAGCACATCGGCGGAAGCGTGATTGAATTGATGTAATCTGTAGAAATTTTGTTTGTTGCGCACTAAGAATATAAAAGTACCTACAGAAGGCTCATGTAACTGGTGGAGCAGTATAAATTGGCATGCTAGTTCTTTGTTTACGATATCATCGCTCTGCTTCCATTGATTTATTTTATCTAATCCGCTATTTTACATTTTATACTTACAAACTTCTGAATAAACATTCGTCGCACGTCCGTTTTCATGATGAATATTGTGAATAAACTTTTTACTAGAAATCACTCCTTGATTTCGAATACTGATATAGAATGTTTTCCCGTTATTTCTAGTTGATATCTCATGTTATTTACCAAACAAAGAAAAAATTAGTCGTGGTAGTTTTAGATTCTTATATTCTTGTGAGCGTGCGAAAGCTGCTTCCTGTTGAAAATATGTGTATTGCAGTACGGCGTCAATTAAAAAAAAAACAGTACAACATACTCCTAAAAAAATGTCATTGTTTTCTGTACAAAATTTTTTATTATTATACGGGTTTAACAACTTGTACATTAGGGTGGTCCTTATTTATGTAGATAAAAAATATACAACAACATTACCGAAAGAAAATACCCTACAGGAGACATCGATGTCAAGCCGCAGTCGGCTGTTATACTTCAGATATTAGGAATTATTAAATTTACCACTTTTAATGCTTTATCATAAACAAACCAACACACAGAGATAAAAACTTCTCAGGATGACATCTTATATGGTGGAGGATTATTTGTTTAGCGATTTTAGTAAAATTTCTACATGACCGTAGTACCCTATCCCTGTGAAGCTTGAGATCGTGAAACCATACTAACGCGTGCCCCAGAAGAGTCAACATTAGTATAAGTTAAAATTAATACGTTAAAAATGTTTTGTTTTGTTTTACGAAAAAATTTGTACATGCCACAGTCAAACTTAATCTAAAAAAAAATATCCGTTACCGTTGATCATAGATATCAGAGCATTTCACATATTTCCAAGTACGTTATTTATTAAAAATACAATAAACTAGTACTAGACTATCCTGGCCAACAAATAACGTCGGACAAGTGAAAACTTGTTTTTTCGTACAAAATGAACCTCCAAGCAGAAATTCCGATTTGTGTATAGTATATGGAGAAGAGTTTTTGTCGATGCAAACGTCCAGCTCTACTGCTTTTTTGAGTACAACCACCAAAGATGTTTAAAACTTTGATAACTTTGGATTGATATGTCCAATTATTGCTTCAATCTCGTTTTCAATGTTTACAATATAAGAAATTTGCCCTTCAAAGATATGCTTGAGTTAACTTAATATAGTTGGAAATAAGAGTAATTGAAAATGTGTACCGTTTTTTCTTGCCCCACAGTGTGTTGTACACAGTTGGCAAATCTTGTGAATTTGTAAATGCCGCTATTTTCTAGTATGGGAGTTCTGCGGATGTTTTGGATTGTGTGCCTTGTTGTAGTCATGCTCATGTATGCCTTTCAAATGTTTATGTAGTTTAGGTTCGTTGGTGTAGAGATATATCTATCGGGTCTTTATGTGGGTAGATTTCCGAATGGTATGTGTTCGCTTTACGGATGGTTATATAGAATTTATTTCGCTAGTCCTATATCCATTGTTATTTCCAATTTGCACTATGGTACTGATATTGTTGGAGTAAAATTTGTCTGTGATAAAGATGATTTTATTGTATGTGGATGTTGCAAACATTTGGGAGTTATTATGTCTGTACTGGTCAGAGAAACTCAGGTCATCCGATAGGCAATACCATGTAAATTAATTTACAATTTTAGTTTTTCACATCAATGTAGGATAACCCCTTAATGAGGCATTAGAATAAATAAATCCTAGTGTTGCTCAGTGGCGTAACAGAGTAATATGGCGCCCAGGGCAAATGTTGTAGATGCGCCCGACCCCCCTCCCTTGAAAGTCTATTATTTTTAATGTAAACAAATATGGATAAACAAGAGTAAAACAACAAACTGTCAATATATATGTTTATTTAAAATTTGGAGGAACTTTGGTCTGCATACGTCTATATGTATACCTTTCTCGCCATTGCTGATACAAAAACCTCAATAACGAGGTTGAAATCAGCCTTCTCAACTTCTTCCCGTTCGACACTTAGCAAAGCAAGATCCCTTAATCGATAATGATCCATGGAGGCTCAAAGATAGTTTAAAATTATTTTTACTTTGCTAAAAGATCTTTGGCAGCTAGCAATGGAAACTGCAATGGTTAATAATCTTTGGATGGCGATTCAAAGATTTGGGAAGACGCTCCCATCTGCGTATTATACGATGAATAGCAGAACATCTTCCGGTCGCGTTATATTGATGTAGTCCTGGTACTGATTATCATTCTCAAGTCCAAAATCTCTTCATACAGCTGCTGACCATCAACTGTTGTCAGTTGTAGGTATGGCCAAAGTTCTGACATTTAGTCTTCAGGACGTCGCTGCTGATGCCGGTACACAATCCTCAGATGTCAAGTGAAAAACCAAACTGCTTGTCACTGTCAGTGCAAACGAGTGATCTATCGTCCAATTCTGTGTGAAGGCCACCGATTGTTTCCTTCATAGCTCGTTCGATTTCCTGTTTTGGTGTTAGTCCGGTCTCTCTCGACGTTTTACCAGCCATCCTCTTTCTTCGCCTTGGACGTATTTCGGTCTCAACCTCCCACTCTTGACAGAGACTAAGCCCAACTTCCAGAGCTTGTGAAAATGATATCCTAGACTTTCCAGATCTAAAGCGGCATCACAGAAATTCAACGTCAACGTCTTGCAATTTTGTCTGGACTTGGTCAATGGGAAAGAACACTCTGGCTCAAAATCCAAGTAGAGTAAAAAATTCGGGAGTTAATATACGGATGTACAGTTGCCTGGCGTCACTTCTTGTGTCTGCGATCTCCGTGACATCATCTTTCATGGTCTGAAGGACTTAAAGAATCTCGCCAAGGTGCTTGTTTATGGGCTTCACAGGTTCCACCCTTTCACTCCATCTATATAGTTGTAAACCCCGATTTTACAACTGTGCGCACTGCGATTTTAGCTTTTCCCAGCGTTGAGTGGACAAAAAAAAATCGTAAATAGTTTGAATAGCCCCAAAAATGTCACCATCATTACATCCTGTTTGGCTGCGTGTACACCAACCAAGTGAGCGTATGATTATCGCAGTTCACCAAAACTGCCAGATTGTTCTTTTCGATGATCCTTTGTTGAACAGCACTTATGTGACCCGCCATCGAAGCAGCGTTATCTTAACATTGTGACCGGCACTCCTGCAGATCCATACCATGTTTCTCCAATTGGCTGGAGATGGACCCAACTAAGCTCTCAGCGTCTATCAGACTTATCTGGAAGGAAAAAGATTGTATAAGAAAATACAAACCTTGAAAGGCTATGTCATAGTCATTTTTATTCAAATATATAGAATATGTTTGTACCTCATTGGAAAGATGCACAACAATGTGCATGATTGACCTGGTAAATTAATTTTTCTATCTGCGTTCTTTTCGTTCTTAATAAGCAAACCACATATGTTACTGATGTCAGTTGATCGGTTTTACAAGCACCTAGCTGCAATAGGGACAAGGGGAAGAGAATCATTCAGCGAGTTGCACTAACTGCAAATTGTATCAGGAACGTTCTCCCATTGGCCCTAGAGTGCGCCAGGGTTCGCCAGAGCATAATTGGTAAACCGCTTCAAAATTAATGGGGAATCGTTCGAATTGCAGATCCCGATGCCACTTGACTACTGGCGAAAGTAGTGACAGTAATAATTGAAGACCTTGCTGCAAAAAGGGAATAACTCCAAAATATGAGTTTTCGGGTTAACTGACAGAAAAGTCTTACTTTTATATTTAATAGTTACAAAATTCATACATTTTTCCTGCAATTGCCAGTTGTCACAATTTTATCCGAAATTCGGCGTAAAAAATATGAGGTTTAACATAAGAAAATCATATTTGTTGGAGATGTTCCCTTTTTGCACCAAAGTTAACAAAAAAAACAATAGGTTTTTTAAGCATTTTATTCAAACAAAACAGATAATATAACGTTATGTAACAAAATCAACATTAGTAGCTAACAGAAATATTCTATTATTATGTTATTAGATTTCTTTGTAATGACGATTTGTATTCTTCGTTATAGTAGTTATTTTTGTTATGAACTTATTCATTAGCATCGTCATCTGAAACGTGCGTGGCATCATCACTTATGTTGTTTGATTTCAGCTGCTACCGTAGATCATTTTGTGGCACGTATTTATTAGCTAAACGCATCATATGATCAAATTTTCCTCGTTTTTCTTCCATCGGTTTCGTCATATACGTAAGAAATGGCAATGCTATTTTTACCGGAATGTATGCAGAAGTTGAATAACCAAACTTGTTGTAAGTAAAATGCATCCCCAGATGGCACTTTTGATAGTGGAATATTCTGCTGGTAATCACTTAAATCACTCATGATTACGATTTCTACCGATCTCCACTATCATTATCGGTATGGTTTTTGGTTAAATCACAGTAAATATTTTTTTATTTACTGTTTTTAAAAACTAACAACCAACTGGCAACAGAACCAGCGTTGCCAACTGTGCCAAAATGCAACCATTAGTTCGGCAAGTCTTCTCACCAGACCACTAGATTATGTGTCATAGTGACGTGTTTATTCTTCGAATTTAAAAAAAATAATACACCTTTCGTATCTAAATTTACTAACATTCTTTTAATAAAAAATAAATAAATAGTAACTTTGCAGTACATATACAACAAAAATTAAATATCTATAATAAAAGTTCCATATCATCAAAACAAAATAAACACATAATATACAGGGCGACAAGTAAACTGGCGACAGCACGTAGCGCGTGGAGATATTCATCGTAAAATTCTGAGGGAAAAACCTTAATCAAATCAAATTAAATCCACTAACTAATTTCTCGTAATATCCCGGCTTAATAATGTTTTTAAAAAATGTTTGTGTGTGTAGCCTTTTTTTTGTGGCGACGATTCCGGAGAAACTACTAAAGGTATCGGGACGAAACTTCATATTTATCATATTTTCGTCATTTTTCGACGATTTTGCAAATAAGCCGCTATTTCTGTAATGTCGTCAAAATAGTTAAATAATAAAAGTAGAGAATTTTTTTTATAATTTATGTCTATGGCATCTTTTGGTCAAATTATAGGTTTAGCTGCATTGTGTGTTTGCATTAATATAAAACTAGTAAGCCACGATTTGACAGATATTTTCATTCTAATGACAGTAGGTAGTGTCAAACGGTGATGTTTTGACAACACCTCCTGTCAATAGAATCAGATTATCTGTCAAATCCTGGCTAACTAGTTTTATTTTAATGCAGACACGACCAATCACGATCAAATAGAATCTCATGCAGCTAAACTATTATATGTATAATAGTATGATAAAGCCATGTGCC
This sequence comes from Melinopterus prodromus, assembly GCA_964023965.1. Taxonomy (NCBI): domain Eukaryota; kingdom Metazoa; phylum Arthropoda; class Insecta; order Coleoptera; family Scarabaeidae; genus Melinopterus; species Melinopterus prodromus. The sequence continues at coordinate 29,487,861 of OZ030391.1, read as the reverse complement.
TGGCCCCATCAGATTTTTTGTCTTGATATCATCAAAAATGAGAAAGATGCGAGAAGTTTCTATTAAGATAATTAATCAACCAGCATAATAATGCATAACTTTAATATAGTTTCTGTTTTACCGTTGTTGTAACTTTTCAAATAAGATTTGCACTAACAATGGACACAAGTATAAGGAAACAGGTAGTATTTCCTTTGTTTTTATTTTTGAATGTGGTTTAGTTTTATCATATCACTAAGAATTCCACTAAACAACTGTTTGGAACACGAACAAAATATTTTGAGGAGTTGTTCCCTTATTGCACCAAAGTGCACTATGAAAATAACTTAATAAGTGATAAAACGCTCTACTGTTCTATATAATAAGCGGAATTTCGTCGTTTTGATACCAAACGATGCAGAATGTAGTATTCTATGATAAAACGTAGAGAAGTCATTTTGAAGAAAAATTGAGTTAGCCCCTTTTTGCAGCAGGGTCGTCAATTATGATAAACGCATTTGTTTGGCATGAAGGACTGAACAATAAATGAGGAAGTATTCTCCGAAAACAGTTTGCACAACTATTAAAATCTTACCTGACTGAGAGATACTTTAGAGTCAAACAAGGTGATGCATGCTCTGTCCTAAAAGCAGGAGTGCCGCACGGTAGTGTTTTAGGGCCGGTCCTTTACCTACTCTACACCAGCGACCTCCCAGCACTAGAAAATAATACTGTCGCAACTTTTGCAGACGTCATGGCTATCCTAGCTGTTGGGAACAGCAATGAAGAAACGACGAGAAAACACCAAACAGCTCTTGGTCATTTTCAGGTCTGGACAAAGAAAAAATAAACAAACTGAACGAACTCAAGTCAGTACATGTTGACTTCACGAACAAGAAAATACAACACATCCCGGTTACTATTATAACCAAATAGTACCGTACGCAAACACGGCCAAATATCTCGGCATGACATTAGACGCCAGGCCCCGCTGAAAAGCCCATGTCAAAAATAAAAGAGAGGAACTAGGAATCCGTTACAGAGAGATGTATGTACTGGCTGCTAGGAAGAAACTCCACGCTGTCTGTACATAATAAGCTTCTCTTGTACCAGCAAATTCTAAAACCCGTGTGGACTTATGGTGCTCAACGCTGGGGTTGCACCAAAAAAAAAGTAATATTAAAATTGTCCAGACCTTTAAAAATAAAGTATTGAGATGCATTGTCAATGCGCGTTGGTACACTAGGGATGATGATCTCCACAAGGACCTCAAAATGGAGTCTACGTGCAAGGAAATCCAAAAAGCAGCAAGAAGTCACGAGGAAAGGCTTCACCATCACGTAAACGTTCAGGCCATCCAGCTCCTCGACAACACCGAATTAATCCGCAGACTCAATAGAAAGAAGCCTTTTGAGTTGGTGTGAATGTGAGTTAGTGGAAAAGCAGAGTAAGTGCTAGTTGTAGGTGTTAGTTCAAAAAGCAGAGACAGTGCTACGTAGTACGCAAGAAAAACGTAGTCCAGTAGACCAGGACTAACTAACTAAGATATATCGATGGGTGCCTATTAGACTAAGTTGTACTAGTAAAATAAGTTAGAATTAAGTTACTCATTAGTCAATTATGACTAGATTGTAATGCACTTATTGAACAAAAAAAAGAGAACACCAACATCAAATAAATACAAATAGTATTTCCCTCATCCATACCGTAAATAAATCCAGAAGAATGAAAATACAGAAGATTTTTGAAATATATCGACACGATAAAAATTACCCAGGCCTGCTGCTAAATGAATACACCGACATCAATGGAAATCACCTATTTATAGAACTATATTCGCGCCGAAAAGATACGTAAACATACGAGAATCAAACAGTGACAATTGATATGCTTCCAGGATTTGACAGATTATCTGTCAAATCCTGGCTAACTAGTTTTATTTTAATGCAGACACGACCAATCACGATCAAATAGAATCTCATGCAGCTAAACTATTATATGTATAATAGTATGATAAAGCCATGTGCCTGGCCCCATCAGATTTTTTGTCTTGATATCATCAAAAATGAGAAAGATGCGAGAAGTTTCTATTAAGATAATTAATCAACCAGCATAATAATGCATAACTTTAATATAGTTTCTGTTTTACCGTTGTTGTAACTTTTCAAATAAGATTTGCACGAACAATGGACACAAGTATAAGGAAACAGGTAGTATTTCCTTTGTTTTTATTTTTGAATGTTGTTTAGTTTTATCATATCACTAAGAATTCCACTAAACAACTGTTTGGAACACGAACAAAATATTTTGAGGAGTTGTTCCCTTATTGCACCAAAGTGCACTATGAAAATAACTTAATAAGTGATAAAACGCTCTACTGTTCTATATAATAAGCGGAATTTCGTCGTTTTGATACCAAACGATGCAGAATATAGTATTCTATGATAAAACGTAGAGAAGTCATTTTGAAGAAAAATTTAGGGTCGTCAATTATGATAAACGCATTTGTTTACCGTCGTCTGTTGTGCGCCATATTTGCACTGACTCCACGACCTCACATAGTTTGTGGAGAAAGGAGTAAACGACTGTATTGGTGTGCAAGTTTCATGTACCAAGCGAACACGAAACCCTACACCAGTGTAACCAATTGAACACGGAATTCTACACCAGTTTTACCACAAAGAAACGCTATTAGATTCGATAGAACTTTGACAAAAATGTCCATTTTCGTTTAATTTAACAAATTTATTTAACTGTCGATAAAAGTTATATAGATAGTTTATTATGTGCGTCCATGCGGGCTTTGAAAAAGAATAATCAGTTAATCTTTCATTAAACAATAAATAAAAACTTGAATTTTTAAAGAAAATTATAAACTTTAGTCCTCCCGCGAAAGACCTTAATCTTTTGAAATTGTACCATTTTTGTGTGTGGTGTATGTGGGTCCATAGGGGTTTTTTCGATACACCCTAGTTATATATAGGCCGCCATTATGCGAACAATTAATTTTTGTTATATTGAAAGCGGTCACGCCGACGCGTGCAGTAATTTGGTTGTAATGCAAGTAATTCAATAAGAATTGTTTACAACCGCCGTCAATCCGTATTCGATTATGGCAAGTCATAATCAGATTACATTCAGGCGAGACTAACGCCGACGGAAAACTGGTAGCGCCCTCTGCGTTTGTAATGAACACGCTGCCATTTGATTCTTGATCTGATTATAACACGCCCTCTGAACAACGCGCACGGTGGTTATACAAGTTAGGGTTTGTTGGGTTCAGCAGTCGCTTACAAACTTAATTGCGTGCTGTTATGGGCGACACTTTACCAAGCAGTTTATATATGCGGTGAATCGATCAGTGTGAATCTAGAATACGACAGATTAGAGATTTGGAAATAGTTTATTTTTGACTTAAGAAAATATTGAGTATACTGACAATCAGAGTCTTGTAATTTCTGAAAAGCCATATGATAGAAAAACATAGACTTATACCAATACATATGATGATTAATAATAGTGGACAATAAATGTCCTCAAAATCAGTGTAATTGCGCAATTTAAATGTAGTATCAAAGATGTCGTGCAAATATTGTGTAGCAGTTCGATAGGTGTCATTATGGATAACGCAAATGGAATGTTTGACGAAAGAGAAGCAAGGAGAAAGGGTAAATTTAAAAATCAATTAAAATTTTTCGGGTCTCAGCCCGGATTCGAACCAGGGTCTTCTGCCTTGCCGGGGTAACAGTTTTTCAGACGTTTTACGCAATGGTATTACGTAGGTTTAATGGTTTGGTAAATGTATTCTTACTAGAAGCATTAGATAGGGTAGAAAAAAACTCTTGCTTGATCCGATGATGTCTGTTATTTATCAGTTGTTGTGGCTACCACGTTTCGAATAATAACAATTCGTCGTCGGGCCATGCTACAATGGAAACGCTATTACAATTAATGGCGTTGCAATGCATTAACTATTATAATTACCGTCGATTTACAGTTTGCAGGATCTAGGGTAATGTGTTATTTCGGGGTTATGTTCCGTCAACCAGTTGTACATTTGTTATTCAGTCTTTCTCTTAACACTAGAAATCACTAAAAATACTACAGCGAATAAGTTCCACAATTCAATTCCTCGCAGTACCAATTTGATATGTTATTATATAAATAATTAGCTCAGTTTACCTGGACATCAGAAACTATGTGTTAAAAAATTTCATGGCTGTAGAGTGAATTCAGAAGCATATCAATTGTCACTGTTTGATTCGGCGCGAATATAGTTCTATAAATAGGTAATTTCCATTGATGTCGGTGTATTCATTTAGCAGCAGGCCTGGGTAATTTTTATCGTGTCGATATATTTCAAAAATCTTCTGTATTTTCATTCTTCTGGATTTATTTACGGTATGGATGAGGGAAATACTATTTGTATTTATTTGATGTTGGTGTTCTCTTTTTTTGTTCAATAAGTGCATTACAATCTAGTCATAATTGACTAATGAGTAACTTAATTCTAACTTATTTTACTAGTACAACTTAGTCTAATAGGCACCCATCGATATATCTTAGTTAGTTAGTCGTGGTATACTGGACTACGTTTTTCTTGCGTACTACGTACCACTGTCTCTGCTTTTTGAACTAACACCTACGACTAGCACTTACTCTGCTTTTCCACTAACTCACACTCACACCAACTCAAAAGGCTTCTTTCTCTTGAGTCTGCGGATTAATTCGGAGCTGGATGACCTGAACGTTTACGTGATGGTGAAGCCTTTCCTCGTGACTTCTTGCTGCTTTTTGGATTTCTTTGCACACAGACTCCATTTTGAGGTCCTTTATTTTTAAAGGTCTGGACAATTTTAATGTTACTTTTTTTGGTGCAACCCAAGAGTTGAGCACCATACGTCCACACGGGTTTTAGAATTTGCTGGCACAAGAGAAGCTTATTATGTACAGACAGCGTGGAGTTTCTTCCTAGCAGCCAGTACATACATCTCTCTGTAACGGATTCCTAGTTCCTCTCTTTTTTTTTAACATGGGCTTTTCAGCGGAGCCTGGCGTCTAATGTCATGCCGAGATATTTGGCTGTGTTTGCGTACGGTACTATTTGGTTATAATAGTAACCGGGATGTGTTGTATTTTCTTGTTCGTGAAGTCAACATGTACTGACTTGAGTTCGTTCAGTTTGTTTCTTTTTTTCTTTGTCCAGACCTGAAAATGACCAAGAGCTGTTTGGTGTTTTCTCGTCGTTTCTTTGCTGTTCCCAACAGCTAGGATAGCCGTGACGTCTGCAAAAGTTGCGACAGTATTATTTTCTAGTGCTGGGAGGTCGCTGGTGTAGAGTAGGTAAAGGACCGGCCCTAACACACTACCTTGCGGCACTCCTGCTTTTATTTCCTTAAAGACAGAGCATGCATCACCTTGTTTGACTCTAAAGTATCTCTCAGTCAGGTAAGATTTTAATAGTTGTGCAAACTGTTTTGGGAGAATACTTCCTAATTTATTGTTAAGTCCTTCATGCCAGACTTTATCAAACGCCTGTGCCACATCTAGGAAGACTGCAGAACAAACCTTTTTTTCTTCTAACGATTTTTCAATTATGTTTGTTATTCGGTGTATCTGATCAATAGTAGAGTGCTTATCCCGAAATCCGAACTGATGGTCGAACAAGCCCTTTGCTCTCAATTATTGGCTTCAATCTTTTGAGCAGAGAGATAGGTCTATAAGACGTTGTTTCATGGGGAGGTTTTCCTTCAATATCATGATCACCTCTGCTACCTTCCACAGTTTGGGAACACACCTTAATCTGAAGGCAGCATTGATAAGATTTGTAAGCTTAACTATGGCCTTCCTTGGCAATTTTTTAAGTACCTCTACAGCTTCCACCAGCTTTTCTGATCGGTGGAATCTGAGTTATTGACGTTTTGAGCTTTTTGGTTGCCTTCCAGAGCGAATAGTGTAATTCGCTGGTGTATAGTTGGTGGATAGTTCCCTCAGGTAGGCGTCGAAAGATTGTTTTTTAGTTCTTTAATATCTCTTCTGAGTTGTTGAGTGCGGTTGTTTAATCTCGCCTTGTCACGTGCTGCTCTAGTTTGGAACCATTTTCTTCTTGCCTTTCTTTTCTCAGACAGCAGATCTCTTTGGGGTAATTGTTTCCTTTTACTCTCCTTTGTCTATCAAGGGTGTTCTCCCAGGCAGTTTGTTGTATATCATAAACAAGTTTTTACAATTCTGATTCCAGTTGTTCCTCATTCCTTAGTGGTGTGTTCAGATTTATCCTTTCTTTGACTCTCTGTCGGAAACTTTCCCAGGTAGTGTATTTATTTGTCAATGTTGGATTACTTCTCGGTCATGACATTCGTCTATCTGTAGGAAATTAACGCTAATGTTTTTAACTATATAGGTCTATTAAATCTGGTACTTTTGCTGGATCTGTTGGCCAGTATGTTGGGCTTCCAGTTGATATTATTTGACAACTAATTTCATTTGTTGCTTTCAGCAGTTCTCTACCTTTAGTTGTAATGCGTGCTGTTCTCTTGTGTTTTGAACACACTTGAGTTTTGTTTTTTTGGGTGTTTTTTAAGGCTCCCGTATCCTTCCGCGAAAACGTGCCGATACCCCACACAATAATTATTGTTTAACTTGTGAAACTATGGCAGCTATTCGATTGAATATGTCCTTGCGCAACTGCGTCCGCAAAGAATGTCAATATTTATGCAAATTATACTTGCAAATTTTAGTGTAAAAAAAACTACACTACAAATATACATGTGATCTTTGTGTAGGTGCTGTAATATATTATAAAAGTACATTAAATATTACGTATGACGATGGGAGTTATTTTTTAGTGAACGTAACTAGAATAACATTCTGGGGTAGTTTTAGTCTGTTGGCATTGCAAAATAGTTCAACAGTCTGTGGACAGATGGCGCTGTTTCAAATGTAAAATGTAAATACAACATAAATGATTTAAAACATAATTGATTTAGATACATGATGGTATGGTATGGTAGAGTTGGGTCGTTTGGCATCTGTCCCTTTCGATATACTTTGACCTAGAAGATCTTTTGTATTTCGCTCATACATTACAGTCGAATATAGAGGCTTTTCAATATGATAATGATATATGATAATCAGGAAGCATTTTATTAGTATTTTTCTTTTTTTTTATTTATGTAGATATTTATTAGTCATATACCTTCCTACCTCAAGGTGACAGATTTTATTACATTTAAATTTAACAAAGAATTATTTTCTATATTAAAAGGTTTTACGGTAAGAAATTCACTCTCAAGACTGCGTAATAAAATATTGAAATCTTCCATTTGTGCCGAGCAACAAAAAAAGACGAATGAGACGATGTCCATTTCGGAATGGGCTCATGCATATGATTAGGTATGATTACACGAGTCATTTTATGAAGAGCAAAGGTAACTACGGTATGTAATACAACACAATTTGAGTTAGTCTAATCGTAGTTTATGTCGGATCATCTCTGATCTAAATTTAAACCAGCCGCTAATGACATATTATATATTCAAACTGAAGTATACAGAACTGCTGTCCTTAGGTGTCCAACGTAAAGTTCTATATGGAAACTAAACAATATTTAATTAGAAAATATGAAAACTAGTGAAATTGTGTACGTACCTGTTAATAAATCCTCAATAAACAAATAATCGATCAATATTAATTCTGAGAAACAGAATAAATAGCTCTCGACAAGAACTGCTTACAATAACGAACATAACCCTATATTGGGAAGAAGACCATAACCTCTTGTTGGTATTTTCCGTGGTTATCAGGGTTACAAGAAATTGTGTCCGGTTGGATATTTGTGGTGGGGTGGCTCTTATATACGTGATAATTCAAGATTCGGTGGTTGTGTCGCCATCTACATCTCGTAAAACTTTGTTTGGAAGCGGAGAAAAGAGCGGCAACTCAACGTTTGAATGGCCCTTAAATCCTTAAAGCGTTGGAGAAGATTGCGTCCGGATTGCCCAATGTACATTTTGTCGCAAGTTTCACACTTAATCTTATAGATTCCGCTTTTCTGCAGCATATATATATTTTTGGCTTATGATTTGATGATTTGGCTGCCCATCTTTTTTTTTAGTTTTGAATGTCGTCGTTATATTTATTATATTTTGAAAGTAAAGATTTAATTTTATATGATGTGTTACCCTGATAAGGAAGAGAGATATATTTGTTGTTTTCACTGTAATGTGGGTATAATGTTTTATGAATTGTTTTTGTGTGCACACTATTGTATACCGATTGCATATCTTTAATGTTGTAACTATTATTATTAGTGCCTATCTCAATGATGCTGGTAATTTCCCTTTTAAATTGCTCAGTTCTGAGTGGGATTGTGCTGGTTCTATGAAACGTGTATTAAAGAGATGCCAGTTTATTACTGTTAGAATTGAAAACTAATTTTGGACTGATGATATCTGTGTAGGAGGGTTTTTGGTATATGTCAAAAATTAATCTGTTAGTGTTCAAATGTCTTTTAATTAATACTCCAGAAAATCTAGTGACTTGTTAGATTCGCTCTCTAATATGAATTCCAGGTTTCTCAAGTTATTCAATATAATATTATGAAGCTGTGCGTTGTTTTCCTGAAAAATCATGAAAATGTCGTCAACATATCTTCTATGTTCTTTGTAATGAATTCATATTTTTGTGAGATAAGTGTTCGTCCACTCTGTCGACGTACAAGTCTGTCATCAAACCAGAAAGAGCTGACTAGACAGAAGAACTATTCATAACAGAGAAGAATTAGAAAATTAAGTAAACGCGTTTATAATCAAAAAGTATCAATTGTAGTTTAAAAGGTTTACGGTTGAGGTTATTAATTTTCGCGTGTTGATGAATAGTAGCAATCCATTTTATTTACCTAATGCTGCAACATTTATTACTAATTTCACATTATTTACTGTGCTATTGGACATCCCCATATTTACTGTGGTAGGGTATATTCACTTTGTCACAACGTTTGTACGCCTGGCAGGTATAAGACTTAATTATATGGAAGTTACGAAAGGTGTATAGAGCCATCAACTCGTCATATACGTTAGGTGTATAGGTATTTCTTTTAAGGGCTGCTGCTACCAACTCTATTATCATCCATCCAGTTTAGATATCAAGGGAATAAATCTTGCCAAGGGTATAGCGTGGTGGTTACTACCATCCATCGCATTAGAGCATGCTCCTCTGATTGACTCAACCAAAATTAAAAATCATGTTTTCTATCTACGAACCTTACACTAATCGATAGTAGTGGTATACCTTGGCATAGGAAATGAGGACGAGGAGGTCCGCCAAACTTCAAAATTAAAGTAATTATTCAAGCCAACGGACGCAAAGATAAAGGTAAACAAACATTCTTTTGTATAAATACGTCCATGAGAAGTTTTTTTAATGATAAATCGGAAGATTCATCATCCCTAATTTTTGCGCAAGCTTTAATATTTACCCCTACTAACAAAGCCAAAGTTATTTCTCGTTAGAATGTAAGGCCTAGCGCGAACTGATGACAAAAAAATTTCTCTCACTGTCACGTCACGTCATCAAAGTGGAGTGCGCTCACAAAGGATGACAGTCACCAAACTTTTTTTAAATTTTAAGCCTCGTTTGTTGACATGGATTTGGAAGAGACCGCCATCATCTGCGAACTCATAAGGGCGTAAACAGAAATACCGTAAAAAAATCCTGGATGCACCCCCTTTGGTGTGACAGGTTAATAGGGAGAAAGTGTTATACAATGTTTCATAAACTCCGACAACACCCAAATATTTTTTTCCGTTATTTTCGGATGAGTGTCGGTGTACTCATTCAATTTCTTGTCAAAAAGCTCGGGTCTTTTCTGAATTTCGTCTATCAGCACATCATTATCCATATCGTCTTCGTGCACAATCGACATGTTTAGTTGTTACCTTTTCAATAGTTGGAAAGCGAATGTGGAGTGGAGCGGGAACATAGGAGGTGCATGGCGCATCCGTGCAAGAGCTTCCGGATTCATCATTAACTGCTATTATGTGCGACTTATGCTTCTTGTGGTTCCTCGACGACGGCATACCATCCGAAGGAGAAAAAAACGTAGAACCCGTTTTTTTTTTTGTGAAATACTTTTATCAAAGTGCAGGAGTTACGGCCGTTTCCCACGGGCATTGCCAGTGCAACCGAGTGCAGTATGTCGATTATGTAACTCGTCAAAAGAGGTAATTGACATCCGAAAACAATTGAAGAACTTGTCTTCGTCTTACTTTTTAGCAAGATCATCCTCATCACATTTCACTAAGTCCTCCTTAAACATCATTTAAGAAGCCAATAACAACTTTGTGCCATTAGGCATCAGGATTTCAACTGATCAATGTTTTGTAACATTGCCGCTTGCTTTTGGTGTTATTTTTCGTTGCCGGTTGCCGCTAGCTTGTTGAAGATTCCTAGTAGATTCTCGAATAGTTGATCCCACTGCCATTAGATCCGTGTCATCTGCGAATGTGGTGACTGTTACATTTCCTAGCTGTGGTAGGTCGCTTGTATATAGTTAATAGAGAATTGGTCCCAACACACTACCCTGGGATACACCAACTTTTACTTCTTTTAGTTCCGAGTGTTCATCGATCTGTTTTATTCTGAATAGTCTATCAGATACATAGAATGTTAGCACCTCGACGTATTGTAAAGGTAGCATATTCTTTAGTTTGTGTATCAATCCTTCGTGCCAAACGAAGATTGTTGAGCAAATAAGCTGTTCTTCTAATGCTTTCTCTACGATATCTGTTATTCTATGGACTTGATCTATAGTGGAATGTTTCTCTCTAAAACCAATTGGTGATTAGGAGTTAGTTCCTTTCTCTGAACGATAAGTTTCATTCTCTATAAGCAACTTTTCAAACAGCTTCGTAATCATCGGTAACAGTGATATTGGGCGATATGATTTCGCCTTGTTCGGTGGTTTGCCTAGTTTTGGTACCATGATAACTTCTGCTACTTTCCAGGCATGTGGGACGTATCTGAACGATGCATTTATTAGATACGCCAGCATAACAATACTCAACTTTCTTAGGTAGTTGCTTAAGAACTTCTGCTGTGCTAAGATCATATCCAGGTGCCTTCTTTGGATTCAGGTTTGTCTTCATTTCTCTGGCAACTTCCTTTGGAGTAACTAGCTGTATGGCTTCTTCTTTATAGGTTATATCTTCATTCGTGATTGGCTCTGATGTGATGTTGTGGGGCTAGAAGATTTGTGTTAGAAGTTCTGCAAAAATTTCAGCCTTCAGTTTATTGTCTCTTGCCCAGGTACCCGCTCTTCGTCTTATAGGTGGGACATGGGCCACTGGCCTCTTGTATTTCCTCACTGCTTTCCACAGCGTGTAATCTATTTCTTTATCGGGAGTCAATTTAGTTCAGAAGGATTCCAATGATGCCTCTTTTAGTTATTGAATTTCGCGTTTAAGTTGTTGGGATTTATTATTAAGTATGGTTTTGTCAGCTGGATCTCGTGAGTGCTGGCATGTTCTTCTAGCTCGTCTCTTTTGTTCGACCATTTCTCTAATTTCCATAGGATATTATTATTACCAATAGTTCTGTGGGCGATTTCTTTAGTGTTTTTCCAGACGGCTTTCTGGATGGTGTTGATGGTTTCTCGGCTTCTACGTCGAGCTGATCTCTGGTTTTAAGCTGGATATTTAGCTGTATTGTGTTTTCAAGCTCTTTTTTAAAGCGTACCCAGTCTGTAGTTTTATTGGTCAAGGTTTCGGTATATTCCTTTTTGATTATGCTTTCGCTTACAGTCATTAGTATTGCAGAGTGATCAGAGTCCAGATCAAAGTTCTCCTCAATATCACTGAAGTTCGGTGAAAATTTTCTTGTTATAAAGAAGTCTAAAAGATCCGGGATTTTGTGGTGGATTTTGTCAGTAAGCCAATAGGTTGGCTTACCAAGCCAACTATTGGGTTACCTGTAGAATGGAATCGACATCCTCTGTCTTGGATTGCTTTTCTAAGCTCTGTCCCTTTTGTTATCAGTCTAGAGCCCCAGTCTGGATGTTTGGCATTATAATCATAAATACAACATGACCTATAAAAGTTCACCAGTTTCTTATTTTATTTTTGTTCTATGTTAATGCCATCCATCTATTCCATTCCAAGTTCCAATCGATGTTTGGACAATAGAGATGACAGTAGGACATAGGAAATATACTAACCCGTGCAGAAATGTGACATCTAAGGTATAACTACCATTAACTCTACTCTGCCATTAACAAGAACCACGTATAATTATAACTATCGGAACTAAGCCGGTGCGATGTTTAAAACTGAAGCTGTAAATTGTGGGTAATCGACCGCTAAAATTTAGTGCACCGAGTACACGCTAGAAGTAGATTATCCGCGCAGTCAGTTAAATATACAACGTGGGTGTAAAGCTGCCGACTGCTAAGGTAACCCGGAAAAAATGGCAGCGATACGACGTGTCGCCGACTGCATGAATTACTGCCTGACAACTGGTTTAGCGACTTGCGATTGTCGCCATACCAATAAAATAAGCGCATTGTTAATTATGGTGCCACTTGGAAGCGTTACCACGTACTCTAGAAATAAGTACTGCTTCTTCTTTCGTTGAATCAACATATATAATCAGTTTAATAATATAATTTAGCCCCGATTACACCGATAACAGATGTATTGAAGGATAACTAACGATGAATAAGTCAAGTTTATATTTCACCAATAGTCCAAGCACTAAGCATATCTCTGGGTAACGGTTTACGGATTTGTTACGTTTACGTTCATTGCGGAATGACCATCACAAAACAGAACGTTCATACTTTAGACGAGACGTCATAATGTATGTTGGTTTAAAAGAGCTATCCTGTGATACCTCACATGACTGAAGATTTTGCTGACATTTCCTATGTTGTTACAAACGTTTGTACTAACAAATATCACTAACTTAAGATGACAAACATGTTCCACCTTTAAACCTTTCAACTTTTGTTTAAAATATTTTCTTGGTGCTGCCGTACTATTCCTATATTAATTCATATCATATATAATGTCCCATCGATAAATACCTTATCTTGTCGTGGTTTAACAGGATATCTGCGTTTGATGAGCAAACATATGATTTTATTCCTAATATAGGTATCATTCGGAGAAGATGAACCTAACCACTAATTTAATTTCTCTGTTTGTTCTTCTTCATTTTCTGACTTCGAAGATAATAAAGTTTTACAAATACACTATTGTCGACACTATTGTCCATACATAACCCCAAAGTGATTAGATGCCGAATGGAACCGATTCCTTCCGAACCCTTCCGAGAGCTCAGTTTTACTATGTTCGGTTCGATTGAGATGCCGAATGGAACCGATTCGTTCCGAACCCTTCCGAGTTCAGATGAGGCAACTTTCAGATGAAAGATGCCGAACTATTGAGTGCCGGATTATCGAGGTCTTACTGTATGTTTCTGAAATAACGGCTTAGCGTGAAGGTGCATGTGCTCTAGGACAAAAGAAACATATTTGGCCGAATAACGAATAGCCCTTTTCTTTCTCTCATCTGTATTTTTTTTCTCTCCCTTCTTTCTATAGTCGGATGTGTGCTTTTGCTTGCTCTGCTATTTTGTGCCACTTTTTCCTGTCCCCGACGTCATTTAGTCAATTCTTCTCTTCCTAGGTTTCCCATATCTGCGTTGATCTGATCTTCCCACCTTGTCCTTGGTCTACCTCTCGGTCTTCCTATTGTTGGTCTCCAGCTGGTGATTCGTTTTATTTGAATGTTCGGTTCTTCTTTGTATGTGTCCATACCACTTCAAACGTTGCGTCTGTCTGCATCTCACAATATCTTTGTTCTTTTACTGATTTCATGATTCATCAGTTCTCCCTCCTCTGTCCTGACTGGTCCGAATATCTTCCACAGTACTCTTCTCTCGTTGATTCTCAAAGATTCTTGGTCTTTTCTTGTCTCTGCAGCATACATTATTGTAGATCTAATTGCGGCTTTATATATTCTCAGTTTGCTATTTGTGCTGAGGTTTCTGTGTTTAAGTATGTATTTGTGATATCTCCAGTAGGCTCTGTTTCCTGCTTGCGTTCTTTCCTCCATTTCTATCGACCTGTCATTTTTCTCATTTATCACTACTCTGAGGTATTTGAAATTACGAACTTTTCCAAAATAAAATACAATAACATTACACCTTGCAAAAAGAATCCTATGAATTCTTTCAATAAACTGGTCCGTCAGACTGTTAAAAATAACCAAGATACTCTAAAGAAATGCAAGTATAATAGTTATAGGGCCCTACAAATGAACCCCAGACATCCCCTTCTCTACAGCCTTATAAAACTTCACAAACCAGATAAAAGCATCCGTCCTATTATAACCAACCTCAATACCCCAACTGGAAAACTTTCAAAGATATTGCAACTAATTGTACAGCATAAATTTAAATTTACTCCGAAATACTCTATCCCCAATTCTTTAGCTTTAATAAATAAAATTAAAGATTTAACAATAAATAATAAATACAAACTTATAACTTTTGACATTATAAATCTATATAATAATATCCCCATAAAAGAGACCATCCACATAATTTATAATTTTCTGCTAGATAATTTACACCGTCACCATGAACTTACTTTTCTCGACATAGATAGTAGGGTAGTGATGCCCAATTACTTGCTTTACACAATATTCTAAACAACTTGAGTGCACTGCAATTTACTGTAGAGAGAGAGAGAGAGAGAGAGAGAGAGCGAGGGACACATACAATTTTTAGACCTTATCATTTGTAAGGATTTGCCTAATCAAAAACTAACTTTTGAAATATATAGAAAACCAACACAGACTGACATTGTTATTCCCAAAGATTCTTTTAATTCATATAACAATAGGATGGCATCATTCAGATACCTCTTTCATAGAGCATGTACTGTTCCACAACATACTGACAATTTTAATAAGGAAATCAATAATATACCCCACATAGCTGTTAACTATGGTTACTCTATGGAGGCCATGCAACAGATTTATAGCTCTGTAAAAAAAATCTATTTATTAAAGAGATCTACCCACACTGTAAAAGAAATAATATTTATATATCCCTTGAATTTCAGGGCAATTTAACATACAAAATTAAGGCTTTACTGAATAAGTTCGAAATAACTACTTCATTTAAAACTTCTTCAAAGTTGGGCAGTCAATTGATTAATACCAAACCAAAGATAGATAAATTTGACAAATCAGGTATATACCGAATAGATTGTGGTAATTGCTCAAAATCATACATTGGACAATGTGGTAGAAGTTTGAAACATCGGTATAAAGAACACAAGAATGATAATAATTCAAGTGTCTTTAAACACTTAGAAGAAACCCATCATATCACTCGAGACAATGTCACTTTGCTACATGAGATTGACAAAGGTAAGAAGATGCATGTACTTGAAGAACTGGAAATATTTAAACACAATTTGGAATTCCCAGGTCAGCTTCTTAATGAAAACTTGTGTAATGAAAACGAACACCTGATTATTCAAAAAATCGCGCCAATCGCTTTATAGAGAATGACAGGATCATGCTGTCTCTGTCTACCGTTCGCTTGCTCGAGTACTGTATGCACGCCGCTAACACGTGGATAGTAATTAACTTATTTTATACGTTCATTGAATTGTATTCGACCTTAATTTTGGGTGAGTGTTTGTCACTTGAGATTTGTACAAGTTTGTAATTGTGCTTTTTGTATTTTATTCGTAGACTTTTTCACGATTATTACGCAGAAGGCCGGTTGTTGTGACGTCATGGCGTTTTGAACCTCAAATATATTTCAACAGCTATAATTTGACGGTAATGTTTTTAAAGTGCGATTTTGATGTTTAGTTGTAGTTATTGTTTATTGTATTATTTGTAGCTTTGGCTGAAGACGGGACAGGCGTCCCGAAACCAGGTCCCAATAGGCACATAAAAATAAACTATACATTGGAAATTCCCGACTTTTATTCAAATTTTGCCAGTGAAATGGAGGATTTTATTTCAAAAAACTTTTCCAAACTTGTTGCCTGGTATATTTGTGTTTTTCTATATTTTCACTGTTCCTCCTGCTAACCACCATGTATTTTGTCTCTTCTTCGTTTATTCCTAGACCTTTGTTCTTTGTCGCCGTTAACAGATCTGATAGAAGGTGGTCTAAGCTTCGTCGGTCTCTTGCGATCAGTGCCAGGTAATCCTCATATCTCACAAGCTGTGTCATAGTTTTTGTTATTTTTTCCACGTCTATTTCCTTGATGACTGCGTCAAGAGCCACATTAAACAGTACCGGCGATAGTGCGTCGTAATTCACTCCCGCGTTTGTCTATTGTCTGTGTCATAACGTGTATGGCGTCAAACGTAGATTTTCCTTTTCTGAAACCAAATTTGTACTCTCCTCGTACTCTTCTCTTCGGTATATTTTGTTGTTTGTTCTCGTATCAGTGTTGTTAGTATTTTCTATGCGGTATTCAGGAGCGTTATACCGCGGTACTTTTGACACTTTGTTTGAACCCCCTTCTTGAAGATCGGCACGATCAGTCCCGCATTCGATTCTCCTAGCAATTGTTCCTTTTTCCATATTTTTGTAATAAGATTGTAGATTCTTGTTAGTAGTTTTTCTCCTGCATTCTTTATCAGTTCGTTGACTATTGTATACCCTCCTGCCGATTTATTATGTTTCAGATGTTTTATTAGTTGCTTGCACTCTTCATATTTAGGTGGTACTTCTTCGTGTTCTCCGTTGCTTCCCGCTTCCTCATAGTTTTCGCTGATATTGTCTGGTCTGTTTGGTTCTTTCTTTAATTCATCGCTTCAATTTAATGCTTTTTACCCTCTTCTTAGTTTGAAACAACCCTAACATTGTGCTTATTATTATATCCGATAATTTTTTGCGTCAGTAAGTCGGTAAGAATTTCGCACTGCAATTATACGAAAAAAACTCTGTCTGTTTAGTTCTTTCTTTAAATCATTGCTTCAATTTAATGCTTTTTACCCTATTCTTAGCTTGCAACAACTCTAAGATTGTGCATATTTATATATCTGATAATTTTTTGGTATCAGTACATAAAGCGTTTCGCACTGCAATTATACGAAAATACTGCAGAACAGAGAATACGCCTTTTGTCTTTTCGTTAACTGTATAACGCCAGGTCTGTTTAGTTCTTTCTTTAATTCATCCCTTCAGTTTATTTGCTTTTTACCCTCTTCTTAGTTTAAAACAACTCTAAAATTGTGCTTATTTATATATCCGATAACTTTTTGGCGTCAGTACATAAAGCGTTTCGCACTGAAATTATACGAAAAAAAAACTACAGAACACAGAATAAGCTCTTTGTCTTTTCGTTAACTGTGTAACGCCAGGTCTGTTTAGTTCTTTCTTTAATTCATCGCTTCAATTTAGTGCTTTTTACCCTCTTCTTAGTTTGAAACAACTCTAACATTGTGCTTATTTATATATCCGAATAATTTTTTGGCGTCAGTACAAATACGTTTTGTAGTGCAATTATACGAAAAAGAAAACTGCAGAACACAGAATAAGCGCTTTGTCTTTTCGCTAACTGTGTAACGCCAGGTCTGTTTAGTTCTTTTTTTAATTCATCGCTTTAACATTGTGCTTATTTCTTACATCCGATAATTTTTTGCCGTCAGTACATAAAGCGTTTCGAACTGCAATTACACAAAAAAACTGCAGAACACAGAATACGCTCTTCGTCTTTTCGTTAACTGTTTAATGCCAGGTCTGTTTAGCTCTTTCTTTAATTCATCGCTTCAATTTAATGCTTTTTACCCTCTTCTTAGTTTGAAACAACTCTAACATTGTGCGTATTTATATATCCGATAATTTTTTGCGTCAGTACATAAAGCGTTACATACTGCAATAATACGGAAAAAACTGCAGATCACAGAATAAGCTCTTTGTCTTTCCATTAACTGTATAACGCCAGGTCTCTTTAGTTCTTTCTTTAATTCATCGCTCCAATTAAATGCTTTTTACCCTCTTCTTCGTTTGAAACAACTCTAACATTGTGCTTATTTATATACCCGATAGTTTTTTGCGTCAGTACATAAAGCGGGTCGCCCTGCAATTATACGAAAAAAAACTGCAGAACACAGAATTAGCTCTTTGTCTTTCCATTAACTGTGTAACGCCAGGTCTCTTTAGTTCTTTATTTAATTGATCGCTTCAATTTAATGCTTTTTATTCTTTCTAAGGGACTTCATTTTTCACAGTTGTATTTGGTGCCAAGATTTCTCAGACCATTTGAAAACAACATATGGATTATTTAGAGATCTGACTAGCGTCTGTGAAAAATGGTTATCACGCGATGTGCGCCCGTGTTATTATACGTCCAACTGTCCGGAAAATAAGTGGCAACGAACGGGCCAAATTGAAGTAGTACGCGCGCCGGCGACATGAAAAAAGCAATCCTCCGAATGCCCCATTTAATAACTAAGATATATGCGCGGATGTGGGTGCCTCTTAATCGTCCCAGCTATGTTTATACAGTAAACACAAAGAGGCAACCTACAAAATTACAGTTTTTCGATTTAAGGAGCTGGTCTATTATATAAAGTTGTCAGAAGTTTTGACACTAAGTATTGTTAATATTCTATAAGTTCCGATCCGAACAATAATACAGGGTCGCTATAAATTATTGTGATCGAATGTGGCCATGCCCATACTCAAGTGTCAAATAACTATCAATTACGGAATTGTCATTCACGTCGGTAATAATTAACGTTGCGCCCCAGTTGAATATTATTTGTTATTGTTTGTTTTTTAATGGTGTTGCTCATTTGATTTCATTCCTACTTCGACAACAATCATCATATTCTTAAAACATAAGTACAGAGTAATTGGCGGGCTTCATCAGTGAGAATCGGCGACGTAACACTTATGTAGTAACTTAACGTTACTGTAATCAATATTATGACGCGTAAGTAAGCGATGTTTAAAAAGATTAGAATTGGAGTTAGATTTGTGTTCTCTTAAACGTTTCTTCAGTCTCCTCCCTGTCTGTCCTATATAAATAGCGTCACAGTCTAGGCAATTAACCGAGTAAACACCACTATGTTGTAAAATTGAATCAGATGCGAGACGCTGCTTTGACAAAATGCTCATGAGTTGGGTGTTAGTTTTAAACGCTGGAGTTACACCATACTTTGCAAGGAGTTTATGCAACCTGAAGTCGTTATTAATGTGCGTGAAAGATTTGTAATTAGGAGCATTAAGTGGTAAATTCGAAATAATCCATTTCACTGGCAAAATTTAAATAAAAGTCGGAAATTTCCAGTGTATAGTTTATTTTTATGTGTCTATTGGGACCTGGTTTCGGGCATTAAGTGGTGTTGCTTTATGGTGAAGAGGATCAAGCTTGACAAAAACATTGTGCAAAACCCTGTTGATAAGCTTCTGAGGAAACTTGTTTCGAAGACCAAGGTTGTTAATCCAGTTGATCTCCACAATTCTACCGCAGTTACCAATAGGGTAAGAGAGAGCTCTACGTATGTAAGATCTGAGGGACGCCAGACGATGTGATAAAGTATGAAAAGAATCAAACGGTATTATGGTGGGAACGGAAGTAGGCTTTCTGTAAATTTCAAAGGCTAGGTTATTGTCGTGTCGGGATATGGTCATGTCAAGACAATTTAGTTTAGAGTTAATTTCGTATTCTATAGTGAAATTCAAAGAAGGAAGAAGTGCGATCATCTTGCCACAGACAAAAAACATCATCTACATAACGTATCCAATTGCCAATATGATGAAATGAACGGTTGCTATTGTTAACTATAAAATTATTTTCGATGTGATTTAAAAAACAATGTCGGCTAGAATACCTGAAAGAGGGAGTCCCATCGGTAGTCCCTGTGTAACTTTATAAAATTTGCCATTAAAGGAACAATAGTTTTGTGTTATTATATGTTTAAGAATACAATCCAAATGAGATATGGTAAATAAAACTTTTACGTAATGGAACCCTCCACTGAGCTACTTGATTCGTCTTCGTTTCAGCTCAAATCCACACAACGGTGTCAACATAAATTGTCAAAACCTCGGAACCCAAGTGATATTTTTATTGCAGTCAATAGGTAGAATGGCCATGCAAACGGTCGGACGAAGCTAATACTTGTCAGTTATGAGCATTTTAGATGGCTTATAAAAAACCTTAATTTGCATCCCTTCCGGAAACCTACTTGTTCTTGGGCAACATGTCTGCAAGCACAAGCACCCGAATATTTTAAATGTCTGTGAGCGTACGCGGTTTTATTGTAGTGCAGTTGTATTGTCTAGTAAACTTGCGTAATTACTTAATAACGCATGCGTATTAACTATGATTGAAGAGCAGAAACGAATAGTTACGCTAGTTGTCGCTTGTGCAGCTTATTATTATTACTATTATTATTATTATAAAGCTATTTATAAAGTTCTTAAGAACGAATACATGAAGGTAAGAACTATTTATATGTATAGGAATTCTCCTATGGTTAATAAAATAAACACTCTCGCACATCTAAAACTAATATACAAACAACGTATAAGTAACTAAACAAAATATTTAATGGATATTTAAGAAAAAATAAGCAAGTACGGTGTTTGCGATCGTGCAGTATAGTTTCCTTGACAAACGACAGTGTTTTACGTCAACTTGTCTACAAATCCGCTCCATAGAGTTCTGTTTATATAAATTTCGCCTAAATTACTTGGGCAATGCCTAGTTTTTTTTTAAATTTTTGGGATTTTGATTCCTGCAGCATCATCTTCATCGATTTGCTTTGTATTGGCCTATAATGATTGAGTGCATAGTTTCATAAACTGAGCATGAGTTCCCAGTCAAAAGAAGAACGGATCAACATTGCTCACAAGTTTGAAAATAAGTGGCAAAAACGAATTTTGAACAATTCTGCAAAACCAGAGAACGTGGTGCCTCGCAGCGGAGAAAACTGGAAGATATCAGTGATAGATAAATGCGGTTATGTTGTGTTCACACAATAATGGTTGCGTTTGTTGTTTATAAAAACGGTGGCAATGATAACCATAAGCAAGATTTATTGTTACGCAAAAGATGGACAAAACACACCCAACAATCTAGTACAAGTCTAGTGTTAGAAATTTATCAAAACACCAAGGCATATTACTAATATTTCGATGTGTCAATGAAAACTTAATTACTGTTTAAACATGCTAAATGTGCAACTGTTTTTAAAGATACCTGTGTGTGGAGGAGGGGGGGGGGAGGTGATATTAAACAATACACTAAGGGCAGGAAATGGTATAACTAATTCAATACGCATTAACTTCAACAATATTAACTTCTTACAATTCAATTTTGACATGGACTTGTCTAATTCTGATCAAGCTTCAACAGACATTCAACAATCCAAGGTTTTGAATTTCACATCAAATTGGTTAAATTCGTCATAAGTGTTTACTTTTATCCCTCTATCGATGAATTCATTGTTTCTTATAACCTCGTTTTGGGAAAATCATAATAATGTCTGCGCTTTTTTCTCTCTGTCATCAGGACCAGTCTGCCTCCTGAAATATATAACTGGTTAAAATTGAGAATTACACATCAACACACACATCAACTTTCCTCCTTTCTCGGTTTTCCCTCCTCATACTTCGTTATTGAGAGAGTGTCTCGTTCCGACTCAATTCATGTGTGCCTTTTTGGTATATTCTGAGTTGGAATCGCACTATTTCTCAATTTTTATACCTTGCAGGGAAGCTCTACAAATGCAGTTAAATATTGAGGTTAGAATATGTTTTTGTTAACTCCTTACGTCTATTGTAGAAAAAATCTTTGTCTCGAAAGTGTTTACTGCAAACTCTCATGAATGGAGATACTTTCTTGCCAATTTTCGATTTATGTAACCACTTTCCTGGCAGTATTTTATCATTAGGAAACGTGTGGAATTATATGGGAATTACACATTTTTATAATAATATGTTGTGCACTGCGGTACATCACAATACATACTGCCTTGACAACATCTATCGCTCATAATTTTGACCCTTGGTCAAAGCCTATGTAACAAACACACAAGTAAACAACAATGTGCCGGCATGGTATGTTATATTTACTTTATTGTATCTATCACAGAACCGCCATATTGAATTATCGCAGCGCCACCTACAGTTCGTGATTTCTTCGGATACGTTATCACGTACTCTAAACATACATAGTTAAGAATGCGTTTGGAATTATTTCGACTAGGTTTACATACAGCAGTTGATATAAAACCGCAAAATATACACAATGTTTACTATACAAATTAACATACGCTAAGTACTTTTTAGTTTTATATATACTTCATCAAAATCACTCTACAAATTTCATATTTGTACACCGCGTATTAACGCTAGTGCTCCGAATGTACGAAACAATTCCGTCTCGAGGAGTCGGATGTGTTGCTGTGTTCTGTGCCGCTTGTCCATGCTCTTCTTCAACTGACGTAGAGCGAATGCAAGATCGGATTGTTGAATATTAGTAATAAAGGCATTCATCTTGGTCCGTGTTGTGAAATCGTTAGTGAGGAAATAATAAAACTTCGTTGTGGACTAGTTTAGTTGTACATTCTTAGGCAATTAATTTCGGGTTGTTGAAACCAATCATCAGGCCATGCTGAAAAGGAACATGTGCACACATAAGAAACAAGAAAACACATTCATCTTACATAATAAACACTAGGACAGTTGACAATTATAACAAAAGTAAGACCATTAATATAAAATAATTACCGAATATCAGTTGGATAGTGAATATGGTGTAAGTCACTGTTAAGAACCAGCCCCGATTCTTGTGTAGCATCGAAGATGTCAGAATAAGCTCTTTGTCTTTTCGTTAAATGTGTAACGCCAGGTCTGCTTAGTTCTTTCTTTAATTCATCCCTTCAATTTAATGCTTTTTATTCGTTCTTAGGGACTTCATTTTTACAGTAGTATTTGGTGTCAAGATTTATCAGACCATTTAAAAACACACATGGATTATTTAGGGATCTTACTAGCGTCTGTGAAAAATGCAAATGTGCAATACTTCATCAAAAACCACTCTAGAAATTTCATATTTATACACCGCGTATTAACGCTAGTACTCCGAATGTACGAAACAATTCCGATAGTACATTCCCAAACACAATTCTCCAAAGTAGCAAGGAAAAAAATTGTCTTCTACAGTCCCTTACCTATTTTTAACCGATATCAATTTCTTTTCTTTTAATGAATGGACACATAATCGTCTACTCAGTGCGAATAGATCTTTGCCCTTTTCAAATACCCCTTAGATAACAAAATGAATGAAAATTTTAATTAAATTAAAAAATAATTTTACTGCAACTCGGAAATTTTTAATCGTACACCGTCAGACTCCCTTAGAGTCATCACAACACCTGCAAACTATTTCAAATATTTGTCACAGTAGAAGTTTATAATTGTAATATTAAAAACCCTGTCTAATTAATGATACCAAGTTTCTTATCTACTAAAATATGTTGAAGTCGGGTAAAAAGTGTCTGCAGACTATATGCGTGGATTCGTTCAATTGTAATAATCTGTTTCATTTATCTCAAAATAGTGCCAAACAGTACTTTTGGGTATTTTCACTTCAAATGCACTCAAATGTTCAATATTTAAACAATTTGGAGTGAAGATCCGGCCAATCCGGTTTTACATAATTCCCGAATATCCGGCAGGAAATAGTTCGATAAAAAGATCAGGCGGTTCCGGTTTTACACAAAGGCCGGATGTATATTTACAGACACGATTATATGTAGATGCCAGAGAACATTATTAGCTTAATATCACTAGGTTTGCTGTATCACTGTAATAAACTGTAATAAAAGTAATACTATTATTACAATAGCGGCCCTTAGATGCACAATATTTCCCACACAAGCCAATTTCACAATAACTTGTCAAGGAGTCAATGTCGTTGTCCATATGTTATTAATGTCATCAATGACAGATCACACTATTAAGCTTGTATTACACTATTCGAAACATCAGTGTCGTATCACGGACCGACAAACGTCACGTCAAATATATTATGGTGAATGAATTTTGCAGTTTTATGATCTGTGACTTTGCCTACATATATATAAACATTACCTATACCCATATGCAGTTTATATTATATTTTAACGTTACATAGCCGGCCCGTGACGTGATATTGACTTCCGTACATTGCGAATCGACCTTAGGATAGGTGCAAACGTCTGCTGTTCATACTGACAGTGACTTATAGTTCCGATTCCATTTGTGGAGCAGACTTTCTATATGCATTTTGTCCAAAATATAAATTTTTCAGAAATGGAGGAAAACTGTTACAAGTTTGTGGTTGAATTTATCGTAAATTAAAATTTGACAAAAATTTTAACAAAAGTTACATAATGATCGTATCTTGATGACAAAAATCTACTTTTGATATTTTCCAAAAAATGAAAAAGAAAAAAGAAAACGCAAAAATGTGCTGGACTAACTTCAGTTAGTTTGTCAATCTGTAACTAACTGCACTTTGTTTGTCTGCTAAATATACATCAGTGACTTTATGTGATGTAATAGTAAATAAATAATACTTTATTTTATGAAAAAAAAAAGTAATAGTAGTACTAATAATAGATAATATTACACATCCTGTAACTCGTCTTCATCGTTGGCACAATCGCATTGCATGTCACTTTCTTGGATATCATCATCTTGGTCATTTTGGACATGCTGATCTTTTGCTGATCAATTGGCTGCAACCATGTGAGCTCGGGATCATCAGCCCAATTTGGTCCTGAGAGTTCGACCAGAAGTTTGGAAAGACTGTCAAGCTTTTTTTGTTTGATTGGATTTTGGAGTGCCACCTTAGGCAATTTTACAGTTTCAAGCTTCTTTCCTCGTTTTAATACGGTTTGAAAGTTTTTGATCTGATCGTCATTTCTGTGAAATACTTCACTTTTCAGCAAAATCTCGGTTTAATTTTTGGTCTCCTAATGATAATTCTTTTTGCCGCACTGATCCCTTCAATTTTCTTCAATGAATCCAACGCGGTCTTTATATCAGAAACAATCCAATCCGTACCAAGTTTTCGAACCTCTCCCTTCTTTGACTAAATGTCATAGTATTTTGTAGGAGTTTTTACTGTACTGTAAGATCTCGTAACTTTTTCTATCTCTCCGAAAACACGATCTGCAGGTAAATAAGAATGGCCCCGTACCGGAAATACCACTTCCACGGATTCAATGGTGTTTGGTGTGTCTCCGTACAACCATAGCATAAGCATATGCATTACGTGGGCGTTTTTATTCTGTTCAGCACAACCATCCGCGAATAACCTCACTTGTTTGATATCCGGCTCAAAATATTGTTTATTTAGGAAATCGTGTAAAACAGAACTTATTTCTGCAGAGTGCAGATCCCCTTTTTGACTGATTTTCCATCCAAGTATAAAATACTGATGCTTTTATATCAATGTCAGTAACACAAAAACAATAAAATGATAGTTGCTGGGCGTAGAATGCATCTTGAATTGGGACTTTTGGTAAAACCTGAACCTGTTGGAGATCAAAACAATATGACATACTGTGGACAGGCCTTTCTTTCATAAGTTTAAAAACTGGTTTGCTGTGAGTTTATGTACACGTAGACTTGTTTGTAATCTCTCTATCTCATCTTTTTCTATGGCGTTAGATATTAATGTTTGAGTCCTAACACAAAATCCACATACGTCTGTGGCAGGGCTTCCAAAGTGGTTCCAAAGTGGTTATTAAAGATTCTGCTGAAGTACTTGTAATTTACTTTAAAATTGTCAACAGTGCCCTCATTATAAATTTCCCATAAAACAGAGATATTATATTTTGATGAAAGGTAAATACGCCGCGATTTAGCACGCCCATAATGGCTCTCATGTCCTTTTAAATTCGCTATAAATTATTTCACATTTTGAAGTTTGTCTACTTTTTAGAAGAGCGTTTGTCTCCTCCACGGTTCTCAACAATACCCCTTCCAGATTGCATTTTCCGAGCGACAGTATTTACGCGTCTCTGACTAATATTAAAAATTGGTAAGAAAAATTTCTGGCAGATGTTGACTTTTTCTTGGTCCATCCAAACCTATGTACAAATTTAATAAGTCCTGCAAGAAGTACAGACAAAAACTAAAACTTACATGATATTTAATAGAAAAAGCATGGGACTTTCCTTGAGGTTTTCGATTTCTACTTCTAAGAGGTTTTTCAACAGCCATAAAATTCCCAAGTTTATTGTCCTGTATATTATTGTTCCTTATATTATAAAAAGTTTTGTCTAATAATTGATATTTCCCCTTCGGATAGCTCATTGCATCGTAAATCCTTACGGTTATTATGATTGCATTTAAATGTTTGTAAATGCTCCAAATTTGGGTAATGGGTCGAAAATAAAATATCATCAGTAATAATGATATTAGAAGTGGTAAAATGTAAATAAACAGATGAAGAAATGAAGGAATAAGAACATAACCTCCTAAACCTTAAAACTTACCTAATTTCTCTTTTACGCACTCTTGCACTTTTATTTCTTTTGCGCTTTCTACTACCACGGTCAACATCGCCAACCACATGTCCCACTTCAGGTACGTTCATTATTTTGTAACTTATTTGGCTACAAAACACAAAACTGTCCAGCCACGACAAAGTAATGGCAGCTTCTCCCCTTTCAATGAACAAAATGCTCTTCGTTTGTCTTTACATGCTGGACAGAATACACATAGAATGTCCAAGAGTTTTTCATGATTTATTTTACACATGACAAAACGCATTTAGAACTAATTTTAATACATAACATTGTGACCCACCAGTTGTAGATTATCGCCCCACCTTTAGTTGAAAATTTAAAATTTTGGGCAAAATGCATATAGAAAATCTGCTCCTCATTTATTGTGAAACAAACTTTAACAAAATTGTGTGATTGCGCGCCCAAAAGTATTGATGCTCTGCGCATCGACCTACATCATGTACCACCAACGTTCAATTGTGAGCATTTAGTTACTGGGCATCCCGAACGATTTCTATGCCTTTGACCTCCTATAACTTTAGCTCACGTTCTATCGACTATGACATTTGACAATTTTAGAACGAATACAGGAAAGTATTTATAAAAATCCAGCTTGCTGCAAATTAGTCCGCAGATAGCCTACTTTTGTAGATTAAATGACTGAACTCAACATCTTTCGTAAATATTATTTCAAAGTAATTCTTGACTACTCTGGAGTAGTGAGGCGGAGCCCAGCCTGTATGTAATATTATTTCTTGTTTAGTCCCACGCATCGACGTCTTCCAATACGTTCTAAATCTTGATAATTGGCTAAAAAAATGTTGCAGTTTGGTTAATAATTCTTCTACATCTGATATTCGATGTTTTGCAGTTATTGATTGATACAGTGGTACAAAAACGTATCCGTACGATAGCTGTTATAAACCTATTTTATATACGATTGAATAAAAAAATTTATGTGAGTTTCAAATAATTGATCTTAAGTCACACGGGAGTATATCATGTTTGTATAATACTTAAGGGAGGAAAATTACAACAAAAGATTTGTAAAAATATTACCATTTTATTCAACAATTATTAAATTTAAACAAAAAAAGTACCCGTACGACCATAAATAATAATAATTCAAATAATAATAATTATAAATACTAAACAAATAATAATTATGTTAGTATTTGGTAGGATTTCCGCGTGATTTGACAACTGCTCGCAATCTGCGCTCCATTGAATTAACCAGCTTTTCCGTGACCGAAGGTTCAATTTTATTCCATTCTTCTACCAGCTTTTCCTTTAGGTCCTTTTTGGAATTTATTTTATATTTTCGAATGCGTCTCTCCAATTCTTCCCACAAATGTTCAATGGGATTTAGGTCAGGTGATTGGGGAGGATGATTCAGTGTCGTTTTTACATTATATAGCAGCCATTCTCTCACAATTCGAGAAGTATGTTTGAGGTCATTATCGTGCATAAACATAAAATCATTCCGAATTCCCAATTGACGCGCAGTTTCTAATAAATTTGTTTGTAAAATATTTAGATAACTCTTGCTATCCATCGTTCTCTATGAATGATAATTTTCCAACTCCTGCCGCCGATATACACCCCCAAACCATAACACTGCCACCTCCGTGTTTCACTGTAGCATTTAAATTTTCTATATTTAACTCCGTACTTTTTGTCGTCCATCTGATCCATGGATATTATACTTGCTTTCGTCACTAAAGATGACCTTATTCCAAAAGGCTTGGATTTTATTTACACGCTCTTTAGCATATAATAATCTTTTGTATTTGTTTCGTACATAAATAAAGGCCTTCTTCCGGCAAGATCGTGCGTTATAGTTGTGCCTTCTTAAAATATTCCGTACTGTTTCAACACTGCATTTCACATTTAGTTCATTTTGTAAATCTTTTGCGATGTTTGTTGCACTATGCTTCGGGTTTTTCTTTAGTTCTCTTAAAATATGCCTTTCATGATAATCGTTGAGAATTTTTGGACGACCAGTTCAGGTGGTATTTTTCACGGTGCCGGTGTTTCCGTAGTGTTCGATAGTATATTGTACCGTAGACATAGGTTTTTTAACAATATTTGCCACCTTTTGCATAGAATTTCCCGCAGCGTATAATTTCACTATTAGGATGCTCATATCAACACTTAATTCACGTTTCTTTGGATTCATTATGTAATAACGTATGAGCCTAGGTCAGTTTACATCACTTCGCATACTACTAATAACGTCAGACCATCGGAGCAGTTGTGCACCGTGGTTTTTGTGGAGAGTTTTTTGTATCAAAATATGCGATGTTTCCGTAGTTTTGTTCCAGTTTAAAGAAAATGTAGATTTTACCCAATAATTTTACCTCGATACTAAAGTACCGTATTTCAGTGTCATTCAAGATTCTTTTTTATTTTATATTTAAAAATTGTTCTTCATCATAGTACAAAATAGGTTTATAACTGCTATCGTACGAATACTTTTTTGTACCACTGTCGATTATTTTGCCTATCACCAATCCTGTCTTTTATTGTTCGCGAAAAATCGCACGTACTAGCAATTCGGTGACCTGTCACTCCTCCGTGCTCTTTTATATTCAGCGCTCATTGCGTTGTTTTATTCCCACCCGCCCTCCTTGGCAAAAAATATTCAGTTCGGCAGTACGTGCCAAAAATACACGCACAATCGTCGAATGGCAAGATTTGATTTTAACCGTTTCTTTCCTGATTTGTTGATGATACCAAATGGGGACTACGAACTCTACATTTTAACAAGAGTTGTTGGCAACGTGACCTGACAACCAAACGTTACATATCCATAAATACTTTGGGTGGGTTATTTATCGTCTGGCATTACTAAATGGAATAATCCATTCTTGATAAAACGCTCAATACTACCTACTAATTTGTAAAGTTATGTCACTGCGTAAAGAAACCATGACTAAAGAATGGCCCAAAATGTTTCATTTGGACGCCTGAATATGAAAAATTGAATTTTCCGTCCATAAATTACAAAAGCGGCTTGACAGAATAGGTAATTAAATGTTATTGCAATCGTTAACCCAGCTTGCCTTAGTACTTTTATCGTTTGATAATAACTGCTACCCTTTCTTGTAAATTATGTACTTACATCTACGTAACAAAGAAAACAAAAACAAACACTGAAATACGTCTTATCTCCAGGTTCAGATTTGGATGAGGACATGGAAGAATCCCAATCATCAGAAGGTCTCTGCGAAGGTCCCGGTTCGACAAAGGCCCGACGAAGAAGAACAGCCTTCACGAGTGAACAACTGCTAGAACTGGAGAGAGAATTCCACGCAAAGAAGTACCTTTCGCTCACAGAACGCAGCCAGATAGCTTCAGCGTTGAGATTGAGCGAAGTTCAGGTGAAAATTTGGTTTCAAAATAGAAGGGCGAAATGGAAACGGGTGAAGGCCGGATTGGGCGCTGGACCTCATCAACAGAAGGGATCGCAACTCAACAAAAATAAATTGGTCGTTCCGATTCCGGTGCACGTTAACAGGTTTGCAGTGAGGAGTCAGCATCAGCAACTGGAAAGGGCTCTTGGTGATCTTGCTGGCAGGGTATTGGCTTCACATGCTGCCTTGCGGGCGGGCTTAGATATACATGGATATCCACCAGGCCCACCCCACTGACACATTTAACGGCCCAAGTGTCGTGACTGATAGTGATGGGCATGTGATTATTTTTAAGCCCAGTGAACGAAAACAATTTTATCTGCATCGCCGTTCTTTATATCAGTGTGTACCAGAACCAAGTAGTTCCAATTAATTTGTTTATTACCGTTATATGTTACTACAACTCTGAAATTGCTGGCCAAACTTATTTTTTTTAATTGGCTTTACTTGCGGTGCAATTGTGTACTATTATTGGTCATATGTTGAAACATCAACGTCAAATGTCACTGTCCCACATTATTTTCACTTGGCCACAACAGGTTTGATAGGGCAATTCATTTATCTTTCTCTGTAGATGGTGAAACAAACCAAAATTCCAATGTCAATATCTTGTTGATATTTCTAATAGAGGAGTAGTAGAAGCTTTTCAGCATAATATACATGATACCAGGTGCAAATTAGAAAATTACTTTCGAAATCTGCAGATTTTGTTTGCGTACTAGCGGTACAAATTGGCCAAATGAACAGGCGTGTTTATGAGTCAAATATATATAAAATTCAATGATTAGTTAGAGCCTCTTGAGGCTTTAGTTAGATGGGACCTGCTTTACAAACAAGAGAGGGAAACAAAATAAGATTTGTTTGAAACTTTTTTTTTCGATAAAAATTTGTCGCACTTTCTTGTTTAGTTTCAAGTTTATTTCTTCTCGAACCGGTCATACGATTTTCATGATTCGGTTGTTCCATTGTAAGTTGGTTGTTTCATCAGTAAATAACTGGTAGTACTTTTATTCGATTTTCAGTTTTGCAATTTTTTAATATTTTTCTTTTAATTTTAATTGCGGTTAATACAAGACTAGTAATGAGCAGACGGTAACAAATATATCAAGTAGAAAACGCTGTCGTAATCTTCCTGTCTGAGTGCGTGTCTTATTCAGGAAAGCCAGCCATGTTTTGTCTCCGACCGATATCAAAGGCTTCTCTTATGATCAAATGTGGTTTGCTACATTAAAATGTCAATTTGATAGGTGTTGCGTCATTACTGTTCCTCTTGTATCTATGTTATTAAAGCAAGTGATGAAGTAAATCAAGGACAAAATGTTAAAAAATATTTGGCCACAAAAACTTCAGAATGCTAAAAATGTTGTTAAAAATCCTAATTTTTCAGTCTCTGTATATGCTCACAACTAAAATTTTAATATAAATTTACGGTAGTATCGTTACTGAAGTCAGGTTGAAAAACTGAAGAAAAAAATCATAAAAAAATCGCATGAGCGACTCAAAATAAAATAAACTTTGAAATTGGGACAAATTTTGAATGGTGTACTAATTTTGACTCAACAGTTATCCTTTTGATTCGCGTCAGTATTTCCATGAACATAGCCTACTGATTCCAGAGATTCCCATGACTGTAGCTGGTATGCCAAAAAAATTCTCAACATTTTAACCAACAAGCTCATTCCACAGCAACGTTACTTACTAATCATACACCTATGTGGAGTGAAATTAAGTTTTAATCTCAAAATCCGTTGGCACTCCTCCTATTTTCATGATTTTTGTGTTTAAATTAATGCGAAAATTTAT
The DNA here is from genome assembly GCA_964023965.1 of Melinopterus prodromus. Classification (NCBI taxonomy): domain Eukaryota; kingdom Metazoa; phylum Arthropoda; class Insecta; order Coleoptera; family Scarabaeidae; genus Melinopterus; species Melinopterus prodromus. The sequence goes on along the minus strand of OZ030391.1, from coordinate 29,456,111 downwards.
TAAATACACAAATATCGCCAAGTTTTAAGTTATACACGTTTTAGTATTATACATGTTTAAAATCGGTATAGTTCGAATTACATAATTCCGGGGTCTGAGATAACTCAGTATTTGTGTCTAAATAACTCCACTAAATAACCTAAACATGGAAACTAGAAACTCAAGTTAAGCTTGATTAGTTATTGACGGACGGCTAAATATTTATATTACAGTACAAATGAAGAAACCTCGTGTTTTCACTCACGCATATGTCGGATATGTCGGAAAGACTTATAAGTGAATGAAGTAGTTCCTCACGACTGCTGTAAAATAGCATTTTCTTCAATCCTGCCACTCAATTTAAAGAAATAACGTTTTTAAAATTAGTTAATTTTGATATCTGTCGACGTAGGTGACAGTTTACGACGTTGTCATCTGGTTAATTTAAATAAATGTTTGTTCCATACAGTGAACTGTATATACTACGTATAACTGGAAAGGACCCGTAATGGTCAATAAGTGATGCAAATGCATTTGGTATGCAACCCGCACTGCAGTGGGCAAGCTATCTCTTTCTATCTCATACGGCACTATCATAGTATGCGATTTGGATTTAACTTTTTTATTTGTAATATCTTTTTCAATTTAATTGGAATAAATTAATCAACACTTAACTCTTACAGAGAGACTTAAATACATGAGATAATAATTACAGATTTAATAAAAGTTATATTTTATTCATATATTCCGCCTAATTAAAATTTACAGACTAGGTACTATCGCGAGCATAAAAAACGGGGACACTCTAATTTGCACTGATTAAACTGGGCTTCGTAATGCCATGTCAGTACGCTTGTCATTACGAACAATTGTCACATTAATTTCATCTTGAATTTTGACGTAATAAATAAAAATATCGTAATTGAACGAATTTCAGAAGGCAAATTCAAACTCGACTAAATGATAAAATCAGTATTCGAGAAATTGTTATTGAATTAAGTGTCGGCAAGAATACCGCGAAGAATAAAATTGATGGAACTGTAACAAAATTGTAGGTTGACAAATACTGTCAGAGTTTAGACATCATAGGTTAACAAATACTGTCAAAGTAAATGTTTCACATCTAAAATCGTTGAGAATATAAGTGCCCAATTTCACTTTGCTGTCCGCGTTTTTTATGCTCGCGATGGTACTCTCAAATTATATATTAGTAGTTATTCTTTAATTTGAAACATTTGCAGTCCAATAACTAAATGCTGTTTGTATTATTGAATTAAGGAAACGCATTCTGATATTAAAAGTAATCCACATGATGCTGATTATATTTATTAGATAATATTAATAGGTTACATATAAATTATTTTTCACACATTTAAAACTTTTATTCGCGCGAAAAACATTTAAAAACAAATTTTGAGACAAATTATGAGACCATTTTCAGGTTTCCAGGACAATGGGTTCAACAGGAATAAAATAAAAAAGCGAAACACTACTAACTTCCGCTATCTACCTACGGTAGTCAGACAGTGACACATTGCCCACAGTATCGCTCTGTCTCTTTTGCTTGCGCCTGCATCACTTCTCGCCAGCCAATATAAAGCGCGGGTCCGTTCCAGTTATACGTAGTATATACAATTCACTAGTTCCATATGCGGGAGAGTTCAGAATATATGGGTCAAATTGTTTATTACTGACGTTCATCGTTTGTGCAAAATTTTATATCAATCAATGTGGAGCTTATAGACGATATTTGAGAAAAGGCTAATGCGACCACAAATAATATACTCCCAGTTAAATAAATAAAGGTATCATTTAGTATCTGAATTCAAACGTTGAAAACCAGTGGGTTGATTGTCATGGGAACGCTTGAGTGAAAAAGTTGTCACCGCGCGTTTCTATGACACCATATCGAATCAGGTAAAGAACCTCTTTCTGCTCTCGTATCCAAGATATAATCTGACTATTTCAGTGGTAAGTAACTGGTACCATTGAATAAGCAAATCGTGAAAATCAGATCAACGGTTTGGGAGAAAATCGACTGAACATGTTGAAACAAGTTCCCGCTTGAAAGGCTTTTTTAGCACTGTTTTCTGAACAATGTTTTCAGAAGTATAAAATCAATTTGCATATAAACGCTTGTTAACATAGTAAGTGAACTAAATGAAAAACCTTTTCGTTTATGATACGTATAAAATAAACGTAGGTGTGTTAACTGAATAAATGATATTATGCCTGGACTGTGACCTTTCCTCACGTTTGAGTTAGTACAAGTTTTCATGACGAACAGTAGACAATGCGTCCCTCTCGTAGTCATGTTGTATTATATCAGCCCAGATGATCTCCTAAAATATAAAAAAGACGTAAGATGTATTCCTAAATTTTTAACTGGAACTACTTGAAGAGAAACAATTTTCAACTGTATATACCGTAGCAGTACCACAATAAGATGGTATAGTTTTAATTTAAGAAGCAGATTACATTCTGCGTGCAATATAATTTTAACTATAACAGACCATTTCTTTATTGTATAGACAAGTTTAATTATAATATTTTAACATTTTTCAGCGTTTTATTTACTCTCCCATCCTTGCTAGCGTATAGTAATATATCAAACGGGACCTACAGGGGCGTGATATCCCTTCAAATTAGCTATAAAAGTATCCGTGTCTATGCAACAATAGATGTTAGTCGGGAGTTAAACTGTCTGTTATTATTCGAGCGGACAAACGGCGGTGGTTTTAAGCTACCGTGTGAGGACGTAGAATTGAAGCTGGCGGCTGCTTGATGTTAAATCGGACACGGCTTGAAAAGTCACGGAGGGAAGGATCAAGTGGGCGTGGAGAAATTTGTCACCCCTTAGTTTGGCGACCAGGTGCTGCGTACGCCTGTGTCAATTTTTGCACCGGGGGCACCCAGATTTTCGTACCGTCAGCTGTCTGTAGAATGAGCTGCGATAGAATAGGTACATGAATAGGAAGTCGACATTCCACCAATCTAACAAATAAAAAAAAGACAAAATTGTGTGCGGTGCAAACCAGTTGCCGATGTACTCATACTCCAGTTTCAAAATCTTCATCGCCGTGATCCACAAAACGAACTAACTTGCGACGAGGTTTATTTGAAAAGCCAGAAACATGTTATACCGGGTGATTCAATTTCGAGGCTCACCATTGGTATCTCGCTTATTAGTGAAGTTAGAGCCTATGATTAAATTTGGTAAAGTTTCGTATTTTTGTGCTGATCAATTATCCGAAAAGAAATTTAAGCTATCATTTTTCATTTTGAAGATATCCGCAAAAAAACTGAAGTGTTAGATATCGTTTTTATTTTTTTTTATTCAAAACCAAATGTAGCTAGACATTTAAAACAAAGGCAAGGTACGTTTTAACAAGGAATGTGTCATTTTTTTATTTTAAATAACATCAAAAATGGCGGCGTAACCATGTTCAACTTTTGTTTTTCTTATGGGCGCCATGTTGAATTGTGGCATTTTCCGATAGTCTTGTCTTTTCTCATTTCCGCAATGTATAACATGTTTAGCATTCTTTTTTAAAATTACCGCCGCGCCGGACACGTTGCCAAGCAACGTCAACAAAATGCACTTGGATCAAGCGGCGCCCTCAGCATTGGGTTTGCCATTTAACCAAATAAACCTTAATTGTGGTTGATTGTGGATGTAAAATGCTGTTTACCAATAACGATAAGTGTGATGTGATAAGGGTTTCTTACTGTTGTCAAAGAAATGCCCCGTCGTACAACATTCCTAACATTAGACGGAAATTTACCGGACCATGGATTGGTTAACACATCTTATAATCCTCATGGAAATGTTGAAACTGATCAAAGAGATATTTTGGAAATAGTAAACGTTAGCTTACCATAATTTACAATGCTTCAACTACTGGTTTTTGGATAAATGAATATCCTTGAATTTGTAAGCGGAAAGTAGCCGTTAATTTGGAATTGCTACAAACAAGAAATTGAAACCATACAAACCCCACACAAGTGAAAACAAAATTATTTGAATCGCTGGAGTAGCGATGGTGGAGTGGTGGAATGTCATGCCAAAATGCCAAAATTCTACATGGCGCCCATAAGAAAAACATAAGTTGGCCATGATTACGCCGCCATCTTTGATGCTATTTAAATTAAAAAATGCAATTGCATTCCTTGTTAAAAAGGGAGCTGTAGACTGTTTTTGTTTCATATGTCTAGCTACATTTGATTTCAGCACAAAAATACGAAACTTTAACATAAACTATAACACCCGGTATATGGGGTAGAACCTCAGTTGTTGTTTTTTTAATGACTAAGTCGTGTCTAGCAACACAACATGTTTCGAAATAAAATGTTTGTTATGTTGTAATAAGTTGCAGGAAGTTTGTTTATGTTGGTGTAGCATAAAGTAAAAGTTTGTTTATGTTGTGTTAACCAGTTGCGATGACACCAATAAAACTTTCAGCAACACAATATGTTTCGAAATGAAAAATTGAAAAATTTTTGTTGAAAAGTTGAAAAATTGAAGTTGACGCTCATAAAATCTCTATAAAAAGTAACAAAAAATAAACTGATCAAATTTAAAACAAAACTAAATGAATAATACACCTTTGAAAAAGTAAGGTCTAATAATTTTATTATTGATTATTCCTGCCCCAGATTTAGCTTTTGTTTATACTGGATTCAATCATCCAATGTGGATTTTGATCCGACCAGTATCAACAATTCTGCTTATTAACTACTCCATTCAAATAAAAAGTTGCGTCATCCGAAAACAAAATGTGTGTGAAAAAAAAAATCGGGTTGTCATTTGATCGGTTCATCATCGTTTCGCAAAATTGCATCCTCCGATGTGGGTCGTACTCATTTAGTTCTTGCACCATAGTTATAGGGATGCCATTTTACCTTTTTAAGGTACTTCTAAACAGACGTTTGGCATACCTCATCTTCTACTGCAACTAGTCTTGTTGGTTTATGAGGATTATCAACCATTGACAAGATTTTGTTTAGTTCTTTCGTCAACAAAAGGGCGACCAGTTTTTATATGGTTTCATATACTGTTCCACGTGAAATGAAGATTCTACCTGCATATTTATTGTAGAACTCTTCACATAGTTCATGTGTTCATTGCCTTTAATAACAAATGTATAAAAAACAAATATATTTCAATCATACCTTCATTATCAAAACTTCAATTCTCTGACGTTCTTTTAAATCAAGCATAACTGAAAGCATTATCTGTCATTTTTTGTTTCGTGGCACTCTACATTTAAAAAGCACGCTTTAGTTCAATCTACTTAGATGTATTTTTTAAATACCTAAACAAATCTGTAGCCATTGCGTAAGCATGACATGACTACAAGAAAAAGTCAAAATACACAGGTTGGTCCATTTAAAATTAACGAAATATATACCTGTATCGCGCAAACTCTAAACGTGGCTTTAACGGTACTGTTCGTTTCAAATAATTTGACCGCTCTGAAACAGTCGACAACTGATATGGTGCGGAAATACTTTCTACGCATATTAGTAAAATGGTAAAAAAGGATACAAATCAATCAATACAACCAAAAATAAAGCATTAGCGGCGTGGTGGTTCATTAATGCCAAGAAAATATAGGTACTAAATTGTTCTTAGCGGTCCACGGGCAATAGTTTCTACTATGGTAAGTTTATGAGGATTAGAAATCGAATGTAAACAAATAAATATATTTTCTAAAGCCTATGTTACACGGACAGAAGCGGACAGCAGCATATACAGAAGCGTCAGAACCCTGGATTTATCCGCCTATGGTTTAATGCTTATGCAACCCTCTAGACAGCTCAACTTAACAGAATCGCACAGTGGCGCCACTGAGTTTGCAGCGTTGTAAAATACTTAATTAAAAAATTTCGTTAAATTCGGTCAAGCCGTTCCGGAGATTTTGTCACTTTCATTTCATAACTTTCAATTGTTTTTTACTCGAAAGATTTCTTATGTAAGGCCATAAAAATATTATGCCTACCATTAAGACAATTAAAAGATCTGTCAAATTCATTAAAAAAATATAGGGTTGTCATTTAAAAAACATCGGTAATTTGATAATTATAAATGGCCGTGTTCGAGTAGTTTTTAAAATAGCAAACCGTTCTTCATATTTTGTCATGTTCCCATACTTTACGCGCCACTGTATATCTGAGACATTTTCAAAAAAATTTATATAAGGCCACGGATAGGATACGAGCGGCGAGCGGCGAGCGGCAGAGCGGCGACCTGGCTACGATGTAAGCGGCACGATGAGCGGCAGTAATAGTTATGTCGTCGTCCAGTAATGCTGTCAAAATGCTGCTGCTCACGGAAAATTACTACCTTCGGTTGGATATCATCCGTAGGTTAAAACAAAACTATGCAGTGCATCTTATTAATGCAGTACGTCAGCGGTACGGCGAATATCACCATTTATTTCGCAACGAAATATAGAAAACTGTTTTTTAACTATGTGAGAATGTCAATTGCTACATTCGACTTATTCTTGTCAGAGTCAAGAAACATTTAGCAAAAAAGAGGCCTGGACTGCGACAACAAGTTTCTTCGGAGGAACGGTTAGTTGTAACGCTAAGGTAAACGATATTTATAAATAATATCAATCTGCCACAAAACTTACAATGTTGCACGCCGCACCGTTGTTAACTGTGTCTACCAAAGGGTCGACAATTGAAAATTCAGATCTGATATTGATTTAAAAATTGTGGATAATAAAAAATACAGTGCTCTGTAGCAGCTGCTATTGGTTCTAAAACCTTGGAAAATGTAGGAGCATTCAACATATGTAGATAATGGTTAATACTAATTATCTTAATAATAAGCTTTTCAATACAGATTTGGACGAATCATTTTGTTTTTGAAACCTGTAAATCTCTGTGGCTTGAATTTCAGCCATAAACGTTATTATTATTAATTATTGAAACTCTCTGATACATATTATTAAATATATTAAAGCTAGATAATATAATTTAGATACAACATATAAATACATTGCACCATTAATTAATTACTATGATTATTATTGATTGGAAATCTCTGATACATCTCATTAAATATATGAAACCTAGATAATATAATTTAGATACAACATATAAATACTAAAATTACAGTAATAAGTTTGAAAAGTAATAAAGAGGATTGGTAGTACCGAGCTTCGCTGAAGCCTAGGGTACACCCTTTGCGGGTATCACTGCAGCTCAACCCAATTTTGAAAAGCAAGGCCATTTATGCTTATTTTTAATAAGCATAAATAATTTTCAATTTTTAAATAATTTTTCTTTGCAAAGCAAAGGAAAGCTGCAGAAACCCCTTCCCAGCCTTCTACAAAAGGTCACTAAAAACACACACACATTTATTACACATTTATTATTACACATTTATTAATAGACAATATACGTTAAAGGAAGGTGAACGTGAAATATTAAGCAAAAGCTTTAGGATTGTTTATGATAAAACTCTCCTCAAAATATTCGCGCTTCCCAAAACCGCAATTTCTTGAATTTCCCAGGGCGAAATTTTGCACGGCAACTCTTTCACATGTTTACTATAATTTAGAGTAACTGCTCCCAATGAACCTACAATCACCGGAACAATGTTCACTTTCATTCCCCACATACGTCCAACTTCTATAGAGAGATCCTTATATTTAAGTTGTTTTTAAAGCTCCTCCCTTACAACATTTGCATCAGCAGGTACCGAGATTTCTATGAACGTGCACACCTTCCTCTGGAAATCTTGCAGCACAATATCTGGCATATTAGCATCAAGCATTCTATCAGTGGCAACAGGCATGTTCCATAACATGGTAATATGATCGTCCAGGTTCCTGGTTCAAATCCAGGCGGAGGTGTTTTTTCCAAAAATTATCCTCACCTGGGTTAATTATCATTCGCTTCTTTAGTTGATAAAATTGAATGTTAACTGTTTTCTAGTTTTTATGTCCAAATCGCGTATTTCCTTCTTCGTCCAGATTAAAACTCCAACACTGTATCGAAATATTGGAATAGCATATGCATTTATCGCTTGCATTTTATATTTTCCATTTAAACCAGATTTTAAAATTTTCCTGACACGCTTAATGTATTCGCCTATAACCTTCACCTTCATGCCTTCTTCATCCATACCAAAGGCTTCATCCATTCCCAGATACTTATATCTAGTATTATCTGTTAGTTCATTAATACTAGTATGATCATTCAGGCATATGTCAGCGCTTGCCTCAATTTTGCGTTTGACAATACTAATTTTGGCACACTTCTCTAGGCCAAATTGCATCCCAATATCGTCAGAGAATTGTTTAACAATACTGAGGTCCTCTTTAACTGGTCATCATTTTTGGCATAAAGGTTCAAGTCATCCATATAAAATGAATGACCAATTAACTTTTCGCCGGGTAATAACTGAACACCAACTTTGTCCGCGTTCAATTCACTAGATAGTGCAAATAGGCCTATGCAAAAGACCAATGGAGATAAACTATCACCTTGAAATATGCCACAATTAATATTAATCGGCTCTGAGAAAATACACGAGTCTTCTCCACGCATGCATAGTTTAGTAGACCATAAAGACATACATGAGTTTACCAAAAAAAAATAATTATTATTATTATTATTTATATCACTATGTATATTGAGTTTTTATTATTATTGTTAAGAATTGTAAGAACAATAATAGAAATAATAATGTAAGAATAGTTATGATAAGAAACAAATGTATTTGGGAAAAACTGTAAGATTAGATATAATATAGAAGAATGTAATATACAGTGTGCTCAAACAGATAATGGTATGCTTTCCTTCTTAAATATATTACCTCTTCTTTTAATAATATTAGAGTTGCGTGAGATTTCTCTGATTAGGATTATCCAATTCAGCAGCAAAAGGAGTGGTGTCACTGGTTATTGGTTTATTATCGACGTATTCATATTGGGCGTATAGTTAAGAAAAAGGTTTTATTTAGCTCTAACTATTACAAAATGTAATATTGTGGAGACTACAGACGTGAGTCACTGTCGATGTATATTCTGACATCCGTGATTGTCTTTCTTTTCATCATTCTCCATTATTCATGGCAACTATGATGTGGGCCCCACATCAGCTCCCCAGGGAGACCGGAGGTTAGGGGTTCGGAAACTGCAAAGTACACGGCGGTGAGAATGCGTTGGAGATAGAAGGAAGACGTGTGAACGTCTTACATTCTTGGTCTTGGAAAAAATAAGCGGGTTTGACCCTATCAAGACTGACGCAACGTTCTTTCCCATTGACAAGGATTGTTATCGTCTTCTGGTTTCGGCTAACAACTCGGAATGGACCTGAGTAAGGGGCCGTCCATTAATCACGTTAGGTCCAAATAGGGGAGGGGGGGCTTTGGATAACATCACTATTGATCACGAAGGGGGAGGGGGGGTTGTTGTTACTATCACGTGTATTTTTGCGCAACAATGCCCGAGAATGCCTCACCTCGCCCGAGTGGCTGACAAGCAGTGCTGCCAATTTCTACCATTTCAGCGGTAGCACAAGTCCGTATGCAAAAAGGAAATAAGGTCGAGTTTAATCCGCGTGACGTCACTTATATGGCAGCCAATGCTGCCAGTTAGTGACGTCACGCGGAAAGCTGTCTCTATGGATCCACATATACAACAACAAAAATTGGTCCTGTTGAAAAATATGTAGGCCTTTCGCAAGATCTTAGTTTTCAAAAATTCAAATTTTTTCATATTTATTTTTTTTAATGAATGATTTTGTGATTCTTCCTTTTCAAGTACAAAAATTTTAACATTAGGTGTGAAATTAACGTATACAAAACTTTATTACTCTAATGCAACATTTAGATCGCCTGCAGTTTATTTAGGCTCTTAGACATTTAGAAAAATGACCAATTTCTTATAATTAATTATAATTTAAAATAGTATATTGTGTACCAAGCCGAGAAAGTGGTTCTTTTCCGGGCGAGAGAAGAGTTACACAGGCGCGCGTAGCGAGCCTGGGCACTTCTTGAGGCCCGGAAAACCACTTTCTGGGCGTGGTGCACACATAATTTTTTTATCCTACACAACAATATCGTAATAAAATCACCCGTTTCTAAAGACTAATCTCTGACATATTGCCTTTTGACAAATAAAATCCGTTGACGTTATAATCACAAACGTCAAACCGAATCGATACTGTGTTTTGATTGGACAGAGATATTGCATTTTCCGGGCTAGCCCCGAAAAGTGTTCTTTACAGGCCGGGCTGGAGCTGGCTGGCAAATAGCATCTTTCGTGTCTCCATAGAGACGCGAAAACGACATTTTCGCATCGTGTAGGATAAAAAAATGTGTTTATCTACGACTCACATTCATTGCATACGTATCTATGACTATATAATCCCCATCATTATACGCGCCAATGATTATAATAATGACAGTTCGTTCAAATAATGACCTCATTATTTGAACGAACTGTTATCATTAAATAACGCTAGTGTCAAAGTCTGTCAAAACCAACGTGGATGACAGTTATGTGACAGTTCGCCTCGACATCATTGATAAATACATTTAAAATACTTGATATAAAATGGAATATATGAGTCGTAGATAAAACGTCGTATTTGACTCGCACATAACGGATATAAATCGCTCGCATGATTACAGGCTCGCGTGTAAACTTGCGAAAAAACTTGCTCGCGATTTATATCCGTAATTATGTGCTCGTCAAATAATATACTATTATCTACGACTCACATATAATAAGTTCATTGCATACGTATCTATGATATATAATCCCCATCATTATACGCGCCAATGATTATAATGACACTAACGTTGTATAATAATGACAGTTCGTTCAAATAATGGCCTCATTATTTGGACGAACTGTCATCATTATACAACACAAGTGTCAAAATCTGTCAAAACCTACGCGGATGACAGTTGTTTGACAGTTCGCCTCGCCATCATTGACATAACATTTATAATATTTTGCATAAAATGGAATTTATGAGTCGTATATAAAACGTCGTATTTGACACGCACATAACGGATATAAATCGGCCGCATGATTACACGCTCGCCTACGGCTCGCGTGTAAACTTAATGCTCGCGATTTATATACTTCATTATGTGCTCGTCAAATAATATACTATTAAATGCTGCTAGAAGTTTATTTGTCATTAAATATTTTATTGTTTGCGTCCATGTGAGCTTTGAAACAGAAAAATCACTGAATAGTTCATTAAAAAATATACAAAAATTCGAATTATAAAGCAAATTATAAACTTTAAGCCGGCTGCGGGAGACCTAAATCTTTTTCAATTGGGCCTTATAGAATTGAGATTATAGATGCTTGTCCATTTCTTTGTGGCGAAAATAGCCAAGTAAACCCATGGTCCGAAGACACTGCTAAATTAATATATGCAATTTTATTATTTTATTTTTCATTAAAACATATTCGGAAAATCGTTGAGATTTTTTCAACAAAAAATGAACGTGATGTTAGTTAGGGGGGGGGGGGGTAAGTTAGAACCTCACCAAGTATCACCAGGGGGGAGGGGGGTGTAAAAAAGCGGCTTAAAAACCTCACGTGATTAATGGACGACCCCTAAGGTGGTTGAAGCGGTGTTCTAACTGAATCATCTTGAAGATATACCTGTTTGCAACTACACAAGTCTTGATACACAAAACACTTAGAAGAGGAGTGGTTTGAGCTGGAAACTGGGCAGAGATCGTTCATGGGCTTCCGTAAATTTAAAAAATAATTTGACGGGTCTTGAATTGGATCTAACGAAGTTTCGGAAAAGAATTCCCCTGGAAGTCGTAATGGTTCACCATAGACCAACTCTGCAGGCATTTAGATGTTCTTTAACTGCTGATCTAATTCCAAGTATTACCAGAGGAAGAGTATGGAACCAAGTGCTGCTGGAATGACACATGAGGGCCGCTTTTAGTTGACGGTGAAACCGTTCTATTACTCCATTACATTGCGGGTGGTAACTAGTTGTTCGTGTGCGCTTCATTCCAAAGGTTTTATTCAAAGTTTGGAATAAACTACTTCCTGATCTGTTGTAATGGTAATTGGGAGTCCAAAACGAGAAATCCAACAGCGAATTAATCCATCTGCAACTTCTTCAGCGCTGATTCCATATAGTGGTAACACTTCAGGCCATCGAGAGAAACGATCGATGATAGTGAAGGAGTACTTATACGAATCGACAGAAGGGAGAGATCCAATAATGTCCACGTTGGAACCGTTGGAATGTTGGAACCTCCTAGAAGGTTGACGGAAGACGCCTACTGGAGTTTTAACATGGCGATGAACTTTGGCTAGCTGACAGGAATTACAGCTTCTGGTCCAGATGTGGCAATCTCTTCGTATGTTGGGCCAGACGAACCGATTGGTAACGAGCTTTGTTGTCGCTTTTACACCGGGGGTGGCTAAAACGGTGAAGAGTGTCGAAGATTTTCTTCCTTAAGTTTGCAGAAACGTAAGGGCGTGGTTGGGAAAACGACGAATCGCTGTAGATCTTCAAAGTGGAACCGGGCACACTAGTAGGTTGCAAGTTGAGTGAGGAATTACCTTCTAGCCCCTCCTTGAGTTCTTCGTCTAATCCTTGTTCTTCTGCAAGAGCGTTATAGTCGACGCATGGGGCTTCAATAGAATTGTTGCGGGACAAAATGTCGGCTACAATGTTAGCTGCTGCACTGACATGCTGGAGATCGGTGGTGAACTGAGCTATAAATGTCAGCTGGTTATTCTGCACCGGAGGAAGTTTCTCACGTCGTTGTTGGAATGCATAGGTAAGAGGCTTATGGTCGGTGAAGATTGTACAGTGTTGCACTTCGAGGATATGACGAAAATGTTGAACAGCTGTATATACCGCATATAATTCTCGATAGTACGCAGGCCAATCGATCTGCCTGGGAAGTTAATTTCTTCGAGAAGAACGCAAGAGGTTTCCAGTCGCCGTTCTCTTGCTGCAACCTTACGCCAACAGGCGTATACCCAAATTGATTGTACGAGTGTTGGCCATGAAACAGCGTTGGTGTGGGGTTAATAACTTGTTGAGTAAGAGTCGGAAAATGCTTTTTTCTGCATAGTTTCTGTAGCTTTCATAAACCATATTTTGAATTTTGGAACGCAGTTCTAGTTTTGCTAGCTGATCTAGTTCTTCCATGTATGACAGAAAGCTCATAAAGAAATAATAATCAGGTCCATGTTCCTTTCTCTGCCTGCATAGATAATATTGCTTCGATTTTCCTCTCCTCTAACCTTAACATCTTATCTTCTGCCACCATGCATCGATCGTTGATGCGTCGTTTAGTTCCTCGAGATGAGGAAGTTACTTGAGACGGTGTCGAACTTTCTTGCGACGGTGTTTGCTGAGACATGTCTGGCTGGGCTAATTGTGTCTCTACAAATGATACCTCATCTGATGCATCGTCGATCACGTCGCAGTCACGAGTTCACGAGTTTTCTCGAGGTTCCCACATGTCAAGCCCGACTTGATGACGTCTTTAATAGACATCATTAAATCGCAAAATTTCCAGATCGGTTTATCTCTTCCTGGAGAAGTTCATCTTGATCCTGATGGCACATACGGTATTTTCGCCAATAACTTTCGAAATTTATCTCTTAAATTTTTCCACTTTTATTTTGATTCTTCGCCTAAAAATATGTACGTAGATATTTAAATGTTTAATGTGTGTTTTAGTGACTTAGGTCGGGTTTTCAATTGCGGTTTAGCGGAGTTTAAGCAAAGCATCGTTAGGCACCACATAGCGCGCATATGGAGCCTACCGATAGTTTAAGTTAAACTAAGCCAAACCGCAATTGAAAACTCCACCCTTAAAGATTATTATTTACTTTTTCAGATTCCTATCTACAGGAGCATCATTCAGCGACCTTGCTTTTCAATTCAGATTGGGACGATCACTGTCAGCAATATTTGTTGTGAAACCTGTACAGCTCTCTGGCTTGAATTTCAGCCAGTCGTGTTACCTATACCTACCGAAGATCATTTGAGACAAGTTTCAGATAGGTTTTACACTCTGTGGGATTTCCCCAATTGTTTCGGTGCCATTGATGACAAACACTGTCACTTAAAGTGCCCTCCGAGTAGTGATTCAAGCTACTTTAAACACCTGAAATATTTTTCCATTGTTCTGTTAGCTGTTGTTGACGCAGATAAAAGATTCGGGTTTATTGAAGTTGGAGCAAGAGGAAAGAAGTGACGGTGGAATATTTCTATCATCACAACTGTTCAAAGATTACAGAACAATGAATTTGATGTACCTAGCAGTAAAACCCTTCCAGGAACAGATTTGAAGGTGCCACACGTTTTGATAGGGGACGATTAACTTACTTGATGAGACCTTATGCCGAAAGAGTGACTCCCGAGAGGGAAATATTTAATTCTAGGCTGGTCAAGAGCTCGAAAAACGGTTGAATGTGCATTCTGGATACTTCGGGGAAAATGACGATTTTTATGAAAGGATATTGAACTTCCCTATGTGAAAAAGCCCGCGTGCTGGTTCAAGCTGCTTGTGTTCTTCACAATATTATTAGAGATAGAGACGGTGTTCATGATGCTGACTACAAAAGCGTTCTCAGAAATATGGAGGAAGAAGTGAAAAACATTGAACCTATTCCTGAAGTTGTTCGAAATGCTTCGCTTGAAGCGAAGACAATAAGAGACAACTATGCTCGTTTTTACTTTATCATACGCAGTATGATGTGTGTGTATGTATGTGTGTACCCGATTTTTGGGACGACGATTCCTGCGAAACTACTAAAGGTATCGGGACGAAAGTGCGTATTTAGAAGTTTTATGACCAAACTTAGAGCTGAAAAGCTCTTGGTTCAAAAGGGTCCAAAGGAACTGGGTGTTTCCTCTAAGCATTTTTCAAGGATTTTGCAAATGATCTGCCATTTCTGTAATTTCGTCAAAATAGTTAAATAATAAATTAAAGTAGAGGAAATTTTGAATAATTTATGCCTATGAATTTTATTATTATGAATTTTTTGGTAAAATTAATAGTTTAGCTTCAAGAGCAAATTCTATTTGATCGAAATAGGTCGCATCTGCATTGATATGAAACTACATAGTAGCCTGGATTTGACATTTTTTTTGTGCTGTCACCACAGAAATGTCTATGGCTGTCACACTCGAACACAGCTGATTTCATCAGAGGTTGGAGAACCGCTATGGAACGTTGCCGCTCTAGTGCGGCAAAGT
Source organism: Melinopterus prodromus (assembly GCA_964023965.1). Classification (NCBI taxonomy): domain Eukaryota; kingdom Metazoa; phylum Arthropoda; class Insecta; order Coleoptera; family Scarabaeidae; genus Melinopterus; species Melinopterus prodromus. Next base: position 29,440,895 of record OZ030391.1, on the reverse strand, counting down.
ACAAAATACAAAATTCAAATAAAATTAGATCACCAATTTGATTGTTTGTTGATAAGAAATATCAACCCGTTGTTATATCTAATTGTAAAAATGATAAATTGAGAAAATTGTAAATAACGTATAGCGATGAGTGTAGTTATATTTTAGTATGTTGGTACGGATGTGACATCTACAGTGTCATGAACGAATATAAATCTGTCAGAATTTGAATTAGCTTTTTAAACGTGACGTTTCGTAGAAGTGTTATCAACCTAACATTATCTATACAGACATATAACCATTTTTGAATTTTTTTTTAAATACGTATTTCTCAAAAAGCAACACAAAAAAACGTTGATGTCACTCCTGCCGAAAACTACATAGCGTGACTCGCCGCATCACCGCTTGTCGCGGTATTCCATACTTTCGGCACTTGTGAGTTAAATAACTATTATTCTGATGACAGTAGGTAGAGTCAAATGCTGATGCTTTAACAATATCTACTATTGATACTATTGACTATCAAAATATCTGTCAAATCCTGGCTAACTAGTTTCATTTTAATGCAGACACAATTTATCTCAATCAAATAGATTCTCATGTAGCCAAACTATTAATTTTATATTTTGTATATATTTATATTATTTATATTATATATTTATATATTTTGTGCGGTACCTAACGCACCACACACACACACACACACACACACACACACACACACACACACACACACACACACACACACACACACACACACACACACACACACACACACACACACACACACACACACACACACACACACACACACACACACACACACACACACACACACACACACACACACACACACACACACACACACACACACACACACACACACACACACACACACACACACACACACACACACACACACACACACACACACACACACACGCACGCTCGCGCACCCACACACACACACACGCGCGCACACCCATACACGCGCACACGCACACCCGCGCACCCACGCGCGCACACGCACGCACGACCGCACGCACACACGCACGCCCGCACACACACACACACACACACACACACACACACACACACACACACACACCCGCGCGCACACACACACACACATTTTTTTGTCACATTTCTCATTTCATTTCAATAAGTTACCACGGTACACCTGTTAATGTGTGTGAGAGAGTGGGTTGGAGTTCTTTTACCTGTTGTGATAATGGGTGAACCATGTTCATTGTATTAGCGTGAACTACGGTGAGAACACCTGGGAGCGTTTTTTACCTATCAATGTACACAGTTCTAACAAAAATAGATAAAGTTGGTCTTTTATTTTGTAGCAAATATGCATTTAGAAACAATTATAGTACTCACACGCGAGAGAAATAATTCACTGAGATAACTTAATCTAACATTGATGTAAGGGAAATGGCTAGATTTTTAGCTTATTCAGTTTTAAATGACAATGCAGGGCGCTTAATCGATAATCAATCGCCTCGGGTATTATTCAAAAGACAAACCCTTTATTTCAGGTAGTATTTTAGGCAGGTGGTCAAACTAATATAATTTTAATTTTAATAATAATCTTAAAGCGATGATCTTAAATTTGGTATACAAGCTTTTAAAAAGAAAGGACAAGTTCGTGAATTGGGGTTGGATGGCTATGCCACATCCACCCGGAAAGTTTGCAGATTTACATCAACTAACTGGTACAAGAACACCTTGGTAGTGGACTTGGAAGAGGACTATTAACAAAATATATTTGAAGAACTTAAGACAATTCTGTCAACTTCTGATATAGTGGCAGTGAACGTGGGTTAGGAGCAGTTCATTTTCATAGATTTGAAGATGTACTGAACGACCGATGATTCATATGCATCACGGACTTGAAATAAAGTTGAAAAACAGTATGCGGATCGATCGTGATGCATCCGCCGTTCTATTCGGCATTACAAATATTTCCCAGTACATTTATGGGGGAAAGTTTAAACTGATCAGTGACCAGAAGTTACTGGCCCGATTATTTATAAAGAACCGAGAGCTATGGTCTATTAGTAAAGCGTCTAGAGATATGAATTACATCGTGTTAGTCCTAATACCTGAGAGAGTTGGATATACTATGTTTTCATCGCTTTGCTAATAGTGACTCAATCATGACAAACCATGACTAACAATCGATTACTACGATGGGCTCTCCTGATGGCTACATACTCTTATTAAATAGGACAGGGAAAGATAATGAGTGTGCAAAAGCTGTACCCAGATTGTCATTCACGGAACGAATCATGTGATATTTGGTACATTCAACAAGCTAAGATTGGGGACATAATTCTATCTGAAACTAGCTTGAAGCAGAGTACGAGAAATTATACCCATCTGCAAATCGTTATGCGTATGGGAAGAATGGTGATACCCAGAAGACTACATAATTATTATCCGGGGATTGCAACAATGTCCTTCATTAGGTCCTTAATAAGTTTGATAATCAGCTATATATTATATCTAATTATCAGCATGTCAAAACACAGATATTTCCCGGAGATAAAACTGATCGTTCAAGAGAGCATCCAAAGGACATGGCTGTGGTAGAGTATTTGAAAGAATCAAACCATCAGATCAATCGTTTTTCCAAACAAAAACGTCCGATAAATCGTGTCGAATCAATCGAGGAAAAAAACGTATACGTATGGACAAGCAACTGTACTGCAGAAAAGCAATGGTAACATGTCCGGAAGTATAATTACAAAAACCAGACCATAAAATATCGGTTTTGACATCGCAATTTAAGATACAGTGTATGAAAGATCGCGTGGGTAATAAAACATTTTTACCTCTTCTCCATCCATTCAAATACATCATTTACTAATAAAAGCCCTATATAGTATACAGGGTCTTTCACGACGAGCTGCCATTAGAAGTACCGGGTGCGGCAGCATAACTTGCTTATTTCAAATAAAATAAATTAATAAACTTAATAAACGTTTTGTTTTATGTTTTGAAGATCATATTCGGTAGGTGACGTCCCCCATTCACCATACACTGAGTAAACCGATTTCTGGCGTTTGTCATGACTCCTGCCAGCACAGCAAGCGTTATGTTAGCAATTTCTCCCTGGATGTTGGCCTTCAAATCTTGTAGGGTCCTTGGATAGTTCACATATACACAGTATTTCAAATCGGGAGAGCTGACCGGCCACTACAAATCGCCCCTAATTAAGATGAGGCGCTCTGGGAAGTATTTCCTCAAAACCGCCATCGATGCTCTTGAAGTGTGTGCCGTTGCTTCGTCTTGTTGGAACGAAATGTTCCCTATGTCCAACTCATCAAGCAGTGGGCACAAAATTTTTACATACCGGCCCTAATTGACTGTAACTGTGACTTCATTTTCCTCAAAGAACCAGGGACCAATAATTCACGCTGAGGAAATTGCCCACCACACTGTGACTAGGTGAATGCAAGGGCATTTGATGCAGTTATCAAGGATTGGTGTCAGCCCAATTGTTTGTTTCTTGACAGATCCACACAAATGAAAATGGGCTTCATCACTAAAAAAGACAATAGCGCCCTCAGGAACCACTTCGAGACGAACCTCACACGCCTCCTCCGTGAATTGAATTCACATTCAGAAAGTTCCTGCACAATCGCCATTTTGCAAGGATGGAAATGATTGCGCGCAGAACGCCGTGGTAATCGCACCACTGAACCCCTCACTGTCTGAATGTTCTCAGGTGATCTAATGGGCCGAGGCACTCCAGTTCTTCGACTTCTCGCACTTGCTGTTTGTCTGAACGTAGTGACCCACGTAACAATTGATTTCCGATCCGGGACAGTGGCCAACGGGGCTAAATTAAAGCGATTCTGAAAGGGTAGCGATCAGAGAACATCCGCTCGAAATTTAGGCGACAACGTCAAAGGCACGTTCCTCACTGTTCCAACGCATGATTGCGACTGAACTGTGTCGGGACACAGCTTTATAGTACCGCCTCTCCAACGAGCCCACTAGCCGCTACGACATCAACCGACTGAATGGCGCGCATTAAAAAAACAACAGAAGTTATGCTGCCACATCCTGTATATTGTTGGATACGACCTTTTTATCTAAAATAGTTTTAAGTTTTGGTTACGGAGGAGAATGTAACCGGGGGGGTTACACCGGAAATGGTGTCAACTTTCATATGTGAAATGAAACAGCCTGTATTTTAGAGCATATTTTAAATCTTCGTTAAATGTTAGGTTGTTTTGTATATTGCATACCCTATATACCTAACATGATTCTCATTTTTGAGATATCCCATTTATTCAATAAAAAATGACAGCTGCAAGGTTACCTTATAGTATACAGGTGTTTCAGAAATAACGGGTAACCTTGAAGGAGCATATGCCCAAGGACGTAATAAGCATGTTTTGTCAAATAACGTATGGTCTAACTTTACGCATTATTGAGAAAATTAATGAAGAAAGACGGAGTCCGTCCCTGACCAGCGGAAGACAATTGACCACAATCCACTACAGTTGTGTTGCAACTGGTGACAAATCAACGCCGCGGGGAATATTCGGTCTCCCCCCACTGCGGCCTTTCTCGCTGAACGTGACAATGACCTACATTCGCCAGGTTGATATGAACGTATACAAGCGTGGTCATGGTCGGTCAGCTGTTTGTTGGTTTATCAACAATAAAAATCATTTGGATTTTTGAATCTTAATGTTCGTGTATTTGTGTAGTGATTTGTGTCGTATTGAATTGCAATTCTATGGCTAGAATGCGACATAACTTTGTTCCGCCATTTCTGGATTAGGTAGGTACTAATCTCTCTATTTTTTAATTGTTTGTACGGTCTTTTGCAACCGTAGTCAAGTCATGCGCGTTCGGCTATTTACCAGGGCCGGCCTTAGACGAATTCTTCAATACAATCTTGTGAGTACATAAAACTTTGAAATAGACTATAGGTTATTTGACCAAAATTGCTTCTCTGTCCTTGGTGAATATGCTCCTTCAAGGTTAGCCGTTATTTCTGAAACACCCTGTATTACATTACAAGAGCTGTAACTAGCATATTACGTGCGAGTGGAAACTTAACATACGAGCCGCGAAGCGGCGAGTATTGTTATTTTTCACGAGCACGTAATATGCGAGTACAGCTCGAGTATTGTACATAATTTTATCTATGACCGACAATTTCAATAAATAGTATCCAAAATGTTAAAAGCTGAGGAAGGATATTTGACGGTTGACGATATTTGACGGTATTCGCGCGACATCTATTGCAACTACGCAGTACTTTGTCTGAAGTGTCGATAGAAAATTCAAATTCAACATAAATGTTCACGAGCATGTAATATATGTTACAGCTCGGGTATTGCATAACCATAATGTTTATGTTTCCATAAACATAAATTGTATCAAAAATGACAAATAATTAATCAAAATGTTCGCGCGACAGCCAAAATAAATTTTGTTAAAGCCTAAAAGCACACGTTATAACACGCTTTATAACAAAGCAATATACGAGCGAAGCAGTCCGTGACGTAAGGGACGTCGTTTACACATACGGTCGTAGGTAAAATTCTTTATAAATTATCCGCTGATGCTGTTCGAAAAAAAACTTGGGCTGCAAAATTGTTGTGAAGGTAACATATCATCGACACATCGGTAGAGTTCTTCGAATAGTTATACAGTGTGTTCAAATTACAAAGTTAAACTTGAGAAAAGTATCAAATCCGAGGTTTTCAAATGGCAACTATATCATATTAATGGAATTTGCAATATTGTGGAAATTTTTTGATCAACTTAATGTTAAATAGCCTATACTTTATTTATATGTACAGTTATTTTTCAGCGCAATCTAGATTTGGCGATGTTTTCAATTTATGTATTTATTATGTTCAAAAATCGATATAAGTATGTAGATATGCATTTTAGGTATAGGACATTTTACACAAAGTTAAACTAAAATGTTCCATAACATGCCAAAATGCATTGATATATAAGGGTTGCCATATGAAAAATCTACTTGTACTACTTTTCATGATTTCAACTTTGACCTTATAATCTGCACTTTTTGATAAACTCTGATGTGATGTGTCGATAATATGTTCACAACAATTTTTCCGAACTACTTGTTTCAAACGGTCACAGCGGATAATTTATAAATAATTTACCGCAGCCTTGGTGTCATTTTTTGGAAAAAAATTAGTATCTCAAAAATAACACATGTTAGGTATAGCCGTATAGGGTAAGTACCATACCAAAAATTTACCGCATTTTAAAAAATACTATAGAATACAGGGTGTTCCACTTGAAATATGAGAGTTGACAAAATTTTCGGTAAAACCGGACGTGATCAAAAACTCAAAATATTTTAGTTTAAAGTACGTATCCAACAACACAAGACCACAAATTTTCAATCCCTCATTTCATTTGGTTATCCAAATACTTCTAATGACAGCTCGTCGTGAAACACCCTCCTGTATAGCTGTAGATGATAACAAATGTCCTGTTCATTATTATCTTATGATAAATCTATAGAGGGGTGACTTTTTAGTGAGCTCTAACTGACGGTACATGTTTTAACTATCTGATGTATGTGATCAATACATATTTGTGTTTACGTAACACCCTATATGTGAAAGTCTAACGGAAATATATATGAAAAACCTATTCATCTAATATGGATAAGTCGAGTAAATATAATTAGTGATAAAATGCGATATTAAGGTACCTCTAAGTAGCATTTATTTACTATGCATTAATATAACATTAATATAAAGCGGACAGTTGCTTTACCATGCTTGAGTAGAGCACACTACATCGGGTGCAGCACATCACCTTTGCTGCTATCATGAATATACTAAAACTTATCACGTTTATTTTAAAATTTTTAATATATTATGACAAATTACTTACGGAAGGCAGGCACGAATGTGTCTCATATTTAGCTAAAAATCTAAACGGACTTACTATGGTTATTGGCAATGACACTGAATTTATCCGCTTCACTGGATTAATATATACCTCCACCAACATGAGGAAAAATGAAGTGTGGCTCGTTATTAACAATTATGTAATGTTCCTTGAATCTTTGGCAGAATTTCAAGTCCACGTAAATACGATGAAAAAACGTAACAAGCATTACTGCAGGTCTCTGTACATAGTCGTTGTCGAAGAGAACAATCTCGCTGAAGGAATTATAAAATTTGCATGGGATATTTTGATAAAGAAGATTATAGTGGTCCATAATACCAAGGTCTATACAAATGACTTCGAACATTTTGACTGTTCACTATTAAGAATTATTTCATATGATTGCCCGTTATACAAGTTCAATTTTGATGTTTGTTGTTGCAAACTGAGAGTGGCTGGGTGGCAGAGCGTGCCATTTAACATCGATTATAATGATACTAAAACACCTGGATTGACAGTTTCTACGGTTAGATTTTTACTTGACAAGCACCGGGGTACATTACATTTTAACCAACCTAGTAATAAATATGGGATTGAGTACGGACAAACAGGAACTGGATACGAGCTGTTGGCCGAATTCAACAGTAATATCAGCGACATGTTCATCGGAGGATATATAGTTGTTCCGGTTAGCGATCAGGATTGGTACAGTGATTTTGATATTACAGATGTCGTTTATATGGATAGCGCAATGCTAGTTGCACCCAAACCAAAACAAGTGTCTAATATCCGAGGTTTGTCCTTATTATTAGATCCGGCTACTTGGATTCTCTATTGTATCCTAAACTTTACACTTGCCGTCTGTTTAGCGTGCAGATTTTCTCATAACTTTTTGCAATATACTTTTAGATACGCAGACTCGTCTTTGTTAATATTTCAAATAAATCTCAACACACCAGCACCAGTTGAAAACTATAACAGGAAATTGGTACTTTGTCTCCTGATAAGTTCATTAATATTTTCAGCCGTTATACAAGCTAGATTGTATAGCATATTTACGGTGCCAATATATGAAAATCGTATCAAAACTATACAAGATGCTATAGATTCGAAATATCCTATCAAAATGGAAGATTATTCAGCGTCGGTTATTCGTTTGTTTAAGATCGACTTTCAAAGGGACCGTTATGTAGTTACTAATAATTTTCACAGTGACTTAAAAGAGTTTATAGCTAACACAACATTTATAACGTTTACATACAAGACGTTTCTGATACGGTACCCGGAGCATGCTAATAGATACGACCTAATTCCTGTACATACAACGTTTGGTCGTGTGATGTTCAAACATTGTCATCCGATGTTTGATCAAGTCAATAGAGATATTTTGACTCTATTCCACAGTGGATTTATACAGAAATGGAAACGAGATTTGAAATTAAAATTCTTTCTAAGTAGCAAGACCCGAATATTAGAGGACAATTACCCAAAGAAAATGTCTCTTCATAATTTGGATGGCGGATTTATTATTCTGGTAATTGGACTTACATCAGCAGGTATACTATTCGTTTTGGAATTGATCTACTATAAACTTGCAACAAAAATGAAATAATGGTGGATTTGGAGCATCTAGTTTTCCTGACTTCTGCAGTTGTGTGTTGTATGTTGTGTGTTGTGTCTTGTATTATTTTGCCACACTTATTATCTTTGTGTGCGGAGTTCTGGTTTATATCTGGTAATCAATACAGGCAAATCGTCTTGCACACTTTTTTTTGCACACTTGCTTCGTCTGATGACAACACAATAACATACTGTATACTACAATGTAATGTGCACTTTGTATTTATGACTAAGATAATTAATTAGCTGCGCATATTATATCAAGATTATATCAAGTAGCCCAGAACCAGCGTCGTTAGCCGTTTGTTAAACATCAGTTTGTGTATTGCGTTTAGTAAGGTGTAAGGTTAAGGATTTTAATATAATATTTAGTAATGTTTAGCGCATTTGAACTAAAGCGTGGTTTCTTGTCGTATAGTTACATGGATCATGTGTATGTTTGGTAGCCTGCCAATTATTTGGTATTGAATTCTTATTTGAAATAAAACCAGTTCAATTCCCATCTAGTTGTTTCATTCACAGCCATCATTACATGGCGCTGCGAAAAGTAAAAATTAAAATAAATCAAGTTTCATAAATTATAAATGGATCAGAAATCAGAAAAGTGATCTCTCGAACGAAGAGAGAATTACTTGGATGAAGTAGTTGGTAGGTTCGTATCAGGGTTGCCACCTGTCCTTGTTTCACGACGATTGTTCTCGTACGAATGATTTGTCCTCGTGTCCTCGGCGTGATACCATTTGTCCTCGTATAGTGTTAAATTGGCCATGTAGTAGTAGTAGTAGGGCAGTAGTTTCTTTATTTGTGAATGCAGATGCCTACATGAAACTCGGGCAGGCGCGGCGGTCAGCTAATGCCATGCTAGTGCAAGCCGTGAGCCAATCGCTGTCGTCTGGCAGTCGCCTGTCAGTTGCTTGAAGCTGCTGAACAGTCTGTGTGCATAACCTAACCTACAAATGTTTTGAACGCCGTGTTTGTCTCTCAAGTCCCAACTACAAACATAATTTCGGTAAAATTTAACATTTTAGTTTTTCCAAAATACTACGTCTTATTTTAAATACAGCAATGAGTACGCTAACCTCCAGAAGTTGGCTGAAAAAAGTCGATGAGTTTAAAGCCTTCTGCACATTATGCAAGGTTGAAATTTCGGTATCAAATAAAGGTGTGCGATCGTTAAGAGATCATGAAGGAACAAGCGGACACAAGAAAAACGTTACTGCTGCTAGCTGCAGTAATATTATGACCAATTTTTTCAGTAAAGCCGGCGATATTGACGAAGATCGAATAACTGCAGCCGAATTAGCACATATTTAAACATAATACTGTAAAGATAATACTTCCTACAATTCCTTTAATTGCAACATGAAATTATTAAAAATTACTCATAATGACTGAAAAGTTGGCTTAAAAATTCACTGCGGCAAAACAAAAGCGGAATCTCTTGTTACACAAGTTTTGGCAGCAAGAGCATTATCAAACAACCTTTCGAAAAACGTGACCTTTTCGTTGCAATTAGATGCATCAAACCATCTCAACAGGAAATTCTTTCCTTTAGTTGTACAATATTTTACCATTGAGGGTGACATTCAGACGAAATTGCTCAACTTCTTTGAACTTGCAAATAAATCGGCTGAAAATATTTATCAAAGTGTCAAAGAATGTGTACATAATTTAGGTTTATCCTTTCATAATATCAGTGGTTTTAGTACGGATAACACCAATACCAATTCTGGATGTAAGAACTCTTTGTACACAAAATTTAAAGGCGAAAATGGCAACATCCTAAAAGCAAATTGTTATGCACATTTACTGCACGATGCACGAAAAATGGTTTGGATTCGTGTTACAATTTAAAGAGTTGCCTTGCCATAAAAAGTGGATTGCCATTTTAAAAAACTGTGAACTAAAAAACTTGTTTAAGTTTGTTTCGTATTTTTTAAGCGTCTCTACGAGTCTCTACGGCCTTTTCTGAAAGGATTTTTAGCGTAATGAATATTAAGTGGCGCGATGAGAGAAATAGGGCTCTTCCGAATCTAATTAAGGCAGAATAGCTTGTATATTTTAATGTCAGCACTAAATATTTAGTTTTTATAACGAAATAAAATCGGGAAAACCCATTTTGAATTGCGCAAGAAGTAACAGCATATACATTTTAAAAAATAAATGGCTGAAGAAACTTTTAGAGTTGCTTTACATGTATTAAGAATAAGAGAATGTGTTCTATTTATTTTAGTTATTTATGTTTAGCTTTTGGTTATTTTTCTAGCTTCTATTGTTTATTCTTTTTGGCATTTAATAGGGTGGGCTGATTTTTTTTAAGTTTCAAATTCTGGAATAGGCAATCATGGAAAAGTTGTGAGTTAATGAATTAAAGAAAATACCTAATATATATATATATAACAATATAACAATATAAATAACAATAAACGTATTATTATTATTATTATTATTATTATTATTATTATATATATATATATATGTATACGTGTTAAGTTGTCACCTCCGGGATATAGAGCAGGCCACCTTGGCTCCGGGTGTTCTAGATAATATATTATTGATCTGATTGCATATTTTTAATGAGGGGAACTTTCGCTACGCGAGCATCAAAAGAGGGGAAACGTTTTTTGATTTTTTAGTAGGTCATATATAATGTACACAAAGGGTACGAAGTGACCTCCGCAATTTATATATGAACGGAAACTGATGTATCGCTGATAACTCCAGCGGTGTTGCCAAACCTACGGAGGTCACAATAGGCTATTATTATATAACATGTATATGATAGGCCGCAAACTCGCTTCTCACAAAATAAGCACTCCCTTTTAGTAATAGTAATAAATATCATTTATTAAGTATTTAGCACTAATATGAATAATATATATATTATAGAGGATGATTAAGCATTACACAGCAATATTCATGGGACTTGGTTATATAAACATAAATGGTTTTATGAGAGCTTTTCTAAGGGTATTAAAATGCTTTTAACTTGGATAACTAAGTTCTCAGTGTAATATGGTTACCGTGCAACAACTAATTTATTACCCTATTTATGTTTTGTCGCGATGTAAGTCAAACTACCCAACTATGTAGTTATTATTTTATTTTTTGATGATTTTTTTATTTATTTATTTTACGTCGGTCTTCGCAACGTAGGTCAATGTACAACGCTGAGGACAGACTACAAATACAATGAATTTATGTGTGAAAGTCCAATTTAAATTTATTAAGTAGTTTTTGAGTTATATCGATACTAAACTTATAATGTTATACTTATTTCTTTTCCCAGTTAGAGTTTTTGACAAAAAAAGAGAAAAAGAGTTGTCACCGCCGCGCCGTCAACCTTCATGCGTGATCACTAATCAGCGCATTATAGTTAAACTATTCTTTACAAGCTCTCTATTGCCGTTTAAAATTATACAAAGTCCGTTGTTGTGCTTTGTCTAAATACGTGTACTGACGCTAAAACCATGGAATAAATTGATTGGAATAAATAGAAACTGTTACTGAAAAAATTCTCGGACACGCCAAGTTTTATCTACCAAAGACATACACATTTTTATACCCCCCCCCCCCCCCTATTTACTGTGGTATGGTCTATTGAATTTGACCAGAGTTGGGCAATTGGTAATCGAGTGATCGAGTAACAAGTGATGATAAAATTGTTTTAATTAGTTAAATTAATCATCACTCGTTGTGATGAGTTACGATTAGTCACTCATCAGAATGAGTGATGATTTCTTTACTCACCACTCATAACTACCGTAGACGATTGAATATTCATCACTGAATACTCGCGATTAACGCGCAATGAGTGATGACTGCTCAATAGAAATTACACTGTTTTAAAACAGAATAGAAACTCGATATACTTTCACACTGATGAAAGTAAAATATAGGCACGGATACAATTATTTATACTACCCCCACAAAATCTAAATCTTAAAACCAAAACTTACCTTTCTTATAGATATGTGTTATAAAAATTTCTCCATCATTTATGTGATTTGGTTTGGAGATCTGGCTTAATTTGTTCTGAATGAAAATTACTAAGAACAACTACAGCCGCATCTATTTTTTCAGGTTAATTAGAGATAATTGCACTGTTCTTTTCACCAGACATAATACCGTGAAAGTGAAAAAATAAAATAAAATAAAATGAACAATTATATAAATATAAACAAAACACTTCTTTGATTTCCAAATTTTGAAGTGTAAAGAAAGACAGACATAACTGATTTCGCAGTTGAATAATCCCCCTAATTACACTATAGAATGCTTTCTTCAGTTTTATTTATAATTATATCAAGAATTATATCAAGAATGACACGTTAGATACGTACACGTTTAACGTACATTCCAAATCACATTTAATAGTACATTGATGTAATTTTCAATAATTAATGATTTCTTATCGCGTATTTACATTGCACAACATTTAAAGAATACACTATAACATAACGTCACAAAGAAATTCGAAAAATTAACTATTAACCAATGGTACGTCATTTTGAACAGGAGAAATGTGGGTACACTATAGAAAATAATTTGTGCATAATATTGATAGATGTAGTACGTATCGGAGATGGTTAAAAAAAGTTGCCGATAATCGTGATATAATCGGCTTCTCCGAGCGGCTCGACTTTTGGCTGTCGTTAACTTCTAATCGTTAACTTTTCGAATTATTTTCTGACAGTTTTATAGGCAATGTATTTTTTAAATGTTGTGCAATCAAAATAAGCAATAAAATAATAAGTCATTTTTGAAAATGGTACACCAGAATGTACCCTTAATAAGTGGATCACCATAGAATCGGATATAATTCAAAACAGTTATTATTAATGCATTTAGATTCATTTAGGACATGAGTTCAATTCACTTTAGTTAAAGCAAAAATATAGATCGTTTATTAAGGTAAGTGTTTATTCTCTATAAAAATGCATATTTATCATAAGATAAAGTTGGATAAATTAAAACAAAGTATACACACATTACATTTACCGTAATGTGGCTTTACTTTGCAAATAAAATCTATTCAAATGTTTTTTTTTTCATATTTTTAAAACAATATCATGCAGTCGCTACCAGCAGTCAAACTAGAAACACTTGTTTCTACGATTAATGAGTGATAAGTAATTCTTAGATTTATGATTGACGAGTAATGAGTGACGAGTGATATCATTAATCATGAGTGTTACTCATCTCGGGTTAGTTGAGTGATGCCCAACTCTCAGTTTGACGCCAAATTATCGATCGGTCTGTCTGTGTATACGATAACAATACAATTGTTTATTTTAGCACTGGTGTGTGCTAGTACTTTTTGTGCAGAACGATGCATAGAATTCAAAAAAATAATTCAATACAGGTGCTCCATTTAAAAAAAATATCTTTCTTAGGAAAACCTGTTTGCTATATTTTGTTGCAGATTATGACCAACCGGTGCACAATTTGGTTATGGCAGGTAAACACGCTTATTGAACGCTTCTTACGTAATCATAATCTAAGCCAGAGCAATAAAATTAAGAACCGGTATTGATATATACAATCTTTCTTAGACTGCTGTTTTTCCTTAAAAATTCCAATAAATCAAAAAGTGTTAAGTTTACAGTATGTTATGTTATTATTCATTGTCGTAAAATTTTGCGAGGAATTAAAAATTGTGCCGAAATATAGGTTGTCCAATTTAACAAAACATAAGTTTAGATTGGTACTATGTTATGGAACAGCCTGTATACACGTTAATAGTTTTACAATGTGCGCCTCGGCTTTGTGTATATATGAGTGAAAACAGTTTTAAAATATCTTCATTAACAGATGCATAATCTTCCGAGATCGCACTGTTGAGACAACCTGTATATATTCACAATTTTTTCTGTAGGTTTTGAAGTATTTCGCCCTAAGAAAAATGGGAGTCGAACATACATCTTTCCGCGATTGTAGCTTGTTACCTTAATTGATATCTACAATGATGATCAATAAACTAAACTAGGTGCTGTACTATTCAGGCCTACCACTACAGTTTACTGTGACAATAGGGTATTTTTTGGAGATTATAAAAACAATAAATAAGCTAAAAACCCAGGAACCCGGAGAAGCTTTGGCTACTGCCACATATTCTTGTATAATACATAACTGCGAAGAGTAAACATTTTCATGTCTATGTCGGGCTTTTCACGTCTCAAATTTTCAAAAAACTGTATGTAATATTTAGTCGTATTAACTAAAAATTCCCGCATCATCTTTTTAATATGTTTACTTGAGTACTTGATTCAATAGGATTTGTGGTGAACACAAGAAAAGGTATGTGGAATTTATAGAATTTATTGATGTAATAGCACCGCAAATAATTTATTTAGTTTTATTCAAATAATATTTGCAATGTGCGTACACTAGAATAGTTGACATAAAGCAGCCTATGCCATTCAAAATAAATAACAAACGATAAAAACAAGCGGGATGTAATTTTGAAATAAAAAAATTCAGCCACGGCCTGGATTTGAACCAAAAACCTTTGTATCTCGCATACCATGTACAACTCAACTGCGTCCGAGAGCAGAAATAAATATGAAAATACTCATATAATATATGTTTCTTGCGCTATCACCTCCGCAACGTTGCCAGCGTTTTTCGGATGTCACAGCGTACGTTGTACGATACAAAACACGGGGCCATATATGCGGAGGTGACTTCGTAGCGGTCGTATCTAGTATGGGCGACACTAGCGCTCGTGATCTACGCTTGAACTAACATGACTTGTCCGTACATATACAATGGACGTTATCGGCTCCGACGCAATTTTTGGATTTGAGCTCCCTAAGCCACCTAGACCACATTTCCGTTGAAAACAAGGCGATACGTTGTCACCTCCGATTTTGGAGCCACCAACGTTATATATGAGGTGACAACGTACACTCTGTCATACGCGTTGGAGCCCACACCGTAGCAACCATATGTATATATATATATATATATATATATATAAACATTGGAAATAGTTAATACTAGATGGCGGTAGTTTTTAAGTTTAAAAACTACAGCCACGCCTGAGATTCGAACCCAGATATACGGATTGCCGGTCCGACGTTTTACGTTTTTTTTTTTTGAACTTAAAAACTACCGCCATCTAGTATTAACTATTTCCAATGTTCATATTAATGTATGCAGATTTCTGCGAGAATTCACTTCCTTTATATATATATATATTATGCGGCGAACATTGTTCGCCGCATAATATTTCCCCGATGTTTCTGGGTTTTAACTTTAATTTGATGTCCCTGATCATGCTGGTTGGAAGACAATACAACAGACTATTGGGCTGAAGATGAAGACGTCCTTCGAAACATGTACCCAGTAAATAGAATTTAGCAGGAAAAGAGGTTTTATTTCACCCTATTACTAATACTACTAAAACCTGCAATATGGATAATACGAATATATATATATATATATATATATATATATATATATATATATATATATATATATATATATATATATACTTTTATTTTGATGTTTTGAACTGCCGCAAAGGCTTTAAAATTATTTTAATCTTTGCTATTTTTTATTTTCTTTATTAATAATAGTAATCCACGCATTAACACCCCCAACAGGTTTCACCACTATAGGGGCATCGGCAGGCCCGAATTATCATTATTACGGCCCGCGTCTGTGGCACGGTTTAAAGTTGTCTGGCTTTAAACATTCGCCGAGGAGTAAATTGCCCGCACCGACGCGGGCCATAATAATGATAATTCGGGCCTGCCGATGCCCCCGTAGTATGTGGCATTTCTTGTATTTACCTAACTTTCTACATCCAAGTAAATGTGCATTTAATTCTAGTAAATAAATTCAAGACATAATGTTTTGCTGTTCCAAATAATCACCTTTCTGTATGTACTTAATTGCTTTATTTGACGGAGAATGATGCAGTTAATATCTACAACACCTTTACAATTACCGAAGAAGATAACAATAAACCCAATCTGGTAAAGAAGAGATTTGAAGCATACTTTGTAGGCGCAGTATCCACCAAACAATTCGTTATGGCATTGAATAATCAAGCGAATAACTACGATTTCAAAAATGACGATTTTAAGAAAGAACTAGTTAAGACGATGCTGATTCCTGGAATGACGGATGGCGCCGTACGAGAAAAGCAACGTGACACTAAGAATACGTTAGAAGACGCGGTCGAATGTTGCGTATTAACCGAAGCTGTACGGAATCAATTAGAAGAGATGAGTTCATCAATAGGTCCCAAATTAATCAAGACAAAACGTAACTTAAATTTACTCAAATCACTGTTTTCGTTTGTGACGCATTTCGTTCTACTCAGGTAAAATGGTATAATTTAATTGTTATTTTGACACTGATAGCCTTGTTTTCATAGTTGTAGGTATATAATATAGATTTTAAAGTGTTTGTGAACGTCGACTGTAAGATTCGCTCCTGACTGTAACCCGCAATGGACATTTGCGTATTTGCTGTGGTTCTAACCTCACTTCTAAAAGTGTTAATTTGACCGCAATTCCGATGTACGTCGCTTGTTTTGTATATTTCTAAATTTGTGTAATTTGTAGATTTGCTGATGACGAACTGAATATGGAGGAATAAGTTCTCAAATTAAATTTAAAATTGATACATGCGCGGATGCTAATATTATTTCTTTAGGTAGTTTAAAACAATTAAATTTCAATATTCAAGAAATTCAGAAAACAAAGCAAGTTTAATCTAAATACAGAAATCTTACAATGCCTATTATAGAAAAATGTCTATTAATGGTTAAATATTTAATTAAAATTAAGTCATACATTGTTTATGTAGTAGGGACCACCAGCCATTGCATTGGTACAAATATTTGAAGAAAACCAAGAGGTATGGTCATCGCTAATCGCTATTAGTTAAGCGTTCGAGATATACAGCGTGTCTCACGGAAGTGGTACATTAGAAGTTTCTCATGTTCTACTATTTCCGGAAACTTGAAATTTTGGAATTAGAATTTAGTCGATCTGAGCTCTTCAGCGAAAATATTCTCAAGTTAACTGTCACGCCCGGTCACCGGAAGTCTGAATAAAATTTGTTATTTTAAATGGAATGCTATAATTTTAATTTTATGCTTGGTGATATTCGGGGTTACGTTTAAAATTGAATATCTCGGTTATTATTGAAACTAGAAGTTTCATGATTGATGGTCCAAAACTAGAAACATAACCAAAAAAGACGATGTTAGTTCATCATCATATCTTATACAGGGTGTTCAAAATTTACAACACAATAATTGAATTTTCAAACGTAAAAAACTCATTTTTTTAAAAATGGAATACCTTTATATCAAGGAAAAAGGTTATTTATCGGGCAATTCCGTCATTCGAAGAAGCAACCGTAGACACGTGTTTCCATCTATACCTTTATATCGACACGCCATTCGATAGAATATCTTATTCCCTATCAATCAATATTAGGGTTCCCTATATCTATCTTTAATAGTTATTGAGATATTCACAATTGCTTTAAATCCATTGTAAATACTCCCATTTAATATTTGGGGACGAAATTAGATACGAAATTTACAACGAAAATTTAAATAGTGATAGATATTTATCCCCTCAATATTTTACGCGGCTGCTTTTATCAAATGGACGGTGCACCGGCACATTATTCGCATGGGGTATCCATTCAAGTTAATCAGATGTTTGACGATAGGTGGTTCGGAAATAGGGGACCCTGGCGGTGGCCACCAAGTTCACCAATTTAACACCATTAAACTTTTATTTCTGGGGTCATGTGAAAAAGTCAGGCCTATTCCACAAAAATAACAGCATTAATTTAGAATATAATGAACTTGTCTTAACTTAATATATTAAGTAAACTGAATTGGAACATTTTAACTCACCATTTCACGTTCGAAAAAGTGCGTTCTTAGTTGCTTATAGAGAATTTGGAGAAGGCTTTTCGGGCGCGCGAAGCGCGACCGTCGCCCTATATCAGGGATGCACAGACTTGTTGGGACCAAGGGCCACATCGATTAATTTAGGCTTATAGAAGGCCCCATAGAAAAATCATATTGTTTATTTTTAAAAGTATATATATTTTTGTATTTTGATATTTATCGAGTATTGCACAAAAATAAGTAGATAGGTACCCCGTCAGTAATTTACAAAAAAACAAGATGTTAATTTGAAGCGTGACATTGTATTGTCTTAACCTTTTTTGTAATATTTGATTCAATTTTGGTAGTAGCTGTGCAAAATTGCTTCTAAATTGTCATTGGTCAAGCGGTTTCTATTTTTTTTATTTATTAATATCCATGATAATATTCGTGAAAAAGTTTGCTTGCAGATATATGTGGATCCAAAAGGGATTGCGCATTTTAGTGCATTGTCTAACAACAGTTTATAATTAATTTTATGGAAGCAGCGATAGTTAATAAATTTCCTTCATTAAATTTGTATCGTAATTTCTCGTCGTTTTGCAGGTCGATAAGTTCCAGCTCCATTGATTCGGGTCCATTTTCCGGTAAAATAACAAAAGGGTTGCTAAATAAATTTAGCAAAGGTTTTATTTTTGAAAATCATGAAAACGGCTCTTGAAGGTTGATATAAAATCTTCTATCTTCTGGACATACGAGGTGTTGAAGTTGACATTAAACTTTTCAGCAATTTTATTGTACTTGGGAAAATGAACATAATTTCTTGCCTTTAGCTGAGCTTGCATCGAGGCTAATGTGTCCATACTATAATATATCTTTATACTGTGGTATGACATTGCAGACATTGCCGAACACTAGTAGCGAATAAAATCACAATAAGTTTGGCAGTCAGCTACTGTGAGTGTGGCGGGCCACCAGTATATCAACGGAGGGCTGCATGCGGCCCGCGGGCCGCGGTCTGTGCATCCCTGCCCTATATGGACCATTCTACGTTGCGTGAGTTGCGTGAAATCGACGCAGAACGGCCTCTCGGCGTTTTTGGTTCAAAATTTTCCAAAACACGAGCGATTTTGGTGAACACGCCTCAACATTCCAACAGCTGTTTATTACGCGTCGTCATGGTTGCCAGTTAGAAACGTCAAAAGCGCAAACATAACCTTATCATAACCTCAAACCTATTTACATTGCGGTAGGTATCTACAGAGCAAAGGGATTTGTTACGGCCCCACAAGTATGATTAGAAAAACCTATAACCATGTTGTTCGTATAAAAATATGTATTAATTTGCGTTAGTTTTTGTTACGTACGAATGCGTACTTAATACCTACCTATACCTACGCATAATTGGAAAGATATGGTAAAATTCGACAAACTGCGCGAATATTACCGCGCAGTTAAGTTACTACGAAAACACAGTAAGTAAATTAATAGAGATGATTAGCGTTTCGTTTAGTATGGCCGTTTACTTACTCTCTAATTGATTACAGTTTGAGACGTAGCTCTTAGAAGAACCATCACCTAACGTCCTAACCTAACATAATATTTTGATGGTGAGAACCGCACGCAGAGCACAAAGTGAATTTATTGCAGATTATTTGTAAAACACATTTACTTATTTATTAATAATTTCAGGATGTAAACAAACTGTCGTACAGTAACTAATTTGTACGTATTTAGCCCCACATGCAATAGATCTTCCAGGTCAAAGTATATCAAAAGACATAGATGGCATATAACTCAGTCTACCATACCTGAGCCCCTACAACTACAAGAAAACCGAAGTTAAAATATTGTGCGAATTGACAGAGCGCAAGAAGAAGCCTAGATCGTGAACATCAGCTCATATGCCAGAAATGGGGATGACTCGAAAGAAAATAAACAAGAATTTTTCCTCTAATCAAACATTTAGTACAAGAATTTGAAGGAATGAAACTATTTATCGTTATTTTAAGGTTACATTAATTATTACATTTTTAGTTGAATTTCTTTTAATTCGATTTTTGCACAGGTAACATATACGATGTGATAAATAGCCTGAGGAACAAGGCATCTAATTTTGGGTTAAAGAAAGTTATCTGTTACTTCGAACAAAACAGATTTGTATATATCAGAACAAACGGGACGAATATCAACATTGGTGATTCGGAAGGGTTATTGACGTAGACATATCGCAATATCGCATTGGTCAATCGTAACTCTCGGTCACCCGTAATATTATTGTCAATTTCATATACATACGCGCATCAATCATATTACAAAGAATACAATTTCCAATCAAGGTCTGTATTGCTATAACCATAAATGAGGACAAACTTTGGATTTAGTTGAAATGTATTTATTTCAACACGTTTTTGCACAGCTAAAGGTGGCATTTTCTACGGCTAAAAGGTGGGATTCTACGTATGTGTAAATTGACAAAACGTTTTCTCCGGGGCGATTATGGAAAAATATTCTATTCAAATTAACAGTTACATGTTACGAAGAAATATTTAAATTTGTAAATAATTTTTTACTTATTGTTTACTGTGATGTATACATATGTATACAATGAAGTGCATTGTTCTACAAATATATATATTATATGCACAGTCTCTGTAAAGGAACTAATTTAATTTTTAGCCTCAATCATGTTTTACTTTCTTATTTATCATTGCTTATTTGTTATTTAAAAATACTAATCTTATTATACATGTATTACATATTCTGCAATATATGTACAATGTTATTAATCTACAATACCAATCTGTATAAGTAGTGTCCAACTAAGCAGTGGAGTGTATAAAAAGAACTTTTTGGAAAATCAAAGTTTTAGGTTGATTTATGTTATCTCTACGAACCCACATATAACATCAACAAGATTAACCCAATTAAGAAAAAAATAGGTCTCCCACAAGAGGCCTACTATTTATAAAGTTTTTCAATTGTTTTTTTTTTGTAGTTACGTTAAAGTATTTTTCAAGTTGAAAATTTTTAACTATAGTTTGTGAAATAATAGTATATAAATATTACTTTACTGCAAGATTTAGATTTCCTGCACTTGGCATAAAATTGAGTAAATTTAACAATTGAACCTTTTTTTGTATTCCAAGTCATTACTTGAATAACTGGGAACGAAATATAACAATTGTTTTGTTTTTCAAGTAACATATTTAATAAAATCTAAACTAAAAAAAAAAACAAATCAAAAAAATGTTTTCCATTAAAGCCTTCTATATAAGAGTAGATTGTAGTTGCTGGGCCAACAACATTTCATTATATGAAAAATAATTTGACAAATAGACAATTATACAAAAATACATTATATAAGTTGATAAAAAGGTGTCTCTACGGACCCACGTATACCACCAACAAATTTTGCCCAATTGAAAGCAATCTGAGTCTTCCACAAGTGGTGTAAAATATTTTTACATTTTTATTAAGTTTTTAATCATGTTTGCCACTTGAAAAAAAAACAATAGTTTGATTTGTCGTCGTAATTTGCATAGATCATATAATCAAATAATTATGAAAGTAAGCTAAATTTGTTAAAATTACATATTTTATGCAATTTAAGTACGTTGCATTGGGATACTATATTTTTATACTTTTGTTGCACACCATACGTATTGTTAGAATTATTCAACTTGAAAAGAAAAAGCAACCCAAAAAAATCAAATTTATGGCAAAAAATTATATTTTTTGTTTTCAAGGAGACTATTTTTTTTAACTGAACCATTTTTGTTTTATATATGAGTTCATAGAAACAACTTTATAGGTAACAACTTTAAAGGTTGGTTTTGGAAAAAGTATTTTTTAAAGACAGTAGAGTATATGCGGTCTATCGATTCCTGCGATGTACCGATTCACTGATCTACCCAATAGGTGGTCTATAGGTCCACTAGTTAATAAATATAAAAGAATTTGCAAACATATTCGACCTATAATTAAACCTATTAGAAAAGTTTCCTTTGCTCCTCAGGGTCAATTT
Organism: Melinopterus prodromus; assembly: GCA_964023965.1. Lineage (NCBI taxonomy): Eukaryota > Metazoa > Arthropoda > Insecta > Coleoptera > Scarabaeidae > Melinopterus > Melinopterus prodromus. The sequence continues at coordinate 29,418,489 of OZ030391.1, read as the reverse complement.
AAGAATTAAATGAAATTTTTGAAAGAATTCAAAATAATAAGTAAAATCAATTATTGTAAATGGTGTTCCTTTGTACTATTAGACCTGAAGGTTCTATCGGAATTTGTCTAACTCCCTAGGGATTTAAACAATGCAATTAAATGACAAACATATAAAATGTTAACGTTCGATGAAATTTCTAAGTTAAATGAAAAATGAAGACAATTTTTCGACATTGGATGCCTGGAGTGGCGAGGAAATGATGAGGTTTCTCGTCAACCCCGAAATGCTACACCTGCATTTTTCCTCAAGAACAACGCCAGCATAATGAATGCTTATATTGCATTGTAGAAACTTGGGCTGATGTTGTGACTGAGTCACAAAACGCGTGCCCGAATAAATTAAATTAAACTGCGTAGAAACAAGAGGTTTTTTAATTGATCTTTCTATTTCTCTAGAGACATAAAGTAAACGCTATTTTGAATAACCGCCAGCCGACATCGGTCAAAGAGATTCAAAGATTTTTTGTGTTGATATAAAGGTGGTCTCCATGCCATCAGATGTAAGTACGGATACAAATAAAAGTGGAGGAATTTGTTTCTAATGGCGTATTAATTACTTAATCGGTCTTCTGGCTACATGTTTCGGCACACAACTGTACCGGCATCAATTATTAATTAATATTAAAAAAACAATATTTGTTATGTGAAAAATGTTTCCAAATGACAACCTAATATTAACTATATTGTTCAATAACGAATTATCCTATAGATGTTGATAATATCAAATGACAATTATCAAATAATGTTCTTGCAAGAATACCAATTTTGTAATGTATATTATAACAAATCTGTTTTACACCAGGTAGTACTGTAAGTACTACTTGTGTGTACTGTAAGTACTGTACACATGTATGTACCAAACTTGTGTGACACCAGTCATAATTTAATTATTTACTGATTGATTGATTATATTATTGTTGACATCTTTTTTTAAATAGTCGATCAGTAGATGTCATTTATACAGCATAAAAATTAATACGTTTTTCGATTGTTCGAATGTACGTACTTATATTTATTTATTTACTAATTATTAATTTAATATAGTATTATTTAATTATTAATGTAATAATTATATTTGTTGCTTATAATCTAAAGTAAAGGAAGTATTGGCGGAATTACTATTAAGAATCTTGCGAGCGCCAGTGATCACATTGCATCGACTGGGGTGCCCCTGTCGTTGCTTTGAACGAAAAATACCCGCGCGGTGACCGATACGAGCTATTCACCAGTTTGTAGGAGTTTGTAGATACTCCATCACCAGCGGATCCCCACTACAACCTTAGTCGCCGCGAAATTTGCGACGTTGTCGGTTGCTTACTAGCATCGTGATTGGAGCAGTAGACGGAATAACGTTGCCGAATTTACCAATTTGCTGCGCTCTCGATAGCTCATCGTCGGAGCCTCGATAGTTCCCACGTGCACGCTTACGGTCCTAACTTTGAAAATCGACCCCCAGGGGACTTTCACTCAACTGGGGCCTTATCGGCCAACAGTTTGAGCTCTGTGGAAGGGCTTTATTTGGTACTTAAATATAAAATATGTAATATAATATATACACAAAAATGTAAAAATCATGTATTGGTGTTGTCCATGTCAACTTGCTTTGACAGGACTCTCCTTACGATGCTTGCTGTTTTAAGCATTACTGCTTTTTGCATCAGTACATATGTATCTTTGGGAAAGTTGAGCATTTCGATGCTATCGTGCAGCTTCTTCGGAACTTCTCCCGTCGCACCGATTACCACTGGGATGAATGTGACTGTCTCCAGATCTCACATCCGCTTCAGTTCTTCTGCCAGGGGTCGCTATTTGGATATTTTTACCCGGTGTGTTTCTTGAACATTATGACGAAGTGGCACTGCAACGTCGATCACGTAGGCTCTACCCGTTTCTTTGTTTTTTAGAAGTAAGTCTGGTATGTTGTTCGGTATTGTCTTATCGGTTATAATTTTCCTGTTCGAATACAGCATTGCGGTGTCATTCTCGTGAACAGGCTTTGGTTCATATTTATAGTAAGGTTCATCTACACGTTGCGTTGCTTCGGCAGGTACATTTCCACGAGTTTTTGATGTAACATCTTTGCCACGTAGTTGTGTCTGTCCAGGTAATCGTTTGGCGCAAGAACTTTACATCCTCCCACAATGTGATCTAGGCTTTCTTCACCTTTGTTACACAACGTGGGGGATGTTCTGGTGTAGGATTTGTCGTCTGTATGCCTTTGTTGGTATGATCTGATCCTGGATCGCTGTAAGAAATCCCTCGGTTTCCTTAAAGATATTCCCTGTCGGGAGCTATTTAAGAGACGCCTCCGTATCAATTCCGTCTCCTTTTATAAAGTTATGTATTTCCCATGTAGGGGTTTACTTCGCCAGCGTTGGATGAAATCTGCTTGCGTGCGGATTGTTGCCATTGGTTGGTAGTTGTCGTCTGCAAGTCGTAATGGTGTTGTTGCTTTATATTCGTTTCTGATTACGTCATGTATACCGCTGTTTGCGGCTTTGGCAAGGAAGAATTTTCTGAGGCCCTCCACCTGGGTGGCCTGGCGCTGTTGGATGTTGGGGTTCCTCTGCCTCCCTTTTGACGCGGCAAGTGAAACCTCTCGACTGAACTTCTCGGGTGGTGGGCGCTGTATTTGGTGAATTCTGTCCTAGTTTTGGTGTCGATGTCCGCCAGCTCTGTCTGTGTCCACTTAATAACTCCGAAGCTGTAGGTGAGTATCGAAGTCGCGTAAGCGTTGATTGCTTGTGCTGTGTTCCTGGCGGATAGCTGAGATTTCAAAATCTAACGCAATCTTTTCATATACGTCTCTTTGAGATCCCTGTTTGCGGTAGCGTGGTCAATACCTCCAGCTTGCTTATATCCTAGGTATCTATATGTCTCCTCTGCAGCCATCCCCTGTACCCTCCGTTCCCCACCTCCTATCGCATATCCTCGTGTTGGTTCCATCTTCACTTGACCATTGCGTTCGTGCGGCATTTGTCAAGTCCGAACCCCATTTGGGTGTCCCTGCTGTATGTTCTTACACAGTCTAGTAGGGCTTGTAGTTGCTTCTCCTGGGACGCGTACAGCTTCAAGTCATCCATGTACCATAGAGGACTGATTTGCGCGTTGCTGGGCTGTAGTGCATACCCCTGTTTTTGCTTGTTTAGCCAAGTTATCAAGAGAATTAAGGGCTAGGCAGAACCATATAGGGCTGAGGGAGTCGCCTTGAAATATTCCTCTTTGAATGTCAATCGACCCTGCGTCCTTCGTTGTTGTGGCCGTTTTAATTATGAGGTGAAGTCAGTGATTGAGCTGCTCACTTTATACATTCGGAGTGTCTCCACAAGCCAGAAGTGTGGTACAGAGTCGAAGGCCTTTTTATAGTCGATATACGCCGTGTACAATGGTTCCTTCCGGAGCGAGGCATGGCTCGTGATGATTGCGTCCATGATTAACTGCTCCTTGCACCCTCTTGATCGCTTTTCTGCTCCTCGGCTAGTAGACCGTTGGTTTCTAGGTGTCCATATATTTTGTCCGCCAGGATGGAAGTGAGTAACTTGTAAACCGTCGGCAAGCAGGTTATCGGCCTATATTTGGCGGGATCAGCAGCATTGTCTGGGCGTTTCGGCAGCAGATAAGTTAAACCTTTCGTCATGAATTGGGGGAGCTCTCGAGGGTTCCGCAGGACCGTTGTGAAATTTCTTGCCAGTTCTTCATGCGGCGATGTGAATTTCATCCACCAGAAATTTTGGATTCCATCTAGGCCTGGGGCTTTCCAATTCTTTGTTTTTCTGGTCGCCACCTGTATGTTTTCTTTAGTGATGTTGACATCCACCATTGTATTTGTCGCCGGAATCTGCTGCTTGACTTTCGTGTACCAGTTGTGTTGGTGATGTTGTACGGAGAAACTCCAAATGCCTCTCCAGAATTCCCGGATTGTTTCTACTGATGGCCCCTCGTTCCCTCCATCCGTAGCTCCTTAGTTCGGCGTTCTTAGCTTCCTGTAGAATATTCCTTGGTTGTCGGAGATCAGTTTATTATCTTTGCGTCTGGTGTCACATTTTTTGTACCTTCTAAGTCTCGCAGCATACGCCGCCAGTCGCTGCTTTTGAAGATCCCTTATTTCCACTATGATCGGGTTGTAAGAACAATAATAGAAATAATAATGTAAGGATAGTTATGATAAAAAACAGTGTATTTGGGAAACACTGTAATATTAGATATAATATCGAAGAATGTAATATACCGTGTGCTCAAACAAATAATGGTATGCTTTCCTTCTTAAAATTATTACCTCTTCTTTTAATAATATTAGAGTTGCGTGAGATTTCTCTGATTAGGATTATCCAATTCAACAACAAGGAGGGGTGCCACAGGTGATTGCTTCATTATCGACGTAGTCATATTGGGCGTATACCCAAATTGATTGTACGAGTTTTGGCCATGAAACAGCGTTGATTGCTTCGATTTTCCTCTCCTCTAACCTTAACATCTTATCTTCTGCCACCATGGTATGGTATGGTATTGTAGAGCTGGGTTGCGTGGCATCTGTGCCTTTCGATATACTTTGACCTAGAAGATCTTTTGTATTTCCCTCATACATTATAGTCCTTCGATATTGAGCCTTTTCACGAAGTCAGTTATTGTTCGAGGAGTAAGTTGTGCCAGCTCTGCTGGTTCAATGATGGCGGCTCCCAAGTGGTTGTGTCTTGTGCGCATTAGAGCGTCACATTCGCACAATAGGTGTACCGCTGTTTCGGGGGGACCCCCCGCAGAATCTACAGTCTGCGTTGTTTGTCCGTCCAATCTTTGTGAGATGACATCTCAGTGGACAATGTCCTGTAAGGAGACCTGTAATCAGTCGATCTGTTTTTTTTTTGTAACTGGAGATACTGTCTGGGCTTGGAGGTGGAGAAGGTTATGGTAGAATAGAATAGAATAGAATAGAATTCAGGTTCAGGTCCGTAAAAGGGAGTCTTAGAGCCTTCGCTGGCTAGGATATCAGCTTGTTCATTGCCTTCGATCCCTGAATGTCCTGGAACCCACATAAGTGAAACCTTGTTCTCTTTTGCTAGTTTTTTCCAGGGAAATTTTGCAGTCCCAGACAGTTTTGGATTTGTGGGCTTTTGATTGCAGCGCTTTCAATGTCGCCTGACTGTCTGAGCATATGTAGTTGTTTGCCCTTTGTAAGTTCCTATGGGAACATTCCTGGGCACATAAGTCAATTGCGCGAACTGCCGCCTGGAAGATGGTTGGCGAATGGCCCATGGCTTTGGATAGGGAGAAATCCGGTCCACTAATGCCGACCCCAACACCTTCCTTGGTTTTTGATCCGCCTGTGGACCACAGTGATGTGGAATCGCTGATCTGTCTGAGCCTCTGGGCTGCATTCGCGCGGTCTTCAATTACCACTTCTACTGCCCCATCAAAGGCGTAGACAGGTGACATCATGTCCTTTGGCATTTCCACATATCGTGTTGGCAATGCTTAAGTGACCGTAGGCCTGGTTTGCCTTGAGGTTCTCTGTCTGGATTATTCTTATGGCGTCGAGAGCACCCTCTCTTTTAACATGCATGTGCAGAGGTGTGAGGTTTAGCATTGCCTCCATTGCGCCAGTAGGGCATGTTCGCATTTCCCCTGTGATGCCCAAACATATGAATCGTTGTATCTTTGCCAGTTTCGTCTGGGTTGCCTTTTCCGATGTCTTGTTCCACCAGACAATCGATCCGTAGGTGATGACTGGTCTAGTCACCGTGGTGTAGAGCCAGTAGATCATCCTCGGGGCCAGGCCCCAACGTCTGCCGAACAGTCGTCAGTTGTTACATGACCATGTCGCTCTGGTGGCTCTAGTTATGGTCCTGTCAATGTGAGCTTTCCAGCTGAGTTTATGATCCAGGGTGATCTACAGGTATTTGACCTCTGTTGAAAAGTTAATGATCGTCTCTTTCATAGTGGGTGCTTTTAAATGAAGCTTACTCCTTTTTGTGAATGGGATTATTGTGGTTTTATTTGGGTTAACGGTGAGTCCTTTATCAGAGCACTAGTTGTTAATTAATTGCAGGGCCCTTTGCATTCGATTCGATCTGCCACCATGCGTCGATCGTTGATGCGTCGTTTAGTTCTTCGAGATGAGGAAGTTGCAAGCAAGACGGTGTTGAATTTTCTTGCGACGGTGTTTGCTGAAACATGTCTGGCTGGGTTAATTGTGTCTCTACAAATGATAGCTATTCTGTTGCATCGTCGACCACGTCGCAGTCACACTGATCACGAGTTTTTTCGAGTCAGACGTCTTTAATAAACATCATCAAATCGAAGAATGTCCAGATCGGTTTATCTCTTCCTGGAGAAGTTCCTCCTGATCCTGATTGCACATACGGCATTTTCGCCAATAAGTTCCGAAATTTATCTTTTAAATTGTTCCACTATTGTTTTGGATCTTCGCCTAAAGAAATTATACGTCTATATTTAAATGTTTAATGTGTGTTTTAGTGACTTTTTTAGCCACATACCGCGCATAAGGAGCCTAACTATAGTTTAAGTTAAACTATGCTAAACCGCAATTGAAAACTCCACCCTTATAGATTATTATTTATTTTTGCAGATTCCTAGCTACAGAAGCATCATTCGGTGACCCAGCAATATTGTTTTTGAAACCTGTAAAGCTCTGTGGCTTGAATTTCAGCCAGACGTGTTACCTATACCTACCGAAGAGCATTTGAGACAAGTTACAGATAGGTTTTACACTCTGTGGGATTTCCCGAATTGTTTCGGTGCCATTGATGACAACCACTGTCAATTAACGTGCCCTCCGAGCAGTGGTTCCAGCTACTTTAAATACCTGAAATATTTTTCCATTGTTCTGTTTGCGCAGTGTTGACGCAGATAAAATGGTTCATGGTTATTGAAGTTGGAGCAAGAGGAATGCAAAGTGACGGTGGAATATTCCTATCATCACAGCTGTTCAAAAGATTACAGCATAATGGATTTCATGTACCTAAAACCCTTCCAGGAACAGATTTGAAGGTGCCACACGTTTTGATAGGGGACGAGCCTTTTCCTTTATTAACTTACTTCATGAGACCTTATCCCGAAAGAGTGTTGACTCCCGAGAGGGAAATATTTAATGCTAGGCTGGCTCGAAAAACGGTTGAATGTGCATTCGGGATACTTCGGGGAAAATAGCAATTTTTATGAAAGGATATTGAACTTCCCTGTGTGGAAAAAGCCAGCGTGCTGGTTCAAGCTGCTTGTGTTCTTCACAATATTATTAGAGATAGAGACGGTGTTTATGATGCTGACCACAAAACCGTTCTCTGAAATATGGAGGAAGAAGTGAAAAACACTGAATCTATTCCTGAACTTGTCCGAAATGCTGCGCTTGAAGCGAAGACAATAAGCGACAACTATAGTCGTTTTTTTAATCTATAAACACTGTTTAAATGTTTTTTTTTTTAAGTTTTTTGTTACAAATATATATTTATCAGTAGTCATAGCGACTCATCAGTTTCAAGTTTTATGAATTAGTAGTTCATGTGTTCATAACATCTTGGAAACAAGTAAATAAAATTCTACAGACAGTGTGCTTACTCATCAACTCACTTTAACGTTCCCCCTAGTACATATGCAACACACATCGCATTTCTGCGGTACCTAGCGCACCACACACACGCTCGCGCACGCACACACACACACACGCTCGCGCTCACACCCACACACGCGCACACACACACATCCGCGCGCTCGCGCACCCACGCGCACACACGCATGCACGCACGCACACACACAGACATTTTTTTTTCACATTTCTCATTTAATTTCAATAAGTTACCACGGTACACCTGTTAATGTGTGTGAGAGAGTGGGTTGGAGTTCTTTTACCTGTCGTGGTAATGGGTGAACCATGTCCATTGTATTAGCGTGAACTACGGTGAGAACACCTGGGAGCGTTTTTTTACCTATCAATATACACAGTTCTAACAAAAATAGATAAAGTTGGTCTTTTATTTTGTAGCAAATATGCATTACGAAACAATTATAATATACACACGCGAGAGAAATAATTCACTGAGATAACTTAATCTAACATTCATGTAAGGGAAATGGCTATACTTTTAGCTTTTAAATGACAATGCAAGGCATCTAACCGATAATTAATCGCCTCGGATATTATTCAAGAGACAAACCCTTTATTTCAGGTAGTATTGTAGCCAGGTGGTCAAACTAATAGACAATCACCTGTGGAGCGTTTTTTCTGGACATATGTACAGTTGTAACACAGATAGACAAAGGGAAATTTTGCATAAGGAGCACAGAAAGAATTGACTGAGATAATCGATGACAAATTAAAAGTTAGGGTCTGATGAACCGGAGTCATAATAAACGAGAGATCTAACAGCTGGTACGGCGTCCCTAGATTCAAGGGGCCCCAGGGTGCTGCGGAGCCCTAGATGGAGAGGCGAGGGGCCCTAACCTGTCTGAAGCTAGCAACACCGCTCCGAGGTTAGCCGTAGCCCCGTAAACCTGGCTTTTCGGTTTTCAAGGTCAGCCATAGTAACGGTACACCTACTGAGTTGATCTGAAATTTGTTATAAAAGCTTTTCTGTTAAAAAGTAAGGACAAGTTCACGAATGAGCAAAATCGGTGAACTCCATTTTTGTTCCATTTGCGCGGTAACACCCATAATTTTAGAGCAATTGATCTGAAATTTGGTATACAAGCTCTTAAAAAGAAAGGACAAGTTCGTGAATTGGGGTTGGGTGGCTATGCCACATCTACCCGGAAAGTTTGCAGATTTACATCAACTAACTGGTACAAGAACACCTTGGTAGTGGACTTGGAAGAGGACTATTAACAAAATATAATTGAAGAACTTAAGACAATTCTATCAACTTCTGATGCAGTGGCAGTGAACGTGGGTTACGAGCAGTTCTCGTTCATAGATTTGCAGATGTACTGAACGACCAATGATTCATATGCATCACGGACTTGAAATAAAGTTGAAAAACAGTATGCGGATTGGATTGATCGTGAAGCATCCGCCGTTCTATTCGGCATTACAAATATTTACCAGTACATTTATGGGGAAAAGTTTAAACTGATTAGTGACCAGAAGCCATTGGCACGATTATTTGTAGAAAACCGAGACCTATGGTCTATTAGTAAAGCGTCTAGAGATATGAATTACATCGTGTTTGTCCTAATACCTGAGAGAGTTGGATATACTATGTTTTCATCGCTCTGTTAATAGTGACTATGCTAATAGTGACTAAACCATGACAAACCATGACTAATAATCGATTAGTACGATGGGCTCTCCTGATGGCTACATATTCTTATTAAATAGGACAGGGAAAGATAATGAGTGTGCAAAAGCTGTACCCAGATTGCCATTCACTTTCAGAAGAGATACTGTCACGGAACGAATCATGTGATATTCGATACATTCAACAAGTTAAGATTGGGGACATAATTTTATCTGAGACTAGCTTGAAGCAGAGTACGAGAAATGATACCCATCTACAAATCGTTATTCGTGTGGGAAGAATGGTATACCCAGAAGACTACAAAATACTGTCCTCAGGACGCTACATAATCATTATCCGGGGATTGCAACAATGTGATCATTAGCTCCTTATTATTATTGATAATCAGGTATGTATTATATCTAATTATCAGTATAATAATAATAATCCACGCCTTAACATCCCCCAACAGCTTTCGCCACTACGGGGGCATCGGCAGGCCCTAATTATCATTATTATGGCCCGCGTCTGTGGCACGTCTTAAGTTGTTTGGCTTTCAGCATTCGCCGTGGAGTAAGGAAAACCACAGAAAAACCTTTACTCTGAAAGCACGGCGTGGGATTCGAACCCACGTCGCCCAGACTGATAGCCAAGCGCGCTACCACTCGGCCACAGTCCAGTATATCAAAGCACATATATTTCCCGGAGATAAGACTGATAGTTCAAGAGAGCTTCCAAAGGGCATGGCTGTGGTAGAGTATTTGAAAGAATAAAACCATCAGATCAATCGATTTTCCAAACAAAAACGTCCGATCAATCGAGGATAAAAAAGTATACGTATGGACTAACAACTGTGCTGCAGAAAAACAATGGTAACATGTCCGGAAGTATAATTACAAAAAACAGACCATATAATATCGTTTTTGACATCGCAATTTAAGATACAGTGTATGAAAGATCGCATTACCTCTTCTCCATCCATTCAAATACATCATTTACTAATAAAAGCCCTATATAGTATACAGGGCCTTTCTCGAGCTGCCATTAGAAGTACAGGGTGCGGCAGCATAACTTGCTTATTTCAAATAAAATAAATTAAATAACTTAATAAACGTTTTGTTTTATGTTTTGAAGATCAAATTTGGTAGGTGACGTTCCCCATTCACCATACACTGAGTAAACCGATTTCTGGCGTTTGCCATGACTCTTGCCAGCACAGCAAGCGTTGTGTTGGCAATTTCTCGCTGGATGTTGGTCTTCAAATCTTGTAGGGTCCTTGGACAGTTCACATATACACAGTATTTCAAATCGGGAGAGCTGACCGGCCACTACAAATCGCCCCTAATTAAGATGAGGCGGAAAGTGTTTCCTCAAAACCGCCATCGATGCTCTTGAAGTGTGTGCCGTTGCACCGTCTTGGTGGAACCAAATGTTCCGTATATCCAACTCATCAAGCCGTGGGAAAAAATGTTTACATACCGGCCCGAACTCACTGTAACTGTGACTTCATTTTCCTCAAAGAACCAGGGACCAATAATTCCCGCTGAGGAAATTGCCCACCACCGTGTGACTTTAGGTGAATGCAAGGGCCTTTGATGCACTTATCGAGGATTGGTGTGAGCCCAATTGTTTCTTGACAGATCCACACAAATGAAAATGGGCTTCAACACTAAACAAAAACACAATATCGTCCTCAGGAACGACTTCGAGAAGAACCTCACACGCGTTCCTCCGACAATTGAAGTCACGTTCAGAGAGTTCCTGCACAATCGCCATTTTGCAAGGATGGAAATGAAGATCATCATCAAGAATTCTCCTCACAGAACGATCGGAAACTCCAAGGGCAGACGCATGTTTGCGCGCAGAACGCCGTGGTGATCCCACCACTGAACCTCTCACTGTCTGAATGTTCTCAGGTGATCTAATGGGCCGAGGCACTCCAGTTCTTCGACTTCTCGCACTTGCTGTTTGTCTGAACGTAGTGACCCACGTAACAATTGATTTCCGGTCCGGGACAGGGGCCAACGGGGCTAAATTAAAGTGATTCCGAAAGGGTAGCGATCAGAAAACATCCACTCGAAATGTAAGCCTCAACGTTAAAAGCACGCTCCTCACTGTTTCAACGCATAATAGCGACTGAACTGTGACGTTATAGTACCGCCTCTCCAGCGAGACCACTAGCGTTCCGCTACATCAACCGACTGAATGGCGCTTAAAAAAAAGAAGTTATGCTGCCACACCCTGCATATTGTTAGATACGATCTTATTAACTAAAATATTTTTAGGTTTTGGTTACGGAGGAGAATGTAACCAGGGGGTTACACGGGAAATGGTGTCAACTTTCATATGTGAATTTTTTTTTTTTTTTAGTCATTTATTAAAACCAGTTTAACACCTACATGTTATTCATGGTTGTTATCTTATATGTGAAATGAAACAGCCTGTATTTTATAGCATAGTTTAAATCTTCGTTAAATGTTAGGTTGTTATTGTATATTGGATACCCTAAGCCTAACATGATTCTCATTTTTGAGATATTCCACTTTCAATAAAAAATGACAGCTGCAAGGTTACCTTAAATTCTTTATAAATTATCTGCTGACGCTGTTCGAAAAAAATTTGACCGGCAAAATTGTTGTGAAGGTATCATCGACACATCGCATCTGTAGAGTTCTTCGAAAAGTCAAATCATAAAGTTAAACTTGAGAAAAGTATCAAATCCGAGTTTTTCAAATGGCACCCATATCATATCAATGGAATTTGCAATTTTGTGGAAATTTTTTGATCAACGTAGTGTAAAATGGCCTATTTTTTATTTATATATTGTTCAGTTGTTTTTCAGCGCAATCTAGATTTGGCGATGTTTTCAATTTATTTGTTATCTCCAAAAATCGATATAAGTAGGTAAACATGCATTTTAGGTATAGGAGATTTTACACAAAGTTAAACTAAAACGTTCCATAACATTCCTAAATGCATTTATATAGGTTGTCATTTGAAAAATCTACTTATACTACTTTTCATGATTTCAACTTTGACCTTATAATCTGAACACCTGTATAACTTTCCGATAAACTCTGATGTGATGAGTCGATAATATGTTCACAACAATTTTTCCGAACTACTTGTTTCAAACGGTCACAGCGGATAATTTATAAATAATTTAACGCAGCCTTGCTGTAATTTTTTTGGAAAAATATGAATATTTCAAAAATAACACATGTTAGATATAGCCGTATAGGGTATGTAACATACCTAAAATTTACCGCAATTTAAAAAATTCTATAGAATACAGAGTGTTCCATTTGAAATATGACAGTTGACATAATTTCCGGTGAAACCGGAAGTGATCAAAAACTCAAAATATTTTAGTTTAAAGTACGTATCCAACAACACAAGTTCACAAATTTTCAATCCCTCATTTCATTTGTTTATCCAAGTACTTCTAATGACAGCTCGTCGTGAAACACCCTGTATAGCTGTAGATGATAACAAATGTCTTGTTCATTATTATTTTATGATAAATCTACGGATGGGTGACTTTAGTGAGCCCTAACATATTTGTGTTTACGTAACACCCTATATGTGAAAATCTAACGGAAATATATATGAAAAACCTATTCTTCTAATATGGATAAGTCGAGTAAATATAATTAGTGATATAATGCGATATTAGGGTACCACTAAGTAGCATTTATTTACCATGCATTAAATACATTAATACAAAGCTGACACTTGCTTTACCATGCTTGAGTAGAGCACATCACATTTGCTGCTATCATGAATATACTAAAACTTATCACGTTTATTTTAAAATTATTAATATATTATGACAAATTACTTACGGAAGGCAGGCACCAATGTGTCTCTCATTTAGCTAAAAATCTAAACGGACTTACTATGGTTATTGGCAATGACACTGAATTTATTGGCTTCACTGGATTAATATATACCTCCACCAACATGAGGAATAATGAAGTGTGGCTCGTTATTAACAATTATGTGATATTCCTTGAATCTTTGGCACAATTTAAAGAACACGTAAATATGATGAAAATACGTAACAAGCATTACTGCAGGTCTCTGTACATAGTCGTTGTCGAAGAGAACAATCTCGCTGAAGGAATTATAAAATTTGCATGGGATAATTTGATAAAGAAGATTATAGTGGTCCATAATACCAAGGTCTATACAAATGACTTCGAACATTTTGACTGTTCACTATTAAGAATTATTTCACATGATTGCCCGTTATACAAGTTCAATTTTGATGTTTGTTGTTGCAAAGTGAGAGTGGCTGGGTGGCAGAGCGTGCCATTTAACATCGATTATAATGATACCAAAACACCTGGATTGACAGTTTCTACGGTTAGATTTTTACTTGACAAGCACCGGGGTACATTACATTTTAACCAACCTAGTAATAAATATGGGATTGAGTACGGACAAACAGGAACTGCATACGAGCTGTTGGCCGAATTCAACAGTAATATCAGCGACATGTTCATTGGAGGATATATAGTTGTTCCGGTTAGCGATCAGGATTGGTACAGTGATTTTGATATTACAGATGTCGTTTATATGGATAGCGCAATGCTAGTTGCACCCAAACCAAAACAAGTGTCTAATATCCGAGGATTGTCCTTATTATTAGATCCGGCTACTTGGATTCTTTATTGTATCCTGAACGTTACACTTGCCGTCTGTTTAGCGTGCAGATTTTCTCACAACTTTCTGCAATATACTTTTAGATACGCAGACTCGTCTTTGTTAATATTTCGAATGAATCTCAACACACCAGCATCAGTTGAAAACTATAATAGGAAATTAGTACTTTGTCTCCTGATAAGTTCATTAATATTTACAGCCGTTATACAAGCTAGATTGTATAGCATATTTACGGTGCCAATATATGAAAATCGTATCAAAACTATACAAGATGCTATAGATTCGAAATATCCTATCAAAATGGAAGATTATTCAGCATCGGTTATTCGTTTGTTTAAGATCGACTTTCAAAGGGACCGTTATGTAGTTACTAATAATTTTCACAGTGACTTAAAAGAGTTTATAGCTAACACAACATTTATAACGTTTACATACAAGACGTTTCTGATACGGTACCCGGAGCATGCTAATAGATACGATCTAATTCCTGTACATACAACGTTTGGTCGTGTGATGTTTAAACATTGTCATCCGATGTTTGATCAAGTCAATAGAGATATTTTGACTCTATTCCACAGTGGATTTATACAGAAATGGAAACGAGATTTGAAATTAAAATACTTTCTAAGTAGCAAGACCCGAATATTAGAGGACAATTACCCAAAGAAAATGTCTCTTCACAATTTGGATGGCGGATTTATTATTCTGGTAATTGGACTTACATCAGCAGGTATACTATTCGTTTTGGAATTGATCTACTATAAACTTACAACAAAAATAAAATAATGATGGATTTGGAGCATCTAGTTTTCCGGACTTTACAATTCTGCAGTTGTGTGTTGTATGTTGTGTGTTGTATCTTGTATTATTTTGCCACACTTTTATTACCTTTGTGTGCGGGGTTCTGGTTTAAATCTGGTAATCAATACAGGTAAATAATTTTTAAATTTTGCGCACTTGCTTCCTCTGATGACAACACAATAACATACTATATATACTACAATATAATGTGCACTTTGTATTAATGACTAAGATAATTAGCTGCGCATTTTCAAGCATATGCACGGAAGCACGGAAGATTATATCAGGTAGCCCATAACCAGCGTCATGTTTGACTTTGCTGTTTATTAGACATCAGCTAATGTTTTGCGTTTAGTAAGGTATAAGATTAAGGATTTGAATATAATATTTAGTAATGTTTAGCGCATTTGAACTAAAGCGTGGTATTATAAATTTTCTTGTCGCATAGTTACATGTATCATGTGTACGTTTGGTTGTCTGCTAACCATTTGGTATTGAATTTTTATTTGAAATAAAACCAGTTCAATTCCAATCTAGATGTTTCATTCACAGCCATCATCACATGGCGGTGCGAAGAAGTAAAAATTAAAATAAATCTAGTTTCAAAAATTATAAATGGATCAGAAATCGATCGGCCCGATATCGCAAAACGGTAATTTAGCGGAAAAGTGGAGAAGATTCAAACAGAAGTTTTAAATTTACGCCACGGCGACGGAACTTAAAAAAAAGGCTGAAAAGGTACAACGTGCACACAGTAAAGTGATCTCTCGAACTAAGAGAGAATTACTTGGATGAAGTAGTTGGTAGGTTCGTATCAGGGTTGCCACCTGTCCTCGTTGCACGAGGATTGTCCTCGTGTCCTCGGCCTGATACCATTTGTCCTCGCATAGTGTTAAATTGGCCATGTAGTAGTAGTAGTAGGGTAGTAGTTTCTTTATTTGTGAATGCAGATGCCTACATGACACTCGGGCAGGTGCGGCGGTCAGCTAATGTCATGCTAGTGCAATCCGTGAGCCAATCGCTGTCATCTGGCAGTCGCCTGTCAGTTGCGTGAAGCTGCCTAAGGGCGGGTTTTTCAATAGCAGTTTATTTCTGAGTTCTACCGAACGCCATTCTATTCTTGATCGCCGTTCACAGTAAATGGGTTTTTCAATACCATTTCTGGAGCAGTTCAACTAAACTGACAGCACACGTCCGACTGAGCATAATTCATACGGAATGACATTCATGCATGTAAAACGCCAATATCACAGCGGTATGATTTCCTAGTAACCATCAAAAACAAAATGACACATTGTGACATAACCTTGCGACTTATTGCAATAGACGGCAGACCAGAAAATGATGTTTTCCGAGCAGAGCGAAGAGACGCACAGTGTCCCTAACTGCAACTTGGAAAATTCCACGTTCCGTTCCGTTGGACCTGATAGGATCGGAACGGGCAAATTTATTAACGAATTATAATTCCTTCATCCCACCTATCGAAATGATTTGTTCCCTCCCGTATCATTCGTATTCGCCTGTACCTTCTACATGCCTTCTACCGCCATTAACGTACAGAATATAATCCGCATGGTCTTTGTCGGCGTCCTAAATATTTGTCGATAAAGTCTATCACGTGCATCGTAAATATTGACAGCGAGACACAGCAGCAAGATTAGATTATGTCAACGAAATTTCCCATGATTCCGTGATAATCTCACCTGAACGGAATATAAACGGTCGACGTCGACCGTTCATTGACGAACGTCGATCAAGCATTGAACTGTCATTGAAAAACACCCAAGTTTCTTGAACGGAGAAAGAATGCCGTTCAATAGTGTTTCGTAGTTTAAACTGTTATTGAAAAACCCGCCCTAACAGTCTGTGTGCATAACCTAACCTACGAATGTTTTAAACGCCGTGTTTGTCTCGCAAATCCCAACTACGAAAATAACTTCGGTAGGATTTAACATTTTACTTTTTTCCAAAATATTACGTCTTACATTAATTACAGCAATGAGTACGCCACCTAACAAATTTAAGCGAGACACAAAATTTTACAATTCCTGGTTAACCTCCAGAGAAGTTGGCTGCAAAAAGTCGATGACTTTAAAGCCTTCTGCACATTATGCAAGGTTCAAATTTCGGTATCAAATAAAGGTGTGCGATCGTTAACACATCATGAAGGAACCAGCGGATACAAGAAAAACATTACTGCTGGTATCTGCAGTAATATTATGACCATTTTATTCAGTAAACCGGGCGATATAGACGAAGATGGAATAACTGCAACTGAATTAGCACATATTTACTATTGTGTAAACATAACATTTCCTACAATTCCTTTGATTGCAACATGAAATTATTAAACATTATTCATTATGACTCAAAAATTGGCTTAAAAATTCACTGTGGCAAAACAAAAACGGAATCTCTTGTTACACAAGTTTTCGCACCAACAGCATTATCAAACATATTGAAAATAATCCTATCAAAAACTTGACCTTTTCGTTGCAATTACATGCATCAAACCATCTAAACAGGAAATTCTCTCCTTTAGTTGTACAATATTTTACCATTGAAGATGGCATTCAGACGAAATTGCTCGACTTCTTTAAACTTGCAAATGAAACGGCTGACACTATTTATCAAAGTGTCAAAGAATGTGTACATAATTTAGGTTTATCCTTTCATAATATTAGTGGTTTTAGTGCGGATAACGCCAATACTAATTTTGGATATAAAAATTCTTTGTACACAAAATTTAAAGGCAAAAATGGCAAATTCCTAAAAGCAAATTGTTATGCACATTTACTGCACAATGCTTTTAAAAATTGTTTTATTCGTTATCTATTGATTTGGAAAATATTTTAACAAAACTTAATCACTTTTTTCCTAAAAGTGCTAAACGGCGAGAATCCTTGATGTCAGTGTATTCCTTCTGTGGTACGGAGTTTAAAGAACTACTGAAACATTGTCCAACACGATGACTGACAATTATATCCAGCTGTACAACGCTTAATATCGTCATGGTTACCAATAACAACATATTTTGAAGAACTGTCAAGTAAGAACAAATTACCGGCATTGTATATTCGGGTTCTAAAAGTAAAAAATAACAAAGTTGATGAGTATTAATTTATTTTATATTCATTTAACATTCGTCACCTATTTTTGAAAATACGATCAAAAACCTGCAAGCCGACAGCACCACAATTTTGGAATTATTTTATATACTGTCAATTTTTATCACTCAAGCTCGAACTAGACAACTAGACTGTCTAATTCGAGCCGCCTCGCCTATACGAATTATACTATTTCGACATTTCTTTAATTTGAGGGTTGGATTTTTGAAATAATTCCTTAGTATTTTAACTTTTGATAAGTCTATTTTACTGTTTACATTGACTGGAACGACTATTTAACCTATCCATGCACGTTTTCCGTTTTTCTCCTTTTTGGTGTTGCCTCCAATTCCTGCATAGCATTGCAGTAATTTTCCGATGCCTGTACCGTTAGTACTTTTGCGAAGTGTCGGATTTGACTATTATGTGCTGAGGATGACAGTATGAACTGTCGAAACATGTTCACATAGTATATTTAATAAACATTGCAAAGATATAAGAAGCTGTTTTTCTACAATATCCATTTACTTTGCACAATGGGCTCAAACCAACTAAAGCAAATTTTATCTACTTATACAAATCATACACTTCCTATTATTATAGAAAATGGCAATTAACGGTTAAATATTTAACATGCAATTTTTTGCGTCAATCCATATTGGTATAATCTGATAGTCTCGATTTTAACATAATTATAATCATGAAGATGATACATAAATTTAGAATATAATGACCTTGTTAATAAATATAAAAGAAATTGACAAACATATTCGACCTATAATTAAACCTATTCGAAAAGTTTCCTTTGCTCCTCAGGGTCAATTTAAGAATTAATTGAAATATTTGGAAGAATTCAAAATAATAAGTAAAATCTATTTTTTGTAGTTACGAATGGTGTTCCTTTGTACTATTAGAAAGGCTGAAGGTTCTATCGGAATTTGTCTAGGTCCCTAGGGATTTAAACAATGCAATTAAATGACAAACATAAAATTAAATGAAAAATGAAGACTATTTTTCGACATTTGATGCCTGGAGTGGCGAGGAAATGACGAGGTTTGTCGTCAACGTCGAAATGTTACGCCTGCGTTTTTCCTCAAGAACTTTTCAACGCCAGCATAATTAATGCTTATATTGCATTGTAGAAACTTTGGACTATTTTGGGCTGATGATGTGACTGGGTCACAAAACGCGTCTCCGAATAAATCAAATTAAACTGCGTAGAAACAAGAGGTTTTTTAATTGATCTTTCTATTTCTCTAGATGACATAAAGTAAACGCTATTTTGAATAACCGCGAGCCAACATCGGTCAAAGAGATTCAAAGATTTTTTGTGTTGATATAAAGGTCTCCATGCCATCAGATGTCAGTACGGATACAAATAAAACTGGAGGAATTTGTTTCTAATGGCGTATTAATTACTTAATCGGTCTTCTGGCTACATGTTTCGGCACACAACTGTACCGTCATCAGGCCTTGCGTCAATTTGCTGTACGATAAGCTTAACTATTGCTATACTTAGCAATGAAATATCTGCTTAGAAAATAAAATATATTTTCGTCTTAATTAAAGAAATTTTGTATTTTTCTCCTACACTAAACAGTATTTGCTATTTACGATATCATAACATCAAAGCAATGATTAATGAAACTATGATGAGGTAGCACTTAGCACCGATATTTGAACATACTTGCGTCCAAATTAGTACGTTTGCGTAATGGAGTGCAATTAGATTTAACAATAGCAAAACCTCGGAACCCTGTGAATATGGTAGATTTTTTTATTAAACCTTTCACATTGTATTTCTAAGATCAGCAAAACAGAAAATTGACAGTTTTACTTATTTGATTCGTTTGGAAAGAAAATACCTTCAATAGTTTTAGTCGTAGAACCACAAAAATTCTGTCCATATACGTACATATTTATACCTATTTAACTTAAGATTTTCATTATGTTTGGGGTGATTGACGATAATACAGTCATCCAAAGGTAAAGTGCCGTATCAATATAAATAAGCTCGAATTTGTTTAAAAGTGGTAAGTTATGTGGTCAAATTTGTATAAAAGTGGTAACTTATGATATTATATGACTACAGAACATAATGTTTGTTACTATTTTTAGTGTAAACAAATTATAAAACATTTCGTAGAATGTATATTAATCACTTTACTTAATGTTTAACAAATTTTTACACAAAAATGTGACGGGTCACATTCATAGAGAAAAGAATAATAAAGGGAGGGGTCATCCCCGTGTGTGAAACTGGCATCGACACTAGCGCCGCTCTTGACTACAGGTACTAACTAATGAGTGAAACAGGTTCGAGTTGGGTTGGGTTGGGTTGAGCTGTATTACCAACAGCATAAAGGCGGCTCTTTTAAATTAATATATTGGAATATCTGTTTTCAGAACTAATAAATGAGGTGAATTACAAAACGCAGTTTTTAATACTAGATTTTATACGATTACGAAGTCGCGTAAAAATCGAGAATTGTAAACTGCTCTTTGAAATGCACCTCCACAAATATAAAAAAAGTTAAATAAAGAAATGCTAGGACAACAATGAAAAACAAGAGTTTCGAACAAGGATATATTATGCAACATTATTTAACAAAAAACATTATATAATACGAGATATAATCTATAGACAGAAAAAAAATCAATTTGCATAATAAATGCTTTGTTTACCTTTTTGTCCTGTGTAAGTCGTCATAATATTTTGGTATTATTAAGGTTATTGTTACATCCAAGATATCGTGTTGTATACTGTCTAAATGTTCAATACAGGTAAACCAATTAAATGCAACAGGTTGCATTGAAACCAGTTATATTTTTTTTGTAAAAATTTTGTTGTCTATATTTCGGTAACATAATAAATAATATCATATAATCTAATCAGAACGTGACTTTTTTTACATATGTCAGTCTTTTCTTATCATCAGTGAATTCATTGAACATTGTGAATTTGGTGCTGTGGCTCCACGTTGTCTGTCGTTAGGTTTGGCATACATACACTGCAAAGCATTTTTCACTTAATTTTTTTAATAAAAAACCTGCTACATATGCAGCGGTATTAATTTGCTGTTCTGTAAATTCTATGTCCAAAACAGGTAGTTTTAATGATTTGAATGCATTCATTTCGTCAATTTCTAAAGAATTTACAGGTACAAAGCTACCTTCGTCGTTATCCAAAACGTCTTGTAAATTGTCCAAAATACCACTCTCGTCCATCTCGCAATTCCCGTTGCATTTTGATGTTGCCAAATTGTTTAGAAGTTATTAGTAGGCACGGCCTATTAGGAAATTTTTTTTTTTTCAGTGAAGGTGAATGATTTATCTTCAAAATGAACATCGCATAAGTAGCACCGTTTGTCAGTATATTCTAAATTTAGAATTTCAAACCAACGTTTACGTCTGTGTCTATCCACATCAGGAAATCAAGAAAAAAAATTGTTTTTATAATTTGTGTCTGAAATGGAAGGATAATATTTGTTTTTGCAGGTCAATGCAGCACAGCTGTATACCAAACTACCCGGTTGGGACATTTTAGGGCGCGAATAGCACTAGCAATGGCACACAAACACACTGCAGGTAAAGTTAGCCTACATACCTACTAATCTAATTACCTATACCTAACAACTAATTATAACTAAAAGCCACATACTGCCTTAGTTTAAATTTAATTCTCCATTTGTTGTTGACATGGGTCATTGTTGTCTGTGGTTAGACTGAAGATCACCCGAGTTATCATACCTCCTTCTACCGTATACGGTCCACCCAGACGGAGTTTAGAAATATACAGAGTATATTTGTCTGCAAAAGAATTTTTTGAATGTTACTCAAAACACAAATTGTTTCTCTTACCATTGGGCGGAACTTTGATATCACATGTAAAACTTTCAAAGATTATTTCGAGGGTACAGCAATAAACGTGCGCATCACACTTTTTTGTTGTTGTTCTGGTATATGGTAACCGTGGTAACAGACACTTGACAGCGATGGAAGGGGAACGATTACTACAAAGTTCTGCCACCATGCGCAATGCGGTGCAGGAATGCGCACAAACAATGTTCCAAGTTTTCCCATTGGACTAAAGTATCTCTTATTTTATCTTATCTCTGGTCACATTTGTTGTCTACAACTCAAATTTAATAAAATACGTAAGTACCCGGTTTAAATGTCCCGCCAAATATCGTTAGTTATGAGGCCTGCCACCAATGGCGCTCAAAACATAGTACATGTGATTTTCGGGGAGTTACCAATCTCTTGTATATTTAGGTAGACTATGGCCTCAATATATCAACCGTTTGCAATAAACGTTTTTAATATCTTCCTCTGTCCAATCTATATTTTATTGCATTATGGAGAATTTCTGAGCTTTTAGAGAATATTTCCAATATTGTGTTGTATAGTGGATCTCTGAGGCTACAACAAAACTGTAGATTAAAAAGATTGTAAATTATACCACACCCCACAAAAACCACACATCAAAAATAACTGTGCGTTTTCGTAAGGCTCTGACTTCGCAATGAACATGTAGATCATACCACTTGTTGTTGTTGACTTCCTGGTTCACAAGCCCATTCTGCTGAAAGACACCAGAACATGAGATTCTGGAAGATGATACTTCCTTACTAGCTTAATGGTTATCTGTATGGTATATGAGTCACCTCAATACTATGTTTCCAATGCAATGCTTTCATTCTGGTATAACCAGCCAGTTTTGTTGATAATAATTGTGTTAAGATGTCTGACCTGATAATATAATTTAGAGATACGATAACAAATAAGAGAAGATATTTATTGGTATGTATATTTTCAGCTAGACGACGATAGTCTAGGTACTGACAATCGCATCCGCATCCGACACCCATCATGTAATTTACGTGTAAATAAAGCCGTTCAATGGCTGACTTCAAGTGAGAGATAAGCCAGCTACCTATAATTACATGCCTCCGTATTCGTTCTGGTAGCTAGATCGAATTAAAAGATATAATTGTAACAAATTAACCTACCACCTAAAGGAGTTATCGGTGTAGTCAACAATAGTCGAGCCGATATAATTCATCGATGCGTTTTCGTTTCCCAGCCAGCAGACCGGTAATCCGTTGACTGGTTAATTATCATTTCAGACGTGCCATACGCAAATGAACGCGCGTATGTATTGAGCAAACGCCGGCGGCGGCTCAATCGGCTCAAAGGCAGCGTTCGTTTCATTTCAATTACGCCATCGTATACGAAGTAGAGATGGTGCGATATGCGCCGAGCAATTCACCGCACCTCCACCGCTGATTGCATGCAGCGCCCTCTGCGACTGATTTTTATGTATTGGAATACTCGGTATAGATAGTCACACGCATACACCATGAATACTGATGAGGCCAAAATCTACCTTGAAGCGGAGCCGCTTCCGTTTCAATTTTTAAGTTAGGTTAGAACTCATGCATGATTTTGCGTGCAATTTTGGACACGGACCACCGAAGTTGCAGATAGTACTTTGAGATAGCCTGTCATATCGTTTTAACATTTTATAAATATCTTTGTTTTTTACGTCAGGGCCCACCCCAGGTGTTTCGGTTTGTCGTCGAAGGTACTGGAGTCACATACCTTCTCGGTTCTGTGGAACAGAGTGATGTTTAATTGTTCTTCTGTTCGGGATGGTGGTACGATTTGGCCTGCGGGTGGGTATGTGACCATCTTCAAAACCATCTTCTTTCCTCGCAAAGCTATGGAGAACACAAGCACTGTAGTAATGTCTTCGGAAAAGTGTTTGTTAACAAGTAATTGTGCATAACACATCCACCATTTATTCACAGAAACTCTAAAACTTACCATTGTTAATCGGTATTAACTTTTTGACTATCGTTGAGAGTTAGTCTCCGTTATGGTCTTAATAAATATGATCTTAATAAATGCTCGTCTAATCCAAAGACGTCATCATCGCCCAGAAGAAATGGTAGGGTTCTATTTGCAGTCTTAGAGAGTGACATCTGCGGATAGTTACATATCTTTTTGTCCTGTAAAAATTTCCAGGTATGTACAGACATTTTAAGTGTAAATTCTGGTGTAACATTTCCAAACATTAATAATTTTTTTATTGTGTATTTTGATTGCACAACATTTAACACACAACAAGAATACACTGTCTCAGAAAGACATAACGATTAATTAACGATTAACGAAGCGCGTAATAACTCGATTTTTTATTTTTATTTTTTCAAACTTCTCCGATACCTACATCTTTCAATATTTCTAATTAACTATTCTCTTATACTGTACCCACATTTCTCCTCTTTAAAATGACGCATAATATGTTGTGATAACCTTAATAGTTTTGGAGATATCGATAGATATGTATGGACAAGAAAGTTCGGGATAGTCTTTACACGTCTACAACGTAGACGTAGTTTTCTGGAAACGTTGGGCGGTTGACAGGATTTCGTAAAAACTAACGGACCGATTTAAACAATTCTTGCGGCATTGTATTCGCAGATTGACCCCTAAATTTTTCAAAATAATCGATCTAGCTTATATTACCATCGATACCGGAGTCGAAAATATGATCTAAAGTATCTAAAGTGTCAGAATCACTATCATCCGGTCCTAAATTAACAATAATATTGTCCGTCACTTGATCTAGGGCATCTTCCATGGCTATGAATTCATTTTCTGTTTTTTTTTCACATGTTCGCACCGCGATTTCCATTGATCAATGGAATAACTAGCAAAAAAACTCCTCGCAAAATTTTTCTACGTCTTTTTTGTTAAAATTTACATTCCGTTCGGCCACGTAGTGTTTTAGAGATGACCACACCAACTCGATTGGATTTAAGTCAGGATGGTACGGTGGAAGTCTTAAAACGTCGTGGCCATGTAAATTAAATATATGCTCAATTTCGTATGTTTTGAACCGAGGTTTATGTATTTTTATCAAGCTGTACAATTGTGGTTTCAGCATATCGTCAGTGAATAAAATAGATTTTTCTCGCAACCAGGTTTTCATGTCGTTCTTTCTTGTTGTCATTGTTGGGTGGTTTTCGATGAGCACATTATGATATGGTGCATTGTCAATCATAACTACACTATTATTAGATTGCGAAATTCGTTTTTGACCAGCGTATGGGATGAATGAATATATGTTTCATCCATATAAACAATATTTCGATTTAGCTCGCGAAACTTTTTTTAATTTTTGCAGATACAATATACGTAGTTGTCTCTGGTTAGTAATCTCTGGTTTTTCCGTTAATCAAATTGGTCCAGATTTGTTTTTTCAGAAACCCGGCGTTTCTTCCTATTAGGCGGCGAAAATGACCGAAGTTCTTTATTTTCAATCCTTCGTGCATCTACAATGACTTTCTTAAGACGGTCCATGTCGTACACCAGTAGCCCGAACTACACGTGCCAGATAATCTGCTACAGGAATTATTGGTGACCCAGCATCACGCTCTTCTTTCATAAAATTGAATACTGGCCACACAATTTTCTATATGGTATTTTTCACACAAATGACATTGGGGCATATTTAACATTTATGCCTGCGTATTACAAGGACATGTAATGGTAATGTGTTGGGCAAAAATACTAAATAGGCAGAGAGCGTGTTCGATACAAACACTATGAGTTTGGAGGACGATTCTTCCCCTCCACCAAAACTATCCCGTGTCCACTGCGCGTCCTAATGTTTACAATTCTCTGAGTGGTCGGGCTGTAAATCATCATTTGTGTGAGGACGTCTTCGGATTTAAGGTCATCTTCGTTCTCCAAAGAACCATTGGCAGTTAGATCCATATCAACAGTTTCGCAATTTTTGCGTTTTATATTGGTTGTTTTCGGGTTACCCGCCATACAACCGAAAAGCTTTAACATAGTTGCTCCTATTATCTGGGTCAGTAGCAATTATCTTGCCATTTAGGAAATCATAATCGCAGTCTATCTCTTGGCTATTCGTTCAGCTGTGTGGCTATTTCGAAACCGACGACAAGCCGGTTGTCTTTCTATTTTGCTGTCTTTCTTTCGTAGGTGCTGACGGTTTAATGCATTGTAACTCCCAGAAAACTTCCCCTCGCCATATATCACATGTTGTATAGATATATGACGTTTTTTCACAAACTATAGAATAAATTCTGCTTACCTTCATTATAGAACTCGTCTTGTTCAGAAACTCCAAGAAAATTAAACGTTTCTTTAAAACTAAAAACCTTTCTACAAAATAAATGTGGTTATAGTTTTCTACAATCGGAAAGATTCAACAATTTATAGCTAACATTTACTTAACTTTAACTAGATCACGCATTTTAAAGTTGTAGGAAGTTACAAAAATCAAATTCAAAACAGTACGCACTTACCGCACACTTTTCGTAACAATATAATGAAACATATCCCTATACCTACCGTGTTTCAATATACAGTGTATACTGATTTGGAAATATATCTATTCGAAGTCACCAGGAGCGCACCAAAAAAAGGAGATCAATGTGATGACTACTTACCAAAGCTACCACTTTTAACTCCCGTGGTCATAAAAGTTTAAATCAGGCATACCGGAAACCGTTACTCGCTAAGAAATGATTGGTGATTAATGAGTACTGATTGACGAGTAGGTAACACTCATTTCTGCGATTAATGAAGGATGAGTGGTTATTGATTACTTTAGTAGTGGCTATGCATTTACAATTCACAAAATCCAAGTTGCTCTCAAAAATGTTCTTACGAAAATTCACACAAATTAACCACCATTGGATTTAGACAAAAATCCGCGCGATTTTCATAAAATCGCCAAACGAGAGCTGGAAGAAGACTACTACATAATGTATTTTACAACGTATTATTATTATCGACTAAAAACACAAAATAAACTATCAATTTCAAGAATATTAAATATATACCTACCATACTGACATTATGGACAACAATATGTACAAATATGTTCAAACATTTAATCACTCCGAGTCGGAGTCAGAGTCGCTGTCGCTATTTGCAGTATTCCGTTCTTTAAATTGTACAAATCGCTATTATACAAAATTTGTTATCGATGGTATTTAATGATTCTTGTACCGATTTTTGGTAAAATTTTAAATATTTTAATTTAAATGAATCGAACTGTTAATTATTGAATTAATGTCCGTTTTATTGCAATCTTTGAGTGGTTTTACAGTGTGTGGTCCGACAAACATATCGTGTACAGCGTATTGTCCTTATAGCATTCTCGCCGGATAAAATGTTGGCTTAGTTGCCGCACAAATCGTTCACTCTCGATACTTAACGAATTAATTAGAACCCGTTCAGACTGAAAAAAATACATTATACTCATTAAAAAACGGTAACACATATTTAAAAAATAATAAATATGCCTTAACGAGTGGGGGTTTTAATTCGTTAAGTATCAATGTAGCGACAGGATTTTTATCTTCGAAAACCGCTATTCTGAAGACGTTCAACAAAATTTTCCACTTACTTAAAACTGTTTCCACATATTTTAACAATGCCAACGATCTGGTTTGCTACGAGATACAAATTTGTGTTGTGCCTTATTAAAAAAAAAAAACTTTGAATGTCGGATAAGATAGCTTGTCTCTTTGGACTTCTTGAAAAATATGTATGTAAATTGTCTAACAAAGTTTCTATATTGCTGGGTATTTCACTGGCAGCTGCCACAGCAAACAGATGGGCGGAATGACATATACAGCCATTAATAATGATGGCATTTATGTTCAACAAACATGTCTTAAATGAGTTGTTCTTGCCCATCCTGACATTAGCATTGTCAGCGCAAACCCTACAATATTATTGTACTCTGAAACTCTGAAACAATCTTATCTAATAATGAAAACAGCCCGATTGCTGTTCCATTATCAGAACTGATTTCCACCTCATCCAGCATATTCACTTTTACTTTACCGTTATGGACACATTCCTTACAAGAGCACACAATAATCTCTTGTTTGAGATATTCGTGCTCTCGTCTATTAAAACTGATATTGACCGATCTTTAATTTCGGCCATTGAAGTATCTGACTGGTGCCAGCACATTAGTTATTACGCTAGCGCACTTTGTTCGTTTTTGGAGAATTTTGTTCTTGGTCGATGCATCTTCAACAACAATGTTCGATACCTCTATAACAGGATTTACCAATTTAAATTTAAAATTATGGGTAACCACTAAAAGACCGGATCGTAAATTTCCAAACAGTATCTTCCTTTCTTTTTCTGGACGGGCTTTTTGAAGAAAATCAGAGTCCAAATACTCAACATAGGTAATCGCAGCAGTACTTGCGATGTCACGTTTCGACTCTGCGTGGTTAAGAATGTCAGATTGTTTCGTCCCCATAATGACGTTGCAGAGGTCGTAGGGACTGCAAGGACAGTATCGCCCGGAACATCTATTTGCGAACGCTCTGTCGATGTACAGGGCTGCATCGATGTAGAAGGTTGTGTCGACGTTGTGATTTAACCGTCGGCGTCGGCATTGCGTGTGCTTACATTTTTATCTCGCGGCGTGAAAACATCGAGGATGCCTCTCTGCATCTTTTTCTCCGTGATCTATCTGAATAGCAACATAATATGTAAATTACTCTCAAAATGTATTAAAATAATTTACTCAATGCAGTAATAAATAAGGCGGATACCATATAGTATTTTCACAGGTGAATGAAAAAATGCATGAGGATACGAATAAATTAATTACAGCAAACTATGAGGTGGACACGATGCGACATATAACCAGTACTGTAAATTTCATTTTCCGTCGATCGTTTAAAAGTGTCGATCATGCATCGCTCTTTTTAATATTCTTGTGGGTTAAATAACTATAGGGTCATTGTAAATGATTGTAGTCGAAGTAAAATATGCCTATAACTAGATTTTTACCGTTTAAAAGAAACAAGTATCGAACATACAGTAGGTTATGCAACCAATTTAACAAATTGTGTATTGAACATCGGTATTTATTTTCTATGGGATAATAAACCCATATTTATAATCGTTTGTTCAGTTGTTAATAACTTGAATTTAAGCAGAATTGCTGGCGCCATCTGATGAGCGAAGAGTGGAAAATGGAAAAACGGGCACTTGTATGGTGTGCATACCACTATGTTGCATACTCCCCGTTTTACACCAAGTAGTCGGGCGCGGGAGGAGGGTTGCGTCCATGCGGTATACATAAGGTGACCACAATTTGAGGCAAAGCGGGACATAAACAGGGGGTGTAGTAATTAAAGGCAAAAGTTGCGTTACTATCAATAAGATTTTGAGTTGGGTTGGCTACACAGATAGGTATAATTTCACAGATTTTGTGATCCTGATCAAAACATAATTATTTTACACCAAACACTGGAGACATTCTTTGTTTTACCATATTTAAATCATTAGATAAATGTTTGTGCATGTCTGCATAAGTGTTAGGTCCCTGATGCAGACACCTTGTGAACTTCGTTCAAGACCTCCTTGTTGGCACTCTCCACAGTAGAACCCAAGACCTCCACAGAACTTGAAATAGTCTCTTCTTGTAGTCCGATATGATTGCTTTCAGTTCGTTGATACCGTTATAAATTGCCATCAGAATTGTCTTTTGGGCACATTTTCTATTCGACGAACGGATATCACAAATCACACAGAGTAGACTGTGTAACAGGTGAATTGCGTGTAATTGAACTGTTGTATATCCACAAGCCGCGAACACTAGAATCGGATATCGCGAACCGGATATCGCGATCGATTACAGGTCTAGGGTAATTCTAAAGTTAAGTTACAGCCTGTGCATTTAAACTAGTTTCTTATTTAGATAAGCTATTGCTTAGATTAGATTATATATGGGGTAGCATTTTTTACCCTTAATTTATTTTACACTAAACCTTTAAGTGGAGTGGAATTTTCGTATTTCGTGAACGTTCTTCAACAAACTCTCTTATTTTTTCAAATAGTTGATTGCAGTTCCATTGCGAGATTTGCTAATTTATATTGCTTAATAAAGTTAAAATCTGATCAGAATTATCTCGTAAATTTCTATAACAAATTGTTCTCCTTCTCCTAAAATCTGTATTGTTTATAAATATGAAAACTATGCCCAGGTGCTAACGAAGGTCTTCATGTAGGTATTAACTTTGTTAAATTGTTCTCTTCCAGTTGTACGATATGTCCCATATTCGACTAGCGTTCTGAATTTTCGAGACAACCAAACCACTTTCAGGAGAATGTCTACAATATTTTGTTTTGGCGAGTTTTTGTGGAGATAGCATTTGCATTGTAGAAACAGAACCCGAAAAAACATATTTTATGCCCACGGAATACGTATTCAAACATATCATTAAACATAACCTCCATTAAAGGCCGGCCCAGACACAACGTCTTATTGAACGACTTGTCGATACAGACAAGTTGTATGAAGTAAGACCACAAACCGTGTAGACGTGTAGACCACAAAACGTACGTCTTTGCATGATCGAAGTAAGTTTGTACGATAAGGTGAAAATCTGAGCTGCGAGGCGTCATTTTATGACAATTGATTCGACAATGGGGCGCGTGTGGTCAAACATGAGTTTTATTTAACAGTTTTGCCGTATGTTTACGTAGTAACGTGGTAGTTAGTACTATTCTGTTACTTCGTGCCCGTGCACTTCTTTAAACTATAACTTTTTTCCATTTAATTTTATATTTTATAACCTGTTCCTGCTTCTTAAGTGATTATTATTACTCTTGAAAATTAGAAGCTTCGTTAGCTTCGTTATTTTTTCAGCATATTTTCAACTTTTTTTTATTTAGTATGTACTGTACTTATTCCATATAGGCATTTCAAACAGGACAAAAATGAAAATGTTCCGCACTCGAATAAAGGATTAATCTCCCGGATACCTAATGCTGGGCAGATGAACATACCAGCCCATTTATGCAACAACAGTGGTGTGTCACAACACTCAGCGAGGCCCTAGTAAGCCGGCTAAATGCCTTGTTGCGGGCTGCAAGTCATGCTCGTCTCATTATAGTTTGCTAAGTGTGCCTCTGCGGGACACTATTTCTATTGTTAGGCGATTATGATACTGTAATCTAGATTATCTTAGGTGACGAGCCCGATGCAGGCAGCGCACAAAAGAAAATTAAATAATAATATATTGTGTAGGAGAAAATTATTATCGAAAATCGAATCAAAATTTAAATATATATATATTAAGGAAATATCACAAACAATCGCGATAAGTCAAGAAATAAATTATAATGTTATATTGCTTCTCCGGAAGAAGGCCCAAATATAAAGATTGCTAAAATACATTGAGTTTTTGAATTTAAGCGATTCAACATTATAAGCGAGTTTCGTTGGCTTAAGATATTGTTCCAACGAAGTTAATGTATGTGACTAAGAAACCGATAATTGCCATCTCCTCTGTTCAAAATCAATTATATAAAGGCCCAATGGGTCCACGGTGCAGTGAAAAAGCCCTCCTTGTTTCAAATACGCAGGAATTCGTTGTGCATAATTTCTTGGCCATATTATCGGAGCTGTACGCCGTCGTGTGGCAAATTGTCAGTTTATTTATTAAACATTACTCACGGGATATCCACACCATCTCTCTCTTCCCATTTGTATTCGAGCCGGTGCACGGTGGCACAATAATCGAACATTTTCGAATATAATTAGTTAATATATCTAACAATTAAACGTTACGATTAAAAATAAGGATTGAAAAGAAATATTCTGATCGAAATCCACATTATTTAACTGTCTTTTTCAATAATAATCAAACAATAATAAATCATGTACTAAATCGCAATTGGCATACACATTAGTGTTTTTCTTCCTTCCAAGTATTTGGCAATACACCATATTATCCAAAAAAATTTTAATGTGGCAAGATAAGACTCCGGGAGACAATACAAACGCATCCCAACAGATATCCGTCAAATCCAACCGATTGAGACTTGATCTTGTGGATTTCATTATTCTCTTTATCCTCCGTAACATCCCGCAAATAGAAGTATACCTTTTCATTTATTATGTTGCCTGAATAGAAATTTAACATGTTATCAGCTAACCCCCCATCTAGTAACCGAGCAAAATAAATCATTAATCTCGTAAACATCACACAAATGTAGTGGCAATGATATCTGAACAAGCCTGATAATGCCCACAGTCCACAAACCCTGGCACGGCTTTTTGTCAGAGCCAAAAATTAATTATCAAAAACCAAACTTTTTTTGTAGTTTATGTTGTATGTTATTCTGTTATTCTAACACTTGTGGAACGCTTTACAAGGTGGACTGAGGCATGTCCTCTTTCACATTTTCTACTTCAACTATTGCAAACACATTATTTTCTCCTCTTTTGACGTACCGCATACTATACCTGATATACCTGACCAATGTTCACAATTTGAATCTCAACTTTTCTCTGAATTTAATCAATATTTAGTTCACACCAAATTTATTGTTCTCTCCTCACCACACTCAAGGCAATTTAGAACGATTAAAATACCCAAAACAGTTTTTATTGCTAGGTACCTAATATGAACTATTGGGAATATGATCTCCCAATAGTTCTTCTTGCTTTAAGATCCGCACTAAAAAAGGACTTAGGATGTGCTCTGCTGCTCTGATGGTTTACGGACAACCTTTGCGTATTCCAGGTGAATTTTCTTCCGACATTCTTTTCCTGTGCTGACTATTTTACGTGAAATCTTTCTGAGTATGAAACCAACTTTAACACACCATCATTCTTCGCTTAAATAAATCATTAATAAAGATTTATTTCATTCTGATATTGTTTTTTTATCCTATACTATGCGAAAATGTCATTTTTGCGTCTCTATGGAGACAAAAGATGCTATTTGTCCGCCAGGCATGTAATGAACCTTTTCACGACTAGGCGCGGAAATAACTGTACACAATATACCCAGCAGGTGGCGACCGAATGGTCTGTCCAATCAAAACACAGCTTTCGATTCAGTTTGATTGCGATTAAAACGTCAACTTTGTTTATTTGTCAAAAACCAATATGTCAGTGATTACTCTTTCGAAACGGGTGAATTTATTACAATATTGTTGTGTAGGATGAAAATGTGTGCACCACGCGCAGAAAGCGATCTTCCGGGCCTCAAGAAGTGCCCATCTCTTCTCTCGGCCCGGAAAAGAATCACTTTCTCGGCTTGGTACACAATACGTGGAGTATAAGGTAAAAAATATTCATGCATCATATGAATGTCCTTTTAAAATTCTTCAAAAATGTTTCAAAACCAATCGAAACCGAACATCTAAAACAAAGAAAAAGGTTACTTTCGCTTAATTTTTGGCATTTTACTTAAAGTTCTTCTATATTACTCTTTCTTTTGGAGGTGGATCTATCTGTGGCGTAACTACAAAACATCCATCCATAAATATTATATTTTAAAAATCAAGTAATTTTAACAATTTTCTTATTATGCACTTGATAATAAAAAATAAGGGTTCTTTGGACGGATGGTGTAGCTCTCAGATCTTTCAATAATAAACTAGATGTTGATATAGTTGTTTTTAAATAGTTTCCAAGTAACCGTTACTGTTAAGACGTGTTTTCATGTATCTCATTATTTCAATCAATTATATGTGGGCAGTACCAATTAATTCCTCGGCAAAGACAACACAATTTATTTCGCATTTCATGATCTTCAATTTTGGTAGACGTCTCTAAATGGTCGTAGAGCTTTCATATTCTGTTTTAAAGTACCCCAAAGAAAAAAAAACATTCGGGTTTGGAGAAGTCCATTGGAAACTTCGCAGGCCACGGGTTGGTGGCGTATCGGCCTATCTGTTAGTTGGCTTTTAAATTTTGTCTTTAATATGGAGCAGTTTTTATTCAAGTGGTCGCCATTTTATTATGTTCTTGAAATTTTAAAATATATGTGATTTTTTTTGTTTTGGATCAATCGTTTAGCCGGTGGGATGGCCACCGTAAAAAAGGGGCAGTTGTCATGGGTGGCAATTTACGATATTTTCCAATTTGGAATATTCCCTTCATTAAAAATTGTTATGTATATTAATTATATAACAGAAAAAATAGTGTAGATGTAATATAATTATCAGAAAATAATTGTTTTCACTAATGTACCCAGTCCCCCTTAAACGAATACTGGAATCGATTTTTAATTCACTGAAAGTAACAAAATTATTTCAATAATGTTTTTTACATGGTTTTTACACTAGTATAAATACGACCGTAAACTCCTAACAATCTCAATATCGAAATTATCACAAATTAGTATAATATATACATGATTCTCTTATGTTAACTAGGAGCATTATTCGTGTATTCGGTAGAAAATATTATACATATATCCTTCGACGGTAGTAAGTTAAGCAGGGGATTGCAGTGCCGGCCCTGTGACAATAAGCTGTGATATATTACTGGGACGTCCCACCGAACAATTTGCCAAACATTATAGCAGCACTAATGGTGTCATTGTGTACACATATACGTTTTCCTGGACTGTGTCTGACGCTCGTGACTCGTGAGAGAGTTTCGATGTGTTTCCTCCCTCTGATGGCAACAACAATTCAAACGATGCATGCCTGACAATATTATTATTTTATTAAAATATTTGGTATCGTTGTACGTGTCAGGCGATAAATCTAAAACAAATTAAAAATTGATAATGTGATTTTGATCGTTATGTATGTAATATGTAATAGCAATTATTACGAAAGCAAATATTACAAAACTACACATTGGGTAAAAATACATTAATGAGAAATAAAGCTGAAGTATACCACGTACACATCCAAAGTTAACGCTAAAGGTTTGTGTTTCATATAAAACAAAATTAGATTAATTATCATTCGATCTTGATAGGAGACAGCTCAGGCTCCAACAAAATATTCGGCAAAAACGTTCCTGTCTTCACTGGCGAAATTTCCAGAATTTTACAGAATGTATATTCGGCATCAACTTCTAAAATACATACCTACATGGCGGACAGTGAATGACAAGATGTTTCCCATCCAAGGGACCTACGCAGACTGTTACAATTGGTTAAAATTCTTCTTTTGGTGTCTGAAATACTACAAGGATTTGTTATAATACAAAATAGATGCAAAAAAACATCAATTAATGCAATGCTGATAAAGCATTTAAGGAAATTTTGCGGACCCACGCAAACAATGAATTTCTAGCGTTTGGATATTCAATTGCTTACCAATTACGTAAATTATGTGGAAATTAAAATAGTTAACAATATTGCCATTTAACACTAAACCTACCGACTTCTCCAGGACCCCCAAATCAATGAGGTACTACACAAACAGTTAAGTTATCTGCAAATAAATACTAAATCATCTCGTCATTCAACTAACTAATTATTTAACAAAGCTAAAGCGTTTTTTTGGAGAGACCATGGGGTTTTAGAAAATACCGAAGTTGTGAAAGAAAATGATGGGGCAAAGTTTAAGGTGTATTTTGAGACCATTTTGAAGTTTGTTTAGCTCTCACGGGCAAAGAAGTCCGTTGTATCAATGCCGACAAATTGTCACTTTCTTATTGTGCATTATACTTCATTATAATACAAATACATGTCAATAGGGAGAAAGTTTATTTTGAAGTACATCAATAAACCACAAAAATAACACAAAATTACTAGTAGACATATTCGCGAAAATGGCAAATCATAGGTACAAAATTGCACCGAAAATATATGTATATATGGTATATATGTCATATGTAAAAATTTTTATTCACTCGTATTTCCAATAATATTTAGTCAATTCAAACATTTCTTTAAAAAACAAATTGTTTGCAGTGTGAAGATTGAAACCATACCATATTCGTAATAACAGAACGTGTCAATCCAAAGTTATGTTGCTTTATGTTTGGTTATGCAACATTTCTGATGATATCGGGTCAGTTTAATGTAAAATGGAAGGTCTATTAAAATCAATGGGTAATGAGTAATGACATTTGTCTTGTTTTGGTAAAAAAGGGCACTAGAGATCATATAGCATCGTATACAGGGATTTTGTTCTTATACCGGGTGAAATATTTAAATAATGTGTTTTTATTTTTTTAGTAAAAACCAGAATATGAAGTTTGTAACAAAAACATTGCAACGGAAAGATATATATATATATATATATATATATATATATATATATATATATATATATATATATATATATATATATATATATATATCTAACTGTGTACTTAAGTTAACTTTAAAGATCTTGGAGAAACCATTGGTGTTATTATTTATCATTTTAGGTGGCCTTTCGTCAGTTTCAATTATGATGCATCACACTTGTTGTTTGGTGTAAATTTTAGACGTATGTTGCTTGTTCTTTTTTTTTATTTTTGTGTCATATTTGAATAAAGAGCAGTTCCAACATCAGCCTCAAGCCAGCCTGAATACATAGTGTTCTTCCTTTTTTAGATAGTTTTTATTTGAAGATGTAATTTGTACGTGAAAACCTAACAGCAAAGACCTGACCGTCATCAGACAAGTGAAAGCAAACTGCCAAATTTTTAGTTCAATAAAAAACGATGTTAATTTTAGTTCCAAATCACTGCAAAAGCAACAGTTTATACTTTTTGTTGTAAAAGCATAAAAAATTGCAAAAAATTTACAGCCCAATAATTGTAGTATAATATGGAAAACAGGTAAGAAAAATCCTTCAAACATTGCAAAATCCAACAAAAATAAGCGTTGGCCATAGTTTTTCCACCATGTTTAAAGATAACTCAAGTTCGCAATTGGACTTTTCGTGCCTCTGCAATGGAATTATTTTTTATCCATGTAAACGTTCAATTCAACTGCTTTTTTTGAGTAAAAACAGCAAAAAGACGATGTTTCAAAGTTTCGGCCTATATACTAAAAAAATCAGCCTGTATACGATGCCATAAAATCTCTACTGTTCCGTTTAAGTAAAAGAAAACAGATGTCATTACCTGCTAATTTCATTACACCTTTCATTTCACATTAAATTGACCCGATATTATCAGAAATGTTGCATAGCCATACATAAAGCAACATTACATTGGATTAAAACGTTCAATTATTGCAATTATGGTATATTTTCAATCTTCATAGCATAAGCAATTAGTTTTGTAGGAAATATGAGTAATTGAACATTTGTACCGTTTTTTTTTTTGCCCAGGGTGCAACTAAAAAGAGACAAATCGTAAAATAAATAATTGTAACTTACTTGATATATGTATGCATTTAAGAGGTTTCTGATAAAGAATATTCGTAATTGTTTAGAATGTATTGCATATGGCAACCCTTAGTTGACCCTAAATCGACCACCATTGAGGGCGGTCTTTAAAACCCGTCTTCCTGTTCTTACTGCGGTCGCATTTACGAGAGAGGAGCGTCAACTTTGATTTTATGTTAATAGCCGGTCCCTAGGCGATCGCCGATCTGCAGCGTCACAAATCGCTTACACAGTCACTTGCAATTCCAGGACTGTAATGTGCCTGCGATTTATTTTCTGTGAAAACTGCGGACTAGTTGCCCTCCAGGACTGCCAACGTAAGCTGTTTGCTCTCAAATTGACTCGGCCACGTACGATTAGACTGTTAATCGCTTCGTAATATTAAGTTCGATTTCAGAAAATACTTTTGAAAGCTATGAACGGATTTATAATTAGTTAAATCCGTAATGATTCATTCTTTCTATTCTTTTATTGGTTTGGAGAGTACATGGTGTTCAAAATTTGATGTTTTTGTGCATGTTTGAGAAATATTTCGCTTACAAATGACAAATATCAAAGGCCAGTCTTTTCATTTTGTATTGTACTTTCTTCTAAAGTAGAATATTGTAGATCGACTTCTTGTCGAATTATTGGTAATTAATCAGTAGCATGAGATATTCTGGTATTGGCAAACCAGAATACCAAACCCCTGTATAATGTAGTTGTATTATTAAGCACGATTTATGTTATATCCATCAAATGATAGTCATTTTCTTCAAAACACAGAGCACAGAGCAAATCCTTGCAGTTGATCTCCAACTTCTGCAACAGTCCACACTTGCATAAATGTTTTATGCCCACATAAAGAGAATCAAATGTAACGAGTATTGTTTCTGACCCATGTTGCGAGGATAGCTATTTTTGTGCCTAGGGTGTGAATTGAGACACTCAGGAACTCAGCACAGATTTTTTACTTAAATGCTTCTAATTGCAGAAACCTGACACTTTTGCAGAACATCTGGCAGAAATCGTCCAACCAAACAATATCGAGTCAGATCAAATCACGGAGAAAGTTCAAAACTTTGAAGAAGAAGCCGTCCAGCTAAATACTCCAAAGGAAGTCACTAAAGAAATCAAATCTAACTTGAATTTAAAAAAGGCAACGGGTTATGACATCATAACCCGTTGCCTTTTTTCATCACAGTATTCCTTAGATATTGTTATGCTGACCTAACTAGTACATGCTGTGTTCAGATTAAAATATGTCTCTCCCGTGTCTGGAAAGTAGCAGAAGATATCATGATACCAAAACCGGTAAACTACAGAATAAGCCAAAGCTCTTTGAAAAGCTGCGGAGAATGAAACCTATAATTGAGAGCTAAATGCCAAAGCACCAGTTTGCTTCTAGACAGAAGCACTCCACTACAGATAACGTCAATAGAACAACAAACGTTTCCAAAGGGGTAGAATTGTGTCTTGTTCTGCTCCTACGAAAATGATCAATAAAAGCGTTATTTACTGTTTAAAATGCATGAAATTTAACGGGCATGTTAGTTCGGCTATTAGAAAAAAGTTGTGGTTTTTGTTTATTCAGTTTACTTCGTTTTTACTTTATCATACGTATT
This sequence comes from Melinopterus prodromus, assembly GCA_964023965.1. Taxonomy (NCBI): domain Eukaryota; kingdom Metazoa; phylum Arthropoda; class Insecta; order Coleoptera; family Scarabaeidae; genus Melinopterus; species Melinopterus prodromus. The sequence continues at coordinate 29,379,880 of OZ030391.1, read as the reverse complement.
ATGACAAAGTATTGTAATAATGTCGAAAAATGACCAAGGTATAAGAAATAAAGTTTTGTTCATAATGGTCCAAAGGAACTGGAGACTTAGTTTTTTCAACGAATTTAACAGGATTTCACAGATATTTTGATTCTATTGACAGTATTGTGAAAACATCAGAGTTTGACACAGTTTGACACTGCTGTATAGTATGATAAAGTCATGTGTCACATCAGATTTTTTTTTCAGGTGTCGTAAATAACCCAACTCACATTACAAAATACACTTTTTTCTACTTTGCGTTCGTTATAAACTCATAACGAAACCGCTTTCGGTGTCGTTATGAAAACACTAGATCACAAACTTGTAGTAACTTTTAGTTTTCCAAGATTGACGAAATTGACGTCAAGTGTCAAATAAGGCTGACATCTCAATCGCTATTGGCTCGTCTCAATCGTGTTTGTAAATTTTACTACAACTACCAACTGTTGAAGAAAAAAATTACTCTAGATTGTAAGATGATAACCGCAATTTTTGACATATATGTAAAATTAATGTCGCAAAGTAGAAAAAATTGTATATAACACTCGTTTTATAAGACGCATTGGCGCATTCGTTCCATTTCCGCTCGTTCCAAAACAACTCGTGCGCCAATTTTTGTCTTATAAAACTTGTATTATAATATACTATTATCTATACAGTTTTAGTTAAAACTTTACTTGGCTTTGCGTGGCCATATGACTGATGTCACGTGTGGACAGGTCATCGCAAACTCCAAAAGCTTATGTCTCCGCTACAACCACGGCTTAGACGCACCCCAGAACGTAAACAACAACAATTTGCTCAACAATCTTTCTTGATGTGACCCGTTTGAAAAGGTTTGGAATGCGTTAATACATAAAATGTAGATAGAATATCAGATAGAATAATTAGGGTAAAATTGATAGATGCATTCTCGGATCTAAAAAAAAACTAGAATCAGGCGTGCCCCAGGGTAGTGTCTCGGTACCAATCTTCTATCTACTATATACAAGTGACTTACCACAGCTGGATAACTGTGGCGACCGTCGCCACTTTGCAGATAACACGGCTTTGATGATAATAACATTTATTCCGCCACTTTCTTCGAATTTAATTTTGTCTTATTAACGATGAGCAAAAAATGGATGCTTCATTTAGATCTATGGTGGTAATATTTTGTGTTTTATAACTTTTAGACGCATCTTTTAGACGTTTTTGTATTTTATTGTTAGTATTAAGAGCATTTTTTCAGCTGTATAGATTTTAGTCAGAATAAATTTTCTTTGTATCCTTCTGCGATAGCAGTACACCTGCACCTCTTGTCATACAGTATTGACGCAGAAGAACGCCGAAAACAATGCCCAGTGTGAGATGCGGATGCTCTACTTTCAAGAAACTTGCGTTGATGGACAGTCATTCGGAGAATAAATTAATTCCAACTGGTTGTATGGATAATAATTATAAATAGAGTATTTTGTTCATTATCTACCACTGTAAATATTTTGGTCGTGCTTGTCTTAGATGCCTCAATGGTGATTAAAAATTTGGAAGCTATATCATTCACATCAGAAGTTTCTAATTTTAAAAGTTCATCCTTCCTCATTGGGCTAGCCACTCCAAAAATCAGTGCTATCTACATAAACAATGCAATAATTTTTGCCGGCGTCATTAAAGACAACCTATTCTCCATTTCTTTGGCTTTCTTTGGCAAAATCTTGTTTCCACCTGATAAATATAATTAATTTACTAAATTTGTTAACATCAATATTGATGTCACTTTAGGCATCGAATATTTAGGCCATAAACTTTAAGGAGTGTCATTTTCAGCAATACTTAATAAATATGCTAATAATGCCTATTTCCGTGGTTCTTTGACGATTTTAACAATCAGCGCAGTCAGCGACTGCAAAAGTTAGGTTACACAGTACCACTAAAACTCAATCCTTAACGTCCCGTAACGCATGCCGTACCGGAAGACAAAATTTGCATTTATAGTGCCGCAAAGATCTGAAACAAATTGTGCGCCATCTAACGAGAACTAGGTACAAACTGACACAAGAAACTTACTAGGTAGCAGTAAATACAATAATAAATTATTGACTTATTGATTATTGAAGGATTTGTTGCAGCGGCATTGGTTGGCATTTATCTTTTTACGCTACGTTGCGTCTGCGTCACTATACTTGGTCCTTACACTCTGATGGTTATGAAAATTCCAACCTGTCAACGTATAATATTTCTACGTTTGCCCCTCACAGCAGAGGCGATGATTCTGATTGGCTTATGGCAAGATATTCTATTTACTAAACAAAATCTGTTTAATATCTAATTCACTGATGATGAGACGTATAAATTCACTACAATTTTGAAGTCAACAACTTATGACAATAATTGTAAAGGTATTATAAAATAAAGATTTTCAACCCAGTGATACGAAAAGTTGTGTGAATCCGGTCCTGGATAGTCCTTAGCCGTAATCGTTTGGTCCTGGGCGATCAACGGCGCTCGTATCGCCTTTCCGCAGAATCCTGTCGTCCGTCCTCGTTCGCTGTGTAAGGGGGGCGTGGCAGCTCTAAATTGCAACACCGATGCCGGAACGGGAGACCGCTCCGTGCACCACGGGTCCCCTTTTTTACGACCGACCAATTTGGACGGAAAAACGGATTCCGTCCGATGATGATGTCGCCAAGCAACGGCAAGGACTTTTTCCTTTTTTTTGTGTGCGCGGCGTACGTTATGACAACGTCCTGAACCCTCACTCTCCTCCCATCCGCCCTCTGGCCTCATCCTTGATTACTTCTTTCCACGATGGTCTAGTTGCGATTGCCGCTTCTATTATTCAGAGCGCAATTGACCGTAACGTATTCAGTGGCCCCCGATATGTTAAATAAGTACCCTCTCTAACAAAATATCAGAAAATAAACAGAAAACTTACATTTCCAAAGGTTGCAGCCCAAGGTCAGACAATCCCAGCAGTCGACCACTCATTCCGATGAACCCTTCCATGCCTCAGCTATACGGGATGCTGAAAATCCAGAAACCCACACTACCCATAAGACCAGTGACTTCTACAATACACCCACACATGACCTTTCCAGGCTGGTACTGAGTATTTTTAAGGGCACTGCCTTCACACCAGCATTCACCATACGAAACTCCAACGATTTTGCGACCAAATTACTCCAACGGAATTCAATAAACTCAGGATAGTATCATTTGATGTTACCAACTTATACATAAGTTATAAGGATGTAGCCGCAGAAACAGGTTAAAGTTTTCCTAGAAATAAACCGAACATTCTTCTCTGTTCAAGAAGGTAATATAATTGTGTTACCGACCGGTTTCGCCCATAACGGGCATCATCAAGGGTAACGCTACAATAAAAATTACAAAAGTCAAACAAAAACAAAATTGCAGGCGGCAAACAACATAAACATACATAAACGTTCCATAGCCACCAAGCATGGTCCTCCTAAAGGGGATCACCAACAATTCCAACTTCAGCGACGTTGACGCCGACAGCATTTACATCATGCAACACCTGAAGTCCCAGAACTGCTGCTCCTTCAACGGTTGAACTACAGAATGGAAGAAGGACTGCCTATGGGATCTCCTCTTTCCGGCCTCGTTGCTGATATTACCTGGATAATATCGACACCCATCAAGTTTTGGACTAGGTACGTTGATGGCGTATTCTGCCTGTGGGAAAGAAGTGATGAGGACGTCGATATGTTTATGAGTTACATCAATGATACTCAAGTTTACTATCGAGAGGGAAGATGAGACAAAAGATTCTTCTTATTTAACGGAAAATAATAATTTGATAAAAAATTTGGGTATTCCCATTTAAAAAAATGAAGTTAGCTTCATTTTCACCGATTGCAGCGCCATCTGCAATGAAACTGATATCGCCATCTCATTTCCCCCCTTGAGTCCTACAAGTTTATTTAAGACACTTTTGTCGTACCATGCATATTTCACGAGATATTTAGGAGTCTCAAGTTAAAACGACCCGGTATATTCATAAAAAAAACAAATTACAGAAATGCAAAGAAATACAATTACCAAAAAAATAAAAACACTAGGAAGATGGTAGGTACAAATACAAGAAAAATATGAAATTCAATGTGTTTTTTTTTCATTTGTTTGTTCCTTTTAGGTTTTTTCCGGTTTCAAATTGTATGCTTTTGAATTTACAGGTTTAGGGACTTCTTCGTCACCTGTTAGATTTTCTGATAGTTTCCTGATAGTAGTATTTTTCGCATTGCCATTAGTCGTACTTATTTTTGTCAGTTGTTTTGTCATTTTTTTTCTTTTTTTGGCTTTTCTTGCTGTGGCTTCGGTGCTACGTTATCTCATTTTTTTAGGATCTGTACACAACGAACGAAACTTTTCGAAAAGGTACAATTGTCGGTCGAGTGATAATACATGTGGAGTTATCATTTCTGGGAATCCTACTGGGTCTTCAAGGTACAGATGAAAATCAACCGCCTCAGTACCAATAAGTTTCCGACACATCACTTAGTACCTACCATTCGACGTGTTGTGGGACGTATTAAACAGCATAATGTTTATGCTGTTTGATTATTTTAATATTCACCTGTAAGAGACCGATTGAAATTCGCGAAGTACCCATCCCATTGTTTCCATGTAATCGATTCGCCTCGAACACTAACGTTATGTCCTTTACGAGATGAAGTATTGAGTTGTTTCTTGTCAGGTATTTTGGAGTAATTCTTACGCGTGTTGTAACGAGCTTGTAACGAAAAATGTTGCCGGTGAGATTGCAAGCGGCCAATAATCAGTAAATCTTGTTCGGGTTTTGATAGCTCATTGAAGTAATTGCGAGAAGTAAAGTTCTATTAAAAAAAGCGTACAAGTAGTAAGCACAGTTCTGGCTAGATGGCCATGTAAACCTATCTTTTAATTGTTGTTACTTAGTAGCCTGTAGTAACCTGTAACTACAAACACGATGAGAACTGAATTTTGTCGATATTTTTCACCTTGAGTACAGTGTTTTTTTTTTCAATTGAAATTCTTCAGCCACTGCCCTTAAAGACCACCCTTCTTTCAACTTAGTAACGATTCGCGCTCTCGTTATCGATGTTGTTTGTTGCGGCATAATTAAATTATAAAATGCAATTTGCACACATTTGACATACAAAATGTCAGAAATATGTTTCCTTGGAAACGATTAATAAATTATCCCATTTTTACAATAGCCCTCAATACGTGCACGCTTTGTTTTAATAGAACTGTACATGCTAATTCACGAGGCAGTATAGAATTGCACTTCGATAAACAGCACGCTTTAGCATGTGGACCAAACATGGATATGATTATTTCAAACTCTTTCTTATCCAATTCCGAATTATCCAGCTCAACAATATTAATAATATTATTATTATTATCTTCATCATTCATCGGGATCGATGTCGTTGTAATCCGACAATTCTTGCATAGATTCTTCGTCCATGATTATTACACGAAAATAACCATTTTCCCTTGAATTTATTCATCTATATGAGCGTTTAGCAATAAACATTTAGCGATTCCTAGTTAGCAAACTTCCATCTAGCCCCAATAGGTGTCACGACGGGTTTGTTTAATTCGAAAACTCGGATTGCAAGTCCTGAAGTGACAAATAAAACCTATGAATTTCCATCGCCTCTGTAGCTCAACTGGGAGAGCTGTCAACCGACAATTGCAGGGTTCCTGGTTTAAATCCAGGCGGAGGTGTTTTTTCCAAAAATTATCCTCACCTGGGTTAATTATCATTCGCTTCTTTAGTTGATTCTATATTACTGACGAGTTTACGTAATAACCATTTTCCCTTGAATTTATTCATCTATATGAGCTGTTTAGCAATAAACATTTAGCGATTCCTAGTTACCATACTTCCATCTAGCCCCAATAGGTGTCACGACGGGTTTGTTTAATTCGAAAACTCGGATTGCAAGTCCTGAAGTGACAAATAAAACCTATGAATTTCCATCGCCTCTGTAGCTCAACTGGGAGAGCTGTCAACCGGCAATTGGAGGGTTCCTGGTTCAAATCCAGGCGGAGGTGTTTTTTCCAAAAATTATCCTCACCTGGGTTAATATCATTCGCTTCTTTAGTTGATTCTATATTACTGACGAGTTTACGTAATAACCATTTTCCCTTGAATAAATATTTACATTCTGCAACTGCGTACGAATACTGCAAACGTAGACTTGTGTCAAACTAGAGGAGAGGTGAGAAGGGACCCCCACCACTACTCATGGTCTCGATCTAGAATCGGGAACAGTCACGATACGCATTCATGGAGTAAGGAGTCCTTACTCCATCCATGTACGCATTCGATACAAACAAACATGCACACTTTCAAACGCGGTTTTCTCGATAACTACGTTTTAAGTTACGACCACACCAGAGCGAATTCGCCGCCGCGTTAGACGCCGCGAATCTTTCGCACCGCTTGCGAAACGCGAAATCGCGATAGAGTTCAAACCAAAGCGGTTTCGCCGGATAGCCTGTTTCACTCCAACATTTGGGAGTGTAACAGGCTATCGCATCGGTCCCGTTAGGTCTCCCTCTCGACCGGCTGGTTTTATTTCTGTTTACATATAGTATATTGTCGTACATAATTGAGAGAACGTATAGACTGTTTTCTTTTATTTAACTACTTGGACTACTTGGAATAACTTTTAATTAAATTATTCTTAATGCTTTTTTTTTGCAGACATTAAAACCAACTCATCTTGGCAACGTTTATTTTATGGTGGTTTTCTAGTAACTTACTACAATTGGATGTTGCCTGCACTTGGCGACCCTTTTTTGTTATTTGTATCAGTTTCAGTATTTCCCTCTCAAATTAATTTGAGTTTTAACAATATTACGTGGTATTTTTATCATTTGAAAGGTTTTATTATACTGGTATTTCCTTATTTCCTTTTATTTTATCTAGAGAGTATTTGACATATTATTACATATCCATTTAGAAATTGATTTTACTTTAAATTTTTGGTTATATTTTGTGGCTTAGTAATGTCATTAATTACTAAGCAAATATGTCATTAATTACTAATTACTTTATTACTTAATATGTCCGTTTTTCTCAAATGAGATCTATATTTTTTTCGAACAATTTAGTAGATGGCTTATTTCGGAAGTCAATTAAATTCAAACTGTGTAGTCTCACATAAAAACACATTCTAGAAAAAGACAATTGATAATTGTACAATATTGAGAACTCTGGGGATGGTAGATTTTTATAATGGAATCAAGATAGGCTTTTTAGATAGATTCCTTTGTCTAGAATACCATTGTCTACTAAAAAAGCTTCCTATCACATAAGGTTTTCTAAAAAGTTGAGGCGTGATGTAAAACATTGCGACTGTCAATTTTTGTGAATTTATGGCAACTGAACCCAATGCAATCCGAAAGCAGACATGAAGTATTGTTCCTTTATCTGATATCCTGGAAGTTTGTTTATGGCTACGTTTAGGACTTCGGCTGCTATAAATTCATACAAATTTCCATAATCACAATATTTGATATTTTGTCTACATCATTTTCGAAACCTTACGTGATAGGAAACTTATGAATCCGGATTGTTGGTCACCGCAGACATATTTCCCGAAGACATAAATAAATAAATAGGTATTTTTTTACAATTTTCAATTGTTTTATTTTCTCCAAAAAAATGTTGTTTGTGTATGTACATAAAGCCACATATGTATTAAAATCATTGAATTGTGAAAAACAATCCTATAGTAAATTCTTGAAAAAAATACCGTCCCATTTAAAAACAAAGAGGTATTCAGTAGAGCGTCGATAATCCGAACCTCGATAATCCCAACGTTCGCTATTCCGAACGGCCAAAACGAAATAATAATAATAGTTATTTATTATACAAGGGAAAAAGTATTAGATTTTAGCTCGAGGTTGTGTTGTCTCCCAACGCGAAGTGGAGGAAGACAAAAAATAGAGAGCGAAAATCTAACATTTTTTCCGTGTATATATATTTTTTTCTGTGACCTGGAAAAATGACGATTTTATATTGAAAAACATATTACTACAATATATTAAAGTTAATCGATGTGCCATTTGAATTTTTAAACAGAAAAATGTTGCTTTTGTTTCCTATTTTGTATCCGATACTCATATTTTCTACTGTTTAGCTGCAATATTTGATAATCCGAATCACCTTCGGTCCCTATTAGTTCGGATTATCGATGCTCTACTGTATATTATAAAACAAGCTTTTTCTTTCACATCAATCGGACGAAAACAACGTAATGGCTTGATCCGTTTTTTTTTACCAGATACAATAATTATGTAATAATACATAATTTGTTATACTATATTTTTATACTTTTTATGCCCTACATCAAACAATATTGGATATTTTTTAGAATTTCAATTAGTTATTTAGTGTTTACCATTTTACGATTAATAATTTTGTAGTAAAACGCCGCGCGAAAAGCGAGAAAATCGAGCAGGCTGCGAATTGCAAATTTGCCGCTGCGATATGCTATCCCTCCTAGTTAAAATGTTTCGCACGCGATTCGCGCGTCTTACGATATGCGCTCAGAACTGGTTTTGGCCTCGGAACGTTAACAAAAAAGCCATGCGGTTGAACGAAATAAACGCTGCATTCTGCGAAATTTGACGCTCTGGTTTGGTCACATCCATATGCTGCAATGTAATTTGGTTTCGCGCGATTTTCGCAAACGCTACGCGACGCGAAAATCGCTCTGGTGTGGTTGTAACTATTCTCACTAACCCCTTTTTAATATGCACGGTCACATGTAATAGACAATAAAAACTAGTCGCCACACCGGCTCGGAGTGAGCGTGCGCAGTATACGGAAAAATACAAATAATATCAATTCACTTTATTACAATAATCATATAGTCCTACTGATTATATACAATCAAATAAATGTTCATTGCTATAGCTTACTATTGTGGAAAATGCAGGGTAATCATTTCAAACTTACCACCCTGAACAACTTTTGATGTGATACCGTCTCGATGTTAACAAAATATTTTTTTTAGAGGACAGAAATTCAATAAGTAGTCGAATTAAAAAAATCTTTCACCTTAGATATTTTGAAAAGTACTGAATTTCATGATAATTGGCATACACTTTTAGGTTCATCTAAGAACAAAAACGTAAAAGGAATATTTTGATATATGGCGTTCACAAAGGGTTGACCATGATATTTTAATTGTTATACTGGCTGTCCCTACAGTGCGGTGTTGGAAGATTGTGCCTCTGTCAATGATGATATTTTAAAACTGACTTTACCTAGACATTCAGATAGCATGGGCGCACATTTTACATTTATTTTTGAAAATACAAGGCGTTTGATAAGATAAAACTTATGTTTTCTGAAATGGAAAACCCTACATTCGTGAATTTTTTAACTCTCCTAATTTTTAGAACAGAAAGTAGGTATTAAGATAGTAGTAATATCAAACCAATTGTCTTTGAGTTATTGCTTCTTTTGTGTGAAAACAGCACTTTAACAAAAAAAATACTTCTCAGCTACTGTAAATGTCTACAATATGATAATCATGAATTTCAATTTAGAACAGAAAGTTCTATCAGTTCCATAACAGAGATAATGGAATATGCTCATATGTGTCCACAATGTTGGTTGACATCTCGTAAACAGGTTTTTTTAGTTATAAATGCCTAAGTTCCAAGTACGAATAGTTCAATTATTTTGATCTTTTTCAAATTTTGTTGCTCGTTTCATTGTTTAATTTTTAGTTAGTTATTCTGTTAATTTCCATATAGTATTATAATAGTATTATAAGTTAAGTGTGTGTTTAATTTACAAATTCGGGCATTCGTAGTAAATATTGGAGACTCCGATATTAGTTTAAGTATTATTAATTGTAGGTGGACTTATAGCAATTATTATATTATCTTGTATTCTAACTTATTGGCCGGGTGCGCGTCGACAAGCACGTCTGTTTCACCGCCGGAAGAGGGGGTGGCGCTGGTCTAAGCAGTTTTCTCCCTAGTAATTACCGACGTGGTGTAGTTACCTGTAGCCAGAGCGCGTTTACGAACGCCAACAGCAGACTGATATAATAAAGTCGACTACAGCGCCTTTGCGTGTAGCGGTGACCGAGAAAAGTTCCGGCGGAAACATAGTCCGCCGGGATTCCGCAACGGGCGCCTAAATAGCTTTTGAAACCCCCACTCTATATTGTGCACGGGGCCAATATTCTGTGAACCAGGAATCACAAATTGTTGTACGAGCATATTATATTATGTTGTTCGTTTTGGATTATTACCGTAATTGATAATATCGCAAAAATATGGCACCATTTAGAATTTCAAGAATGACGTCACTTCCGGCAGTATCGGAAGTAATACTATCCTCAAGGAAATTAAAAACAAAACATTTGTGGTCTAATATCACTCCAACAAATTCCAACTTTGCAACTGGGTTGGCAAATTGCGGTACTGTGCCAACGATACGAATTGACGAACATTATGTTTTATGTTCGGGATATTATCCAAATTGATAATAATTGCAAAAAAATAACAATTTCAAAAATGACGTCACTTCCGGCAAAACCGGAAGTAATACTACCCTCAAGAATAACAAAAAAGAAACTATTTGTTGTCTCTATTATCACTCCACCAAATTCACCCTCATCTCGTTACATAAATAAAAAAGTTATTAATTTTGTCCAGCTAGATTCGCAAAATGCCACTATGCGGCGGTTGAGAAACACTGCCGAACCCTACTGAACCCTGACTGTAGTAAACCCGACTATGCGAGATGTTGCTGTAATTGTAATAAATCACGCACATAACATTTTCAAAATTAAAAATCTTTAATGGAAACATTAGTAACCGCTCCTTCGGTGGCACGTAATTTTTACACTTTATTCACTATCTGATAGTGATAACAATTTAATACAACAATTGCCAACAAGAAATACAAATAAAAAAATACTACAATTTTACTGTCTTGACGGCAGAATCACCCTATGTTTGAAAAAGTTATGAGCGATTTCAGACAAGGTAGGGTAGTTACGCCACTATCCCACACCAATAACGATTACACAGACACAGTATTTTTAGGACTTTTATTATGTTGTTCAGGGCACTAAATAGATTTAATGCAGATTTACTTTCGTTTTTTCGGAGTTGTAGAAACACCAACAGCAGGGGAAAATGGCATTCTTTGTCGGTCTGTATGTCGGATATACAGTGTCGGATATACACAACTTGTCTAATATTTTGACAAATTTACTAATTCTATCTTGGAAGTTTGCGGTTAAATGCGAGAAGGGTCGGTATGGTCGAATTTTATGCGGTTGCGAGAGGGTGGCTTTCGGAGGCTTCCAGCCGCGTCGGTAATTGCTTTGGAGACCCGCCCTGGGTGCGCCGCGTGCCCGCATCTCATTACACTTGTTGACAAATGAAAAACGATTACCGACCGACGCCGGATATCGCTTGTTCTCATCGTTCATAAATAAATATTAGTCCTCGTGCGATGTGGACGAAAGCCGTGCTAAGGCCCTAATGAATTGCGAATGAGTCGCATTAACTGTCCCACTGGGAATCGATTCAACCCCATTCCACACTAAAGAACCAGAATTCAAGGGAAACCGACACCACATTTCAGTGTCTGCTAAATACTTAACCATGAAGAGGCGGTTAATTAAGGTTTCGAATGATGGAATGTTGACAAAAAGGATTTATTTTCTAAGAAGCTGTTATGCACGTGTAGTTTTTCTCTTTCCTCGGTATGTACGAATTCTTAGCATCTACTGACGATGTATTGTTTTTAAGCAATGTGGACTCTAGCGAGTTTCACCACGGAGAAGAAGTTTATGTTTTTACTTTATCATACGTAGTATGACAAAGTATTGTAATCGTACCGAAAAAAAAGTGAGGTTTTAGCGCAAACGTTCTTTTCGGTCCCCTGAACACATTTGACCAAGGCACAAAAAAATGTCTGTGTGTGCCCGTTTTTGTGGCGACAATTCCGGAGAAACTACTAAATGCATCGTGACGATCTCCATATTTAGAAGTTTCATAAGTAAACTTAGAGCTGATTGATTTTTGTTCTAAAGAGCCCAAAGGAACTGGAGGTTTACTCTTAGCATTTTTCAACGATTTTGCAAATAAGCCGCCATTTCTGTAATTCCGTCAAAACAAGCATTACAAGTTTTCCAGCAGTTGACAGATATTTTGATTTAATTGACACTCTTGTCAGATCATCAGCGTTTGATACTGCTGTATAGTATGATAAAGTCATGTGCCTGGCCTCATAATTTTTTATAGTAGTAATTGATGGATGGGATGCACCCATTGTTACATTAAATGGAGAAATTCCAATTAATAGTAATCCAGTAAGCGTAATTGCAGTTCTAAGACCCCTAATATGTAAAATGGATATTGTTTCAAAGAATATGGGGGTTTAAAGATGTTAGTCCGTTGTACTAGTGTTCTCTAAATTTATCATAAAGCAATTTCGATGACGGTTCCAACACATACGATCACCGGTAATTCATATTAGGAATTATCGGTTAATCAAATAAAAGCTATGAATAAGCAATGAGCAGCTCCTCCTTTATCGCGATCGCGGAGTCTTTGGATTGGAACAATCGTTTCTCCTTAGAATGTAAAGTGCCACATCACATGGGCACACTTTCTAATCATCTTCATATGGAGGATATTTTACGAATTGCTACTAGCTTCTACATCATGATATTTAGCATTTCCTAACTACAAATGTATTCATATATATCCGCGAACAGGTACGAAAAAAATAGCGGATTTTTTCCATAACCTTCTACAAAACAGAATTTAGCTTTTTACTTTATCATACGCAGTATGATGAAGTATTGTAATCGTGCCGAAAAAAAATTTCTGATTTTAGCGGAAATAGGTCCTTATGGGTCCCCTGAACATTTTTGACCAAGGTACAAAAAAATGTCTGTGTGTGTGTGCGCGCGCGCGCGCGCGTGTGTGTGTATGTGTGTGTGTGTGTGTGTGTGTGTGTGTGTGTGTGTGTGTGTGTGTGTGTGTGTCTGTGCGTGTGTGTGTAAATGATTTTTGTGGCAACGATTCCGGAGAAACTACTAAAGGTATCGGGACGAAAGTTCATATTTAGAAGTTTCGTGACCTAACTTAGAGCTGAAAAGCTTTTGATTCAAAAGGGTCCAAAGGAACTGGTAGTTTATTCTAAGCCTTTTTCAAGGATTTTGCAAATGAGCCGCCATTTCTGTAATTTCGTCAAAATAGTTAAATAATAAATTAAAGTAGAGGAAATTTTGAATAATTTCTGCCTATGACATTTTTTGGTAAAATTAATAGTTTACCTGCAAAAGCAAATTCTATTTGTTCGAGATCGGTCGCATCTGCATTGATTTAATACTACATAGTGACCCAGGATTTGCAAATTTTTCAGTCTAATGACAGTACCGGTAGTGTCAAATGCTGATGTTTTGACATTATCTCACAATTAATATTGACAGTAGTTAATAGTATCAAAAGATCTCATATTGTGATACCGTGTACCGTCCTTGCCTGATGGCGTCGGATAGGCAGCGTGTTCAGCGTGTCCAAAATGCATGTGTTCTGTTTGTTTTTGGTTTGACGAAGTATGATCATGTATCGAATGGGCTGGGCGACTTGGGGTGGTTGAACATGGATAACACTAGGGTGTTGCATGCAGCAATATTGTATCATAAGTTGCTATCCACTAGGAGCCCACAATACCTCATGCGGAAGATATGCTGTAGAATGGATGTCCATAACCTTAATTAAAGATTCGGGGATTTGTTTGCTCCACCTGCCCATCGCACTGAGCTGTATAAACGGTCATTCTCTTACCAGGTCAGTCACATATACAATGGTCTCAGGGAAGATATGAAAAATTTATCGTTAAACAGTTTTGGGGGAAAGGTGAAGCGTTGTCTTTTTGGTCAACAGGGAAGAGTAAGGCAATTTGGAAACAAGTGTGCTGAACTGTGCCCTAAATATAAATAATATTTTGTTGCATTTAATATTGTCTTATTTTAATAAAGGAATTATTTATTTATTTAATTATTTATTTATCTGTTAAATCCTGGCTAACTAGTTTTATTTTAATGCAGACAAGACTGATCCCAATCAAATAGATTCTCATGCAGCTAAACTATTAATTTTATATATTGTATGATAAAATCATGTGCCTGGCCACATCAGAATTTTTCTATTATTGGTCGCAGGTTAGCGTCGTAGGGTCCATCCGGGTAACGTGCAACTTCTGGAGCTGACGGCTTACGGTAGAGAAACTCAAAATATCAGTAATCGCAAAGATTTTGGTATCAAGTTTCACGTCAATTTCTAGCAGGGATCGTATCAGCTCTTTAAATCGTTTAGCGTTCACGCTTTGGCATAAGCGGAGATTACGAGCGTCATACTTCACACAATTGTCCAATTTTTTCATGCCACAAATAGTTCAATTTACGTTTAAACGTAAATTGTTCATGAATTTCGTCGGTGGAGGCCAATTATAAATTTATCGACATCATACGGAATCGTCTTTAGGCGGTGTTGGTTGAGGATGCTTTAGAATTTCAGGGAGTTCATAGCCCTCCAGTGTCTTCGTTGACGAGGTGGCGCTAACAGCGATGATCCGACTGCAAGCCTTAGACACGCACTGGTCAACAAGGTGCGGGGACAAAGCAAAACAACTTCTGACAGACGCTTGCAAATAACAACCGAGGCTGGCGAGGCGGGTTGATGTTGGCCTCGTACACTTCATCTTTAATAGGCCCTACAATATATCTACCTGTGCCCCAGAAAATCAGGATTGTACCACTATTCAGATATGGCCCGATGGTTCTAAAAACTCCTTAGGATCGGGGGCCGGAGTATATTGCGTAAAATCCGAAATAAACATTTCAGAATCGTTGGGAATCCAGACGGAGCTGTATGGAATAACCCTTGCAGCAAACACAATAACACAGTTAATAAAAGACAAGAGTGTCATAATAAACACAGATAGCAGACAAGCAGTGCTGGCAGTCGAAACCGACGGAACCGACTTGCATCACCTGTCCTAGTGGGCTTGCACGAGTCCCTCTGTGAGGCGGCCTGCAGGAATGATGTGACGGTCTGCTGGGTAAAGGGGCACACAGCAGAGGCTGGGCATGAGAGATCGGACAAGCTGCCACACAAAGCAGCCGGCAGGAACCCATGCTCGCCAGAAGTTACCTCGCTCTAACAATGTCAGCACTTACAGAATTAGTAAGGCTAGAAACCGATAGAACATTTCAAAATCACTGGAGTAAATTACCAGGCAGTCCTCAAGTGAAAGAAATACTTTGCTACCCCAACGCTAAGAGGACTGCCATAGATATGACGATGTCTAGGAAGAATCTACGACTAGTCACTAGATTACTAACAGGACTGCCATCTTCTAAAACACATGTACACCCTACCTTACAGTGATACGGACATCTTCAGAGGATGCGGAGAAGAAGAAGAGTCAGCACGACAAATATTATGTGTCTGCGAGATCTTTCATGAACTTAGGTACTCCATATTTGGAGTTATAATGGCTGGAACGAGCGGAATCAGGCGGCGGAGCTGGTACAGTCTTAGCCTTCGCCACAAAAGTGCGTTGGCTGGACGGCTAAGCCTACCGTCATGGGGAAGTTAGTACAGGGGGCCTACTGTGCAAAAAGTGCTGCAGGTTTACACCGGCCTTCCCGACATCTCCAGAATCCAGATCCCTCCAGTGTGTTGGCAGGGTGTTGTATAACTTGATGGGCCTTGAGTAGTGTGCATGGTGGTAAGTCGCTGAATATCAAGTTATAAACCATCTTTGGTTCAAATGTCGTATTTATGATGGCCACACTGTGTTCACCTTTGCTTAGCAGATTTGTGTATGTCACAAATACTGGAGGAGGCAATGAGCATATACAGTTAACATTCTGTATTTAATGTTCCCAAGATGTTCACTTGCCAGACATCGCATTGCTCTCTTTTGTAGATTAACGATTGATTTGGTGTAACTACTGTGGCCCTATGTTTGAATACCCTACGTCATACGCGGAAGGGCATTCATAAAGATTAAGAAAAGAGTGCTCCATCCCACAGAGTACCTTATGTTATGGTACCCCCATGCGGATTTCCTTGAAAGCACAGCTCTGTTCATTTATTCTCACTTGCTGTGTTCTGTTATATATTTATAATTATTATCAGGAAATACGTCTCTTGCGTAACCTCTTCATTTTATCCCAGCATTGTTTGAGCTCAAGGACTTTGCTCCACAAATTTAAAGGACAATTGAATAAAAATCTACTTTACGTTTAATTGAATAAATCTTCCTTTCTATTATGATACATTATTTTATTGCTACCAGCCTTAAGCCATTACCAGCGGAGTTGTACAATTTGCAACATGTTCTACCGTCCCACGCACCCGCCTTTTTCCTTATTGTACTTGCGTCAGTCTTTTTGAATTCTATAAATTTATATTTCTTTAGAATTTGAATCAAAAACTATTAATGCAGCACAAACAAAAGCAACTAACTTCACGTGTATAGTCATGTTTTGATTCAAGGATTCGATTGATATTGTGTTCGTAGCGGTAGGAACATACAAAATAAATAATTACAACAGGGCTCTTCTTACGGACCTCACAAATATATTTGAATGTGCTTATTTTATCAGTTTTAGAAATTTTCTCAAAACATCCGCAACTTTGTTATTTGGAATAGAATGTCATTTGTTTTATTTTTTTATGATGTATGATCTATCTATAAATTCTATCTATAAAGTCTATCTATCTATGAAGCGCAATCTTTTATAATGAGTAAAATCTTTTCAGTAATCGATGATGAACTAGTTTCCCATTTGTTGATGTTTTGACACATTGTATAATAATAAAAAATAATATATACCCGAAAACAACCAAACAGCGTACGACAATAAATAACCTCCACTCATAATACGTCGTGGGCAGACCCTTTGGAAGGGACGAACTGGACAGTCGCATCCGACGAAATGGTGTAACCGTACGTATTGAAAAATATGTCTCGGTAAGAATCGGCAAAAGTTACTTCTTTTCTCTGCTTATGATAAATCGCCGGACGACGCCCACCTCCATGATATACTATCTATTATCTGACAAAAACACATGTACTCGACGTAACCTCCAACCCCACTGGCCAAAAGGCACTCTCCGGGAAGAAGAATTTTATTTAGTGATTGAGTGCGCCCTGCCTACTCTGTCTTCCATTATCCAATGAATTATTACTCCTTATTATTTTAGCAGTTTTTCCTTGCATCACAACTTGCTACTTGAGATCTATGGAACGATAGATATGCTATACGATACGTTACATCCAAACCGCAGTTGAATATTATTGAATATATATTTGAATATTTCCTATTTAATTCAAATGTTTATTTCAGCCTGATCATTAACATCTGTGTTGTACGTAGGAAATTGGGATTGGGAATTAGTGTAGAGGTGGAGGACAATAGAGGTTATTAGTAGAGCTGTGAATTATATACACTAAAAAACAGGGATATATGCGCATATATATGCATATATTTTGTAAATTATATGCACTTAATCTTACTAAATATGCAGACATATGCTGAAAAGTAAGGTAAAATACGAGCACAAAAATGAAAATATTTGACAAAAATTAGTACATAGAACTGGCACCAAAAATGAATGATGAAAAAATTAAATAAGAACTTCTTACTTACTTAATGTATTCCACAAAATATTAATTATTATCTGTTTCTCCAAATTTTCCACCAAAAATGATGTGATCTGAAAATAATTGTTTGATGAAATACTTCGTTCTACATCAACAGACGTGATTGGTGCAAATTTTAGTTTAGCTATAATCGCTCTCTCTAAACATTTTCTTCATCGTTTCCCTGCAATATATTAGCCATTTTTATCAGAAAACCCCGTTACTTTTTCTTAAAATGTCCCGTAATATGGTTTTATCTTCTCTGTTGTTGGACCTTTAATAATGTCGATTTTAGTTTTCAATGTTTGCACCATTTCTACAGATTCAGTGAGTTCTAAACCTTGAATTTCTACTTTAGTCAGCAATTCGCAAATAAATGCATTATTGGCTTTAACAAATGCTAAATATTGAGAAAGAGTCGGATCATTATTCATTATAATTTTATAGTCCTAGATAGCCATGGAATCGTCGGATTAGAAGGGGTTCACAACTTCTTTCAAGCCTTCAAAATTGTCTGCATAAAATACACCCACATTAAGCCAAGTACCCCACCTTGTAATAATAAGTTGTGAGGCAAGACGTAACCCTGGTAATTTATTTTTGTAATTGAGTGATATTTCGTGGGCGTTTGATCAAGTAGAATTAATTCTAACGGGTAAAGGATAGTCCCAATTGTCTTGGAAAAAAAAGCTGTTGTGTTTCCTTTTAATATGGCATTTAATGTTTTCGGTAAGTACTTTCGCCCCAAATTCTGGGCATCATCAGACCTACAAAATGTTTAGAGACAAAGGTTACATATTGTAGCGTTTTTCGTTCGTTAAGGTGTGAATTAAAACACTCGGTATATTAAAATAGTCACTTAATTTATTTAACACTATTACAGTCTTATTAACTAATTATAAACACGAACACTAAACACGAACACTAAAAACTAACTGTCACTTAAAGCTACTATAAATTTATCTTCACTGTATTTATTTCGAACTATTTATGTCGATCAATAATCGCGCCCGCGCTCCGACTGCACTCTGAATAATACTACTCGCTAGCGAGCGACGGCTGGCTTATATACCCGTATCGATCCGTGCGGGAACGCGCCAGAGTCTTCTATATTCGTTACTCGCGCTCGCTGCCTCGATGGAATTCTCCGGAATAAGATGCCTCCAGAACAAGCCAGAACTTCTGGCGCCTTCGTGGCTGTTAAGATCGTCACACTGCCCCCCTCCTAAGCTCGTTTCGTCCCGAAATGATTCCAAAGATGGTGGATGTCGATATCTGCAGAAAGCTCCTTTCTTGCAGCAGGATCTCTTGTGGAAGTAACAGTCCACGGTTCTCTCCACGGAACGACGTTGAGGGCTATAACAGCACACCAGAATTTGTACGCCCGTCAACCTGAAGAGTGCTTCCAACATGCTGCGAATTATCCTCCAGTCCAAGCCATCGAGTCCGCATGCCAGCTTGGGAATCGCCAGGCTTCTCAGGTCCTCGGCTAGCAATTCTTCCTTTAGAGAACACAAAGTGTCCCAAACATCTCTATAGGTTGGCTTCTGATCGGACGTCTCTTTGGTGACCAAGTGGAAGATCTTTCTGCCGGTCGTTTCGTCGGTTGCCTTGAGTGCTTGTCCGACTCTGGGATCAGACCGACGCAGCTCTGGAATATTTCCAAACTTCCCGCGGAAAACCTTGGCTATCCCTCTGGACATTTGCAAGTCCTTAGCCACACAATGTGCCAGTGCGTAGCCAGCTGGAGCAGTAAACAGGTCCCGCTGCACTTCACAGGTCACACCGAACCGACTCTTTTGACCATTAGTATGACGGGCCATGAATTCGTCGAATGTCAAATCCGGCTCTGGTTGGATTCGCCGCAGCTCCGCATCGTCGTGGTCTCCGTAGTAAGGAGCCAGTCGGTTGAAGTGAATGACTCGAGCTTTACCCCGCGGTGGCTTTTGTATCCGGTAAAGGACGTCGTTGATAGCTTCCAGAACTTTGTATGGTCCATCCCAGGATGTTTGAAGTTTTGGTGACAGTCCCTTTCGTCTCTTAGGGTCGTAAAGCCAAACCATATCACCGACATTGTACCTGTGGTCCTTGGCATTCACATCGTATGCGTCCTTCATCCGATTACTGGCATCTTGAATGGAAATGCGAACTTGGCTATGAATGGCATCCATTCTTCTTCGCAGTTCACTGACGTAGTCCTCCCCGGCGACATCTGTTCCTGGCGGGCAACCAAACTTCAGATCGCATGGGAGACGGAGTTCTCTTCCCATAATTATCCGAGCCGGAGACTCTCCCGTGCTTTCGTGGACGGCCGATCGATAAGCCAGGAGGAACAAATGAAGAAAGCCATCCCAGTCTCTTTGATGGTCGGAGACCACTTTCGCCAAATACCGATTAATGGTTCTATTCATGCGCTCCACCATTCCATCTGACTGCGGGTGTAACGCAGTAGTTCTTGTTTTCTTGATTCCGAGCGTCTTACAGATGTTCTGGAACAAACTGGATTCAAAATTTCGCCCTTGGTCCGAATGTAGCTCCAAAGGTACGCCAAATCGGCAAATCCATTCTTTCACCAAGGCGTCGGCAATTGTTGAGGCTTCCTGGTTTGGTAGAGCGTATGCCTCAACCCATTTGCTGAAGTAGTCCATCACGACCACGATGTACTTATTTCCTGCTTCGGATTCGGGAAACGGGCCGGCTACGTCAATAGCAATCCTTTCAAAGGGACTTCCCACGTTGTACTGGCGCATCAAAGCCTTCTGCTTTCTCTGCGGCCCATTACTTGCCGCACATACAACACATTTTCTGCACCAGTCCCTTACGTCTTCCTTGCTATTGACCCAGTAAAATCTTTCTCTCACCCTTCCCAGCGTCTTTGTCACTCCGAGATGTCCTCCTGACACACCAGCATGGAGTTCTTCTAGCAATTCCGCAATCCGACATTTGGGCACAACAATTTGCCTTCTTTCCTCTTGGCCGTCGTGGTCAATTATTTTCCGCCGCAGGAGTCCATCTTCCAGAATTAGGGAGTCCCATTGTGCCCAATACGACTTGATGTTAGGAGGATACTTGGCAACTTCTCCCCAGGTTGGCTTCTTCTCCTCTTTCATCCAGTTTAGGACTATCTGGATATCGGGATCTTCCTCTTGGTCTTTTATAAGATCTCTATTTTGCCAAGTATCGTCGACTATGGTGGTTCGTAACAAGTCAGCGTCTTTTTCCTCTGCCCGCTGGCAAGGCTTGCAGTCCCGTGGACAGGGTCTTCTTGATAGAGCATCTGCATTTCCATGGATTCTCCCTGCTCGGTGCTCGGTGTCGAAGTCAAACTCCTGTAGCCTCTCTATCCATCTTGCCACTTGTCCCTCTGGATTTTTAAACTGAAGGAGCCATTTTAAAGCTGCATGGTCTGTTCGTAGCAGGAACTTCCTTCCGTAGAGGTACTTGTAAAAGTGCTCCATCGCTTTCACAACAGCTAGCAACTCTCGGCGGGTGACGCAGTAGTTACGCTCTGGCTTGGACAACGTTTTACTAAAATAGCCTATGACTTTTTCTTCTTGCCCATCCTGAATTTGGGACAGCACGGCTCCTATGCCCACATTGCTAGCGTCGGTGTCCAGTACAAATTTTCCTTCAGGTAGGGGATAGCTCAAGATAGGTGCGCTTATCAGAGCCCCTTTTAGGTGATCGAAAGCTTCTTGACATTCCTGGGACCACTGGAATTTTCGTTCTCCTTCGGTGAGCCTGGTTAATGGTTTTGCGATGTTGGCAAATCCATTCACATAGCGTCGGTAGTATGTGCATAATCCCAAGAAGCTGCGCAGCTCATGTTTGTCATTGGGAACTGGCCAATCTTTGACAGTCTGGATCTTTGCCTTGTCAACCGCCACTCCTTGACTGGAAACAACGTGACCCAGGTACTGCACAGCTCTCTGAAATAGATGACATTTCTTTGGGCTCAACTTCAGTGCTGAACCTCGTAGCCTCAGGAACACTTCTTCTAGGTTTCGCATGTGGTCTTCAAACGATTTTCCTACTACAATAATGTCATCAAGATAGACCAGACATGTCTTCCAGGACAGTCCTCTTAAAATCGTTTCCATCAGTCGTTCGAAAGTAGCAGGAGCATTGCACAGTCCAAATGGCATCACGTTAAATTGCCATAATCCAGCACCCACCGTGAAAGCTGTCTTTTCCCGATCTTCCGGGGCCAATTCAACTTGCCAGTACCCGCTCTTCAAATCCAGCGTGGAAAAGATCTTCGATCCGGCCAGGGTGTCCAAAGTGTCATCGATGCGAGGAAGAGGATAGCTGTCCTTTTTGGTCACATTATTAAGCAGCCGGTAGTCAACGCAGAATCTGGTCGAGCCGTCTTTCTTCTTTACCAGTACCACCGGTGAAGACCATGGACTGCTGGATGGTTCTATGATTCCTTCCTCGACCATACTCTCAATAATCTTGTCAGCCTCCTCTCTCTTAGCCAGCGGTAGCCTTCTAGCTGTTTGCCGAATGGGACGAGCATTCTCCGTATTGATTTTATGCTGGATTACATTTGTCCTCCCTTTCTTCCCAGTATCAAAAATATCTCGATACTTATGGACCAAATGTCTCAGCCTCCTTCTTTGGTCTGGCCTTAGACCGGTGCCTGACGACGATACCAGTACTTCTAATTCCTTTGGAATGGCTTCCCGGCTGGATTCCACGGCCGTAACCTGTCGCAGTATCGCTGACACTCCAGAGCAGTGTCCTAACTCCGTGCCCTCCTTTAATAACACAGGATAGTGATTGACGTTCATTATCCTCACAGGAATACTCCTGCCAGCCCGCACAAGGGCCTTTCCGACCGCTATTCCTCGACCAACAGCCTCGTCGTGCATTACGGGTTCGAACATGACTATCTCACCATCTGTGGTCTTGCCATCAATGCAGCCGTCCAAAACTATCTCGCTCCGTTCTGGTATCAGTGTCTCCTCCGGGAGTAGGACCTTGATGCTTAAATTCTTTTCTCGATGTAAAACAACTTCCTCGTCATCTACCCGCAGAACTCCCCGCCTAAAGCTTAACTCGAAGCCCTTGGTGTCCATTATGTCCGTCCCGATGATCACCTCATCCTCAATCTCAGCCACTATCACAGGATGGTCAAACGTGGCTTTCCCGATGGTAAACATGACGTTTGTTTCACCATGCACTTTTGCTTGATCTCCCGTTGCTGTTCGTAGACGCCATTTTGATTGCCGAACCTTAGCTGCAGGTTTTATTATGTCGGGCCTTATGATTGTCTTCGTCGCACCTGTATCCAGCAGCACAGTGCGGAGGGTTCCATCCACGCACGCGTCGACGAAAACACTGTTGGCTTGGTGTTGCAGTGAGGAGACCTGGGCGGTATTTGCTGGGGCTTGCTGAATACAGGTCGACGTTTGCCCCCTCGCATCGACCTTCTTTAGTTTTCCGGATTGGCGGAAGTGGGACTGACGCCTTCTGGACAGCGTCTTCTTATGTGGCCTGCCTTGCCACATTTCCAGCACTCCAACTTCCGGTCCTGGCGGCTACGTTCTCTATTGATCTCCCTGACGATCCGTTTGACTGACTCTTCGAAGTCGTCCTCTCCTGGAATCACTTGTCGCACACGAGCTTGACCTTTGTTCGTGTTCTTGGCAGCTTCGAATTCAAGGGCCCGTGTTAGTGCATCAACTAGCTTAGGTGGATGTGCTAGTAGTAAGGCTTGCTTCATTTCACCATCACGGAGTCCGTCCAGGAATGCTTGAACCGCCAAACGTTCCATGATCTTTTCTTGGGCATCTGGATATGCCAGTCGAACCAGACGTGCAATATCTGCCTCAAATTCCTGTAAGGGCTCCCCTGACTTCTGGCACCGATTTTTCAACTGAGTGTGGTAGACATGTTCCAGGTGTGACTGGCCATAACGCGTCTCCAAGTGTCTCACCAGGTGGTCATAGACTTCTTGCTCTTCCGGGGACATTCTTTGCAAGATAGCAGCAGCATCTCCTCTCAAAGCTAACGTAAGGGCGGTCGCCTTCTCCCTGGATGACCAACCGTTCGCTTTTGCAGCCGCTTCAAACTGACGCTGATAAACATTCCACGACGTTGAACCATCAAATTGCGGTGGTTTGAGGCGCATCAGCCCAACGGATTCCTGATCGCCACTAACTTTGCTCTTGTTGTCCATTGCTGAAGGTTGATAGGGCAACTTCTCGAAGGTGTTGGCGTCCAACGTTGTGATTTTGTTCTGAACTTCCTGGATCTTGCCTTCCAAAATCAAAAGAATTCGCTCTTCCAGTGTAGAAGATTTTGTTAAAATTTCTTCGTGTAATTCCGTCTTTAAGTTTGCCATCTTTTTTTCCAACTTGGCAGAATTCTCTTCTAGCTTTTCCCCAAGCTCGCTTTTTAAACTGGTAATAAGTTCGGAATTTTCTAGCAATTTAGCCTCCAGGTCGGTGGAATTTTCCAACACTTTAGCCAGGTCGGCGGAATTTTCTAGCAATTTAGCCTCCAGGTCGGCGGAATTTTCTAGCAATTTAGCCTCCAGGTCGGTGGAATTTTCTAGCAATTTAGTCTCCAAACATTGCAGCATTTGGCCGATATCACTTGCACTAGCAAAAACAAAATTGTCCGGGTCATTGCCTTCTTCAATTAATGCTTTACGAAGCCGCTCCTGCAAGTCCGCTTTCTTCCCCGTCGTATCGCAGTCCCTTTCCTCCAGCTCCTTCTTCAGCTCACTAACTTTTAAGTCCGCTAGTTTCGCCATTTTCACGCACGCGAATTAGTCCGATTTATTTCACTTTAATTTTATTTTCACTAATGTCCAATTCACACCCGACACCTGACACCAATGTAGCGTTTTTCGTTCGTTAAGGTGTGAATTAAAACACTCGGTATATTAAAATAGTCACTTAATTTATTTAACACTATTACAGTCTTATTAACTAATTATAAACACGAACACTAAACACGAACACTAAAAACTAACTGTCACTTAAAGCTACTATAAATTTATCTTCACTGTATTTATTTCGAACTATTTATGTCGATCAATAATCGCGCCCGCGCTCCGACTGCACTCTGAATAATACTACTCGCTAGCGAGCGACGGCTGGCTTATATACCCGTATCGATCCGTGCGGGAACGCGCCAGAGTCTTCTATATTCGTTACTCGCGCTCGCTGCCTCGATGGAATTCTCCGGAATAAGATGCCTCCAGAACAAGCCAGAACTTCTGGCGCCTTCGTGGCTGTTAAGATCGTCACAATATAAACGCAAAAATGTGGGAGCAACTCGAAAAAACCTCCCCAAACATACCTCCGACACAGCTGCCATTCTCAGACAAAAACAATTAAGTGCGGCCGTGCGATGTACATCTTCAAACAAAGGTTCTGGTAGGGTGGCGGTAACGTAATTAATATTATTTTTGTAATATTCGATATGCAATGGTGCTTTGGTAAATATTTTTTTTGGTAGAATTTACGAAGCTATTAATACTAGAAATGTGTTTCGTATTTCTTCTGCTATGACTCCATGGGCTAACCAAGTAACAAGAATTAAATTATTGTAGAAAATCTTTAGATTATCTGCTTTGTTCTATGAAATGTGTAAAAAGTGACAAAAATAAGCAACTATGCCCAAATATGCAATATTCTCTACAATATGCTTGAAAACGAGTAAATATGCTAAATATGCAAATTGAAATTAGGCTCAAATGCCTTATTTTTACGTAATTCATGTAGATACACAAAATAACTTGTTCGCATATCAATATTACAAAATATGCATTTGGCATATAATCACAGCTTTAGTTATTAGTGTTGGTAAACCCATTTTGTAAAAGGTTGTTTTCAGCCCAATCATGTACAGACTACCTGCGTGGATATGTTGGCTACAAACGAAATTGGTATGGTCAGTAGAATAATGACAATAACAATATTGGACAGAAATGTTCAAACTTTGTCATGTTTTCTAAAATGACTTTTGTAATAGCCCGTGACTGGTGTGACCAGCACAATATCCTTCTACAAGTTTTAGGAAGTGAAGAATGTAGCCAAGCCATACTAATTGAACTCAATGGGGCTACCTATGACGGAATAAATGTACAATATGAGCTGCCAATCAAACACAATCTTTTTTACGTTTTTTAATGTGATGGGTGCGACATCGTTCTGTAGCGGGTGTGACGCATTTAAATTATGGCAAAATCCAAATCCCAGACATTAAAAGAAAATGGCCAGTAATACTTAACTGCTAGTATTTTCACCTGAATAGCAGTCTGACAGATGTATCAGATTTGTTTCTTCTCATTACGTGTTTAGTGATGTATTAAAAATAATTGGTGTATATGTAAGTTGTTTTCTTAAGAATAGATTTATTTCTACTTCTTTGTTCATCTCGTAATTGTAGAGGTGTGTTTTTTAATAAATTTTTTTTAATAACTGTTGTCAAATGTGTTTGAAAAAAAGCTGTTTACGTTAAATTAGTAATAATAATAAATAAATAATACATATGTTCATTCAAAAAACTAGACTAGAGAATTGTTTAGGACACCATATACATTTTTTTATTGTAATTATAAACTATTTCCACTAACATCAATTATAAACTATGTTCACTAGCATATTCATCTTCTTCCTCGTCTGAATAACTTGCTCCTGGAATATCGGATGTCTTTAAGAGCATGACGCTTTCTCCCAGAAGAGCTTGTTGTTTTCGCGGAAGATAAGTTTGATTGCTCGAGAGCAGTGGATCAGAAGATATAAGGCACCTATTTAGCCCATCCCTGTTCGTGTATTGCCTTGATATTTTGCGGCTGAAATGTTCGCGATAGCGTCTATATTCTTTGTTCATGGATTCTTGAGCTTCTTCTGCCCATTGTCCTAGGGGTACTATGCAAGCCTCTATTATGTGTTTCGAATGTGTTAGGATTTTATGAACAATCGCGGGCATGTAGTACCACGAATACAGTGATTCGAGTAGGACCAGAAAATGATGAATCAATTAATAATCCAGCTCTGTAATCTCCGCTGTTTTTTCGGCAGTCTAAAGAACCTTTTGGCCTTGTTTCCATCTGAATCGTTTGTGTTTTCAGCTGACTGTTTTGTCATGTCAACTAACAATCCCATTTCGCTTCTAAATCGATGTTGTATGGTAGCCTTTCTATTTGCCACTGATCTCTTGTAATCTCCATTTCTGGCTTGCCATTTTTTATGCCTAGCTTGTAGGAAATATGCAGCAAACACTCGAAACATCTTATCCATGAATGTAAAGATGATATACCAAAAGTAAACATATCCTGATTTGGTAATCGTGCGTCATATTTTACATTGTTCATGTGTGTAGGGCCAGCTCCACAGATATAGCACTTTTGGGATGAGTCATATTGCGATAGTGTGCTGCATATTTTCCCATCTACCATTGTAAACACGAGTTTGCATCTACATGCTACCTCAGTGTTGCTTATTTGTACTTTTATCGGAACAAGGTCAGCAATTTGTTTTTGCATTTTTGTAATTTCAGCCTTGATGACATCCTTTGTCTCTTTTTTATAGACAAGCCTACAAAATCTGGTCGAGTTAGGTCGAGAGTTCTTCCAGATGATTGTGTTAGTATGATCGTCAAGTAGCCGAATCGGTACAAGAGTGACAGAGAAAAAAATTTCGTCGCTTATCGTCATCATCTTGCTTCTGCTTGTAGCGGGTCTGTGCTGAACTACCATCACACCCCCATTTCGATATTAGACGCAGTGACATATTAGGTGTTGATGACACAACCTGATCTAATACTTCTTTTTGTGCTTCGCAGATATGCTTCAGCGTTAAATCAAGGAGTGCTTGTAGTTTGATTTCAGCAGATCCATCTGCCAATCGCACAGCCAAAGCACACGTTTGTAATAGCAATATACGAGCGAAGCAGTCCGGGACGTAAGGGGCGTTTACACATACGGTCGTAGGTAAAAATAATTTGTCTATATGTAAGTTATTTTCTTAAGAATAGTTTATTTCTACTTCTTTGTTCTTCTTCTTCTTTGTCTTATAATTGCACCGGGTGTTTTTTTAATAATCTTTTTTAATAAATGTAGTTAAATGTGTTTGATAATATAACTGCACCGGAAAAATATTTTATGCAAAGGTTGAAAGGTGTCGAGGAGATGAAACACCACGGATATAATCAACTTCCGGTTTGAACTGGAAGTTAGAAAGCGTAGTATTGTGAGTTATAATAGGAAAGCTCTTTGAAAATAAAATTTTATCAGAAGCTTTCTTTCGTCACTGAGGACAGTTAATGTCGACCGGAAGCTGCTAAAATTGATATTAACGTGAGAAGCTGCATAGGAGCGTTCATACAAAATGTATTTGTTTTGAAATGAGCTATCGTATGATCACACGCCTAGTTCCCGGTTATTGTTTTATAAAGTTGGTATCAACATAATCAATTTCCAATTCAAACCGAAACTGACAATACCGCCTTTGTTTCAACCCCCTCGAAACCTTTCAGGTTTTATGGAGTTTTTTAATGACTTTTGATCATATTCAAACCAATTGCAATGCCTTTCATTCTATGTATTTATAACACCATCTGGTGACACCACTCATATATAAAGACCCGCCCAACAGACGACAGTATCTTCTTAGCGCTTGGTTTGATAACTTAGTCCTGAAGATACCTCTTGCAACACCGCGCGAAACGTCGACTGCTTCAAAGTCCTCAACACGGTTTCCACCCGGAAATCAATATATCATTGACTCAGACCGCGGAAGTCTACAATCTAGATATTCTTTTAAGATCTTCAATCACCCCTTGAAAATCACAAGATCGTAAACACTCTGTATATAATATATTCCGTTAAACTAAGTTTATAGAAGTCTTTTTTTTTTCATTTTTTTCCAATAGATATGTATTATAAATTACTATATTAATCCTAATTCATTATGTAGTGAACAATCTTATATTTCCATCGTATATAGCAACTAGAAACTTATTTCAACAATAATGGAAATGGATATACCCACAGTTTAGCGCACATGTCCTAAAACGCGGGGATCTAATTTTAATTTGTCGGCTCAAAAGCATTATGGCACATTTAGCGGCCCTGTTATATAAACTCACCCCCGAGTGTCATAAATTAGTCAGGGAGTAAATTTCTGTGTCGAATTATGTAAATGTGACGGCTTGAGCGATCCCACTCAAGCAGTGTTTCGGCACGACCATAGACGTATGAAACTTTAGTGATAGCTTGTAGCTCTATCGAACTGGAGATGGCTGATTCCAGTACTCATCATATCAAATTGTAGAGAATAAAATGGGAATAAGCAATATGGTTAAAATGTTATAGTATCAACGTTAACAGCTGTATGATTTTATTATAATTACTAATAATTTCTACAGTTTTAAGATTGTAACGTTTCATTTACTTATCACTAAGATATATTAATACTTACCCAAACATAAATGAATTGAGTGGTGAATGTCGTAATTCTTAATTCGCGTCCCTAAAATACTGCTATAATTTTTGGAAGCGATCTACACATTACAGAGATCCATGGTCCATACATAACTGTTATGATCGTTTCATCCCTTAGCGTACATCATGAATCATTTATTTCATTATTTGTTTCTCTGGCATCAAATTGTTAGCGAATCGCTTGTTGTTTCGAAATAGGATTATTATGTTATCGAATTATCATGTCTACTGGTGATTCATTTAATTCATAGAAATTTAATTTGATGATACTGTTGTGAGACGGTGTTTAGAAAATGGAAATGAAAGACAGCAGCAAATGAATTAAATCTTGACTAATCTACAATTTAGAAAAATCCCAAATCAATGGCTGTTGTATTGTTATATTGTTTTCGATGTCTTTTTAATTATCTTTTTAAATTATCATTTTGTATCAATTTTTAGAAGTTTTTAATATATTCGGGAATAGTATTTTTATCTACAACATCTACCTATAAAGACCTTGATAAATATTAGACAGATCTGTCAGATTTTGTTTCCTGTTATAACAGATAATTGAGAAAGTGCTCGTCAAATGAGAAGGTTTGTCGGCGTCACCGCGACGCACACTGTAATATTTTCTATTTCTACCGGTACATAAGTCAAATTTGTAATTATAAATAAATCAAAATTTTTAATTAACAACACGATCCCTAACACACCAGACTTTCATATTTCAATAGATATTTCTTACCTGATAACTCAGTTTTTGGTATAACAATTGGAAATGGTAATGGATTGCATCATTACTATTAAACACGTTTGTACTGTGATTGTGAGATTATCTTCAAAACGAGAGCCAACCTACGAAAAAATATACTACTTTCTTCCCTTATTTCTTGCGCTATACTATATGGAAATATGGTAGTAAATATCTTGTTTTTTTAGCGAAATTCCCGATTTATAAATATGACGATATCGAATATCGGTCATATCACGAGTCAGGAAGACGACCGAGTTGTGAAGCTGGTTTGGGAGCAGGCACCAGTCGGCGTGCGCCCTTTGGGAAGACGCTGGAGAGACAACGTGAGGGCAGATCTCCAGGTCTTAAACATCGACAATCCGGAAATCAGGATGATGGATAGACAATAATGGAGGCAAATCGTGAAGTCAGCCAAGACCCACCCAGGGTTGTAGGGGCTACGGAGTAAGTAAGGAGTAAGAAATTCCCGAATATCGGAAAATTTCTTATTTTGCATGTCATTATAAAAATGTAGGAGCATATATGTAACGTCAAAATCTCTTACTTATCTTCGTAAACTATTGCTTTATTAGATTTAGTTTAATATACATTGTTTCTAAATACAGCCCCATCAAAATTCCCAATATTTTAAAAGTTATTTGCCAAAAACTCATTTTTTAACTTTTCCGATTTTAGGTAATAGTATCGTACGTGGCGTTGAAAAGCAATCTAGTGACAAAAGCACATTTTAGCATATGTTAGTAAACACTTTGGGGTTAGTAAACAAGTACAAGTGTGAAATTGTTGATAACGTATTACTAATTACGTAAGCTGTCAGTTTCCAGTATTATTTTCCATCATGCAGTGTAACCAAGAAGAGCTTTTAGATATGATTTTCATACTAGGCGAATGTGAAAAGAACTGTTTTTTGGCAAGTCCTGTGTACGCACAGCGTTACCCGTAACGAACACATCCAGATTACAGGAGTCTGAAAAATTTATTAGAAATATTTTTACCAACTGGAAATTTAAAATACACAAAACCAATTAGGAATAGGCTAGCCCGAAGTAAAGAAAATGAAACGGCTGTGTTACAATCGGTGATTGATAATCCTAACGTTAGTCAACTAGCAGTCGGGGATGTCGTAGGGGTAAGTGAAAGAACCGTTCAACGTATTTTAAAGGACAACACTTTCCATGCTTATTATATCCAGTATCATCAAGAACTCGTTCAAAGAGATTTTCAGCAACGTTCCGAATTTTGCAATTGGGCCCAAGCAAAAATGAGACTAAATTTTGACTTTTTTATAAGGTTTTGTTTACGGATGAAGCCACCTTTCATAAAAATGGGTTTGTAAATCGACAAAACTTCCATTATTACGCGGATCACAATCCGAGGATTTTTCGTCAGATCGCCAACATCGGTAGTCAATTAACATTTGGAGAGGCATTATTGGCGAAAATATTATTGAAATTTTTGCAAAATCAATTGCCAAATTTACTACAAAATTTACCTATTGAGGTAAGAGCGGAAATGTGGCAGCAACATGATGGCGCTCCAGCACAGCAAGTCCGGGACCAGCTCAACGAAATCTTCCCAAATTGGAGAATTGGAAGAGGAGGACCAGTTGCTTGGCCTCCTAGATCACCGGACTTAACGAAACTGGGTTTCTTCCTGTGGGGCTACGTTAAGAACATCGTTCATGCTGAACCTCCAACAACACCAGAAATGCTAGACAGAATCCGGGGGGCATTTCAAACTATCTCGCCCGACCTATTAAGAGCAGTGGCGGGGTCATTTCATACTCGTCTTGGTTTGTGCCTCGAAGAGCACGAAAGACATTTCGAACAAGTACTTAATTAAGTACACTCAAATCTAAATTACTTCTCTGCGTAATATTTTATGAAATAAATTGTTTTTCAACGCCAACACGATATTTATTTTATTTTATTTATTTATTTATTTATTTAAGTGTTAGGTGTACAAACAGGCAGAGCCCAAGACAGTACACACTTGCAGACAATAGAAAAAATACAATACTAAGATAAGAAAAAAAGAACAATGCGTGCTAGTAAGTAAAATAAAAACTAAAAACTAAACTGAACCAGAAATACAGTTAACAGACGGATCAGTGAGGCGCTGTTAAAGCCCTTTTCAGCTTGCGTTTGTAGGACAGTAGGGAATTGTGGAAGGGATCAATGGAACTGTGGAAGCGGTTATAGGAAGCTACTAAGCGATTGACAGGCGAATTTTAGAACGAATTGGTATGACATAGTTGTGGACGCAGGAGGTCAGACGCGCGAGCGGAGCGGATAGGGACGTTAAACATAAATAGCTGAAGTAGTTCCGGTGAATCAATGAGGCCGTTAAAAATTTTAAACAAAAACACAGAATCCCGAACATCTCGACTCTGTCGCAAAGGGATGAGCCCAAACACACGACAGCGTTGTTCGTACGAGCAGGCAGGTAGGTGGAATTTTCTGCTTACGTAATTTACATATCGCCTCTGAATCGACTCCACCTGATCAGCGTAAACTTGGTACTGCGGACACCAGACCACAGAAGCGAAGGACAATATGCTGTTGACATACGCGTTATATAATGTGTTGATGGTCGACAAATTGGAGAAGGAAGAGGACAACCTAATCACAAAGCCCAATGCGCGGAAGGCCTTACGGGTTAAATGCTGTATATGCAAATTAAAAGAGAGCTTACTGTCAACCACCACGCCGAGATCCCTGACGCTGCCGACGGTTGAGAGAACATTCTCTCCAAGAAAGTAGTCAAAGTCATATGTGTATCTACTTCTAGCAAATGTGATTTTATTACATTTCTCATAGTTTAAAACTAACTTGTTAAGGATACAATATTCGTGAAATCTAGCTAGGTCTTTCTGAAAGTTATAACAATCTTGGAGAGAGGAGATCCTACAGTATATTTTCGTGTCGTCGGCATACATCAGGAAATCAGAGTAACGGAAACAAGCACCAATATCGTTCACATAAATTAAATAAAGCAGTGGGCCGACGTGAGAACCCTGAGCCACGCCAGACGGGATTCGTCTGAATGAAGATAAGAAGTGCTCAAGTCTAACAGCCTGAGAACGACCAGCGATGTAAGAGCACAGCCATTGTACCAAAAATTCGTCCAACCCAATCAGTCTAAGCTTATCAATCAGTATATCATGATCAATTCTGTCAAATGCCTTGCTAAAATCCGTGTAGATAGCATCAACTTGAGTACGGGTATCAAGTGATTTTAAGATGTATTCCGTATACGTACAGAGATTCGTTTCAACTGATTTACCAGGAAAGAAGCAGTGTTGTTGTGACACCAACTTAGTCTTAGCCTCATGTAGCAATACTTTATACATCAAACTTTCAAAAACTTTACTAACGCTAGACAAAATAGAAATTGGACGATAGTTCCGGACAAGCCCCCATTACCTGACTTAAGGATTGGCAACACATAGGCCTGCTTCCAAAGACTAGGAAATTTAGATTCGCGCAACGACAGGGTAAAAATTAAATTCAGGGGCACGACGAGTGCATCCGCGCAGTTCCGCAAGAACACGTTTGGAATCCCGTCCGGGCCAAAGCCGGTAGAGGGCGTCAAGGCACGCAGACGCTCAAGAACATTCTCCGGCGTGAACAAAGGCGCTATCCTCACGGCGCTACACGTCATCAACACAACATCCAGGCGACAAGACAAAAAAAAATGTATCCAACCCAGTTCGTTCACACGACACGACATCTATAAGACAAGAATCAGTCGTATTCAAGATGTCAAACGAGCAAGACGTCCTTCCAAGTGATAATTCAGCTATGGTTAGTGCAGAAAGCTCTCTTTCCACCGACGACGAAGAGGACATACTTATGTATTGCTATTTGCGTCATCGCCGACGTCGACGAAAGTACTGGGTGCATCCTTATATAAAAAAAAAACACAAACCGCAGATTATTTGTGCTTACTAAAGAATTAACCCAAAACGATAACAAGTTTCAGTGTTTTTACCGAATGAGCAAAGAAAGTTTTGAAAAGCTTTTAAGTATCACGGGACCTTCGATTCAAAAGAGAAACACAAATATGAGGCAATGTGTCAGTGCAGAGGAAAGGATACTTATAACACTCAGGTGAGATATAAAACATATTTATTTTTACACAAACATAATATGTATATTAAGCAAACTTACAACCTAGTCATAATAGATTCAATGTCATCAGCAAACCTGTCACTGTCTTGTTGGATTGAGTTGGGTTGGATTGGGTTGGGTTGGATTGGGTTGGGTTGGATTGGGTTGGGTTGGATTGGGTTGAGTATTGCGTTAGTAGGCGTCGGATGCTGTGAGGGCGCATTAGAAAGAGCAAAATACCTGTAGTTGGTATCAAGGAGAGCCGAATTTTCATATGAAGTATTAGAAAATCCAGAATTAGAATTGTATGTGGGGGAACCCATGAAGGAGGAGTATTGAGTACGGGATGATCCCGATAAGGATGCTCTTGACTGGTCTGAACTTTCTACTGACAGAATGTTTTCAATCAGATGCAGGACTTTTATTTTAAATTCACGCATCTGCTTATCATTCATATTTTTTATTTCTGGTAACAAAGAAAGGAGAAAATAGCGTTTAGCTGTATCATCATCACCGGCACTGTTTTTCTTTTTTGTTTCCAAGTATTCTAAAAATTTTGAATCTAAGTCATTCTTTTTTCTCTTTCTTCGAGTTGTACTTGACGTCGAAGGAGCAGGCTCTGGTAATTGTTCCTCCGTGGATGGGGCTTGTACGTCTTGCAATGTGTCGTCATTGTTCTCAGTTGGATCTGGACTTTCGGGTGGTTCTTCTGGGTGCTCAATATTACCTGGATTCTCAATAATATTCGTAGGTTTCACATATGGAAGAATAAACTGTAGGTGGTCATGTAAATAATATGGCTTCTTTGTTTTTGCAGAGGAACCACTTGGAGCTGGCTTTAAGCTTCTTACAAATGCCGACCTTATGTTTTTCCATTTTTCTTTGCAGTCTGCCACTGAAAAATAAAATTATTTGTATAAAACTACTATTTTAGTTTTGTTTTGTTACAGGTACTTAGCAACAGGATGCAGTTTTATATCTCTTTCATTATATTTCCAAAGAGGACATAGCACAATAACTGCAGTCGTAGCCGACACTACACGGATTATATGGAATTCTTTAAAAGATGAATATATGAGAGTTCCAAATACTCATCAATGGCAAAATATATCTGAGCGATTTTTTGAGTTGTGGAATATTCCAAATTGCTTAGGTGCAATTGATGGAAAGCACATCCGAATTGCGAAGCTTCCCCGTTCTGGCTCAACAAATTTTAATTATAAATACTATCACTCTATTGTGTTAATGGCAGCTTGCGATGCCAATGGTTTATTTACGATCATAGAAACAGGCTATGCTGGCAGAAATCATGACGGAGGAATATTTAGGGCAACAGCACTGTATCGCAGATTGGAAACAAATGGTCTCAATATACCACAAAGTTCACCTCTACCTCATGATGAAACCCAACAAAACTTTCCTTATTATTTTGTTGGAGATAATGCATTTCCTTTAAAAGGGTATATGATGAGACCATTTCCTTCCACTTCGCTGGACAATAAAAAAAGAATATTTAATTACCGGTTAAGTCGTGCAAGAAAAACAATAGAATGCGCTTTTGGTATGATGGCAGCAAAATTTCAGGTTTTAGGGGTGCCAATTCGTTGTAGAAAATTGAATAATGTTGTAAATATAATCAAAGCTGTTTGTATTCTACACAATTTTATCCGTCAAAATGACGGTGTTCAGTACACGCCATCATCCATTGCACCAAGAAGAACACCAAATGGGCCACAACATAACATACAATTACAAGAAGAACATATTGTTTTACGACCTGCATCAGCCCCTTCTACTCTCCGAAAATATTTAGCAAACTATTTTATAAAGCCAGGTGTTGCACTGCCTTGGCAAAATAATTATTGCATATAAATAATGTATTTATTAAATAAACGTACTTACTTGACAAATTAGTGTTTTTTCCCACTTCACTCCATGCTTTTTCTGTTACGTCTTTCCGGCTATATTCAGCCGTTTTAAAATTGAACAAACACTGATGTTTTTCCACTTCTAGTGCTATTTTCAAGTTAACGTCTCTTTCTGCCGCCATTTTCGCACAACGTACTTACGTACTCACTTAAGAAATGCTGAGCGGCGACTGATCAGAAATGTCGCCGGCAAACATGTTGCTAACATATCGTGTCGCTTGGATGTAGTGCAGCGCCGTCTGCCTGCTCCCATTTGGATATATGGCATCAACATCGACGCGACATGTCGTCGCCATGTCGTGTTGATGACGTGTAGCGCCGTGAGGTTAGCGCCAAAGTCGGGACATTCAGCACTCCGACCCGCGCACGCCGCCATCAACCCCCGGCCGACCATCAACAAAGACCGAGTGAAAGTATGCACTGAATAGTTCGCATATGGATTCGCCATCGGATGCAGTACGGTTGTCAAGTTTAAGCGTGGCAGGTACCCGCGAAGCACCGCGACGTCTATCACCAACAAACGACCACACGCGCCCCGGCTCCAGTACCATGGCACTCTCCATCGAAGCTACATAATCGCGATAGTCATGAGTTATGACGTGCTTAGACCGTGCGCGAAGTAGACTAAATGTTAAGTAGTCTATTTTGTTTTGGTACATTTTCCATTTTCTGTGAAGCTTGCGTTTCTCCTTAATGCAATCAATGGTAGCGCCAGAGTACCAAGACGGGTAGCGACGTGTACGCAGGGTCCCGTGTGGGACATGCGCCCTCACAATTTGCCAGAGTTTATCATAAAAGACGGTAACAGCCCGGTCTGTGTCCAGGTCCGCTAGTGTTGCCTCCCACTCTATGGAATTAAGCGAGTCGTTAATGCTTTCATAATTAGCACGGTTAAAATTGTATTTCTTTACCCCCGACTGCCTTAATAGTGTGACCCGTAAGGACGATAATGTGATTACTAGTGAAGGATGGTGGCTATCTTCACCCACCAGCGGCCCAGGACACCTAGTGACGCCCTCAATACAAAATCGGTTGGAAAGCGTAAGATCGAGCAAACGTGATTTAGCATTAGGTATGTTATTAAACTGAAAAAGACTGCAGTACGACATTGTTTCCAAAAATGAACGAGATCTTATATATAGGTATCTGAGGGCGCCAGCGAGCCGTCAACAGACGGTGACCACTCTAAGTGTGGGATGTTGAAATCGCCACAGACAATAATTGTAGCGTCGGGAAACCGGTCACTCACAGAAATCAGACCGCTCAGAAAGCACCCGGCTGCACCCAGATCGTCAGGCGGCAAATAAACACAGACAACAGCAAGCGAACACCACTACACTCAATCGAGATCCACAGATCCTCCGCACCACTACAAGCATCGGAGAGCAGCGCCGCACAAAAGATGCTCCTGACCGCAATAAGGACACCGCCGCCATCTCTCTTCATAGAAGCAGTCGACTCCCTGTCCCTACGGAAAACCTGATATTCGCTACTAAAAATCTCCCCGTCGAAGACACCACTGTTTAAGAAAGTTTCTGTGAGACATATGACATCAAAATCGGGCTGGAGGGAGCTGCAGTATAATATTTTTGTTTTGGTGCGCAAACCACGGACATTCTGATAGTATATTTGGAGAGACATTGGAACCAATAAACTGCTGCACTAGTGGTGGAATCTTGGGTCTACATTCGATCCAAGTCGCGCTCGGAGGAGACACGGAAGGCGCGGGCCCCATCAGCATTCCTCCGAACATATATCTTACAGTCCCGCGTCCAAACGAACTGATATCCGGCCGCCCTCGCCCTAGCTTTCGTCTTTGCGAGAAGCTTCTTATTAGCTGCCGTCAGATGCTCATTGATGAAGCAGCCTAAAATTGCCGTTGGAAACGTTGAAAAATAAGTTTTTGGCGGATAATTTTTAAAATATTGGGAATTGTGATGGGGTTTTATTTAGAAACAATGTTTATTTTTGAATTGCGCACCGTTTCACAAAAAAAAATTATTGGTTCCAATATAAAATAAGAACAATAACACGCCTTAAAGTCTGACACTAGATTTTTGTCACCCTGCATAATTTGGATCAATGACTCTCTGTCGATGGTATGGAGTCCAGCCAAAAACTACAATAATTCCATGGAAATGAGTACCTATACAACAATAAAGAAGATTTTTTACCCGTTACATGTTATTCGGGGTTAGAGTGTCGCAGAAATGGTAGTTGTAAAATCCGTAACAGTACGAAGGGCCAAAACAATTGCCCAAAATGTTGAATGAGTGAATCCCGGAACGATTTCGTCGCCAAGTTATCTAACACGAATCAACTCGCCACAGTCTAACGCCGTACAAATGAAGACGACAGCCTTTGGGATAATCAAATACATCAGAAAAGTGCCTGCAAACTTACAGCAACAAGACAGAACAAACGCGCCTACAAACCTGAAATTTGACCAAAATACTCTTCAAAGGGTCCCACACATACAGAGCTATAGAGGTTATGACCAACAGTACGAATAAACTAATTTGCAAGAATACTAAAAAGACAAATTCGGAGTTCTCCAGTTAAGTAACAGATAGCGTCACCAGATGGTGGCGTCATCTTCAAGCGCGTATGTCGAAGTTCATATGAATTTTTGGCTTTTTCGAAATATCATTACAGGAGTCAAGGAAGTAACCAGAATGGATACTGAAAGGAACGATCTCGTAAAAAAGGCACTCGGGACCGATTCTATTTTGGACTATGTGGAGGAGAGACAAGAAACTTGCTGGGGTCAAGTGTATGAGAATGGAGAATAACCATAAGGAGGCGACGAGGTAGACCAGCAGAAACCTGGGACGACACTGTTGCTAAGGCAATACCTACCTCCATTGGAGGAACTTTACTAGATTCAGAGAATTAGAGTGTTGAGTTATATACAGAATAATTGTAAGTTAGGATGAATTGTAGATTTTGATTTTATGTGGATACCCCTACACCGATTGATAGATGGGGAAGTTATTAATAATGGAGGTTGCTACCTGTTGCCTCTATGGCAGGTTCATAAAAGCATAAACAGCTTTTTACACACTAAGAAGTTTCGAACGAAACAACCAAAACTTCAAGACACATTTTTAAGCAGGTTGTAATATACACTGTAATTACTATAATTACTATAACACTTCACTTGTGGTGGCATTTGGTTGTAAGCAACAATACTGGTTCTAATGGTACTATTTCGGCCACTTTTTGAAAGCCACTGAGGCAGTTTACCCGAAACGCAATGTTTCTATGGTTTTTATTGTGCATATTTTCTTGAGGTTTAGTTTATTGGAAACTTCTGTGGCGGATGTTGTCCAGTGCAGGTTGAATACTGACTTGAGGCAGCGGTTTTGGAGACGCTGGAGCTTGCTTATTTGTGCTTATCTATGCGACAATCATGTAGCGGAAGTGGCTCTCCATTTATGCATGGTAGATCGTCTTCTTTGCTTAGATGTTTACTTATACACCACACCGTTTCCATGTTCCAATGAGAGGCACTACACGATCTTACATGTGTTTGATATGCCTTTCCCAGTTGGTCGTGTAGTCCACCCATATCCCAGGCACTTCTCTAACTTCTTTAGGGGTTGACCATTAAACAAGATCTGTGTCAGAAAGGTTTATTTGTCTTTATTTGAAAGTTTCATATATCCGGGGTTTTCGGTGTTTAATATCAGATTGTTGGTAATTGTCCATTGATGTAGTCCTTCTAGGTCATGCCTGATATTGTTGTGCAGGCCGTCTTCATGTTCCAAAGTAGGTACACAGGTCAGTATCATCTGCTGATGATATGGTTTGCGGTAGATTCTTGCGACATCGGTTTCAGCTGACCGGTAGGTCTTTTAATTGTCGTTTCTTTATTTCTCTTCCCTTTGCTGTTACATAGGCTTGTCCTCTATGTCTTTATAATCTTCTTTCACGTCTTTTCTTTCTTGTATGGGGACCATCTGGAAACTACCCATTAATTTTTGGTTTTTCAGCGTATTCTCCCTTTTACTATCCGCATTTTTATTTTTAAATGACTGCTGGATGTCGTCATCGCTTGATTCATCTAGTGCAGGTTCGAAGACTTCATCTTCTGGATACTAATATCTATTTTTAATTCTGTCGTCACTACTAAAATCTGAATCATTTCAGCGTTCTCCAACCATGGAACAACTATACATAACAGAAAAATTTCCTGTTTAGAAAAATTTTGGTCCCATCATTTAGAGGTACAAAAATGTAAATTTTATCGGGTAGTCTTTGTTATCATACAAAAGAACCATTCTTTACGTTTATTCGTTATAGATTAGTTGCCTTTTCATGATGAAATGTCAAACAATACTTAATAAAACTACCACCACTACTTCACACGAGTCATGAGTTAAACTGTCCCTACTGAATCCCTACTGAAAAAAGTACCTCCAAATGACTCACCCGTTATAAACAGAAAATTAGTTATTAAATTCAGCTATGGGGTACCCTTGAACGCTTTGCTTGTTTTTGCAAATGGCGGATACATTTCAATAACGCAGATGCTCCAGTTTAACAGCTTTACATCGATGTTGCAAAAATTGCAGAACACCATTATGATACAAACCGTGTGGATTAGGGGGTAAGCAATCTGTTAGGTAAAGGTATAACATTTTATTACAGAAGCTCGATAAATGCCTCAATAACTATTTCTTCCCGATTTGTTGAACTCAGCAACTTGTACTTCATCCAACGCAGTTACTTCGCAATGATCTTTAATACACTAACATTATCACATATATCATAATTTCAGATCGGAATTTCAATAATCAATACCTTAACTTGTATGAAAAACTACAGTAGGCATATCTTTTTGCTGCGATAACGTACTTATCAAACAACTGATTTGTTGTAATTTTTCTTCTTATTTCGTTCGGACCGGTGTAACATAAAACATCCGAACATGAATCGCGTAACAATTTTTTTAGGCAGTAACGTATTTTATGTGTGAATATTTTGAGTTATAGAACTTATTAAATATGTAGGATGCAGCATGCGCTCCGAAGACTATATCCTCCTGGCTCATAAATTATTCAGCGCGGACTATTATTTTAAATTATGTGTAATATCACCGTCTACCGTACCACAAAACCTACATTTGTTTTACAAAAATAATTTAAATTAGTGCTACCGTGTATTCACACAAAAACTGAGTAATAATTAGTTAGCACCAACTATAATGTTATGTGAAGCTTATGCAACAA
The DNA here is from genome assembly GCA_964023965.1 of Melinopterus prodromus. Classification (NCBI taxonomy): domain Eukaryota; kingdom Metazoa; phylum Arthropoda; class Insecta; order Coleoptera; family Scarabaeidae; genus Melinopterus; species Melinopterus prodromus. The sequence continues at coordinate 29,338,672 of OZ030391.1, read as the reverse complement.
ATAGAAAAAGACGTGTTTTTTTGAAGAATTGTCTACTTCTTGATTTATTTATTTATATATTTATTTATTTATTTATTTATTTATTTACACACGGACTCACAAACAGGAAAGAATCCCAATAAAAGTGATCCCAACATATTATACAAACAAATTATAGTCTATGCTAGAAACATAAGCGACGCACCTAAGCGACGCACTAGCAGAGTTGGCGTAGTGGCTGGAGTCGCAGCTTATCATTTCATTGCGTGAGTGACGTGAATCTCTCATTCGGTACTAAAATCAACGAAAATGTCGTCGTCAGGGGATGAAGCTGTATTGGCGATTTTACAACTTGTCAACATGTATGTATGTAGGTTTTAGAGGCTGGGAAGGCCCAAAGCACCTAGGCCCCACTGGACCCTTTGTGCAAACCTCTTATGCTCACTCTGGACTCGTAAGCCATCCCAGGCTCTGGGCAAAGGCTACGAGGCACGGTAGAGGAGCATTACGAATACTGTCCATGGTAGGCCATGGGTCCCCAAGAGCACTTACCCTATGGTCTTCTAGGGCGGGGCATTCGCACAGTATGTGTCTTACCGTCTCATCTTCCTGCGAACAGGCTCGGCAGGTGGACGTGTCAGTCAGTCGCATATTGAACATATGCTTCCGTACTTTACAGTGACCAGTGAGTAGTCCAGTAATAAGCCGGAGCTTACCTCTGGTCAGTTCAGAGAATTTCCTGGCTAACGTTGTGGATGGATACCTGAGAGTCTCCTTGGCCAACGAACAGCCTGGCGTGGTGTCCCACCTGTGAGTGAAACTGCTGTGGGTAATGTCCTTCACCATGTTCCTTAGGGCAGTATTTGAGGGAAGGATGATGGGTTCCGGTGCAATGGCTGTGTGACCAGCAGCTCTTCGTGCTAATCTGTCAGCGCACCGATTGCCTCCATTGTTTTTAGAGTGCCCTTTTATCCAGCTGATGGTGATGGTATTTCTCCTAGTAGCCTCCACCAGGGAGTTGTGGCAGTCCAGTACGAGCCCCGATGTGAAACGACACCGTTCAAGGGTCAGGATGGACTGTCTACTGTCAGTGAATATCACTATGTTTTTGCCTGACTTGTTAGATTGACTAATGATGTCTGAGGCTGTTTTGATGGCGAAAAGTTCCGCCTGTGTGACAGAAGGGAATTTACCAAGCGGGATCGACCGGCGAGCCTGGAAGTCGTGCGAGAAGATGCCAGCGCCTGTACCGTTCGGTCTTTTAGAGCCATCCGTGTAGATCTTTAGGCTTCTACTGAGATCAGCCTCAAGGGCTGTGTTGTGGGTCAGATATGGTTTCCTGAAAACATAGTGGGGTGGGATGTAATCTGTAGGACACTCCAAAAAGGGCTTACCCTTGGCGACCTTCCTCCATAGTTCGATCCTCTTGCCACCAACATGTCTGTCCCAGGAGTACCCCACTGTGCGGAGTCTGGATAAAGTTGCTAGGGCCACTTCTTCTACGAAGATGTCAAGGGGTGGCAGGTACAGCATGTTTTCCATCGCTACAGTAGGGGTTGAATTCATTGCGCCCGTGACGCTTAGGCAAGCCATTCTTTGAATGCGATTCAGTTTGGTGATCGTGGAGGCCAGCTTGACTCTGGGCCACCATGCCACCGCTCCGTATGTGAGCATGGGTCTGATAACTGCCGTGTAGATCCAGAGCGTGAGCTTAGGTGAGAGGCCCCATGTACGTCCCATGGCTCTCCTACACTGACCGAAAGCAATGCATGCCTTTTTAACTCTATTGGTTAAATGGTTATTCCATAGCAGCTTTCTGTCAAAGGTAATACCAAGGTATTTTACTTCATCAGACAGCCGCAGTGTTGTATTACAGAGCTTTGGCAGCCTGAAGTTTCCGGGATTCCGGTTTCTCGTGAAGAGCACCATCTCTGTCTTGGCCGGGTTGACCGACAGGGAGTGTTCTGCGCACCATGTTTTGACAGCATTGAGTGCTCCCTGCATCCTATCGGAGAGGGTGTCAAAGTGATTGCCTCTTACGAGGATGACGAGGTCGTCAGCATAGCCAGTTGTGTGGTAGTGAAGATCGTGGAGCCGTCGGAGAAGGCTGTCCAGCGTGAGATTCCACAGTAGTGGAGAAAGAACTCCGCCCTGTGGGCAACCACCCGCAACCTTCCCCCGGAGAGTGGCCTCGCCCACTCTTAGATTCACTACGCGCTGTCTAAGCATACAATTGATCCAACCTCTTACCACAACCGGTACCCCACGCGCGGAGAGGGCTCCGTTGATGCTTCTGAAGGTTGTGCGGTCGAAAGCTCCTTCGATATCAATGAATACGCCCAGGGTTGACTGCTTAGCGTCAAAAGATCTTTCGATATAGCTGACAACGCTGTGCAGCGCTGTGTCCGTGGATCTGCCCTGGGTGTACGCATGCTGTTGTGGGTGCAGTGGCTCTGTAATGAGCGCAGTGTCCCTGATGAATCGATCGCACAGTCTCTCTATGGACTTCACGAAGAAGGATGAAAGACTGATTGGACGGTAAGACCTTGGAATGGAGTAATCCTGTCTGCCTGGCTTGGGGATGAAGGTGACCGTAACCTCCCGCCAGCGTACAGGGATGTACTGGAGTGCAAGGCACGCCTGGAAGAGACCTTCCAGGTGCGGTGCGATCATATCCAGACCCCACAGGAGTAGGGCAGGGATGACTCCGTCAGGTCCTGGTGACTTGAATGGCGAGAAACTTTTGATTGCCCACCTGATTCTGTCCAGTTTGCTGATCTGAGAAGCAATCAGCCAATCCTCCTCGGTCGGAGTATTCCCATCCTCCTCTCGAACAGAGGTGGAGGTAGGGGAAGCTGCTACTGAACCTGGAAAGTGAATATCCATTAGTAGTTGTAAGCTTTCGGAGGGGTTGTTGGTATAGCTCCCATCACCCCTTCGTAGTATTCCTATCTCTCGTTTGGGACCGGCAGAGATGAGTTTTTTTAACCGAGAGACCTCGGTGACGCTCTCGACATCCTCACAAAAGCTCCGCCATGACTTCCTCTGTCGTTGACGGATTGTGTGTTTGTACGTCGAGAGGTTGACCTTGTAGGAGGTCCAGTCCTCGTTGGTCTTAGAGCGTTTAGCTTTATTGTACGCCCTTCTGGTCTGGGCCCTAAGGAGTGCAAGCTCCGGGCACCACCATGGAGTGGCGTGCCCGGGCCCGGCCACCTTCCTTAACGGACAGGCCCTCTTGTATGACCATATGAGGGCGTTGCTAATGGAGGATGAATATTGCTCCAGTTGTTTGATGTCCTGGGGACAAGATATAGTTAGATTGTGCAACTCACCAGAAAGGTGTCCACGGTAGGTGTTGACATCGGTCCTTCTGGCGTCCCTCGCCAATCTATGACTAACCTTGCATGAGCCAAGGTCAAAGGTAATCCATCTGTGGTCGGACATGGAAACCTCTTCCGACACTGCCCAGTTTTGGACTAAATGTGAGATGCCTGGGGTGGTTAGTGTGATGTCAATCACAGTCTGGCTCCGTGCATTCACGAATGTAGGAGTCGTGCCCAGATTAGCTATCTCTAGGTTACTGCTGGAAATGAAATCGAGCAGCCTGATGCCTCTGTAATTGTCCGCGATGCTCCCCCAGGATGTGGAGTGTGCATTAGCATCGCAGGCAATCACGAGCTGCCAGCCCTTGAGGGCGCAGGTTTCCACCAGACTGATCATACCTCGCGATGGTGGGAGGTCCTCGATCGGGAGGTACACAGAAGCCAGCACTAGGTCCTGGGGTCTGCCATCCTCTGACCAATGCAGCCTAACGGTGGTTGTATCTCCATCTGTGTGCTGCGGGAGCAGGTGGGCGTTGAACTGCCTCGGAACATAGATGGCTGTCCTGGGTCTGATGTGTCCGTCGCAACTAAAAATAGAGCCGGTAAGTCCACTAAGACCCAGAACCTTGGACCTTGCAGTCCAAGGCTCCTGGATCAGAGCTATGGTATTCTTCATCATGTCGAGGTGCCTGCATAAAGTAGCCGACGCTGCACGACTATGATGGAGGTTACACTGTACTGCCCTCAAGGTGCCGTCCCTCCTTGGGGTACCTCCGTTGAAAATTTGCCTCACTTTGACGGTTAGGCCTGCTGCTCAGAAGGGTCTGCTGGGCTCGGAGTCGGTGACTCAACGTAGTCAATGGGCGCATCCAACTGTGATGTGGTGGCCTCCTTTGGGGCATCGACAGAGGGGGCGTCAAGCCTGGAACTGGGTCCGGCGACGGAGGACTCTAAGGTGTCCATTTCTGTCGGTGTATTGACTGTCGCCACAGTTGTAGGTGTGGCACAGGAATCAACAGCTGGCGCTGTGTTGTCAGCCGTGGTATCGGGATCTTGCCACCTAGAAACACGGGCTCTGAGTGGCTTTAGTAGAAACCAAAGCTTACCTTCATTTGCCCTTAGCCAGTCGGTGTCCTTTTTCCCCACTCCGAAAACCAGGAGTCGGCCATCTGGCTTCTCCTCGTAGTGGAAGAGGCACCAACCGGGAATGTCCAGGTGTGTGTTCTGTACGGCGATGCCCCGTATCAGAAGTTCCAAGGAGGTGAATTTGGCAATGCCGGAACTTAGCGGAGCCCAGATTTGAACTCTGGACAGCCTCGGCAAGTCGTCCTCCTTGACTATTCTGAGGGTGACTCCCTCTAAAGGTCCACAGTTGTGGAGGTTGGTCTTCAGCCACTCCAGCGAGTCCGAGCATTCGCAGTGGATTCGCATCATCTCGCCCCTGAAATTAATCGTGGCGAAATGTGGTATGAAGTTGGGCGCCGGCTTCATGACTTCTTGGAACACTAAGTCCAGAAAGTCAGCCTTGAGGATGGCGTAGTCAGACTCCTTGAGCTTGCCCAAGGAGTTGCTGCCGTCTATGATAGCTACTCGGAGGTGGCTGGTAGTCGCCTCCTTGTAGGAAAATCGGCTAACGTTAGCCGCAGTACCTTGCCTGGCCCATTTATTGATCCTTGGGGAAGGATCGGTGGACGCAACGGGTCGTGGTCGCTTGGACGTGGTATCCCTCGCCGTCCTGGAACCGGTCAGACTCTCGCCACCGTGGTGAGCGGGTCTTCCGTAGTTACCAGGACGTCGAGGTTCGTTTCGACGTTCCTGTCGCAGGTTGCCCTTGGGCCTCGGTCCTGTGTGGGACTTGTTGGTCCACGTCGTGCTCGAACGGGATTGTCCCGGAGCAGGTTGGCCACTTTGGCCGGACGTCGAGGTAGAGGGCCGTGCTGGGGCGGTGTCGGTCCTACTGGCCGCATCCTGACGCCTCCTTGCATCGGGCCAGGGACGGCGGCGACGGTTCCTCTTGGGGCGCACTTGAGTGAATTCACCCTCGTCGCGGCTCCCAGTGGCCGGTCGCCCATCCTCCCTAGGCGTTACCGCGCCGGAATCGGCGCTCATCCCGGCGGTCTCCGCTCCAAAAGATGGTACCGGAAAAACACGCGGTAAAAAGTAGGGTTAGGTTTCTTCGAAAGCGGAAAAATTGAGTAATAAACTCACCTAAAGCCCCAAAGATTGTGTTAACACACAGATAAACACACTAGCAGTGGTAAGGGGTTCGCACAAGTAGCTAAAACGCTGAAACACACGAAAAATTCGCGGAGCGATTTGGCGCGCGTGCGGACTGTCCGAGCTTCACAGACGATTCAAACTTGTCAACATAAACAACTTCCAACAGCGACGAAGAAAATACTGGGTTCATCCACTATGGCAAAAAAATAAAAACTATGGTATCTATAATATCCATAAAAAACATTTAAGTTTCGACGATAAAAAATTTAAAGTCTTTTATCGTATGAACAAAAAAACATACAGGAAAGTATTAGAAAAAGTTTGCCCTGAAATTCAGAAAAAGATACAAGATATCGAAAATGCGTCCCTCCGGAAGAACGGTTTCTCATAACGGAACGGTAAGTAACTGTTACATTATGACATAAAAGTTGAATTATCATGACTGAATTTTTGAAAGGTTGTTTATAAATCCTTTTATTTTATTTTATTTTTTCAATTTTGTAGCCTAATTATGTATAAGATATATGCAGTATTGTAAGTCTCTACATTTATTCTTGCTATCATAATCTATTTTTGGACACCACTGTTGGGAGTTCTGACTACGGCGTAGGCTGTCAGATTCAGATTAGTAAGAGCATAAGGAATTTCTATATTCTATATAAATAAAGTTACTTATTTTATTATTTATATAGAATATAGAAATTCCTTATGCTCTTACTAATCTGAATCTGACAGCCTACGCCGTAGTCAGAACTCCCAACAGTGGTGTCCAAAAATAGATTATGATTAGCGAGGATTAGCGTCATTGCCAATATAGCCATCAATTTTGCAGTTTTAGGTGTGCACATTATATTACAAAATAAAATAGCAGAAATTAATAAAAGATACATTTATTAAAGATACGAACAATATTAGAGATCACTTCATTCTGCATAAAATCGGAGCAAGCCATAACGTTGTATTGATCATCAAAAGTAAATTTAATGATTTATTTCATTAATAAAATTAGTAGAATCCCCCCTCCCCCCAGCACAGTCCATTTTTTAATTTACTTTAATCTTCAAATGAAACATTATTTTTTCTAAAAACTGCTGATTTGTTTAATTGAATGTTAACAATCCCATTAAAAGCGTCCACGTTATTGATATTATGGCCTTTTCTTTTCGTAAAATTAATGCGCAATAATTTGCACTAACAATGCGCTAAATCAGCGCATTATCAATGCAATTCTAGGGCGCACTAGCTTTACCAAAAGAAACATCAAACAACTATCACAATTTAAATAATTAACAAAATAACGATAATTATTATCGTGATCACTGTTTAAAAAAATCCAAATTTTTGGTTAGTCAAAATCCAAAGCCAGTACTTAACCAGTTAAGTTAAGAAATTTTACATATACCAGTTCATTTAAGAAATATGTTACTAACAATAATTATTGTGATGATTGATACTGTTTCAAATTTTATCTGAGTTATACATAAATCAATTCTCTATTACCTTTATTAAGAAAATATGCCATTTCATTAGAAAAAGGACAACAGAAAAGGCCTTCCAAGAAAAGGTGTGTGCTATGGGTGGTATTCTACTGATACAAGATATATATAAATTAAATCATGAAGATTATTTTTTGTTCACACAACGCCTGCCAACTCTCCATCTTTCTGTTAGCTGCCAAGGGAACTAAGGTGAAACTTAGCAACGATTACGCCCGTGTAGTTGCAATCGTTACTATGCTTGTATGTAACGTAAATGTTAAGTTTCATCTTAATTTTCTTGGTAATTTAACAGAATGAAAACAGAGAGTTGGTAGGAGTGGGCATTAATCAGATGAGCAATAACTATATTACGACTACCTCCGCAAAGTTACTAAAACTATATAAGAACTTAATAAATAAACAAAAGAATAAATATAGAGCATATTTTTTGGCCTAACATTAGTTGGCATTAGTTGTCGCTGGACCGGAAGGGATTATTGAGATGTCAGTCTCATCCAAAATTCTTGAGGTTAGATTAAGTATGCCCATTTTAAATTGCCGTTTCTGCCTGTCATTCATTTTTTTCCATGTCTGACAGCAGGCTTAATACAAAGTATTTATCTGAACTATGTATGTCGCTTGGATCTTCTTTGCGTTGAAGGCGTTTTTCCTTCTTTCTTTCGAAAAATTCAACAGCCGATTTATTTACGTCAACTAAAGTTAGTTTTCTTTTTAATTTATTTATTGTAGACCTTGTAGCACTTTTATTATTTTGAAAATTTTGCTGTTGTGTTTCTGGTATGATGCACTACATTCTGGTACTACACTACACTACACTACACTTCTGGCAGTGCATCGTCCTGTGATAAAACTTCAACAATGTCTTCATCACTATAATTAGGTTCTTCCTCTCTATCACTGGCATCTTGCTTTTCAAACATGTCATCGTTTGTAGATGTTCCAGTAGGTGATTAAATATTAGGTGACGATTTCATATTTCCAAACGCTTGACGCGATTTTGTGAATGGTTGAATAAATGTCATATATTCTGCGAGATAATAGGGGCGTTTTGGGGTAGTTCCTGAGCCTGAGGGAGTATACTTCTTCAAGTGTTTCGTGTAATTACCGCGAAGATTTTTCCATCTTGCCTTGCAATATGCTACAGTAACTGAAACATAAGAGCGACATTAGTACCTACTTAACAAATTTGAATTATTTTAGTAATAAAATAAAGAAAAATTTTTTTAAATTAAATATGTATGCATATGATTTTCAGGTACTTTGCCACAGGTTGCAATAGAATGGCACTGTCGTGTTGCTTCTTGAGAGGTCACACTACTATAAGAAATATAATTACGGAAACATCAAAAGCAATTTGGAAGGTCTTACAACCTGAATATCTGCCAGCTCCTACCAGGAGACGTGGCTACAATCAGCGACAAGGTACTGGGACCTATGGAACCTACCAAACTGTGTAGGTAGGGTTGCTGGGAAACATGTTCGTATTATTTACGAAATATTTTATTTAAATAACTGACTGAACGCTGTTCAGTCAGGGGACTGAACAGGCAGGTCCCTGACTGAACAGCGTTAAGTATTTATTTAAACACCAACACAGTCGTTAAACATTTATACTTAAATATTTTATCACTATTGTATAAAAGAAAAGTCTTCTTCAGGACTGATGAAATTTATTATATAGAAATATCACAATACCGGTTTCGGGTCACCCCGTCCTCAGTTGCAAACTTCAAAACGAAAAATACATGGGCACTATACATTGTCACAAGTCAGGGACACGTAAATCTCCCTAACCTGGAGTAGCGGCCCACATTTTATGACACCATTATATCTTTCCAATCTCTAATACGGCAAAATCCGCCCATCGTGATTACAATTATTGGAACTAAAACATAAATAAATATTCATTGAATAAACAATAATAATAGTAATATAATAGTAATAATAATAATAATGTCGATGTAAAATTATATAACAGCTGTATCTGCCTCAAGGTAAAACCAGACAAACTTTGATTAAAAAACTAGAAAAATGTATTAGTTACTTTCACGGGCAGCTGTTGCCATCTAGCGGACACTAGTTTAAAACACATACTCGTCCAACCCCTGCATAGTGAACTGTAACTAACAGTAGGAACACAAGCCCCAAGCAGATTTCATTAGGTATTTCCTGTAAAACATTTCAGGGGTTGCCACGCCACTTAAGGAGCGTCTGTTCAAAAGTGTTTATTTCTGTACGTCATATTTGATTTTTCAGAATTGACATGACAAAACTAATGATTTTAAATGTATTGGACGAGATAAACGATAATTAAATATCCTTAAGTATCCAATGACCCAGTATGGTGTCAGTAGATTTGCCCGTAATAGAAAAGCATCGTCATCAATTTGGTAAATTGGAATAGAGAGGCGAGCGGGGTATGAATCCGCACACGATGGGCGTCATACGGTATAGAGGTCCCGGGACTGCGGTAAACCCTCTCGCTAGGAAGTTGAACAGACATCATCAGACAGACCACGTTAGCGCTTTATTTATAAGTATAATTAATACTATGTCTGATAATAGTGACTAGAACTATGTTTATTGTATTTGTGATAGACATGGTGACGATATTTACTTTATTGGAGATATGCATATCTAGTTATTATGTATGTACTTTGTAAAATAAACCGTTATTATTATATTATAATATGATGCCGTCTCTGATAAGACGTACCTAGTGTGAAACATAGTTTTCAGTTTCTGATGGATTTATATTACACAAACTTTTTAATATTGAATTACCGTGATTTAGAACAAAATATTTAATAGAATATTATTATAGAAGTTTTATAAGACGTCAAATTGGTACATATGTATGTTGTTCCTAAATGAATGAATGCGGAGAAACTACTAAAGGTATCGGGACGAAACTTCTTAATTACAAGTTTCATGACCAATCTGCTGGTCAATGAAGCTGAATAGCTGGTTCCGGTCAATATTAGGTAGTCTTCGTTGCATGGGGCGATATATACTTGTATGTTTTTCATTAGCTAGGCTGAAGTGTATTTTGAGCCGAGAAATGAGTGCATAATCTATCGTACCAAGAGAAAATAATCGGCGACCAAAGGTATTGGTACGGGTGTTGCGATAGATCACACGTATTTCTTCACCCATACAATCCTACGTATTTTAGGTATAATAATCATAATAATAATACATTTATTAGTGCTAAATACATTACAGAAATGTTTACACAAGTCAAGCAGTAGTTTAGGAACTACACATACATTGCAAAATCAGAACAACTACCAGATAAATACTCATCAAAACTATAGAAGCAACTTACAGTAAGAACTTATTTGTAATAACTTTAAATTTCTCCAAACTCATAGACCGGTAAAATATTATAAAATATAAGTGGCCAATAATTTGTGGCCTTATAGTAGAAATGGAGACATAACCTTACACGTTTGTACGTGTGCGTGTATTCATACTACGTGTTTTTTTGCAGATATCACTTCATAAGCCGTAGACAAATGTTGAAGTTATATAAATATATGAGAAATATCTCAAATTCTCAACATAGGTTATGTCAACAATTGATCACAGTAATTTTTAGAGTTACCATGCTATTTTGGTAAGCATTGTAAAGATCACTATACACCCCAGCATGTGCAATAATAAATTGAAACGACGTTAAAGACGTTAGATCGTATAATGTTGACCGCACGTCGGCGAAGTCTATCTTGTTCCAAACTAGCTTTTGCGAAAACGTCGACATCCCCGCTCAAAGACCAATTCTCGACAGATTTTTCCCAACTTATCAAAAACAGCCAAGCCGCTGTCGATCAGCTGTTGAACCCCCTCTTAATATAAAAAAAAACTAGTCAGGATCTGACAGACATTTTCCTTCTGATGACAGTAGGTAGTCAAACGCTGACGTTTTGACAATACCAACTGCCAAGAATCAAAATATCGGTAACATCCTGGCTAGTTTTATTTTAATGCAGATACGACCGATCTCGATCAAATTGTCAGTCTCATGCAGTTAAACTATTAATTGTATATATATATATATATATATATATATAAAGTCATGTGTCTGGCCACATCAGATTTTTATTTGTATTATAATATTTACATTCCTCTATAAGTGTTATTTCCATATTATATCATATTAGTATGCCAGTTCAGGATGCTGCTTACGATAATAACGATTTTTTTCCGGTAGCCCTTCAAAATAAGTTCCTAGCATAATTTATTTTGAACTAGACGTGTCGAGGCAGGGGGAGAATCTCAAGACATTGCAAAGCTATTGGTATAACCATACACGATGCGGGCTGGACTGTCATAGCAGTGTAAACTTGGACAAACCGAAGTTGGAAACAAATAGCCTGAGAAATTATTCTTATAATAATGCCTGTACAGTATAGGTATACTGCAGTGCTTGCGATGTTGCACAAGTTGCATAACTGGAGTCAAAGAGTGGCCCACCAGCTGCTCTGCTATTATTCACTTCTGTGCAAGTCAAAATGTCTCTCAAAGTTACCCCCCAATAGACACTGTTTATTGGTAAAGAAACCTATCGTCGTGATGACAACGCTTGTCCGGGACAAATGGCGTAACCAAAATATTTTCTAAAATCGGTGTGAGATGTTAGATGCACTTTATACACCTTTAACTCGTTGTCTTCTAACTATGATATAATTTGTAGGATCTTGAATGCTAACGAAAATAAGTAGAAAAACAAGTTTTTTTCTGTAGATATTTAATTTTCCTGGTCCAGATGTTCTGTCGGCATTTCCGATCGTCATTTTCATTTCTACTTCAAATTTCCGATTTTCAAGATCTCAAATTTTGGTGGCACGAACCTAACATTTTCCCCGCCAAATTTCAAATTAACCAATTAATTGTGAACTTTGTGATAAAAGCTACGCCAGTTGATGAAATCGAAAAAAGGCCTGCACTGTGGGTCATGCAGTGTAAAGATTATGCAAATAAGACTGTGAAGAAAAAAGGATGGGGGGAAGTTCTAGAATTTTTTTTTTATGTTAACGTTCTTTATTGATATAACAAAATACTAGAATTATAATACGTGGTTATATTAGATATTACTTCGCTTCTTGTGCATTCGTCATGCATGAAGGGAAGTGACGATTCTCCCTCTATCTTCACCTCGGGGTCAGCAGGGCCTTCCTCGGGCTAATGGTATTGAGGGTATTTGCTTGTAGATCAGTGCTGTGTAGTTGTCTTAGTCTTTCAGTCTTATATTATGGCGGTAAGTTCGTCTTTTAGTATGGTTTTCAGCTTTATTTTGAACGTTTGTGTTGGTAATTTTTTAATGTGGCTTGGCAAATTGTTGTATTGTCTTACTGCGTTCGTCATTAGCGTCTGAGTAGTTTTCGCTTTTCTGTAACAGTGAGTTCGTATGTGGTTGCTACTTCTAGTTGGGTAGTTATGGTGTTCATTGTTTATTTTTAGTTTGATGTTAGTTTTTATTTCTCCGTGTTTAATTTTGTGCAATAGAATTAGGTTGTTCAGTTTGTACGTAGCTGGAATGGTTAATTGTCCAAGTGGTTCGGTATAAGTCATTAGTTCTTGTAAGTCTGTTCATCTGTTCATTATATGACTACGAAACGCTGGAAAAAAATGCAACATTATGTAAGTACAGCTTTATTGAAAGAATAAATAATACATTAGACAAATTAACATCATTTCAAATCATTTCAAAAATTATATCTTCTTATCTTGCCTTCTACTCGCCCTTCGTTCACAAAATAATGCGCAAATTTATCTCTTCTATTGAAGGCATAAACTCGGCCTCTTCCTGCATTTAATGCATTGAGATCTGCCAATGGCGGTGCATGCAGTGTATCTTCGTATCTGAATCCATTCCTCTCAGTCTTACATAATTATGTAAAACACAACAGGCTTTTATGATATTTTCCGATAAATCCAGGTTTATGGTGTACGAAAAACGCGCCACTTGTTGGCTAGAATACCAAATGTGCACTCGATGTAACGTCGAGCTCTTGATAAGCGAGTATGGCCGCATGACATTTTCCATCAGGGCAAATGCTTCGTCTCCGACAACAACATGCGGCAGTAATTTTGGATCTTCAATTTATATATCTTTTGGATTTCGTCTTTTGTAGGATCCTTTTATGAAATACTGAGTTTTTAAAAACTGCAGGGTCACTACTTTTGGCATAAGCTCTTACGTCCACAGTAATGAAACAATAGTTTGAGTCACAATGTGCGAAAAGTACGGAGGAAAAATACTTTTTGTAATTATGGTATAAAGATCCAGAATGGTGGGGCCGCACAATGGGTATGTGTTTCTCGTGAATGGCGCCGATACAATTCGGAAAATTTGCAAATTGTTTAAAATCAACTTCTATTCTTGTCCACGCTTCTTCAGTTAGATCGGGCATGACAATCGGTACCAATATGTTCCATAAGGCTTCACAGACCTGAAGTACTATTCCAGTCACAGTAGCTTTTCCTAGTCGATATAATTTCGGTTATACGTAATTCACCAAAAGAACAACCAGTAGCTAAATATTTGAAAAACACAATAATAAATGTTGTTATTATTTAATGTTGTTTCGTTTTCGCTCCAATGATCAAATGTTGTGGTGTTTTAATGCCGTTCGGAGCATTCGAATCAAATAAAAACTATTTCATCCTTGCTGACGTTTCGATTTATTTAAAATCGTATTCATAGCTACAAAATACAACAAGTTAGCACTAATTACACCAAATAAACAAACAACCTACCTCTCATGGAAGGTATTAAAACTTAAATTAAAACTAATCAAATTGCGCATTTGCTTCGAACGACAGACATCATAGAATGACAAAATACAAACAGGACACGAATCAGTCAGGATATATGTTATAAATCTATTCCAGTTTAAAATAATGTCATATGGGTTGCCTATCATAGAGTACAAAATTAAGTCGGTAAAAGCGAGATCACATTTGAGTATATATTGTTCAAATTATCCGTGTCGGTTCTTAGATTACAGGTATTTTCCGTTTTTTTTTTAATATAAATCATTTCTTTTATACCTCTCTTTCTGTAATTTGTCTCTCTATCCAAAATTGTAGCTGTCTGGAAGTCTGTTGGAAAATGCAAGGGCGTTTTTTCTTTTTTATCTTTATTGGCATCTTTACAATCATTTTCATGCTGCTTCATGCGATTCTTTAACAACTGGTTTGTCTGCCCTACGTACGCCACATTACAATCCTTGCAACCAACCTTATAAGCCAACCCACTGATGTTGTCCCTTTCAATCCGATCCTGCATGTTTGAGTAATGGTTACCCAAATGTTTTTTTATTGTATGTGACTATTTGTATAGTGTCAGTTTTTAGTATAGGGATAAGTTTGTGTATAAGCCCTGCTATATTTTGGAACCAGTTAGTTTTCTAACTAGTATCATCTCTTATAATGATAACATCCAGAAAAGGCAACCTGTTGTTATTTTCTACTACAGCCGTGAACTTGATTAGAGGATTGATGGAGTTGAAAACTGAAATGACATCATGACTCCGATTTGTCGTCAGGGATAGCGGTGGCTATATCTTCAACATATATATATATATATATATATATATATATATATATATATATATATATATATATATATATATATATATATATATATATATATATATATATATATATATATATATATATATATATATATATATATATATATATATATATATATATATATATATATATATATATACAATAACGAGAGTGCAAAATGTAACTTAGCGTTGCATCTCTCAAAATTTTGTCCATTACAACCACGGTTTTTTGTCTCCTTCCGTTTCGAGTCGGGAGACAACAATACCTCGAGCTATAATATAATACTTTTTCCCTTATAATAAATAACTATTATTTCAGGACAAAACATAGTAGGTACAATTAAAATTATACAAGGTGCCTGAAAATGGTCACAATAGGTGTTTCTAGGTGGTGAAATCCGGGACCTCTCTGATGGAAGTGGGTAGGTGGTTGCAAAACTTCATAGATGAGTAGCTCGTGGCATTGGCGAATTTAGATGTTCTCTGCAGGGGTAGTTGGTAGGTTGCGGGATCACGGATGTTACAGTGTCTGGTCTGTGGGATCACGGATGTTACAGGGTCTGGTCTGTGGAAGATGATCGGTGAATTCTACACCGTAGTATGGCAGAAGCACTTTTAATGTCTTATGGCTGTAACAACGACATAAACATCGATACATATTCCAAACTCGGAACTTCTTGAAACGTAAATCAGAACGATATCAACCGAAAAAGGCAAAAACATTTACCACAGATGAAATTAACAATTTTATCAAAAAACCCCCGA
The DNA here is from genome assembly GCA_964023965.1 of Melinopterus prodromus. Taxonomy (NCBI): domain Eukaryota; kingdom Metazoa; phylum Arthropoda; class Insecta; order Coleoptera; family Scarabaeidae; genus Melinopterus; species Melinopterus prodromus. The sequence goes on along the minus strand of OZ030391.1, from coordinate 29,323,303 downwards.
CGATTGTTTATCTACAACCAAAGATAAGACTTTTTTAAGATTAACTATAATATCGTTTATGTAACATTATGCATTTTTGAAAGGTTGCACTAATTATGGAGATACCGAATACCAAAAACAAAGTGGTTCGCAGATATATCATTGCTGAAGAGTTTTATAAAATCTGCAAAGAGTACATTAACCTGCGCCCGAATGACATACAGCTGGACAGTTTCTTTTTAAATTATCAGAAGGGTGCAACAAGGGCTCAAAAATGTGGCATCAATAAAAGTTTCAGCCATGGGCATTTAGAAGATCGTCATCCACCCAGCTCGTTGACGCAGGAGGAGATATTACTTTTCTCAAACGACATGGTGGCTGGCGGTCTACATCGATGGCCGAAGATTGAATAGACGATTCCATAAAAATAAAATAGACACTGCGGAAACAATTGTTCGCGCTGTAACGCAACATGCTGCGCAGAGTTCTGCACGTCTCAACAGCGCATCATTGCCAAAATCAAGATAAATTATCGGACTGAAAATAGGTAAATTATGAATCAAATTGAAACAAAAAAACGTGTTATTATGTGATAATGGATAATGTTGGAATAAGCTGGTATTACCATGGAAACAGATGGTGAACCAATAAGAAGGCAGCGCAGAAAGAAGTACTTATTCCCGGAATAGCTATTCCAACATGTAGACCAGGCCCTTAATACATTTTGTTATCTTTGTTTCGCAGTCAATATTGACAATTTTCGAAAAAAAACTGTATTACCGACATAGTGTCATACATAAACAGAATGTGTGACCGGCTCCGAAGAAAGGGGTCTTACTGCTAAATTATCGATTTTGGGGTTTTGGCAGATTCGGAATGCTGGAACCCTATACTTTAATATGCCATTTGTTTGAGATTAAACGGATAAAATTTGGCGAAGTTACAGAGCGATGAACGAAACTACTTTTTCGCGGAAGGATTCAGGGCGCTTGCATTATACTCGCAAAACAAGAAAGCTTTCCTGGCAATTTTCTAAGCTATTTGTTATTAGAATATCAAAAACAATACGCTAAAATAAAAAAAGTGCTTTCTAATAGTAAGCTTGATATTTTTTTATTATTTATTAAAAAAATAACCTGCCAAGATTTTTTGCCGAAAACAAAAAAAAAACTTAAAAAATACGAAATAATAGAAGTAGAAGCACAATTCTTGATGGTATTTTTGCACCACGAATTTATTACTGAAATCCGATAAATTATGCTATTTATTGTTATTAAATAAATAACTGATCCCTGTCTACTTCTTATACCTATACCCATATTTGAAATGAAAGACTATAACATTGCTGTGATAATAATAATGTATTATAAAAAAAAGTTTTGCTTATTGTAATAGAAGATTGTAACAGAATGAAATTAGTTGTTTTACTGTAGAGATATGTTTTGTATTTTCTTTACTATTTTCTTATAGCCTCCGTTTCTTGAGAAACTCTTTCTGTGGCTTTTTAATGAACACTGCTTTCTTCTACTTTCTTAGGGTTTGTTATTAATGGCCGACGTTCCTTAAATAGGTACCACTGTCGCTGGAGAGAAAGGTCGGTTGCTTGGATGTCTTCCGGCTCACCCTCTAGGTGTATTTTTTAATTGTTGCGTACTGAGTGGCAGAATTAGCAAATTCTTTGCAACCAATATCTTGTTGATTCACATTGAGGTTGAAGTGATGAAATTTCGTGAGTGGTGGCAAAGGCCTATAAAACTTCTGTAAAAATATAACCTAGTTGCTCCATTTTACATAACTTTGTTCACTATTTGGATGCGAAGCACAAACAACGCATTTAGTAAAATCTTTAAACGTATCAACAATTGAATTTGAATATTTTTATTTTTATTAAACAAAAAATACGATCTGGACAAAAATTTTGTGTGACCTACCAGCAAAACATTTAGGGAAATTTTCTTATTTTTTCCAGAATGGACGCTCCATGATCAGGGATGTAAAAGCGTAATTTACCGCGTAAATTACCAAATTAGTTACCGTAATTAATGGTAATTTACCGATTCCTAATTAACGTAATTTACGGCTTAAATTACCGATGGTAAATTACCATCACCCCACCCCTCCTAAGCAGTCGACAAGCGCACTGTTGTTTGTGCTTTGCCTGGGAGGTACTTAGGGATATAAAAGCATAATTTACCGGGTAAATTACTAAATAAAAGACCGTAATTAACGATAATTTCCAGATTTTTAATGACTTTATCTACGACTCACATATAATAAGTTCATTGCATACAATGCATACGTATCTATGACTATATAATCCCCATCATTATACGCGCCAATGATTATAATGACACTAGCGTTGTATAATAATGACAGGTCGTTCAAATAATGATCTCATTATTTGAACGAACTGTCATCATTATACAACGCTAGTGTCAAAGTTTGTCAAAACCTACGTGGATGACAGTTATTTGACAGTTCGCCTCGCCATTATTGACAAATACATTTAAAATATTTTGCATAAAATTGAATTTATGAGTCGTAGATAAAACGTCGTATTTGAGTCGCACATAACGACTCGCCTACGGCTCGCGTGTAAACTTCATGCTCGCGATTTATATCCTTAATTATGTGCTCGTCAAATAATATAGTATAATTCAGCAGAGGCAATAATGCACAATTACATGAGAAGTCATCTACCTACTATCAAATTCACGATTTAAAAAATATTCCGGTGACTTTTGACGAAGACTTTTGCAAAAACCTGATTTTTGCCGTTAGAAGGAAGGGGTGTTATGAATAAATTATTGACTTTAAGGTATTGACGGTATGCTGAAATCTTACAATTTTATCCAAAATAAACAGCCGGTGCACACGTGTGCAGCCAGCACTTGCCGGGACTCACAACCGCCCGCTGTACACAGGTATAGTTAACCAAACATCGAGTCTATGTTCACACTAAAATGATTTAATGAACAAGATGAGATTAATTGCATCATTATTTTGGTTTATTTTTATATAACATGTAAAGCAGTCAAATTTTTACGGCCGTAGGAATAAATTTGAGAGCGAGGAAATTGAAAAATCGTTCTCGATTTTTGCAAACATGTTTACACCCTTTATTACGTAAAACTTAAAAAAACACAAAGGCCAATCTGCAGATGAGATACGGTATTTTAACTTATGAAGGTTAGAATATTTTTGGCTAAGAGTTTTTTGAGAAAAAAATCGGTAAGGTGAGTGCGAATTTAAAAGAATTACAACTACAAAAGTCGGGTACCATTTTAAACTTCTCTCGCGGTCACGCTTACACCGAGAGACATAATCTTTTGAAAGTCATACACTTTATGTAGTAATTACTAAGGAGCATAACGAACTTTATTTTATTTCTTTTTGATAAGTAGTTTCAGAGTTATGCACCTTCAAACACCAGGCAGAACGCCGAGCAACACTGTACTCTTTAAGCGCGTGTATCTCGATAACTCGATTTTAGCACAAGACCCCTTTCTTCCGAGCGGGTCACATGTACTGCCGCGCCACCGCCGCGCCGTCCCAATACGCACTAAATTAATTTAAAAAAAATTATGTATAGTCGTAGAAAAACTACAGTAGTCCATTCGCAAGTAATGGCAATTACTCAATTGAACGTTTTGCAGCACTCGCCTACGGCTGGTGCTACAAACTTCGTTCTTGTGGGTAATTGCATACATTACTTGCTCATAAAATAATATATGTTCCGCGTTATAATGTGATAATGGATAATGTTGGAATAAGCTGTTATTACCATGGAAACAGATGGTGAACCAATAGGAAGGCAGCGCAGAAGTACTTATTCCAGGAATAGCTATTCCAACATGCAGACCCGGCCCTTAATACATCAATACGAACCAACAAGAGATAATAATGATCTGTCATTTTATAGGTTAGATACCTTGTTATCTTTTCTTCGGAGTCAATATTTGACAATTTTCGAAAAAAAGGTGTATTACTGACAATAAATTGAATAATATTAGAAAATATTTTGACGTAATCAAGTGACTTGCATATCTACGGCGTTGAGCAATACAAACAATACGGAGATGAGTGACAATACAAACAAATAATTGTCAAACAGAATACTTAGCTTATTCAATTATTTCGTGACCGTAAAATGAATGTATCGGAAAATATTTCTGAGGAAATCGTCAGAAAAGCAGAGCGGGCGGTAGAAAATTTAGTTCCCACAAAATCAAGAACTCAGTACGAGTTGGAATAAAAGAAATTTATAAATTGGTTACCCCGCAACAATATAGAAATAATTAATGAAATTGTTCTGTTGGGATACTTTCAGGAAACGGTATGTTTAGCATTATTTTCATTATTAATATTTGTACCTACTCGACAAGCCTGAAGTAATATGGAACCTTGATGAAACATCTTTGTCACATGACCCCCATAAAAAATGTTATTGGTTGCAAGAGGAACAACTCTGGAACAACTTCTGGATCAGGCAGGGACAACACCACTGTCTTGTAGGCCGTTTCTGCATCAGGCCTGAAAGCACCACCTATAGGGGAATTGTGCCTAAAATGACATACTTTTGGTTTAGTTCATTAGAAATTTTTTATTTCGAAATATTATTCATATTAGTGAGGTGTGACGTGTAGTTTAGTAAGTTATAAGGACATTGCAGAAACAATTATATATTTATTTATAACAAAACCTTTTCTCTCTTACAAAACGTAAACACAGTACATTATATCATTTTATACAAGTGGTTGGGTGAAGTGACATATAATAATAAATAAATGTTTAACTCTGAAAAAAATACAAACGTTAAGGAAATCTCGACGGCAAAGTTCACAAATAAACTTTTTTGTCCTCTTTGATAACCCAGCACAGTCGTTGTGGCTCCGTTTATGACAAATTTTACATTGCATCCACAGGGCAGTTGACCCTTTAAATATTTAATTGCAATAGCTGCATGCAGCATCCTCATCTTCACTACTGTCATTTAGATAACTATTGTCGTCATATAATTCATCCGGAACTGTTGGTTTCTTCTTTGTCCTTTGGCTTTTTCTTATTTCCTGTTGTATTTTGATTTTATTTTTATTTTTTAATTCTTGTAAATTAGGTGAGCTGTTCAATATACCAGTGATTTGTACCTTTCTCCTTCTTCTAATTACTGGTGCCTTTCGTAGTGGAGCCATTATTTCTAATGATACGTGACTTGTACTATGTGTTTCCGCGGCCATCGGAGGTGGACTCGTATTAGTTTCCTTATCTATTTGCGGAGAAACCGGCAATTCCTGTTGATCAGTCGGATGTGATGGTGCAAACATCCACTCTGGGAATATTTCCGCGTTGAATGGATAAATTCCTGTTTTTGCGAAACCACTAGCTGCAGTATTTAATGTTGCAGCTTTTCCATATGCATTAGAAAACAGTTTTCCTACTTGGTATGGTGTCACTGTTCGTTCTGGATTTTGTCTCAACCAGGTTCTTATTTCCTGATTGTAATAGGTGTTTAATGGTCCATAGACGGAAATATCAAGGGGCTGAATTCTATGTGTGCAATGGGGAGGTGTGCACAATATAATTACCCTGTTATGTTTTGCGTACACAAGGGCTTCGTAATACTTATGACTGATATGTCCATCTGCTACTAGAAGGACTTTATTTTCATTTGAAGCATGTGTATATTTTATAAAACGTTTCAACCAGGTGAGAAAAACAGTTTCTTCGACTATCGGTCTGAATATATAACTTGTTGCAGTTATATACAGTTTTATTATTAGCTAAAATGATTTAGCACTTAAACTGATTATTAAGTACTGCCCTCTAGCGTTGAAGAAAAATAACAGGCGTACTACTTACCTTTATTAAACCTGCAACACGAGAAAACAATCAATTAAACAATATTCAAAACCCGTAGAATCACTAGACCTGTCACAGCGTGTTTGTGATTGACGTGAAGTTAGCCGTACTTTCTCAGAATATAGACAAACATATGGCTCCCTATGTGGACATAACCATTAATTCTTATATACATCAAAACGTTCACAAGTAACCCTGTGTCATTTTACCTGACTATGTCATATTAGGCATAATCCCCTAATTATTTTTAAAGGAAAAAATGTGCGAGATTCCTAGTTGCCTGAAAAGGAAAATTCCTTTCCTGGAACTGCCTCTGCTGCCAGTCCCAATGGCTGGATGGGAGCAGCTATATTTCTTAGGTATTTTGAAAAACATTACTTCCAACATTGGGTCCAACGAGACCAGGGACCCTATTCTCGTCATCTTTTTGAAGCGAATGCGTGACTTTGCGAATGGAGTAGGGATATCACCGGTTGCCCTCTGGTTCGTATCTAGGTTGTTGCTAAGAACAATAATGCACGAACAATAATGGTGCAGACAAGTGAAAATATAGAAAGACGTACCTGAGTTTATCTTACTTGCATTTTTAAGAATATCAGCAAAAACCTGTTGTCCACGATTTCCACAGTTTTTAATATGTTCTTCCAAAAAAGGGGTAAAATTCACACAACACATCAAGAATCGCTAAATAGTTTCCATTTCTTGGTGACTCAATTGTTTGTTTTGCTCCTCGATATGGCAAACCGCTGGATGCAAGAAAACGAATGACAACCACCAAACGTGTTACTCCTTGTACAAACATTCTTTACTAATATACTCATGGTCAACGCGACAATGTTGGAGCAATCGACATTTCTTATTTCTTGATGGCTAATCAAATATGCAAACATGCACTTGCGATGTTCTTCACCATTTTCTTGGTGTCGAATAACTTCATGACTATGTTTCCAATCATTAAATCCGGATGTTACAACGGGAGATTCTGTCTTGGAAAATAGGTGGCATACAAATCAATATATTCTATCTTTGGATAATGAATATGAAAAGTCCATTGACGTGTTACAGTATCGTTACACTATATTATGCAGGTCACGTTTCAACACATGTTTTGATAAACCTTGTCTTGGTATTCCCATCACCTTTATACACTGAACATAAGCTTGAAAGATTACCGCCATGATTCTAGAATGATGTTTGTTTAATTCGAATCCAGTAATCCACTGTTCAGTATTGCTAATGTCCCATAACCTTGGATCTGTACATTGGACCGCAAAGTGATTTTCAGGTTTACATATGGCCACTTCCGGTTTCTCTTGTGGAATGTCCTCAGCAGAAACATGCAATGATTTTATTGGTATACGTATGCAGTTGCTGGATCCGGATAATTAAGTTTATGAGCGGTTGTAGATGATACAGATGAAAGGCTTGAACGAACATTTGTTGTTGACAATACATTTGGATTGAGCCAAGATGTCAACACCACGTGGCGACCATGAAAGTGCCCCCCCAAGCAACATGAAATCACCGCCTTCAACATACTTTTGCTGTAGCAATATACAAAAAAGCACAGGAGACTACATCACATTAAAAATTACTATACAATTGTCCTTAGAGTACCTACACTAAAACGTAACTGCTAATTTAATAAAATTTAATTAAACTAGTTATAGTTTTAAAGCAATACTGGAAACTGTTTTTTACGCCAAAAGTAGTTGGATGTATTTAAACCAATTCTATCAACTGATCGCTTAGTAAAGCGATTGACATCGTTTGATATGGTCTAAAAATTCTATGAAAATTTAGAATCAACGCTGTTTCTTTCCTTATGAACTATTCCATATAGACTAGCGAGTATAAAAAGCACTGAAAATAAATATTCCTAATTCCAAAATGCAATAAATCTACAATATACTACAATTACATTCAGAATTATAGTGATTTAGATGCCATGTAATTAGAATTTATTTAGAAAGAATAACACTTTCATAAAAAAATCTGATGTAGCCAGGCACAGGACTTTATCATACTATATATATATAAAATTATTGTATTACAAATTAAAATAAACTGATTTGTAAGCAATACTCAGCACTTCGTCCATCAAACCATATCTAAACTGAACATTGTAGATGACCCCTAAATTCGAAATTGCTTGGGACTTCATAGAGGCATAACGCATCCCTGCATGTTACTAAAAAATTACTGTTATATGTTCTTCCTGTCAGTCATGGCAAGACATAGTTAGCCGAATAAAAAACAAGGCTTCACAGATTCGGGAAAGCCAACATAAGACAGGACGAGGTGCAGCGACTGATGTATGTCTTACAGTTCTTGAGGAGAATATCCTTAACAATATTTTAAAGCCAGTGAGCGTGGTGGGCCACAAGGGTGTGGCACAATCCGTGTCCACCATACAACTGGACCAACAAGGTAAGATATTGATGATATGGGAACTATCCACCTACTTCCAACTGCCCCATTTATTGTCATGCTTTTGATGCCATCAGATGGCTCAACATGTTAATATTAAACAGATAATATAATGTCTGGAACAATATGTTTTCCAGATACTGTTCAGGATATTATCCCTCCAAGGCAGGAAGCTGTTGCTGGACCTTCCCCGTCCTCCATACCACAACTAAAAAGACGTTCATCAACTCCGTCCAGCATGCCAAATAAAAAAAGACAAAGTGAAAGCATCTGAGGCCTATTAAAAAACGGTTATGAAAAAACTTACAGAAGCAAGCTAGAAATAATGCGTGATGTGGCTGACTCACTCCGCAGAGTCGCTGATGCACAAGAACGTATTGCACTCTTTTATTAACAGCATCTGATAGTACTCCCTGCTGACATCTACTCTAGCAGCAAGGTAAGATATTGATGATATACAAACTATCCACGTCCTTAGCTTCCAACTGCCCCAATTGTTTCATCTTTTTGATGTCATCAGATGGCTCAACATGTTAATATTATACAGAGGATTAAAAACAATATGTTTTCCAGATATTGTTGAGGATGTTGTCCGTCCAAGTCAGGAAGCTGTTGCTGGACCTTCAGTCACCCCGTCAATTACACCACGACGGAAGAGACGTTCAATGACCCCGTCCAGCACACCACAACAGAAGAGACATTCAACTGGGGTGTCCAGCATACCACATAAAAAAAACAGAGCGAGATTGCTACGGAGGCGTACCAGAAAATGCTAAACAAAAAATTAAAATTAAAGAGGACTACTACTCACAAAAGCTGGAAATAATGCACAAGAACGTATAGCATCCCAGCATACGTAATTATTACATGAATTTTTTTTTTCAATATATTTTTTTTCTTTTATTATTTATTTTGTTTTATTAACAGCATCTGATAGTCCCTGCTGACATCTACTCTAGCAGCTAGCTGCTTATAATTCCACATAAAAACTAAAATAATGGCGTGCATTGCAATGATTTTTCCTATAACAACAGGATTGTCGCCGTCTTGAGCGTTCCTTACGAGTAGCTGCTTATGAGGGTCGAAACATGCTCTGTATCACAACCATTACAAATAACTAAGGTAATTAGACTGGGATACTTGAATATGTTAGAAATGAAGATAAGCGTGTATGTTTTTCCCAAAGGCGGATGAAAACTACGATGTAGGTGTTTTCTTCATTAGCAATTGTTCTTAATACAATGAATATTTTCGCGCTGTATTTTAGAGCATCTTCAGACTAAAAACGACAATTACAGGGAAGGTCAGGTCAGTAAGCAATCCAAAGACATCCGCAATAAACAAACCTGCTCCACAAAGTACGCTATTATACTATGCCTAAAATATGCGGTTGGAGGTTGAGCGACATCCGAGTAGGTGGCAAACGATACAAAGACAACACCGTGCTACCAACATGAATACCGTCGGACCCCACTAAGAGTATAGAACGTAAACGCAATGAACTTGTGAAGATGTTGCAAGATGGTGACCACATTACTGACGTGGAGGCCAAGGAAAGGAAACAGTACAACTCAACCGTTTCTCAATATTACGGTCTTCCTAAAGTTCACAAACCTGATGCATCCCTCAGCCCCATAATTTCGTCTATACAGTCTCCAACATCGGGACTTTCTTCCTTTCTGGGTAACGTACTTAAATCTTCATTCGCGGGCTTCCTTCAGTTTAGAGTGCCTGATGCCTTTGCTTTTGCAGATGCTATCAATAATCTCCAGTTGCCTCCTGAACACATCGTGGTCTCTTTTGACGCAGAGTCCCTATTTACCAATATTCCCTGTGATTTGAGGAAAAGTTGGTTTTAAATAGCTGGGAACTAGTCTCCACCGTCACTACCATCCCCCAACAGTTATTTCTAAAAATACTTAGATGTTGTTCAACAAATGTGTTTTTTGTTCATAACGACACCATTTACCACCAGATTTTTGGTATCCCCATGGGGTATTATTGGTATCCCATAACTGCAGATATAGGAGTCAATTACCTACGTCCTCAAAGAAGTGTGTCAAAAGCTTCCATTGCAGTTCCCTTTCCTCTTCCGGTATGTGGATGATATTATTTGTGCCGTTCCCGTAGATCAGGTGGAGCACGTACTTGGACTGTTCAACTCAATCAACAACCATTTGAAAGAGACAGCCCCCCCCCCTGGGTTTTGAACCCAACTATACCCAAACTATTCGGCGAAGTACCGGAGCTTGCCCCCCCGTCCTGAATTAAAAAATACCCTACTGACATTTTACGTACTTATAGTATATTGTGTAGCAAGACAAAAAAGTGATTCCTAATCGAGGCTGAGTTTTTTGCGCGACGCACACATCATTTTTATCCTAATGATGACTATACCGATTATAATCGTCAGTTGCGTTAGATTGTTTACCTCCAGTTTTCGTCGTGAAAGAGTTACAATATAAATAAAATTGGGGTAAGCGCACTTCCCTGGGGAAGACTCCTAAAGGACAGTCTACTATAGTCGAGCCAACATTAGTAGAGGGGTGACAGAGAAAGAGATACTGACACAAACAGCTTTTTGCTCTGTTTGTTACGGTCTCGCGGCAATTTAATATTATTTCTACTACCGCAATATACATCATTTCGATCACACCTCGTATAAGGTCTTACCTTGTGTCAAACTGCAAAATTCAGCCTAACAAAATATGCATCTTTTGCAGTCTTGTGCAGGAATTATCTGGAAAAATAATGATAATATTAAATACCAAATTAGACGCATACTTAGGGCGCATTACTGGTTGCTTTAATTGCATTTTGTTACTTTTTAATTTATCTGAAGTTGGTAATGAAAGCATGGTTGGTACATATAGCTATATTCCGAGCCGTCTACTTAAGTTGGCCCGACTATACCAACATTACTTACATCATTTCTAAGCCTAATAACCTTTTTAATAAAAAGTTGAAAAATAATATGAATAAGACAGGATGGAACTTTTTGTTTTTGAGGATTTCTATTAATACACGGATCTAAACAATGTCATATGCTGCTACAATATTAGCAAATACCGCCACAAGTACTCTACCCTTAACAAAAGCTGCCTGTATATGCCCTAATAAGGAAAAAACTGATGAACACCAGGGCCTCTCCCAAACCAAAATTGGGATCTAATGTCATTTCTTTCTATATACCAATCCAGTCTAAATACCAATTTTTCCAATATAATAATAATAATAATAATAATAATAATAATAATAATAATTAGTATTAAAACGATTGCCAAAAATAACACACCTTCAGGGGGAAGGGTTTTCATTGCAACAAAAGGAATACCATCAGAGCCCGCTGCAGTGTTTTTTGGACAGTCCATGGTGTGGCAAACTTCGGGGAATGTAAAGTGACCAGCAATATCACCATGTTCTGCTTCAAACGTAATATGTTCCTTTTCAGAAAAAAGACTGGACATAATCAGGACTTAGGTGGCACTTGAGTTCAGACATCCCCGAGTTGTTGGTGGCCAAGGGAGCAAGAGGAACTCGAAACCCACTAAATCTTGTAAACGTCTTCCAAATATTTGACAATGAAGAATCCTGGTTTAAATTTTCGCAGAATTTCCTATAGGATTCCGTCTTCTTTTAAAGTAAAAATTTCTTGGTAATAGCAATTCTTTTTAGCAGCAAGGAATGAAAGTCGGTTGGAATTTTTATAGGTACGTATCTATAGGAAATCTTCTGTTTTCCCATTTCAGTGCACTTCTCATCCCACTAAGGGCAGATGTATTCTCTGGGTTTACGACGCCGTCTTCTAGGGACAGATGTGGATATGGACTCGTTAATATTGCTCAAAAAAACTTTGTATTGAGTGATGGAACCAGTAGATAGACGATTGGATAAATCAGACCTAAAGAGACCCCAATCAGACTTTTTAAAGTTATAAGTGCTATACACAGATGGAATATGTTTATTTAGTTTTCTGGGAATATTAATGATGATAGATATATGAAAATGATCGCTGTCTAGCGTGTCATCACATGTGCTATAGTCAATCACGTCACTCAGAACAGCAGAACAGATACTAAGTCTAATACGACCTCGGCACGACCTCGGCCAAGAGGTAAGTAGTCGGTTTACCATTATTAGCCAGGAAAAGAGCCATATCCGCATCAGGTGGTAAATTGTTCTACCCCTGTTATTGATGGTCGCACTTCCAAAATAATGATGACCAAATTTTGTAAAAAAATATGTCCACTGAGAATATCCAAAATCCACATTGGGAGGAATATATCCCGCAATAAAGGTTAGTCCACAAGACATGAAGATTATAAAATGGAATTGTGTCATCAATTCAATCCAATCCACACATTAAGGGCACGTTTAACTAAAATAGATAAACCACCATATCCATCATGTCTGCATATGTGTTTGCAGATGTAGCCTGGACTAGGAACAAAATAATCTTGTTTTTCCCAGGTTTCACATACGACGACAATGTCATCGGGAATTTCTTATAAAAGATAAAACAAACTGCATTTATTTTTACCTTAACTTCTGGAGTTTCATAATAAAATTATTGTTGAAATTTCATATCACTTAACAATTGATATAAGTAGAGAGAGTTTGGGCTGTAGAAGGAGATATCTGTTTGTCACTGATCGATTGTGATGAACTTTTTTTTTACAGGTAGAAGAAATAGGACTATCATCATTTGTTGGGCATATCCTCTTAATATAGCTTTCCATGAAGTCTACCATCATTATAAAAAAGTAATTCTGAGGGAGTTTTGTTATTTCTCTTCCTCTTGACTGGAATATTTTGCTAATTATGAATACATTTTGTAAACATAAAATGTTTCTTTTCTGGAGCAATCTTGTTGAACTCTGACAGGGTAGGGGGGTTATTATCATAAGGGAGTATTGTTTTCGTAATATGGGAAACTCAACATCATCACCTAATCTCAAGGTAATATTTTTTAACGGAGGTGGCGAAACACCTTGAACGGCTTCATGAATTAAAACATTATAGGTGGCCATATATAATTTAATTCTTTTTTGTTTAAGAAATTCCTGGCAACATCTGTGGAATAAGGGGTTCCAGATTCATTAGACAAATGATTTTCTTTACAATAAATAAAGAGGGAGACACACGATTCTGAAAGCATATGTTCAGAACAGGCGCTCATATTGGTTTACTTTTGCAGTCCTTTAACATGGCCTTAACCGCAACAGTTGTTGCATTGTGGAGGAGCTACAGCTACAGGAGCTACATAAATTTCAGTATATCTAATATTAAAAAAAGTCGAACAACTTTTGGAGCATTTCTACCCCTAAAAGTAACCAACCACAACAGAAGAGATATTTATAAACTCAAAATTACTAGAATCAGTGGAAACAACCCTTCTTTTCAAACGCCGCACAGATAAAATTTCCCTATTATCGTCACATTTCGGATTGCTGCAATTTGAATCTTATGAAAACCCAGGATGAATGTCACGAACAATAGCCTTACATGAAACAAGGTGTGCAGAAATAAATGTCTTCCGCTTATTAACTGCGTCAATATCAGATTCGAAGAATGTATTTGCATTTAAAAACGAATCAAATTCAAGAGCAAGTCTAGTTGTGCCTCTTTTTTCGATACTGTTTACACCAGGAATATTGGAAACAAAAAAAGTTTACCTACTTGCATGTCATTTAACCCACTCAAATTTTTATCCAAAGACTCAACGAAAATGGCAAAGGGGGCAAAATCATTCGAAGAAAAACAGAAATTATTCATATTATAAGGGTTAGAAATACTTGGACAATCACGTAAATTAAGAATTTTTTCGGAAGTTAACAAAATATCAGGGGTAAGTATATATTTATCTTTTGAAATAATTTGATAATGGCCCTGTGGACAATGAACAAACTCGCCCAAAAGAGGTGGGGGAATACACAACCCCTTACGCGCCTATCACCCCAGCTCAACAGCTTTTTTAAGCTCCTGGATAATTTTAAGAGAAATGGAAGCAGAAAAGGTAGATAGGCTCTCAGTAGAAAAATTACAAATGTTGGGAAGGGAATAAAATAAATTTTATATATTGTCCTGAGAGGACACCTCCATAACTTTACTAACGGGGGACAGGAAGCCACCACCGCCGTGAGCGGGCATATTTGGGCTGGTGGACACCAATCCAAATATAAATATACATTTATTACGTCCTGTACAGAGCAACGTCCAACATAACAATTTAATAATTTACAATAAATTGATCATTATATTTTGTTTTCATCCCACACATAGTTTGTGGCCTCCTCGACATTGTAGGGGGCAGTCTCTAGCAGATGGTATTTGAGCGTGTTACGGAAACCCCTGCTTCACTCGGATTTCCATTGTTCTGGTAGCCCATTGTAAATCCTGATAAATCTACTGCTTTGGCTTGTTGTAGCTAAACGGCAAAAGTCTGGCCTTATGTCATTTCTAGTTCGGGTTGCATAAGTGTGGTGGTCTGCTTGCTTGGGCATTTGATGTCGCAATCCATGTACCTTACAGAGACATTTGAGTAAGTAGACAGCTGGTACAGTCAGTATCTTTTGTTGTTGAAACAAGGGTTTAGCATGGGTTCTAGGATGTTAGGCTGTTATACATCTTATGGCTCTTTTCTGTGTTGACATTATGGACTTAATATGTTACCTGTGACCCCATGTTTCGATTCCGTATGACAGTCTCGCGTGGAATAGTGCCATATAAGCTACTCTTGCAGCTTGTTGTCCTGCTGTTTTCTTCATTCTTCGGATTGCATAGGTTACTCTGCTTAGTGTTTGTCCAAGTTTTTCTATTTGCTCATACCACGTGAGACGAGCACCTATGTGTAGGGCCTAAAAACTTTACTGTTTTCCCAGTCTTTTCTCATCTGTCCATTTGAAAAGTAATCTGTTCTGTTTTTCCTTCGTTCAGAATGAGTTCGTTTTCCTGGAACCACTCTTTTGCCTGTTCAAGGTGTTTTGCGGCATTAGTTTCAAGCTCTTCATTTGTTCTGGCGGTAGTTACCAGTGTGGTATCATTCGCGTATATGATTGCCATTGCTGTGGCATCTGTTTGTAGAGGAAGATCGTTGATGTAAACGATAAAGAGGATCCCTGTTACTGTTACGCCGCGGTTTTGATTTAAGTGTTTGGCGAATTTTAATTAGTGCATTGAATCAGGTGTGACGTTTTGTGGAGCGCCATCTGTTGGATTTTCCGTGGTCTCTGGTTCAGGCTTTAGGTCTAGGTCTAGGTTTCGGCTCTTCACCGCTGGATGGCGTTGCATTGCAGGTTTTCTGGAATTAATTTGCTCAGTAATTAAAAGGAGTTTGGGGATAGAAATTACATCATTGTAACGGGGAAAAATTCGACTGTCGATTGATGGGGCCAGGCGTGGTTATTCCTGCGGGTTTGAGCATTTGCAGTGATAATGCGTATTGTCCAGTTTTTGCAACCTGTGACGTAGAACGTAATTTTCTCGTAAACCGCTTGATTTCTGGAAATTGACCGTTCAGATCTTCCCGACCCGATGATGTGCGCATCTTATTGATTTTTTGCTATCTAATGACGGGTTCCGTTTCTTTAATTACGTCCTAATTATTCTTTTGCGAGATTTCGGGTCTCGTAGTGGGGGTGCGTACGGCTATATATAGGACGAGTTCAGCCGCCTTAAATCATCTTTTCTTGTGTGCTAGAGAGACTGCTGTCGGTTCTTGGCCCCAAAAGCATCAAAAAATCCTAGAAGTGTGTTTCGTTGTGAAGTTGGCTAGTGGTTCGGCTGTTGGAGTGTGTTAGCCGGTTGAAGACGGTGAACGGTGCGCAACCTCGCCGATTGGCGGAGTTATTCACTTCACAACGTGTCGGTGGCGAACTACTGTTGTTTAGTTCAAAACTAATCGTCTTGAGTACGGATGTAATAGCACAACTTTCTGTGGATTATCTATAGCCCTCAACCCTACCTGGAGGGTAAGTCTAAGCTTGTTTTCTTTATTATGTGGACCCGATTCTTATTGCCCGATTATTGCTGGGGATATTTTAGGCTGCATCCTTCCATCTTTGTTTCTGTCTTGCGTCTGGGTGATGAACGTGGTAACCCGTGGAGGATTCCTGTGTACGTGGGAGCTTCGGTGAAGAACGTCGATATACTGTGGGTGTTCCTGGTTCTACGGAAGATACGTTGAGGTTACGTACGGAAGCTGGATCATACCGTTGGGAAGTGGACTCGTGGATCGACTTGGTGCTGCAACGGAGGCTCTCTGCAATTATTCCGCAGTCTTTGGCGGTTATCTTGCCACCGCAGCTTGGTCAGTCGAATCATCGTGGGAACTGCAGCGAGGGATTAAGACGGGATACCCTAGTAAATACTGCGGATTTGCTCCCTCGCACTGAAGACACACCTACCTGCGGAGACGAAGGTTTGGTTTATATTTTCTATCCTCGAAGGGTGACCGTGCCAACAGTAAATTACTTGAAACGCTAAACTACCAGTTGTTATATACCCAGATAACAAACATAACCGCAAAATGTCGGCACAATTGCATCATTCCATCATTTCGTGCGTGCACGCAAGCCGGGCGATGCGTCCGGGATTGCGAGTCAATAAACCGGCCAGGCGTGATATACGCACCCAAACGCTAGAAAATTTCAGGCATAATGCTAAACTAGGCACGCGGACGCGGATAAAAAGTAGTGTTCAACACAGCAACTTCGTGCATCGTGCCGTCAAATAATCGCAAATTTGGATGAATTTATATATTTTTCTATATATACTTACTGATTTTTTTTACTTATATAGGTAGATAAATGAACGAGTACAAGACAACTTTTAAGTATTTTTTATTACATAGAACATTATGTATAACATTTAACATTTACTATGAGATCAATAAGTAAAGCGTTCTTTATATATTTAAAAAAACAAAACAAAAACGAAAAATAAATACCCTACATGTATATTTTATTATATCAAACTATATCATCTTCTTCATCGTCCGCCTCGTCGCTAATTTCTAGATGATATGTGGCGTATTGTTCCAATTGCTGGATTCTCGCCAGAACGTCATCTTCTGTTTCTATTTTATCTGCGTCTCCCAGATGTTCGGAGTTGTCCGGAGTTGTTTCTGTGATATTCCCATCCTCTTGATTGGTTCCTTTGCCTTTCTTTTGGCCATTCCTGTACCTTTGCTTGGTTGTCCTTATCACCTCCAGCATTTCAACCTTAAATTCTTTTTTTGATATTGGCCCGATAAAACATGGGCATTTCCGAGCGGACACTGAAAAAAATATTAAACATGAACCAGAATTATGACATAAATATTAATTAACATGTTGACTGCGTAATCATGCTCCCATGATCAATGCAACAACTTTAGGTTCAAACTTTTCCATTCAAATCGATAGTGTTGCATAGGAATTTTGTAACTGATAAAAAAAATACAAAAATGAAAACCAGAATTGTAAATATGACCCTGTCGAGAAGTCAATGCCATAGCAGAAGGTTGACCGTAATTTTAATACTTTCATCGATTATAGTTAGAATTTCTTGTTGAATGATAATATAAGAACTACCAAAATCATTCCATTATTTCAATAATCCCTAATTTGATAATTATTTGTAATGCGATCTCGAGAAAAGATACATTAAATAGGAGATTATTATTAAACAAAAGCGAGAGCTTCAATGGATAAAACCACACAATCAAAGATTATTTGTTACTAATGCAAATTACTTCACATTTTGTTATTTTATATGTGAGCGGGAATAAATAAACCGAATGCAGTTAGATTCACTTTGCTATGAACCGGAGTGGGAAATGCAACCTTACTGACTTAAGGCAGTTAGAGAAAAAGTATAATTTTCGTTATAGTATATCAAAAAAAGTTTTCATCTAGATGTACACACGGCTTACAGTAATCGTGATCAATTTTATTAATTGGTTCTTATAGTTTGACCAACATATCTTTGTGACTTAAGTACGATAGTACTGTCGTTGTTGTTCTACATACTAGTATTTTCAATAGTATCAGAGGCTCCCATGATCTTGGTTGATAATTGGAAGAATTATCGGAATTATTTGGGTTTGCTGTGTCGTTTCATGTATCGTAATCAAAGAACACTTATCCGACATTAATCATCATCAATAAACATCATTTCACATATCATAGAAAGAATAGACACATTCACAATCATATCGTAACTAGACTTTAGCCACATGCAAAGATCCGTTGACCAAAGTATATAAGAGAAACAAAATGTTTGTAGTGATTAGATTCTTTAACCAAGTCAACATTATTATTAGTATCAATTTTGCCAACATTGGCCAGACCGTTTAAGAGAGATTGCTCACGGAAGTGGTATGGCGGGTTTAGGGCTTCTACGGTAGCGCTCTGGTGGAGCGTATACATTGTACAATGTGAACTCTTAAGAACTAGACTTGTAGATGAATGTAATCCGTCTCATTAAATTTAGAAAGCTTACTATATAAAAGGTTTGAAATTTTGGTATCGCCAAATTTCTTCATGGTAGCATTTCCCGACCAGGAAAATTTTGTTACGAGACTGTCGGTCATGGTTTGCTTGAGCGCGTAATTTAAATATTCCCGTAGTCTCGAGCCTCCGAGATGGACTAAATGATTATGCTGAAATAATGGAGAAATGCTTATCAAATGTTTATAAAAAAAAAAAAAAAACATTACTGTGCAACCACCAAAAACAAAAACCATTAAAAATAATCTTAGTATTCTATTGTGAGCAACGTTCTAAAACAAATTATGACAATTTTTAGGATCATAAAAACTAGAAGACAGTAAATTGAAGTGCATCAGCTTTTGTAATGAAATGAAAAAAATATTTTATTATAGGTATTTGTATACTCTCTAGTATCTGCATAAAAGACTGCATATTTTTAATATGATTTGATTTGACAGTTGCGCAAGTCTTCTTGGCAATAATAGTGTAAATTTAGTGAAAATTACCATCAGTTGAATATCATCATTACTGATGTTATCAAAATCATCAATTGTTTTCAGCGGAAACCCCTTCAGCGGTTGATAGAGGGTGTTCTCCAGGTCATTGCTGGTTTGCTTATTCAGGAGCTCTAATATTGTGGCATTCTGCTCCATAATTGCATCATTTTGCTTCAGTATTGATTGGGTCATCTCCTCAAAGGTGTTGTTTTGCACTTGTAGCTTTTTGTGCTGCTCTTCCAAAGTGCTGAGAAGAGAAATAAAATTTAATATAAAAGCACAACATTAATAACACAAAAGTATTTAAAATTGCAGTTTTGTCAAAGTATAGACATATAAGACAGGCCACTCGAAAAAGAAACTACGTTTCAAGAGAGAGATAGAGAGGTAAACCAGATTAAAGCCCATTTGTGAGTACTCGTGAGAAATCGACAGAATAGCGCGTGGATTTTCAAATCAGCTATTGTCCCAACCGCCAACTCTAACCTCAAACAACAATTGTTTTGACGTTAATATTTGTTGGTTATGTGATCGGTATGCGATGTTTCTTTTCGTGTTTTCAAGTACTTAGTCGGTCTGGAACTCGAACAGCATTAGACCAGTGAGTACGTCACTTATTTCAATAATTCATAATCGATATTTGAATATCAAAAAAATAAAATGAAAATAACTCATTCAAACTTCCCGCCCGAAAGCTAAACCAAATTAAAAGGACAACGGTTCAAGGTCCCTGAGCAGCAGGTCATAAAGATCAAAGGATTTGCGCCGAGTGACCAGTCTTATATGTCTAGTCTTTGGTTTTGTGTCAGTAAAGCCTTAAAAAAGTTAATAAAACAGTTTATAGTGATTTCCTTACCGCAAAGATTTAGAAATTTCTTCATATTTTGTATTACACTCGCATTTTGGGAGATTGTGTGAGAGCGTCGTTGACACGTTTGTTTTATTCCCAAACGAACTGGTACGCTGGTTTGTACTGGGTATATTTGTCACGCTGCAAAGAGAAAATGTAAATTGTTAAAATCTAATCGATTGATTTTGAAATAGCAATTATTTGTGAAATTTATTTATTTAATATGGAAAGAAAAGTTTATTTAGTTAAATATGAGCTCTCAACAATTAAATGTAGAAACAATTTGTTTCAATTTATTTCTTATTTGAAAACAGACAGATTAAATTACTTGCCGTTCATTTGTGTCATAACTAAGTGGCGATTTTGACAAGACGCTTTTGTATCCACGTTCAGCAGCTAAGTTTTTAAGCCGTGCTAACTCGCTGTACACGTCCTTGAAACGTTTGTTCCCTCTAGGCGTCTCATCTTCAGACGTTAAAATTTTTGATGGTGCTCTTACTTGTCTTCCGCTGCTGGAGAACCTCTCTTCCCGTTTGGCGTCTGATCGCTCCTTCCCTTTCAGCTGGACAAGATGCGCCATTCTGAAATAAAAATAAAATATATAGGCTTCTTTCAGTTTAAGTTGAGTTGATAAGTTATTTTAATAAGCTATGTTTTTTTTCTATTTTGCTGTTATTTTTAAGTTTATCGATAACCATTGTAATACTAACGTATATATATATATATATATATATATATATATATATATATACATGCATTTCAAAATTGATTTTATTATTATTAGTATTATAACGTAGATATTGGTTAAAAAACACAAGGCCACAACCACAGCAAGAGACATTTTACATAAGTATTTTGCCTACATGTCAATTTTGAGAAAGGTTTATTGGTGTAAGTAAATTTACACAAATCCACCCATCGGTTTGTTGCTCTCCTTCACCTTCTCTACTACTCCACTGTGGCATCCTGTAAACTTTTCTTCTCACATCTTCAATACTAACTACTTCCATTTCGTCTGAAAGACGTGTGCAATGGTATACCCCAACCGCATCAGATGTCACTCCAACGTCATAAACATGAGTTACTCTTGTAAAAGCTCGAATAACAAGAAACACATTCTCTTCATTTTTTTAAATATTTTCTATGACGCAGATTTTGTATTTATAACAGTGCAGCAGTTATCTCGTAAAGTTGTACTCACAATATTTTTACCAATCTGTACTTTACGAAACTGATGGAATTGGCCAACGGCGATGTTATCTGTAAGAGGTCCATCAGTGTGAGATTTCGACACACGAATATTGATATCGTGGAGAACTGGTTTAAAGGTCTGGTCAGTTGATTCACACAAACGTTTATATACTTGTTGCAAAGTGAGGTGCGGTTTTCTAATTAATTTACGAAGTGCTGGCATGTTGTTTTCGTATGAAAAAGCACTGAAATTTTCAGCAGGACCAAGTTCTTCAACGTCAGCTACCAAGTGTAATAGTGAGTGTACATTGTAGGAGAGAAACTGCTCTCCATAAAGGGGTTCACACAGTGCTACATAACCCTCCAAAATTTCTTGGCAAAATGCATACATTCTCCTTGGTGTCTCTTCGGAAATGAGTAGGCGCATGGTGCAGTGAAGCATCATGAAATGCTTGTAATATTCTTCTTCAAAAACATTCTGCACAAAAGCCGGAGAGGTGTAAAGCAATAGCTGCCGGAATTCAGTTGCTTTGAAGTGAATATACATGGAAATTTCCATGGCCGGCGATTAAATTCCGAAGGACAGTAGCATGAGAGCTGTTCCATTCTTGAATTGATGATATCTAGCTTTCTTCCATTTAATCTTCTGTGACCAAATTTTCCATCTATTTTGGCTGCGAAGACCTTTTTCACATTGCCCAAGTAAAGAGAGTGCATAATCTCAAATGGCACTTGCGTCACTACCTTTATGATGGTCTTCATCAGTAGCATTCTGATATTCCTCATTTGATCTTGCCGCATGGCCGGTACCTTGGAAAACCATTGTTCCACCAACACGATATCCCTCCACCCTGCACTTAGAACATGCATTTGCTGAATTGTGACCATAATGATTCAAAGCAAACGCTCTTGCTGGACCATCAGCAATAAAACATCGAAATTTTAACGGCAATAGTACATTGTTTATACGAACACCACCTTCCTGGCGAATTTCAGTAATCTCTGCCACCACCTTTTCGTAGAAATCAAATGGACATGTTGGCTTGTGCATACCCTTGTATATGCCTGCTATAATGGGTGTCTTGTCTCCTATGTTCAAAATTCTGTATTGATGGGGCCAAAATTGGTTCATTCCCTTATCAACTTTAGCGCCATCAGTGGAGAAGTCGATATCAAGAGTTTTCGGTAATTGATCCGCAGGATGACTTTCCAATTTCTTCAGCATCGTTGCTTTAAAGCCAATGTGCAGATATTCGCCACCTGCAATTGGCTCAATATGTGTACTGGCAATATCGGTTGAAGTGTCGAGTAACGTTCTTGTGTTTTTCGGTAATGATATCAGATGAAAAGGAGTCCCTCGTAAAGCGTTCAGTATTATGTTCCCTTGAGTATGTTTCAACCCAGCAGCAAGGAATGCATTTTTTTAAATTTTTCTCTGCAAAGCTTCACGATCTTCAGGCTCTTCATACTCCTCATGCTCAGCTTCCATATTTGTTGGTCTGGCATCATTTTCCACCTCAGAACTATCAGAAACATCAGTTTCTTCAGAAGATGTTGTAGCCAGGACTGGAACAGTCTCATTCAGTCCCATTTCTTCAGCGCTGCTCTCCGATTCTGTGTCAACATCGCTTGCAATACGAAAGGTAGATAACCGTTGTTGTTTCTGTCTCGAAGAGAGCAATGCATAGCTTTTGTGCTTTTGAGACATTCTCTTGCCTCACCTTTGAAAAACCATAAAAATAAAAATTATAAAGTCATACCAGCAAATCATATGTGCTGCCTCAGCTAATGTGGTATGTTTATTAATATTGGACACAGGACTATTTAATAATATTGGATTTATAACAAATAAATGTGGTTGTAGAGGCTATGTGCATTTTAAAATTCATTCGTTACAAGCACACGCTAAACAGTAAACACTAAAATTTCAAGATGGCGTATGCTGTGGAAGCGGGCCTGTGTCGTTTTTAAATTTTAAAACATCGCAATAATCATAAATGAATTAAAATCGACGGTGACATGGGTCGATTTGACGCCTGCAGCTGTTGAAATCTTAGTTTATCTTTATACAGCTTCACAAATATGTATAGTTTGAATGAGGTTAAGCTCTTGTTTGTTTATGTAAATAAAATAAAAATACTTACGTGCGGAAAAATCTTTAACCTAACTAATAACTAATATGAAAATGTCAAAATTGTCTAGAACGAAAATAAAAACGAAAAACACACACACGCAGACACCCAGCAAATAAGAAAAACTCAATAATAAACACGTAACTAAACACACGTTGCCGGAACAGTTCCAAACAAGATGGCTGAATCACAATGGCCAGGCGTGGGTCTCGTATACCGGTAAACGGATTGAACGATTACCAGTCACGCATGTGCAAAGTCGCAGTATAGCCACACGTCTTTTGGGAATACGATTGCGAAAAGAAACGCAATAAATTGTCGCAAATTTGTTAGGTTTTAATTTTAAATATACGGTCAAGTAGATGTTCACTTATATGGAGGTTTAACTGCTATAATTATAACTGTAATTGTAAATAAGTTGCTGATAATTAGTAATATTTTATATTGGCGGTTGGCAACACAAATCAAATACATACTGCAACAACGAGTCATCGGAGCGTCATTTTGTGCGTAGTTTATCAGCGGGTAGCGTACGCATTGCTTGCATACGATATACGAAATCAACACGACGTAGATATTTTCCTGCGTTTTTTACTACATAGGCTGCGTATCAAGCCATGCGTATACCGTGACTCGCACGATTGTTATCTGGGTATATACAGTTACAATGAAAATAAACAGCTACTAAAATAAATTGAGAGCTTGGGCTCCACCAAACTGCGGCACACACGTTCGAGAGCCGTTACTTCCAAATGCCGTTAGTTTACGGGGCAGGAGAATTCGCGATAGTCCTGCGTATAGAACTGATAGATTTTATATCCCGTAATCCTGTAAAATGTTAATAAAGTGATACAAACTGTGGTAGAATTTTTATATAGACGCAATCTGTCATTGATGTACTTAACCCTAGAACTCCAGACATTCGTAAATTTTACGACGTGAATGTCTGTGATTGACATTGATAGACCGAATGATTATCTACAACTTTTGTATGGAAGAATTTCTTAAAGCATGACACCTGTATATCTCAATTGCTTTCCTGATCGTAGAATAGTCTATCACACACAATCTGTTCGGTAAAACTGTGACAATAAACCACCACCTGTTGCGAGGATTTTGATAATCAACAGTCTGAAGATTTCTTAAAATAACAAACCTGTCCAGAGTTTTGATCATGTTTCAATACTATACGCACTCCATATGTAGGTGTAGGCATCTAATGAAGCATCCTTATTCAACGTACTAAACAAAACTCTTTATTTCTAGTAAATGTAAGAATAATACAATACACATAAACTCTACTATTAAAATAAATAAATACTTATTTTAAATACATTTTACAAAACAAAAAACAAAATGTGCATCCTCTAATAAAAACTAAAATTAACATAACATTCGGAATATTTTAATTGTAGGATTTGTAACGTAGCCAAACTCTAGTGTAGTGAAAAGCGTGACACACAACGTATATTTATTTTAATGTCTAACTATTTACAACAATTCCTTGACAACAACTTTTTATAACTACCGATAACTACGCTACATTTCCCCCTCCTTATTTCTTACTTTCCCCTGAAAGTAATCACGCAGACATCCTCTTGCAACATCTTTAGCCTTACGGGGAGGCAAGCGTCGACGATGCTCTAAACCAATACTTTCATTCAGGTTTTCTTCACTTGTCACCAACCTTTCCTCTGCCACAGTCGCATCGTTTGTTTCTTCCATTGTTATAACTGTTGCATCATCTGATTGCCTTCGGCTTACATCCCGATTTGGTCCGGCTAAACATGGACAATCAGGAGATAGGGCCCCAGATGCAGGGACGAAGAACTCACTTCCGTAATTTTGCTGCGATATATTTGATGATGTTGCTTGATTGGATGAAACTCCGCTGTGTTTTGCCGAACTTTTCCGAGGTCTTCCTGGACGTCTACTGGCTCGTTCCTCAAGTTTGGCCTGATTCGGATGAGGAATCTCAGCGCACGGTTTCAGTCGATCTTGATGGACGACCAGGCGTTTGTGTCTCAAAGCACAATGCTGAATACGAAAAGTATTGAGACCCATATCTTTCACTAGCCTATACGGTCCCGTCCATGGTCGATGCAACTTTGGACTCTCGCCCTTACGTGGTGTTACCTGATGAAGCCAAACAACATCTTCCACCTTAAACTTCTGTGGGCGGATATTGCGGTCATATTGATCCTTCATTCTTCTATGTGCCGTATTCAAACATTCTCTAGCTTCGTTGTGGGCCTGGTCTAGTGACGACCGGAGATTCTGTACATATTCTTCGTGTGACTGTTTCCCAAAGCTATTACTTGGTAGTCCGTAGTGAACATCCAGCGGTAACCTGATCTCGCGGCCGAATAATAAGTAGAACGGCGAACGTTTTGTGCTTTCGTGTTGACTTCCTCTATACGCCATCATAACCTGAGGAAGTTTCACATCCCAGTTCTTCTGATGTTTGCCAGCCCAATGACTCAACATATTAAGAAGAGTACGATTGAAACGTTCAACCATACCATCCGACTGCGGTCTGAACGGCGACGTGCGAGTTTTCTCTATGTCCAGTACAGCGCAAGTTTCCTGAAAGAGTTGCGATTCGAACTGGCGACCCTGATCTGTATGTACTGTCTCGGGTGCTCCAAATCGACTCACAAATTCGTCAACAAATGTTCTTGCTACCGTTTCTGCTGTCTGGTTCGGTAGAGGATACGCCTCCGTCCACTTTGTGAAATAGTCGCCCACGACTAAGATGTATTTGTTACCTTTTAACGACATTGGCAATGGACCTAAAATATCTATGGCAACTCTCTCAAATGGACGCGTTGAAACACTAGTTTGCAATGCGGCTTTACCCGGACGAGACGGTGATTTTCTGCGACAACAATCCTCGCATTTACGGCAACAGTCTTCAACATCTTGTTGCATATTGGTCCAGAAAAATCTATGGCGCAGTGTAGCCAATGTCCGCGTTACTCCCAAATGGGCACCGCCCGCCGCATTTCCATGGTACTTTCGTACAATTTCTTTGACTAGTATGTCATTCGACTACCATTCGATGCCTGACTAGAGAACCGCTTTCCTCGGATATACACAACACTTCTCCTATTAATGCCGGTTTCATGTTCCATAACTGACGTGACGCCTTCGGTAGATCACTTGGTGTAGTCAAGCCACCTTTTAACAGTTGTACAACTGGACCGCAGACTTCGTCCCGCGATTGTGCCTGAACCATCGTATCTGTTGAGTCCTGCGAGTCAGGTCCTGCAACGACATATGTCTCCGCTGTTCCTGCCTTCAGCAATTGGCTTATCTGGGGCACGTCCCTACTGCATTCAATTTCCATTCCGCATTGAGAGCATGGGCGCCGTGACAATCCATCCGCATTGCCGTGCTTTGCCCCGGAACGATGGTGTACTTCCATATTAAACTCGGCCAAGATTTCTAACCATCTTGCAACCTGACTTTCTTGTTCCCGGAATCCTCTCAACCACCGCAAGCAGTTGTGATCCGTCCTCGCTATAAACTGAGGGCCCAACAAATATGCTTTGAAGTGTCGGCATACGGAACCCAGAGCAAGAAGTTCCCGTCGAGTCACACAGTACCTCCTTTCCTCCTTCGTTAAAGAACGGCTATAGTAGGCAATTACACGTTCTTTTCCATCTTGCATCTGACTGAGCACACCTCCCAGTCCAGTGCCACTAGCATCCACGTCAATTATAAAAGGCTTCTCAGGATTTGGATATGCCAAAATTGGTGTTGACAGCAAATAGCCTTTAAGTCTCCTAAATGTTAACTCGCATTCTTCCGTCCACGTAAATCTCTCGCCTTTGTTCATTAGGCGGTGAAGCGGTTCTGCTATCGTTGCAAAACCTGGAACAAACCGACGATAATATGATGCAAAACCAAGAAATGACCTAAGCTCCTTCAGATTGACAGGTATAGGCCAACTTTTCACGGCTTCTACTTTCTTTGGGTCGGTTGCAATGCCTTTGCTGCTGACAATGTGGCCTAAAAACTCAACCTCTTGTTTAAAAAGTCTGCATTTCTTTGGATTCACTTTCAATCCAGCCGACTGCAACCGCTTCAAAACATTATGGAGTCGAGACAAATGTTCCTCAAATGTCCTTCCAAATACAATCACGTCATCAAGGTATACCAACGCGCTTTCCCAATTTAGACCATCTAACACAACATCCATCAATCTCTGGAAGGTAGCAGGTCCATTACAAACTCCAAAGGGAAGCACGTTGAACTCAAAGAGTCCAGAACCTATGGAGAACGCAGTTTTCGGACGATCTTTCATTGCCACTTCGCATTGCCAATACCCGGACTGTAAATCCAGTGCCGTAAACAGTGTTGCTCCAGACAGCGCTTCCAATACCACATTAATTCTTGGAAGCGGCTACCTGTCCTTCACTGTTATTTCATTTAGTCGACGAAAATCCACACAAAATCGCATTGAGCCATCCTTTTTCCGTATCAGAACCGCAGGAGAACACCACGGCGATTTCGATGGGCTAATTACACCATTGTCCAGCATTTGTTGAACCTCTTGCTGCGCCTCTGACCTCCTAGCAAATGGCAGCTTTCTCGGTGCCATCTTAATTGGACTGGACAGTCCAGTATCTATGCAATGTTCAAGAACTTTAGTTCTTCCTATATCCTTCTTCCCCATAGATACCGCTGCGCTAAACTTTGTGATCATAGCTTTGGCCTCACGAAGCTGAGTTGCAGTTAGATGTTTTGAAGCTTCTCGCCAATCAAACATTGCTGGGGTTGGTTGAATCGTCGCTTCGTTCTTCATGTCCAAGACCGTACATGCTAAGGCTGTACCTATATGTGTGTTTTTGTATAACATCACATTTTCATTTGATGGATTCCGTAGTAATACAGCTCCTTCTGTCCCCGTCACAATACTACGACTTACCAAAACGCCAAGCTTCTGCCAACAATGAGGGAGAGGCTCAATTACTCTCGAAATGTTCTTCTTGTCGTCCTGAACTGTTACCCGGCAAATAATTTCCGTTCATGCAGGTACAAGTAACGTCTGGGACAGTATAGCTACCACTGGAGAAACAACATATTCTTCAATGCGTAGATTGCCAATTCTAACACAACTTTCACTAAGGTCAACAATGCATTTATATTTGCGTATAAAGTTGCATCCCAGCACACAGTCATCGAGTAGATCTTGCCAGACACTCACCTCTGTTGGAAAATGCCTATTACCAATAGCAACATCGATATTTCCAGTTCCCAAAATAACCAAGGGCTTACCGTTAGCCTGAACAACTTTTGTTTGTGTGACTTTCAACTCCTTACCACCTACATGCTCCCACAAACTTTGGCGAATTAGGCACCGTGACGCCCCCGTGTCAACCAAAAATACAACTTCAGTGCCATTTATTTCCCCTAGAATTCTAACTACCGAGGCGTCGATTATCTCACCTGTCGCTTGTCCCATTGTTACGTAGGGCGTCACTATGGGACTTCGTGGCGTCCGTGCAAGTTTCCCGATGTCTTGAACTTTCTCTTAGGACAGTTCCTTCGAAAATGACCAACATCATCGCAAAAGAAACACGGGCCCTCAGATTTTTCATGTCCTTGGCCACTGTATTCACCTCTCTCATTGCTGCGCGTCGACGAAGATGATCTTCCACGGGTGTTCTGTCGTGTAACAGTAGGAGAACGCCAGCGCACCCTACCGGCGTCTCTCGATCTGTTCTCTGTTTCACGTACACGCTGTGAACAATTACTGGCTACCAATTTCTCTACTGTCGTCGTAAGTAATGCCACTTGCTTAGCGAGCTTTTCAACTTCGCTTTCCTGTTTGCTAATAGCTGCACACACTCTGTGATCGCCTTCACTGCCGATCGAAGACATTGCCTGGCTGTTTCGGATTTCCGTTACCATTTTTCTAACCTTTAAGGCAGTCTGTGCCTCGCCTAAAGCATTGTTCAAATCCCTCGGGTTTCTCCTGGCAACTTCAGTCGCAACTTCTGGGTCAATTCCTATTAAAAATTGCTTCAGTAGAAGTCTCTCACGAGTCACCACATTATAGTCACGGTAAGCTTTCTCTCCAAGAAATCGCAAAGATGCTGCAAACATGGCCAAAGTTTCTCCTGGTATAAGCTTTCGACTTGCAAATCGAAGTTCGGCGCAATCATCTTCCTGAATCAAAATCTCCGCCAGGGTTTTGCAAGTAGTATCCCAACAAACAGTTTGTTCATCCGTTAGGCTCTGAAATGCTTGCTGTGCTGGTCCTTCCAGATACAAAGGTAGCGCTGTGTTCATCTTAGTATCATCCCAGTCTTTTAGAACAGCAAATGCTTTAAAATTACTTATCCACAAATTCCAGTCGCCACCACCAAATTTCTTCATGTGGCAATCTGCCATGATTTACTACAAGCGTACTCTCTCTATTTCCTTTCTCAGTAATCGTTTTAACTGTACGACCACCGCTGCCACCAATGTAACGTAGCCAAACTCTAGTGTAGTGAAAAGCGTGACACACAACGTATATTTATTTTAATGTCTAACTATTATCCAATAATTATCCAAGATCTATGGCAACATGGCGCTTGGTTGTGCGAAGTGCTTTAAAAATATCGGTCGATACGACGATTATGTGACATGTAGAGGCGAGTGCAATAAACATTTCCACATTACCTGTATCCAGCTTACCCAGGAAGAATTTGCAGCCCTGAGGGACAGCGGCAAGATGAAGGAGTGGACATGTTGCGTCTGCGATACATCTCTAACCTCAAAGAAGGACGATCACGAGGCTCAAATTGAGACACCAACCAAAATATTGGAATATGAACTACTGAAGCAAGAAAATTTCCACCTCAAATTAATACTAGAGGAGATAAAATCAAAAAATAGTATCCTTTTAGAAAATGCTGAACTATATAAGGAAAAGGTCGCATTCCTACAAGGGAAAATAAATATATTCGAATCAAATACTAATAAAAGCAAATTGCAGATTCCTGTAAACACAAAAAGCTCAATAGCTGTTGCCTCTAACGTCGTCCAGCAGATGTCGGTTGGCGGCGGCCAGGGTAAATCCGGGCGGCCTTCTTTCCGTTCTGTGGTTGATCAACGGGTGGCTGCAGCTTCGGGAGTTGGCGGGTCTGTTTCCTCGGACGTCGAGAATGGTGCATTTAAACGGAAGTCTACTTCGGAATGGACAACAGTGGTGAGCAGAAAAAACTCTACACGGAAAGTAGAAGACAATTATGCAAACAGAGCGAATAATGACGCAAACAATAAAAGAATAAATAAAATACGATCCAATAATAGATTAATTGGGACGGCGACTGAGAAGAACACAGAAATATCAGCGATCGAGAAAAAGGCCTGGTTATTTGTAGGAAAATTGAAAAAAGAGGTAACTGAAGAGCAAATGCGGAATTACGTGTCAAAATTAATTCAAAATAAAGACGTCGTTTCAGTCAAGCTACGAACACAACAGGAAACTAGAAGCGCAGCATTCAAAATTGGGATTCCTTTTGAAACAAAGGACATTTTAATGGATCCGAAAAGCTGGCCTACCGGCATTGAAGTTGACAGGTATATTTTTAGGCAACGGCCTCTTACCGGAAGTGATACATAATGAAAACCGCGTAAATCCTGAAACATCCTCGAAGCGAACTGATACATGGATTATCTTCAACCAAAATATACAGTCTATTAAAAATAAGCTAGATGATCTTGCGCTACTGATGGAAGATAAGGGCAACAAATATCAAATTATCACAATTTCGGAACACTGGTGCAATGAGAATGACGCACATACTATTAAACTTCCACATTACGAATTAGGATCCGTTTATAGTCGCCCTACTAGAATGCATGGCGGCTCATGTATTTTCTTAAAGAAAGGTATACCATTCGTTGAGCTAAATAATATAAAGCAAATGTCCAAAGAGATGATTCTAGAATGTAGTGCAGTTAAACTTGTTGACATCAAAACTGTTATACTAAGTATTTATAGACCCCCAAACGCCGATTTTGATGAATTTATTGTTATCCTGGACGAAATCCTGCTTACAATAACGAGAATGGGTACCAATCTGGCCGTGTTTGCCTGTGGCGATTTCAACATTGATCTACTCAATCAAAATAATCAGCAGACAAAAGTATTAATTGATGTATTTGAGTCCTACGACATGAAGGCGACAATAAAAGATCCCACCAGGATAGGGAATCATGGAAATCGATCTTTAATTGATAATATGTTCACTAACAATGATACTTGTGCAGGCAATGTGATAAATACAGCCTTGTCTGACCATCTGGGGCAAGAACTCGAGTTTCAATCGCTGTCACATGCCAAGATTGAAGCGTCTAAGAGAACTATAAAAAATAGGAAATTAAATGCAAGAAATATAGAGGCGATAAATTGCAGAATGATGCAAATAAACTGGGAAAGTACTTTAAATCACCGTGATATTGACCTGTGTACAGAAAGATTCATTTGTGTTTTTAATCAAAAGATTGACGAATGCGCCCCGGAACGCACCGTCACCATTAATACCGGAAGGAAAGAATGGATCACGGACGAGATTAGGCGTCAAAGTAGGATCAAAAGGCAACTTTATGAAGGCGTAGTTCAAGGTCGAGTGGAGCGTGACCTCTATAAAACTTTCCTTACGCATTACCGAGAAAAGCTACAAAAAGCGAAAACCGAGCATTACTCCAAACAACTTACAAATTCAAGAAATACAATGAAAACAACGTGGAAGATTGTAAATGACTTAACAGGGAGAGGTAAATCCACTTGCAATATTGCTGATCTGAGACGTGAACCTGAAGACACTGTAAATGACATACTAACCAGAATGAACGACTTTTATATCTACTCATGTAATCCTGCTACGAATGCATTGGGTAATGTCATTACAAATAAATTTCAAATAAATTGCAGTTCCATGTTGCTAACTAACACGGAACCTGCTGAAATATACAATATTATCCATTCTTTGAACAGCACATCCTCGGTAGGACCAGATAACTTATCGACAAGGGTTATTAAGGGGTGTGCTCTCTCTGTATGTTATCCAATATCGTTATTGATAAACCATTGCTTTGAAATCGGTGTATTTCCGCAACATCTCAAGCGAGCAAATGTGATTCCGATATTTAAAAAAGGAGAAAAAGATCAGTTGTCAAATTACAGACCGATAGCGTTATTGTCTGTACTGGGGAAAATCTTTGAGAAAGCAATACTTAGCAGAATGCTGTCTTTCTTAGACAAGTTTGCTCTAATTTCGCGGTCACAGAGTGCATACATTAAGGGAAGATCCACTACCAGAACTATATATATGGCTCTTGAAGATGTGCTGGACAAGCTTAATGAGAGGAGACATGTCGCTGGGCTGTTCATGGACTTGTCCAAAGCATTTGATAGCGTGAACCATGATATTCTTATGGACAAACTGGAGACGATTGGATTTCGTGGAAGAGTCTGGACCCTTCTGAGATCATATCTGTCAGACAGAAGCCAAAGGGTAATTCATACGAATAAAGAGGGAGAGTTAATGAGTTCAGATTGGCAACGAGTCATAAGGGGTGTTCCACAAGGATCCATTTTAGGACCCATACTGTACATTCTGTATACCAATGATCTATCATTGGTAACAGACTATCCAGTCGGAATGTTCGCGGATGATACGTCAGTGATAGTCAACGCTCAATCAAGAGAAGAACTAAGTGAAGAAATTAAGACCACCATATCCACTTTTGAGAGCTGGTTCGAACTACACAACTTAAAATTAAATGTCAATAAAACTAAAATAATCAAATTCAACATAACGAAGGAAAGTATGCTAATGAATATAGAATATAAAGGATCACAACTGACATCTGAGGAGGAAGCAAGTTTCCTTGGCATAACAGTGGACCCTTGCCTTACCTGGAAACAACATATAAACAAGCTAGCTAAACAACTAAGCGGATGTGTATATGCTTTAAGGACTATTGCTGGTGTAGTCAATGAAGATGCGGCACTTACTGCATACTATGGCCTGGTCTACTCTAGAATAAGCTATGGGATCATGTTCTGGGGAAACTCATCAGAAGCCCTGCGACTTTTTAGATTGCAAAAATCTTGTATTCGTAATGTCTATAAACTCAATAAACGCGAGACTTGCAAGGATATATTTAAAGTGAAAAAAATACTTACTGTTCCATCTATATATATATCAGAGAATCATGTATATTTGTCAAGAAATATTACGAGGAACTCTTTGCAGTTTTTGAAACGGATCATCAATATTCAACAAGGGCAAGAGAAGCAGCATGCCTGAAGATCCCACAAACGAGAGTGCATAAAGTGTATCAAGGTGTCGTGGTGCAGCTCCTCAAGCTATATAATCGGCTACCACCAGAACTGCACAAACTACCTTATAGGTCATTTAAGAGCAAATTAACGCAGTATCTGGCAGATAAAGTTTTCTACAGTGTAAAGGAATATTTTGAAAACTAGCGATTGCACATTATACAAAAATGTTGCCTTTTCTTTTTTGTTTTTGTATTGACGCATTCAATGCTGTTTTGCTTTTTCTGAATAAAGATTGATTTATTATTATTATTTATTATTTATTATTTACAACAATTCCTTGACAACAACTTTTTATAACTACCGATAACTACGCTACAGATTTTTATATGTCTTGCTCATCTCGGCTATTTTCCTGCTGGGACGAGTTCCCTCTCATTTTTGCGACAAATTGACCTACGTCGCCGGTCCAGTGAATATTCGGGTTACGTTCGTTTGTCGTTGGCTTGTCGAGGAGTTCCCTCGACATAACCTAACTTTTGCCGTTAATTCTTTATTGTTGTTTGTTTATATTAGTGACTGGGTAACTGGTTTGAGGTTACGTACCCAGTCGTTACTATTCTTCTGTTTAGATATTTCTTTTATAATTAACCAGCGCTAATCGCTGTTGTTTGACCACCATAGTTTGTGGGAATTTAATTTAGCATGTAATCATTTTATATTTTGATTTTAACTTTAAATTTGATTGATCGCTTGGTCTTGGGACACCGGTACCAGTTTACGTGTTGTCAATTTACCAACGCCGTTGAAATTATTTTAGTTTATTAGTTTATTCCGGGCGAATTTTATCCCAACGTTTGCGGTACACTCGTCGAACTTCGTGGTTGGCCAACAACAGGTTTTATCCGGGTGCGCAAATATTTTTCCGGACATTTGTTTTTCGGTTTCAGGTTATTGGCGGTACAAGCGTTTGCCAAAGCGTTGGCATTTGACCACGGTATATTTGTAGTCTATTGTACTTGTTTTATTATTTTATTACGATGTAATTTCTAGAGTCCTGTAGTGATTGCAGTGACTGATCAGCCTCCTGGTACCCTACTGTGATATTTTTCCAGGTTTATAATTTGTCTCCATAGTTTTTTTGTATATCCAGTGTGCCGGCGAACAATAAATTGAATCTAGGCGAGTTTTGGTCTTTCTCTGCCCCTGTGTCGCACTATTATTTTTCAGCCAGCTTTCGCAATCCAGTGAGCAGTCAACAAGCGAGGGTTAGATTGTGTGGCGCCCTTCTCCGAAACATCTTGTTGTAGAGTGAGTCGTTTTCTCCCACGCCCCCCTCCCCGAGTGGCCGGTGCAACCTCCGACTGCATAAGCGCGCAGGTAACGATTATTCGTGGTTCATGGTACCTGGATATTCGTGGAAAATCAAGGTGTTTCAAGACTACCTTGGGGAACTCCTCTCGCTGACTCAAAGAAATTGCTTGGTTCTCCTCCAGAAACTGCTACCTGCTGCATCCTGCTTGTTAGGTAGGACTTAATTATTTCTAGTGCCACTTCTCGAACACCGTTGCGATCCATCTTTTCAAGAAGCATAAGGTGGGGCATAGAGTCAAATCCGCGACTTAAGTCACACATTTGAGCCCGGCATTTGCATCTGTCCATAATGTCTACAATAACTCCAAATCAGTATAAAAAAAGGAATAGGAAAGAAAAAAGGTAACCTTACCAAAAGACAAATCAATACATAAATAAATCGTTACCAACAAACCAAATTTACAACTCCCTCTCTTGATCAATGACAACTCGACAGCAAACTTTGAACTTCCAAATAATACAATAAAAATCCAATAATTCTTGCAATACCTGAAAAGGCGATAACTGTGCAAGAAAATAAAAGGAGAAAAAACAGTCCAATTAACAGCTAATCAATGAAACTTAAAGAAAAAGGGTTCAAATATGACAGGCGATGTTCACTATCTGAATGACAATCTTTGAATGAAGTGAATACGAATATTTGATTATTTATTTACTTAATAAGTACCAACTGTGATAGTAACAAACTAACTTTATATTTCACTGGTTTTTAATATGAAGTGTTGTGTGCCAGGCTGCAAAACGTCGGACAAGAAAACTAAATTAAAATTATTCTCTGCTAGTACAGTAAGTACGGTAATACAGTTTGTACAAATGTACCTTAATTATTTTTTTTGTTTTGTTCACACGTGATATTATTTATTATACAGGAATGGCGAATTTGAAACTGGCAAGAAATACTTAGGTTTAGACGAATCAAGATCGAATTTGCATATACACTTTAGTTAGCAACCCTTCATCCCTAAATAGTCCACGGCATGAATCCCTATAACCTATTCCCCGCAGAGGAACGAAAGGCGCGCTTCTCAGCAATAAAAGCCCGCTAAGCGTATGATGCCAAGCCCCAAAAAATAATGGCATATCTTAAATGGCAATAGATGTTCGCAAAATAGAATGTTTAAAATGGATTCTGTAACATCAAGCAATGCCGTGTCAACGTTCTTTCCGTTTAAAAACCCATGCTGATTTTAAAATATTGTGTTTTTCCAAAAAAACTATTGTACGGCAAGAAATGATCTTTTCAATAAGTTTAGCGAAACATGATAATACACTAATGGGTCTATAGTTGTTGCTATGATTGGGATCAACTTTTTTTTTTAAATTAGCGTAATTACAAAGTGCTTCAATGAATTCGGAAAAACTCCTTGTTGAAAACAGGAATTTAAAACCTCAGAGAAAAGCATTGCTATTAGGCGAATACACACCTTAATAATGCTTACCGGCACTTCATCATATCCTACACTATTTGTTGAGTTTAAAGATAGTGTACTATTACATATCTCCTGTTTGTACTTGGTCAATTGTTACACTAGGTGTTTGATTAATTTTTCCTAGGATAGTGTTAGCGATAGAGTTAAAAAATTGGTTATATTCATTGGCCTTTTCTTTCGAGACATCATTAAACTTAGTTTCAGAGCCTCTGTTGATGTTCTCAGATATAACACTCCATAAGTACTTAGAGTGAGTTTTTAGTTTTTTTAGAGATTAAGTTTTTATGGGTTATGAGAAGGGTGTGATATTCCCTTTGCTTTATTTTATATTGTTCTCGAAGTTCTGGATATAAATACGATAATTCTTGTAGAGAAGTAAGTTCTTGTTTACAATGAGGGGGTCAAATCATCGTTCTTAATGGCCTCCTTCCTACCCCCTTTGACAATTTCTTAGTTTTCTTTAAGAAATGGCTATTAAAATGCAACAGAAAGAGATTTGCAAAAGCTTTATATTTCATATCAGCCTTCAGCTCGCTATATACGTGCTCGAAGGATTCGTCTGCCAATGCGCAACAAAAATTTTCAACGTTGTTGATAGGTTATATGGACTGGCGTCCAATGAGCAATATCGAATGCTATAGTTTGGGCAGTGTGATACGAATATCCGGTGTGAAATACCGTGGTTTTAGGTAGCATTATTGAGTTTGATAGTATATTATCAATGCCTGTGTTTGAATGATGCGTGATGCGCGTAGGTTCATGAATTAAATGACGTACATTAAACCCGGAAAGCAAAATTGTAAAATCGGTAAGCGTGGTTGAGCTTTTACAAAAATCAATCACCCAGTTAAAATCCCCCAGAATATAGAAATCACATCCTCTTGAAGACCAAAACACTAACAATTTATACATTATTTCCAAGAAAATAGCGAATTCCGGACTTGGTGGTCGATAAAAAGCAACACATAAATTTTGTATCACCAATTTTGAGATCTATACCAGTAAGTTCTACTGTATTAAAAACGTTCATACCATGAACCACCTCGTTATTGGTAGAATAAACATCCGAACTACAATAAAACGCAACACCTCCATGCTGTCCGCGCTCACGACACGATGCGGATGCCAGTCGCACACTCTTAAACTTGTACATGCAAAGCTGGTCCCGTCCTGTTCCGTCACAACACACACTAAAGGGCTTCCAATCGAACACAAAACTTCATCAAGCTGGAGATGACAATTCCCCATACTCTGGATATTTTGATGGAAAATAGTTAATTTCTCGTTCTTTATTTCACTTGCGGTGCTGTTTTCGTTAGTCTGAATAAAAAACGGTTCAGACATACATTTTTCGGCCAAGTTTGCAGCGATTTGATAAGCTCCTCAAGGTGCTCTGGGACGGACACCTTGAAGGAGGAGTATTCAAGTGGACGTCGGCACGCAAGTTTTTCGCATTTTACATCAGTGAAATTTTTCTCTTTTAAATATTCCATTAGTTTTTCGGGTGTTAACTCTGGCTCGAGTCTATACACATGATAATGTATAAATCGTGTCGCAGCGCTGATTGATCCCTCGTTTGCTGCACCATAGATAACATTGGTATTACGTTGTTTATTCCTTCTCCGTGTCACCGTATTCCAATCGGTGTTTAATTGTTCGGAATTTTCCTTCTTGTCTGTTAGATCTTTAGACGGGACAGCCTGTACATGAGTAGTCGATGGCCTTTCAGTGCGAGCTGCACTAGGTTTTCTGGCCGATGATAACACCTGGGCCATACGTTGCTTTAAACCACCCGCACGATTATCAATGCTCGCTTCTGGCAGTTGATCATTTTAGTTATTGTTTCCAACTTTCTGTAGTTCTTGAACCTTTTCCTCTAGTTTGTTAATTTTTCTTTGCAGTTCAGCCACTTCTTTACCAACCGCATCTTTCACAATTATTTGCATCA
Organism: Melinopterus prodromus; assembly: GCA_964023965.1. NCBI lineage: Eukaryota > Metazoa > Arthropoda > Insecta > Coleoptera > Scarabaeidae > Melinopterus > Melinopterus prodromus. The sequence continues at coordinate 29,284,853 of OZ030391.1, read as the reverse complement.
TTAATGCAAACTCTGGACTTTTCAGGAAAAGAATAACACTGTTTGATTCATCACTATTGCTAGGATTTAATCTTGTGCTAGGTGCCATTTTAAACACAGGTTGCACTTTATAAATCACGAGCTATATAAACACGTGTTCTCGCCTTGGCGACTGTACTAGACTGTATTTTACAATATTTTTTTGATGGATGATATAGTAGATAAAATGATTTGGTTGAAGTGGAATTAGTTTAGTTTGGTATACCATAAAATGTTTATAATAATAATTCGTTAATTTAGACCACAAGACATTGTTCAAAAAAAGGTAATCTTGTAGAGAAGGTACATTGCGCGTGCGCGAAATCAGTACAAATTCCAGTGGTTCTCAATCAGTTACGGCAATGGGTATATACAATGCAATGGGTATACGTATTCGGAGAAACCACGGATTATAGTAAATAGTAAATAAACTTCAATAGTTGATATGGAAAGTGTATATTCTTTATTGTATGACGATCGATTTCGACCTGATACAGGCCATCATCAGGTCAAACTAAAAACAGACAAAACATGGTTTTAACAACAGACGACTAACAAATGTCTACGATACATTTAATCACATTACTCGGAAGGTATAAAATTTTTATATAAAATACACCATAAACAAAACAACTCACTGTCAAAGCGGTCACTAAACAGGCATCGAAGTGGAATACAGCCTCTGTGGGTAGTTTATGTTTAACTCCAGCGTCGGGCGGAATTAAAAAAGTAGAAAAAATCCCAATAAGTAGGGTTATGTTCCCAGTCAAATGTATTATGTTGGATATTGCTCTCCGTTGTTTCAAACTCCTATAAAATCGAATGGTAGCATGGGCAACTAAGCGCTGTATGTCAGTATAGATGCTTACCAATGAATTCTCTCATCCAAAACACTCCTAAATCATGTGAAATTTATTATATTCGAATAGCGTGCAGTGCGGTTATGTCGACGCGTCAAGTGTGGTCTGAATATAGCTTCACATCACATGTGCATGTCATTGTGTGTAGGAGTGTACGGGGGAAATCAAAATTATGGGATCATAGGTTCTGCCAAAAGTTATACTTGGTAAAATAAAGTTGATGTTTTATTATAGTTGTATGTCTTAAGATGTTTGTCTTTTGGTCTTTGTTTTGAATTTGAATAGGTAATTACCCGGAAATTCCGTTATGTTGTTCAGTAGATTGGTAGTGTTCTTATCACGTTCCGTTCTTTTGTGGATGTAGTATATTTCCGTGTAGTCCATTAACGTTGATTTCGGTAACCCCTTAATCAATTTCATGTCTTCGATGTTGAATGTATGTCCAGTTTCAATTTTATGTTGGTACACAGCCGAGTTGTTACGTGTGTTATGCTCATGGTAACGTGTTCGAAGGTTTCTGCCCGACTGACCAATGTAAAGCTTGTCACACTCTGAACATTTTAACTCATATACACCACTTTTCTCTAATTGTGGTATTTTATCTTTGTTGTTGATTATTAAATTGGCCACGCTATTCCTGGTTGGGTTGCTTATTGCTATATTGTTCTTCCTCATTATGTGGTTGATTTTTTTGATTTTTCTATGTAGGATTGGATGAAAAGAGAGACTTCTGTATTGGTGTGTAGTGGTGGTGTGTGGGTAGACGAGTTTCATGATGTTGTTCCATTTCATCTTTGCATGTAATGCGTCTATCAGAGATGTGGTGTATCCGTTGTTGTGTGCTATTTCCTTTATTATATTAAGTTCCTTCAACTTCTCGTATGTGTTCATTGGGATGTTCATCATCCTGTTCAAGTGGAACCTGAATGTTGTCGTCTTGATGCTGTATGGGTGTTGTGACAGTTTGGGTATGATGATGTCAGTAGCGGTAGGTTTTCGGTATATCGAATAGCTGAGTGTTCCTTCGTTTCTTGTGATGGTGAGGTCCAGAAAGTTTAGTTTTTGATCATTTTCTCGTTCAACCGTGAATTTTAGAGGTGACAGCTGGTTTAAATGGTCGTATAATTTGGTGAGTTCGTGGTCACTACCATTCCACACTACAAGGATGTCGTCAACATACCTTCCCCAAAACTGTATGTGGTTATTGGTGTCATGATCTAGTATTTGGTCTTCAATATCTTCAACATATAAATCGGCCATTAAACCGCTTAAGGGACATCCCATTGTCAGACCGCATGGTTGTGTGTAGGTTGTTTCGTTGAACCTGAAGAAGTTTTGCTGCAGACATAAGTCGAAGATGTCATGGAGCTCATTAATCTCCTTGATTGTGAGCTCTTGTTTAGTAAGGAATCTTTTTAGAGCTGACAGACTCCCTTGCAGCGGCACGTTGGTATATAGACTAATAATGTCAAACGAAATCAACCTTGAGCTTTCTGTAATTGTGATGTCTTTAATTTTGTCGATTAAATCACGTGAGTTCTTGATAGCATATTTAGCTTTATAACTCATCTCGTGTATAATTAATTTATTCAATTCTCTCGACAATTTATTAGCGGTGGTCCCCACTGATGTGACTATGGGCCTAATTGGTTTATCAGGCTTGTGTAATTTGATGAGGCTGTATAGTCGAGGGATAGTGGGATTCATTTCTCTTACCTTCTGATAGTTGATTCCGACAGATTCTAGCGTTGTAGCTGATTTCTTGATTATTCGTTTGAATTTATTGTTGTAGTTGGCCTGTATATTAGGATTATTTGTGAGTTTTATACCATTGCCACTAAAGAATTCAACCGTCTTGTCAATATATTCTTCCTTGTGCATAACAACCAGGCCAGCTCCCTTATCTCCTTTGGATATTACTATGTTGTTGTCTTGAATTTTCTTTTTCAAATTCTTTATCGTCTGGTGTGTGTTGGGTTCATAGTTCCTATCAAGCTTTGTAACTCTGAGGGTTGATCTGATTTCATCCTTCATTCCAGCTGAGTTTGAGTGTCCATGTGTTACTGCGTCGAGTTCCAATAAGAAAGTCTCCAGGTTCTGGGATTTTGGGGGAATCATTTTGTGATTATTTAAGATTACTTGTTCTCTCTCATCGAACACGACATCGGTGAGGTTTGTGTGTCGCTCGGGGAATTTGTGGAGTTCTGTTCCGGTTGTATGGTTACTTGGTTTTATGTCTCTTCCTTTGTTCTTGTCAGCGATGAGCTTGTGCAATTTGATTCTGCGTCTCTGGTCCTTTTGGTGGTTATGTAGTCTTGCTTCTTCTTCAAATCTATGTATGACTTCATCATATTCAAGTTGGTGTAAATGTTTCAGGAGATGTCTATGTAGGAATTTGAGTTTGGTGTCGATGACTGATTGGGTGATATGTTGTTTCCGTAATTCCTTCTTAATGATCGTGTTTGTTATAAAAGTGCTGTGTTCCTGCAAATGTTTAGGGATGTTCAACTTGCAGAAAGTTGGTGTTAGTTGGTGTTTCTTAGCAGCTTCTAAGAATAGGATGTGCTGTTGATTCCGATGACGTTTGTCTGTTAGTTTTCGCAGTTGGCGGATGGCAAAATGTACTTCTGCTTGTTGAATGATCTCGATAAAATTCTCCACCTTTTCCATAATTGTAATAAATAGTAAATAAACTTCAATAGTTGATATGGAAAGTGTATATTCTTTATTGTATGACGATCGATTTCGACCTGATACAGGCCATCATCAGGTCAAACTAAAAACAGACAAAACATGGTTTTAACAACAGACGACTAACAAATGTCTACGATACATTTAATCACATTACTCGGAAGGTATAAAATTTTTTTATATAAAATACACCATAAACAAAACAACTCACTGTCAAAGCGGTCACTAAACAGGCATCGAAGTGGAATACAGCCTCTGTGGGTAGTTTATGTTTAACTCCAGCGTCGGGCGGAATTAAAAAAGTAGAAAAAATCCCAATAAGTAGGGTTATGTTCCCAGTCAAATGTATTATGTTGGATATTGCTCTCCGTTGTTTCAAACTCCTATAAAATCGAATGGTAGCATGGGCAACTAAGCGCTGTATGTCAGTATAGATGCTTACCAATGAATTCTCTCATCCAAAACACTCCTAAATCATGTGAAATTTATTATATTCGAATAGCGTGCAGTGCGGTTATGTCGACGCGTCAAGTGTGGTCTGAATATAGCTTCACATCACATGTGCATGTCATTGTGTGTAGGAGTGTACGGGGGAAATCAAAATTATGGGATCATAGGTTCTGCCAAAAGTTACCCTACTTATTGGGATTTTTTCTACTTTTTTAATTCCGCCCGACGCTGGAGTTAAACATAAACTACCCACAGAGGCTGTATTCCACTTCGATGCCTGTTTAGTGACCGCTTTGACAGTGAGTTGTTTTGTTTATGGTGTATTTTATATAAAAATTTTATACCTTCCGAGTAATGTGATTAAATGTATCGTAGACATTTGTTAGTCGTCTGTTGTTAAAACCATGTTTTGTCTGTTTTTAGTTTGACCTGATGATGGCCTGTATCAGGTCGAAATCGATCGTCATACAATAAAGAATATACACTTTCCATATCAACTATTGAAGTTTATTTACTATTTATTACAATTATGGAAAAGGTGGAGAATTTTATCGAGATCATTCAACAAGCAGAAGTACATTTTGCCATCCGCCAACTGCGAAAACTAACAGACAATCGTCATCGGAATCAACAGCACATCCTATTCTTAGAAGCTGCTAAGAAACACCAACTAACACCAACTTTCTGCAAGTTGAACATCCCTAAACATTTGCAGGAACACAGCACTTTTATAACAAACACGATCATTAAGAAGGAATTACGGAAACAACATATCACCCAATCAGTCATCGACACCAAACTCAAATTCCTACATAGACATCTCCTGAAACATTTACACCAACTTGAATATGATGAAGTCATACATAGATTTGAAGAAGAAGCAAGACTACATAACCACCAAAAGGACCAGAGACGCAGAATCAAATTGCACAAGCTCATCGCTGACAAGAACAAAGGAAGAGACATAAAACCAAGTAACCATACAACCGGAACAGAACTCCACAAATTCCCCGAGCGACACACAAACCTCACCGATGTCGTGTTCGATGACAGAGAACAAGTAATCTTAAATAATCACAAAATGATTCCCCCAAAATCCCAGAACCTGGAGACTTTCTTATTGGAACTCGACGCAGTAACACATGGACACTCAAACTCAGCTGGAATGAAGGATGAAATCAGATCAACCCTCAGAGTTACAAAGCTTGATAGGAACTATGAACCCAACACACACCAGACGATAAAGAATTTGAAAAAGAAAATTCAAGACAACAACATAGTAATATCCAAAGGAGATAAGGGAGCTGGCCTGGTTGTTATGCACAAGGAAGAATATATTGACAAGACGGTTGAATTCTTTAGTGGCAATGGTATAAAACTCACAAATAATCCTAATATACAGGCCAACTACAACAATAAATTCAAACGAATAATCAAGAAATCAGCTACAACGCTAGAATCTGTCGGAATCAACTATCAGAAGGTAAGAGAAATGAATCCCACTATCCCTCGACTATACAGCCTCATCAAATTACACAAGCCTGATAAACCAATTAGGCCCATAGTCACATCAGTGGGGACCACCGCTAATAAATTGTCGAGAGAATTGAATAAATTAATTATACACGAGATGAGTTATAAAGCTAAATATGCTATCAAGAACTCACGTGATTTAATCGACAAAATTAAAGACATCACAATTACAGAAAGCTCAAGGTTGATTTCGTTTGACATTATTAGTCTATATACCAACGTGCCGCTGCAAGGGAGTCTGTCAGCTCTAAAAAGATTCCTTACTAAACAAGAGCTCACAATCAAGGAGATTAATGAGCTCCATGACATCTTCGACTTATGTCTGCAGCAAAACTTCTTCAGGTTCAACGAAACAACCTACACACAACCATGCGGTCTGACAATGGGATGTCCCTTAAGCGGTTTAATGGCCGATTTATATGTTGAAGATATTGAAGACCAAATACTAGATCATGACACCAATAACCACATACAGTTTTGGGGAAGGTATGTTGACGACATCCTTGTAGTGTGGAATGGTAGTGACCACGAACTCACCAAATTATACGACCATTTAAACCAGCTGTCACCTCTAAAATTCACGGTTGAACGAGAAAATGATCAAAAACTAAACTTTCTGGACCTCACCATCACAAGAAACGAAGGAACACTCAGCTATTCGATATACCGAAAACCTACCGCTACTGACATCATCATACCCAAACTGTCACAACACCCATACAGCATCAAGACGACAACATTCAGGTTCCACTTGAACAGGATGATGAACATCCCAATGAACACATACGAGAAGTTGAAGGAACTTAATATAATAAAGGAAATAGCACACAACAACGGATACACCACATCTCTGATAGACGCATTACATGCAAAGATGAAATGGAACAACATCATGAAACTCGTCTACCCACACACCACCACTACACACCAATACAGAAGTCTCTCTTTTCATCCAATCCTACATAGAAAAATCAAAAAAATCAACCACATAATGAGGAAGAACAATATAGCAATAAGCAACCCAACCAGGAATAGCGTGGCCAATTTAATAATCAACAACAAAGATAAAATACCACAATTAGAGAAAAGTGGTGTATATGAGTTAAAATGTTCAGAGTGTGACAAGCTTTACATTGGTCAGTCGGGCAGAAACCTTCGAACACGTTACCATGAGCATAACACACGTAACAACTCGGCTGTGTACCAACATAAAATTGAAACTGGACATACATTCAACATCGAAGACATGAAATTGATTAAGGGGTTACCGAAATCAACGTTAATGGACTACACGGAAATATACTACATCCACAAAAGAACGGAACGTGATAAGAACACTACCAATCTACTGAACAACATAACGGAATTTCCGGGTAATTACCTATTCAAATTCAAAACAAAGACCAAAAGACAAACATCTTAAGACATACAACTATAATAAAACATCAACTTTATTTTACCAAGTATAACTTTTGGCAGAACCTATGATCCCATAATTTTGATTTCCCCCGTACACTCCTACACACAATGACATGCACATGTGATGTGAAGCTATATTCAGACCACACTTGACGCGTCGACATAACCGCACTGCACGCTATTCGAATATAATAAATTTCACATGATTTAGGAGTGTTTTGGATGAGAGAATTCATTGGTAAGCATCTATACTGACATACAGCGCTTAGTTGCCCATGCTACCATTCGATTTTATAGGAGTTTGAAACAACGGAGAGCAATATCCAACATAATACATTTGACTGGGAACATAACCCTACTTATTGGGATTTTTTCTACTTTTTTAATTCCGCCCGACGCTGGAGTTAAACATAAACTACCCACAGAGGCTGTATTCCACTTCGATGCCTGTTTAGTGACCGCTTTGACAGTGAGTTGTTTTGTTTATGGTGTATTTTATATAAAAATTTTATACCTTCCGAGTAATGTGATTAAATGTATCGTAGACATTTGTTAGTCGTCTGTTGTTAAAACCATGTTTTGTCTGTTTTTAGTTTGACCTGATGATGGCCTGTATCAGGTCGAAATCGATCGTCATACAATAAAGAATATACACTTTCCATATCAACTATTGAAGTTTATTTACTATTTATTACAATTATGGAAAAGGTGGAGAATTTTAACGGATTATAGGTTGCGTTGTGATAATCGAATATAGCGGTTGTTTGATAGATACGTTGTTGTTTACTTAGATACGTTGTTCGTTAGGAAAATATTATATTCTGTGGGTTTACTTGATTGTTATATCTACGTAAATAAATTATGGATGATGAAGTCGTTGTAAATTCATCATGTACTGTTGTATGCCACAGTATTATGTTAAAAATTTGTCATTCCACACGTTTCCGTATGATAAAATTACTGCGAGCGAAGTGGATAGGTACATAAATTGTAAGTTTACAGATTATTACATGATCGGTCAAGTGTAGTTTTTCACGTTGTTGTGGTGGGTGTGTTTATACCGTCATTTGCGTAACAATAAATATACCGTATGGTTATCATTGCCAACATAGTTATAAATAAACAAGCACAACATAACCTCATTCATCTGCTAAGTGATAATTACTGCTTTCTCCGCTGCGGGGCGCCACCGTCTCTGTACCGATACTTTATTATTTACCAGCAATTTACAAACAGTCCGTCACAGTCCGTATAACAACATGACATGGGGGTCGACGAAATTACACTTCAGCATATAATATTGAAAAGAATTTCAACGCAAGACACGGATGAGCTGCTAAAATGCTTGGCCAGGCGACGATTAATTCGGAACGAATTAATATGTCCCGATTGTGAAGAACCAAAATCGTTTTCAAAACGGACAAAGCTCTCAGATGGATTTTGGTGGAAGTACAGAATTTGGAATGCCTGCATTTCCTTAAGGAAGGACTCCAGGACTCTAGCAATTGATAATAATTTATTACTACTGGATAAGAAATCACACACAAAAAGATATAGCATTAGGTTCTGGCATTGGCGAAGATGCTACGCATACCACCGTAGATTGGTACAGTTTTTGCCGGGAAGTGTGTGAGCAGCACAGCGAGGGCCATCCGCAGCCGCTAGAGGTAGGTGGACTCGACGAAAATGGGGAATCCATAGTGGTCGAAATCGACGAGAGTAAGTTTTTTCACCGCAAATACCAGGTCAATGGCGAGAAGGTCACTGGTTATTTGGTGGGATAGAAAGGGGTAGCGGGAAATGTTTTTTGGTGAAGGTTCCCGATAGGCGTAGGGAAACACTGGAACCAATAATCCAAAGGTATATGCATAAATGCTTGTTTTTATTAAGATAGTTGGGAATGCATTAGAATCATTGGAATAAAATCAATAGAATAATAAGGATATGCAAATATGTGTAACTGTGGTTTTTATCTAGATAGTTTAAATGCATTAGAACCATTAATAAAAAGGTATCAGGAATGCATAGGTAACTGTTTGCATAACTGTTTGCATAAGTGTTTGCGTCTATAATAATTATCATTTACTTATATTAATAAAAAAATAATCTTTAAAAGCAGCTTTGCCTCTTGTTGACGGCAATGACTTATAATTTACGCCTGTGTCCGCATGCGCCTGTGGCAAGTCTACATATTATACATTATACATATTCTATTTAGATGTATTTTACCGGGGACAACCATAGTTTCGGATGCCTGGAGAAGCTACAATATCGAGCAATTAGGCGGTGGGATTTATACCCATTGTCCAATTGTCCACCAACAGAATTTTGTGGACCCCGGTCCCCGACAATCCAAATGTGCATACACAGAATGTGGAAAACATGTGAATGAGAGCAAAACGCAAAACTGCGAAGGCAATTTGGGACATCTAAGGACCTCTTCCCATCCTACCTACATGAGTTCATTTATAGAAACAAATTAAAAAGTTCTAATATCATGGGAGAATTTCTGATCAGCATTGCTGGTCAGTATCCATTTTAGTTTGTAAGTTTAATATTGTTAATTAGAATGTTTTTTTTATTTATTTTACGTCTGTGTATTTTACGATTGTTTAATTTAAATTTGGATTATACATATATAAATACATGTGGACAGACGTTTGTATACATATATAGGTAACATAACTTACCATAAGCGCAGAGTATAAAACCAACATCTTGAACTTGTGATGAAGTGATCGAAAAGCTATATGAGCTGAAACGTCGTGGGATTGGTTGCTGTTACTCCAAACTTTGTTTTGTAGGTTGATAGCGATATTACTGGCCCAGTGAGTGGGAAAGAGACACAAAGTATTAAGTAAAGTAAATTCTACTCTTTGAGTTTTATTTTGTGTGTGAAAACTTTAAGGAGCGTTCTCGTTAGTAGTTTTGACTAGGCTTGTAACGGAAGTGACCTTTGCGGAAGCGGACGCGCATGCGGAAGCCAAAGGGTCGACTTCCGCGGAAGCGCAACTGAAAGCGGAAGTGGAGGTAAAAAGAACATTTATTATAGGAACACAAAAACAATATCAAATTACAACAAAACGTACAACACAAAATTAAGAAATTCAAGAACCTACAAAATTATTTACTTATTTTGAGTAACAAAAAAATTGATTAAGTAAAGAGCGTTTTCAGTTTGTGCTAAATTTAATTGTGAATGAAATTGAATTCCTGATTGAAATTAACCATAGTGTTTCTGCAGAAAATCAATTTTTAACTACGTTACGTTATTATGCTACAAGGGCTCATTTAGATTCCATAGCAGATTTTATGGAAATGCACGGATTACTGCTGTACGGATTATTCCAAGAGTCACTGCTGTTATTTTCATACTTTACCCAATATTTGTGAAACCACCAATCACTATTGACTCGCAAACGGTCATAAAACAGGATGTTTATGCAATACTGGTTTCCGGTTGGTGGAGATGATGCTGAGATTTTCAGAAATGAAACACTACTTTTAAATAAACGTTCAGGGAATATGCGATGGCAAAAATAGATTTCACAACATTGTAGACAGGTGGCCAGGTTCAACTCATGGCACTACAATTTTAAATAATAGCAACTTCAGGTTCATGTTTGAAGAGGGCGAGGCTTATGAAAATTGCATTTTATTGGGCGATAAAGGATATCCGGGAGCCTGGTCTATTAACACCTTTGATAAAATTGAGTCCGCCTTTGGTATTTTAAAAAAAATGTTTTCGGTATATGGATGTCATTTAAAATTGGATAACACGTTGGTGGTTATAGCTGCTACAACCGTCTTGTACAATACACTAGCGTCTATATTGACCTCTGGTAAGTAGTCCCGGACATTCACGAGCGCAGGCGACATTGAGCGACTTTAATTTAAATGTAACCGACAACCGTAGCCGTCACGTTGAGCACGGAGCACGGAGTACCTGTCAAATTTGCCAGTGTTAACAGTTACAGTTTGTGTTGAGAATATTTAGAAAAACACATGTAAATTGTAAGTTAGGTACTAATTCGTATAGCAATTGATTAATTTATGGAACGCAAAATCATTTCAGTTTAGTCAGCATAAAATTTAAAATTTGTTTGAACTCCGATTTAACGTTTTCTTTACGTATTTATGTGAATACGATTATGCAAGGTATCGTGCAACTTGTGGGCATAACTCTCAGATAAATAAACATACACGGATGGGCACCATGAGAACTAAGGTACGCGAATGTAAACAAAGTTGCATGGGCGGCGAGCGTGTTTTACCTAAGGGGTTTAGAATAACGCAACGTTTTTTTTTTTATATTTCCAGCAAATAAAGACAAGCTTAGGGAATAAACTAGTAAGTATATCAGTATAATACATAATAATAGTCCAATTATAGGACTATCATTATAAATTACACTAATACACTTATGAAAAAATAAAATATAAAAAATATTTATTTTTTAAATTGAATTTATGGCAAGAAGTTGCAGTTTCTAAATTAATAAAAAAATAAATTAATAATAACATATATTTTAGCTTATCATATGGCTGAAAATACAACGTATGCCATATATAATCAGACTTATAGCAGTGTATGCAATCTGAGAAAACATGCCCGACGATTTCACCCTGACCAAACGAATGTGTTGGTACCTGGTACACATAAAAAATCTAGAAGTTTTAAATTTTCTTGTGAATGCGGTAAAAATTTAATCAGAAATGAAGTTTAGTCTTTCACCAAAGAACGCACATAACCGTAACTACGCAAGATAAATCTAAAATATCAAAAAAATAAAGAAATGTTCAATGTGCAGTTTCCGTTGGTCCAGTAAACAAGACATTATTAATCATTTCACAAATGCACACGTAATTGATATAAAAAAAAAAAACGACACTGGAAATGTCCAAAATGGACAAATTTTATAGTTGGAAAAAAGCATTAGAGACTGATACTAATTCAAGATTTAGAAAATATAGCCAACAAGACTCTAATCGTCACATAAGCATAAATTACGTATGGTGTCGATCAGGTAATTATATACCTCAAGGAAGGGTGTAAGACATCTTAAAACCAATGGCTCGATAAAAATAAATGGTTATTGCCCCGCAAATATTCAATGCTTCCAACAAAAGGAATTTTTTTGAAACACATAAACCTAACATTATCAGAACGAAAAAAGTTGGCATCGCAAATCGCTGCCAAAATACCATTCGATGACATTTTGGAAGAAGGACGGACTAGAGAAACATTAAATGTATATAAAAATATTATACATAAATAAAAATATGTTTGAATACCTTTTTCGTTATTAAATGTATGCGTTTTTATGAAATGTATTCTTATTTTGTGTTTTGACTAAATGGATTATATAACAATTAGTAAATGTTTTAATCGATACAATATTCATGTAGGTAAGTAGGAACGATTGCTATGTATTTAACACATTTTAGAACTATAGAGTATAAAATCAAAGTTATGTATTTTTAGTATTTTTATTTTTATATTTTTTATGAATATTTTCACGCCGTGCGCACTTCATATGATACTTAATATGAGAAAATGCTAAATAACTTCTATTTGGATCAATAGTCTTGGAGATATTGCACAAGTTTTATGAGCGCGTGAAAATGAATAAATAAAGAACGGGGAATAATATTAATATTATTATTAACGCGAAAAATTATTGTTTGTATCACATGTTCGGAATATCATCCATTCTTATATTTATTTATCCATAATCTGCTTTTTCTCTTTGTTTATTAATTTAGCCACTGTTTCAAAACTTTAGAACATCTCGAAAACTATAGCCGATCGAAGAAATGAAGTATCGAATAATAAATCGCCCTAAATCATGTATAAACATAAGGTGTCAATCAAGTAGCACGTTTTTGTAAACATTGCAATTGTCGTGCAGCTGGCTTATCGGCTTCGCACCGTATTTCAACATTTTCTGACATTTTTGCATAGCTTTTACCATAAAGGTACTCTTGAGATAATTACATTCTCATATATTATATTATTATTATTATAATATATTACTTAATTAGAGACATTACAGCGTACGCTATAGTTTGTTTACATCGGTGTCACGCCACTCTCAGTCGAATCAAATATAGGAAGAACCAGTCTGTACTATCGAATTCGCTCGAAAGTCGACATCACTTGGTTTCTATCGTAAACAGTCATTCTATGTATACAGAGACCTTTCGAGGGTAGCGTCCCGATTGAACCCGACGGCACTCCGCTTGCGCTCGTGAATGTCCGGGACTACTTACTAGAGGCCAATGTAGCTGCTAGTGTACAATACAGCTAGATCTAGAAGTGACCCGGAACCAATTATAGAGCATCATATGCAAGGTGAATTGGAAGTCTTTACTGCAGACGGATTTATCCCCGCTGTTCCCGTTAACCAGAACGTAGTTAATAATGATTATAGAAACCATTTTTTATTATTAATAAGCAGAAAGTGCTTATCATATTGAAACTAATCTAAAAGATTAACCATCAATTTAAATCTGAATTCTTAAAACTAGGTATTTGTCTCTAATAGGCTATCCACTGATATCCTATATTTTCCTTGTTCTAAACAAGAAGCACTAACACTTCATTCGCTGTGCTCTGCTTTTTACACATTTCACTGGTTCTCTAGTTCGAAGGGTTTAGTTCTTTTTAGTCTTCTCACTAGATTCTGGTTGTACAGTAGCTACATGGCCTCCACGTTGACGTGATGGCTTAGGCGAGATTCATGCTTAGTGGCGAATCTTTTTATCTCTTGGATGACATGTGGGACACCAAGATCACGATGCAGGTCACTATTCCGTATGTACCAAGCAGCGTTAACCATATTCCTTAGTACTTTAATTTGGAGAGTCTGGATTCCTTGTATATTGGAGCTTTTCGCGCAACCCCAAAGCTGGATGCCGTATAACCAAATCGGTTTTAGTATTTCATTGTAAACTTGTAGTTTGTTCTGTACTGACAACTATGAGTTTCTTCCCAGAAGTCAGTACAGTTCTCTGTATTTGAGGCCAAGCTCTACTCTCTTCTTCTTAACATGTTCTTTCCACCTTAGTTTTGTATCCAGAGTCATACCCAAATACTTTGCAGTGTTTGCATATGGAACTATGGCGTCGTTAATGTTGACGTGAGGTATGTCCTCGGTCCTTTTGTTTGTACAGTTAATGTGGACAGATTTCAGTTCGTTGCGCTTGGCATTCCATTTTTTGATCCATTTATATATTTTATTACTCGCTTGTTGAAGATTCCTAGTAGATTCTCCAATAGTTGATCCCCCTGCCCGACCCCACTTTTTCAAATTTGTAAAATAACGAAAATGCAAACAAATGTTTTTTATTTATAATTTAATTGATACATTTTTAAGATTAATTAAATAAAACTTTTAGAAAGTCCGCAACTTATCGGAAAGTAAAATAGAGTTGTATGAATGTAGAATTTGAGTAGTTCAAACAACAAACGCGTGGTTGGTAAAAGATGGAATCTATTCAGAAAATAGTACTCTATCAGAGGGCTGTTTAAAGTGTGGGAGGCGACCCCCGGGGGGGTCGTGCATCATGCTGGCTCCTGGCATAACGTACGAGTCGGAATCGCTGGGGTGCGCTTACGAACGTTGAGACATATTTGTACAGTTCGTGCAAGTACGAATGCGAAGGGAGGTATCTTAAGAATTTCTCTTGCGTGTACAAAGTTGTTCTAACGTGCAATGATTAACTATCCGGACAGTTATTGGCTTCCATTATATGTTTGTGACGGATGGGTGGTTGAATTTGTCAACTGCTAAACATACAAATAATATTGTGAAAGCTGTAGATTCTGCAGTACCTAGATTATCCAGTATTAAGAAATGTGAGCATATTATACATTTAGCAATAAAGATGAAATACAGTGCAGCGTTTTTCAAAAACTCCGAAAATAATAGAGATAAGCGTGTGTGCGTGGTTTGTAACTAATGCTTGGCTATAGTAAATTTATGAAACCAGCTAAATTAAAAAGACATCTTCACACAAAAAATGCATTATTTGGTAATAAGCCTGTACTGTTTTTTAAAGGCAGTTGCAGTGCTCACAAATGTCCTAAAACCCAAGGTAGTGTTGATAAAAAATACTTAAGAGCATCCTATGAAGCCGCTTAGCTAATCGCAACTGCTAAAACACCTTACACAATTGGTGAAGAATTAATTCAACCAGTTGCGAATAAAATTACTGAAATTATCCACGGAAAACAATCTGCAGACGAGAAACATTTTGATGTCAAAGGATGGTGAGTACACGAATTTTGGAAATTAGCAAAGACCAGCGAGAACAACTATTTATAATAATAAAAGACAGTCCAGAAGTTGCCAATCAGCGGATAAATTGACTGAGATCATCACAAAACTCGCACATGTTGGCTTATGGTAGTATTGTTCTGACAACAGTGTTCACGAAGATTTACTGTTTTGTCGTTCGTCGGATGGACGTACAAACGGGTGCGCAATTTTCCAAAATGTTAGTGATTTTTTTCGAGGAAGTAGGACTAGAATGGAATAGCTGTGTTGGCGTTTGTCCAGACGGTCCAGCGGCAATGACAAGACACATACATATTTGGATCCAATGCTAAATAATTTTTTTGTTTTAACTCATTGCATGATTCATCTAAAGGCACATGCGGCTAAACGAATTGTAGTGATTTAATGCCGTATTAAAAGATGCAGTTAAGGTAATAAATTTCAAGGAGAAAGGTAGTTTGTCGGGCAATTCCGTCATACGAAGAAGCAACCGTAATAAATTTCAGTAGCACCTAGTAGTCGTTTCTTTGCAAATTTATTAAATGAAAGGCTTCCGTGTTCAGCACTCTTCTGCTTCATACAGAATATAATTGGTAACCCCGATGGAAGATATACGCTTGCAACTTGAGGAACTTCAAGCTCGACTTCCAACTGGAGTGCATTCTTCCGAAGTACATCGTGTGGCAGTGAAGATGCCACCCTTTTGGCGTGACCGACCAGCTCTTTGGTTCGCACAAATAGAACCCGTCTTGCAGGCGTCAGGGAAGAGTCAACTAAGTTTTCTTACGTTGTAGCAAATCTACAACAGACTTTCGCAAGCGAAGTCATCAGCGCGCCACCCGTTGACAGACCATACACTGTCATCAAGACAGAACTTATACAATGCTTGTCACTCTCAGAAGAGAGGCGAGTCCGCCAATTGATTTCGGAGGAGCTCCTTGGAGATAGGAAGCCGTCACAATTTCTGACGGATCTAAAAGCGTTAGCCGGAACTGCAGTCCAGGATTCCCTTTTAAAATCCTTGTGGTTGCAACGTCTTCCAATAAACGTACAAGCAATATTACAAACTCAAGCTGATCTTTCCATGGAGGTATTAGCAGCAACAGCGGACAAAATAGTAGATGTATCTCAGACTCTACCATCTTCTTATATCAACGCCGTTACCCCAGAACCACCCAATATTCGTCAACAAGTAGAAGAAATTATTCATCGATTAAAAGAAATGGAGAAAGGAGTTAGTTACCTTAAACGCAGCCGATCAAGATCAATATCAAAATCGCGTCACGAAAATTCCCCGCTGACTTCGCCATCACTGTGTTGGTATCATCGCCGATTTGGAGAGAATGCCACTTCATGTAAACAACCTTGTAGTTTTCTATCAAAAAACGTATTAAAAAGCTCGTAGGGGCGGCTACGAGTTATTCTCCATCTTCTAACCGTCTGTTCATTTTTGATAAGACTTCGAAGACTCAGATTTTAGTTGTAACTGGATCCGACATTTGTTGTTACCCTGTTTCTAAACTGCAAACACGACCAAAATCCTGCAATTTTTTCCTTCAAGCTGCAAACAACACTGTCATAGCAACCTATGGAGCCATTACTTTAAACCTCGATTTTGGTTTTCGCAGAAAATTTCTCTGGAGGTTCGTTGTGGCAGATGTAAGAATCCCGATAATTGGTGCTGACTTTCTTGCATTCTTTGGACTTTTGCCAGACTGTAAAAACTGCCTGCTCATGGATAAGGTAACAAACTTTACGTATCAATGTCAACGTCATGATCACCTTCAGGCAAACGTAAAATGTGCCACGATAGATCTTGCGATCTTGTGAAGGCATATACTCAAATTCCTGTAAACCCGAACAATATTGAAAAAACTGCCATCACTTCTCCGTTTGGCCTTTTTGAATTCCCATTCATGCTATTTCGACTTCGAAATGCTGGATAAACTTTTCAGAGGTTTATTGATGAAGTACTTTCTGGTCTAGAATTTTGTTACTCTTACATAGATGACGTACTTGTATTCTCTAATACAGCTGAAGAACATAATGATCATCTACGCGAGATATTTAGACGTTTCACAGAATGCGGCAATCTTATCAACGTCAACAAAACTGTCCTTGGAAAACTGTCCGTCCACTTTTTGGGTTATGAAGTTTGTGCTGCAGGTACTCGCCCACTTCCTGATAGAATAATTGCACTCCTTAAGTTCCCAAAACCTAAAACGGCAAAGAAGTTGCGTCGTTTCCTGGGGCAATACCTGAAATGGCATGAACAAGTATCGGCCCGCAGAACGAACCCATAGGGGTCGACCAAATTAGACGTTAACATCTAATAAAGAAGACTATTCCAATGCATGACACGCAAGAGCTTTTAAAATGGTCGGCACTAGCACTGATATAAAAATAAAGGCAGTCCAACCTTATTCGATGAGATTGAATCAGGTATTTGGTATTTGTTCTAAATGTTTTTTATATCCAAATAATTGGCTGGATCATTAACATTAAACTCTATTTATTTAGTTTTCTCCTAACGTGAGAAATAACTTATTTTTATGAATTATGTAGTTCACTAATTAGTGGTTTGTTAGATTGGAACAGTGCGTGCAGAGAATTAAAATAGTTTAATACATACTTTAAAAATAACAGGTACGGTTTATTGCACACATTATCCACATTACTTAAAATTGATTAAGCGGATTTCTGTTTATCTTCTACGACCGCCAATCGGAAAAAGTTGGTCGATGTTTCCCAATTTTCCAACACACTGCTGAAGAGATAAGCACCTTGTTGATGAAACTTAAAAAAAATATTTATTTGTATATTGAAGTAATCTTGAATTTCCTCCAATTGTGCACATCTCTTAGAACTACTGGAAAAATATGTGGAAATTTGTCTCAATAGATCCTCAGGCGCCCTAGGTAAACTTAAGCAAGCCTTGTTTGCTATTATTGCTGAAGTATGGCGTATCCATTTAATAATAATTACATTTGCATTCTCAGCAAATAACCTTGAAGCTAAGGAATTAGGGCACCCAACGTAACACTTGCACCATCACTACCTAAACCAACTATATTTTTCACCGGTATCTTCGCTTCAGATAACACATTCTTGAAATGTTTACATAAATCTAATTTTATTAGAACCAGTAACTCAGGTTTTATATTGCCATTCGCTGGTTAAACGCATCTAGCTAGAAGACACATCGTTTTGTTGAAACCAATGTCAGTGCTCTCATCTATCATTACCGAAAAATTTCAGACTTGTATCAATAAGCTTCTGCAAAATATTTGTCGAAATTACATTTTGTATTATGCCAGTACATTTTTGTTGTCCTAGTGCTGCTCCTTCTATTATCTTCGAACCCGGAACTAGTTCTTTTAGAAATGGAACTATGTGGTCTACAATTTGCAATGCAACATTATGGTCTGCAAAGAATGCGCTTAATCAAACTTCAAAGATTTGGATTAACCTTTTAAGATTATTTTCATTTTCTTTAGTATTACAATAGTCAGCTATTAATTGGTTAGTTTCCAATACCGTCACGTTCTGGTGTCGTTTTCCTTGCCGCTGTTTTGATGAAATTAGTATTAAAGAAGAGGATCCCAAGTTATGTGGCCCAGAACATTGGCTAAAGATAGACGAGCTGATCTTTACAACCTACAAGGATACGAAACGGTCACAGGTTTCTGAAGGGATCACTTTAGTAATAGATGGTGTAAGCATTCGCAGTCTGAAAAAAATAGAGCTGATCGTATATACATAGGAACAACTGATGACACTGAACAAAATATCAACAATACCACCCGACTCATAATTGCTGGCAATGATATATACCGCACTCAACAAAAGGAAGAAGCGTATGGTGCAGTATTATGACTTGAGCCACGCGCTCCATACCTCACGATCCTATCATAGCTAAAATTGAGGGGCAGAGTTTTCGCGGAACAGCACTATCTCTCGTGCGCTCCTAACTTACCCATCCTCTGCAACTGGTCATAATAAATGGTAGATCTAGTTGCTTCAAAGGCGGAGGAACCTTCCTCATCATGTTTGAACTGGACTAGCGAAAGGGGGTTTATGTATTCAGTAGTCGATTTTTAGGGTTTTCCAACGAACTCAAGGTCAGATTGGTAGCGATCTTACCGGAGTTATTTGCATGTAAAGTTTTGTGGACGAACACGAAGGTGCGGTTACAAACTTCAACCACGTTTCCGTTCAACCCGAAAACGAGTTTCGCACATAAACCCTGTTTCCGTAGTCCAGGGTATATATATTAAATGATCTGCCAAGCGCCGTGACTTGTGCCATATTAGTATATGCTGACGATACAATGGGAATATGAGGAGACTGCACTGTATAGACAATATCTGGCCTAAATCACTGCACAATAAGTCCCAAAAACGTAAGTTTGTAGACATGCGCAGTGCGCACATACTGCTCTCATTCATAATGCGACGAATCGGCCTGTCAAAATGTATGATTGTGACGATTATTTGATTTTATATTTACCTTACTGACTGTGATAGTAACAATAAAATAAATTTTGATTTCACTGGTTTTTACGATGAAGTGCTGTGTGCCATGTTGTAAAACGTGCAACAGGAACACAAACTAAACATTATTCTCCACTATCTAACCAGATCAGCTGGGCTAATGCAAAGGGATCACGCATGATTGATAAAGACTGCTGCGCAAGGCGTTGCCACCCACTAGTATAACGTTTTGTATGTCTTTAGTAAAAGTCCACACACGTTTTATAGAATAGTTTATTTGTTATAGTTTAATATGTAACCATTTAAGAAACGAGAGGTTACAAGCGTGCATACATGACGGCGGCTAAGGATCGACTGATCCTACCTACATGTCCTACATACATCAAAATCAAAGTTCTACATAAATTCTAATTCATCACACTATACAGGGTGGTGTCTAACAAGGTAATTAAGTTTAATAATTAAGTTGTATGTACATTATATTCACCTAGTTTCCATTGGGAGGCTGTTCAGGAGGTTTCGGAGGTGAATTCCTCGATGCTGTAGGCCCCGGCATCAACTAGGTGGTTTGTTATGGTTTTTTGTAGACCACGATTGTTTGACTGTTCCAGCTGGTTGTGAGTTTGTTGTAAATGCTTATACGCCCATTGTAGGGGGCCGTTGTTGCAAATCGGGAAAAGTCTGGTCGGATGTTTTTTCTGATCCTTGTGTCATACATGTGGCGGTTGCCTTGCTTTGGTAGCTGGCTTCCTGTATCCTGCATAACGCAGAGACAACGAAGGAAGTAGGCTGCATAGTCCATACACTATTAGTATCATCTGTTGGTGAAAGAGGAATTGAAAAAACTATGTTAGAGTCAGCATGAAATACATTGGGATCTGAGAAATTTTGTTTGTACACACTATGGCCACCGCTTCCGTCTAATCCCCATTTGTGATAAAATCAACCTGGTTATATCTTCTGGAATGCGTTCTAGAACAGATTTCTGAAGGATGGCCATTCGATGAGTGGTGTGGTCCAGTAATATTTGTAGATCAACTTTGGCTCCCGTTTCAGAGACTGCTTCTCAACTGCTTCTTTAGACTACATTGGTTCTTTAACTGTGCAATGGCGGAGTAAACGGCATAGATATCTGTCCCTCTTTCCTTTCCACTCATCTGCATTTTAATGTACTGTTCCTTGCTTAAATTTAAGTCTACCATAAGAGCTAGCGACTCCACCGGCGTGTAAAGCTTCAGAGTTTGCATTGGTGGATTATATGCACCTTTCATGCATTTTAGGCTTTTTGGGGAAGCAACAGTGGCTAGATGCGACACTTCTGCTACTTTGCTTTTTCCTGCACCGTGGAGAGATGTTTGTGTGGCATATGCTACTCTCTCATTATCCGAGGAAGCTAGAATGTACTGCAGGCTCCAAATAAAATGAAGGCAGTCTGGTCTTTGATAAGTGATAGACGGTCGAACTATTCGCGCAGCGAGACTCTGGCTGATGATATTTCGTCAGATGCTGCAAATCGCTTTGCTAATCACTTTGCAAGTGTGGCCCAAAATACAATCACGAAAACTTTCATATATAACCAAAAACATGCAGCGAACCTCCAGCTCTATCTTTCTTACCCCGGTGTGCGATGTCGATGTTATGGATGTTATGGACACAATTCCTAGTGTCATCGTAAGCTCTCTATAGAGCACATACTTGAGCCACTAGTTTGCCTATTAAATTTATCGTTTTCATCAGGTGTTTTCCCCCAATCGTTTAAAAATCGCAGTTGTCAAGCCTTTGTTTAAGAAAGGCAACAAAAATGATGTAAATAACTATCGACCCATCAGTATTTTAAATTTCATTTCAAATGTTTATGAACGTGTTGTAAACAATAAGCTAAAATCTCGTTTAAAAAAGGCTGATATAATTTGCGGAAATCAACACGGGTTTTGTAATGGTAAATCAACTGATACGGCATTATTTCATTTTACAAAAATTATATACACATGTTTGGACAGGAGGGCTCACAGTCTGGGCTTATTCATAGATCTATCAAAAGCGTTTGACTGTGTGAATTACGCTATCCTTCTCCATAAAATGGAAAGCTATGGGATAAATGGTGTGGCAGCACGGTGGTTTGATTCTTACCTTTCCGATCGACGTCATAGGATCTCTATGGGTGTTGCTGTTTCGTTGTTCTATGACATTAATTTCGGCGTGCCACAGGGGTCTATACTGGGGCCAACGTTGTTTCTTCTATACATCAACGATCTCCCCAGTTGTTTGAATGTGGTTGGTGCCACGTTGTACGCTGATGATGTCCGTATCTTTGTTACCGCCGAGTCTTTCGAAGAACCGCAGTTGAGGACATCCTCTGCTTATCTGAGCGTCATTCATTGGATGAATACTAATGGATTCGTAATCAACGAAAAAGAGACTAAGGGCGGGTTTTTCAATAGCAGTTTAAGCTACGAAACACTATTGAACGTCATTCTTTCTCCGTTCAAGGAACTCGGGTGTTTTTCAATGACAGTTCAATGCTTGATCGCCGTTCGTCAATGAACGGTCGATGTCGACTGTTTATATTCCGTTCAGGAGGGATTATCAAGGAATCATGGGAAATATTGTTGACATAACCTAATGTTACTGGTGTGTCTCGCTGTCAATTTTTACGATGGAAGTGATAGACTTCATCGACGATATTTCGGACGCTGACGAAGACCATGAGGACTATATTTTGTACGTTAATGGCGGTAGAAGGCACCGGCGAATACGTATGGTACGGGAGCGAACAAATCAGTTTGCTAGATGGGACGATCTGGATTTTTTTGTTCGATTTAGATTGTCGAAGATTACAGTACAACAAATAATACAAGAAATAGACGGAGATATTTCCTCTAAAACTGATAGGTATACACTATCAGATCATATAGTTTTCTGGTAGTATTAATTTTGATTTATATGTATTTTAGAAATCACGCTATAAGCCCTGCGACAATGGTGCTGCTAACGCTACGATTTTTACCAACAGGCTCATTTTTGGTAACAGTAGCAGATTTTATTGGCGTGCATAAAAGTACTGCAAGCAATATCGTACACAAAGTATGTCGTGCGGTTGCTAGTATTCGCCAACATTATATTAAAATGCCCAGTACAGAAGAGGAAGTCCGTTCTATTCGGCAAAAATTTTATTTACACTGAATATTATAGAAAATGGTTAATATATTATATTTCAATAATCTACTCTTTTTTTTCATACTCCAGTTCCAGCAGTTTTATTTAGCCGGATAGCATGATCCCTTTTCATGAATGCCATTTTTTCTGCATGTTCGTCTGCGTCCCTCCGACTTTTCTCTTCATCTTGCTTGCGCAGTAACTGTTGTTGTAATTGCAGGAGTTTAATTTTTTCTTCAGCAACATTCTGCCACATTTTGTCCATCTCCTTTGGTAATGACAATGATGACTCTAAAATAATACATAATAAAAAACTGCGACACAGTCGGATTCGCAAGGGTATACTGTAATAGCAATCATTTAATTACTTGTGTTTGTGCGGAGAGGAGCACTCTTTGGGGCCCGTAACATTGCTGGAGTATATTTCGACCAGTCGTTTCGTTCATCAGGTTCATTTATATCTATAGAAATAGTCAAATAGTTAAGTTCACCTAATAAAGTCAAATTAACATACCCAAAATGATTGCACTACTGGCTTCAATATGCTGATCAGTCTTACTGGTAGCTGCTGGTGTTCCAGTGGTACTTTCTCCTATATGTACAAACATCAAAGTAGTGATAATAAAGTATGATACAACTTGTTACAACATACCAACTATGGGCATAACTGTATCATCATCAAATTCTGATTGAATTCCAGTCAACGTATCTCCCAACAATTGGTGAATTTGCTCTTCGACATTCGTCGGCTTCACTGATGAAGGTGGCCCTCCACCTGTACCACTTACGTACTGTTTTTCGTCTGCAAACTTTTGTTTCGTTCTTTTTTTGATGTTTTCATATTTTCTACGAAGAACTTTGGCATCGCGGGGGCACTGAGGGAAATTGGCATTAAATTTTCGTGCCAACTCCACCCAGGCAGCATCTTTAGAACGAGATGAGGTGACATCTGTTTTTTTACATTCGATGACACGTTTATTCGATGCTACCAGCAATACCTACTCGGTAAAAAGAACAAATATTCAAAAACATAAATATTACTAATCCTTAAATATACCTACCAAAAGTTCCTCCTCAGCACTACTAAAATTTTGTGCGCGCTTCGTCTTATTGCATGTTTCATTGTTCATTTTCGCCTCAATAAAGTAGCAACAAATACTATCACAATCTATTAGAGTTATTTGACATGTTTTTGACGTTTCGACGGAAACCAAATCGCTGTCATATTGGCGTTTCATTTGCACGAATGCCACCTCCGTATGAATTATGCTCAATAGGACGTACGCTATCAGTTCAGTTGAACTGCTGCATAAATCGTAATGAAAAACCCCTTTACCTTGAACGGCGATCAACAATAGAACGCCGTTCGGTGGAACTCAGAAATAAACTGCTATTGAAAAACCCGCCCTAAGTATTTGCTCTTCTTCCAGAGTAGTGTCAATACCGTAAAGCTTGGAGATACGGCGGTTGCAGTTGAAAATTCATGCCAACTGCTGGGTGTAATGTTAGATGCTGGTTTACGGTGGTGTGACCATATAAATGCACTTACTAAGCGGCTGCGGAGTATATCAGCTGAAAAAGACATGTCACTTGGAGATGGTCAAAACGTCATGAACCATCATGAAGTACGGAATTGTTCTTTGCGGGGGGGGGGGGGCAATCCGGGCTTAGCAGACGGTTTCGTGCTTCAAAAGAGGGCCGCCAGGAATATGTATGGCTTGGGCGCGAGGGAATCGTGTAGAGAGATTTTCAAGAGCAGAAAGTTACTTACTGCATACGATGTTTATATTCTTGAAACGGTTTTCATGATGCCAGTTTGTTACCTATTATGATAATCGATTATTAAAGGAGAATGATTTTTTATAACCTCCACCTCCAGGAAAGTCGACACGTGACCGCCGCCTCCACCTCCGGGAATGTTGCACAATTCATATTTATTACCTTCCTTTAATTAAATTTTGTGGACAACACACTGCCGAAAAATCGCAGAAAAACTGTTTGGAGAGCTAAAACGTTGGAAAGTAGAAAATAATATAGTGGCTTCTGTCACCGATTATGCGGCAACTATGGTCAAAGCTATAGAACTCAACAATTACTGGCATGTTGGTTGTTTTGCCCATACAGTTAACTTTACAGTGCAAGGCAGCTTGAAACAAGTCGCAACAAAATTAAGACCACTTAAGCGCAGCCCCCAAGGTCTAGATAAATGACACTTTTACCAAAGACAATTAAATTACCCTATTCTCAGGCCAAGACAAAACTGTCCGACTAGATGGAATTCAACATTCTTTATGTTTCAACGTTTTGTAGAACGAGAAGAGCTATTATGTAGTGCTTTGGCTAACATTGACCATCCAGATTCTGTCCAGCTGCTGAAAAATGAAGAGTGGGAAATTGTGAAAAAGTGCTGCAAAATATTAGAACCCTTTGAGGTCAGAAGAGAAATTAGTGCCAAAAAAAAAAAATAACAACCTCAAAAATACCAATATTTTCAAATATTTTATTACGCCATTGCAAGCGATTAAAAGAAAAAATTGCAACACCAAGAACCTGCTGCAATGATTGATTCATTAGCCGAAGGAGTAAACAGTAGATTGATCAATAATAATGAGCCAATACATTTAGTTCATGAAACCACTCTATGAGATCCGAGGTTTAAAAAATATGGATTGAGGGAGCTTGATGGTACTTTATTCAAGAAACTTAGAGCTAATGTAATTTCAAAATGTGCATCAATCAGTGTTGATAACTTAGGTGAAACTGTTAACCTTCCCGATAGGGCAAGCTCTTCAAGTACTGCTTCAAAACCTTAAAAATCTGACAATATTATCCACAGTAGCGTGAGTCGAAATGGCGGCGGCGATGCGCCCCACTAACAGCACATCGTCGATGCGGCCCTCGATTCCAGAGATTTGTATCGTGAGTCGAAACAGTGACCCGACACACTTAAGACAAATGAATGAGTGGTTCCTCCCATCGCTACACCCGATGCCTAGATCTGGTCTGAAAACATGTCGATGGTATCGTAGTTTACATGTCCCGAAAAGTTATGAAAAATGTTTTCTAGGCAGTTGATAAGTAGGGTTGGCTGGCAAAATGCGGTTGTCAGACCGAATTCACAGAGGAGATCAGTGAGCTGCTTGCCCGCGCGTCACATGTACCAAAATGAACATAAAAATCCCCAAACATTAACAGAGTTTAAAACCCGTGATAAAATATTCAGAAATACATTTCAACTACCAGAAGTAGAGCGGTAGACAGATATCACATACAAGTTGAACTTTCTTATATACACGCCCGCAACCTCTCCATCGCCCTTAACAGAAAATATATCTTAATTGAGTGGGTATTGAGCAGGTCTACAGTAAGATTCGGTATGAGAGTAACCAGCCACAGCAAGAGCAGAGATCTGATACTGTTTAAGCCCATGCTCATTGATACAGAGCGCTAAAAAATTCTGCTCCACTTGTATTTCAAGAATTTCAGGTCCAAACAATTACTCCTCAAAAACTGTACGTTAATGTCCAAATATGACCGATGTCATCAGTGCGCCCACCAACACCGCCATCAGGGTCATTAGTCTTCAGATCAAACAAAATGTGGCAGCGTTTATTTTTTTTTTAGTCGATCAGTCTCGCAGTATCGTAGACAACAACACTCTGGCCGTTCTTACATTGGCAAGAGAATCTAAATAGCTCAAGGTTGTCTTTATATATCAACGCATTCATTTTTTTGTTAACGGTACTAAGGGAGTCCCTTGCCTCTTAGCAACTAAACATGTCGAGGAAGGACTACGGGAGTATTAGTTTTGTATGAGTCAGCTAGACGCCTGGTGACAAGGCTTTGCGATTAAATGTTGTTTCTTGGAAGATACCGTTAAAAATACCACACAATCGTTCCTTCCAAATACCTTTAATAAGTTTTTCGGAATCGGTGGCTACATTCTGAAGACATGCATTAGGTTTAAATATGACCTGAATTGTGTACCTATTAAAAATCTTAATAAGCCTATGCGCGATAGATCGACCCTGACTGCTTGTCGGCGGCAAAAATCGCGTTTTTTTGAAGTTTTAATAATAGTAGTACCAAAACCATCCACCACACACCGCGGATCCCATCGTATAGAGCCAGGAGCAGATCCAGGAGTAGAACTATTATCAGCTTTGAAAATAAATATTCTCTGTGGCATTTTCTTCCATAATGGACATGTTTCGTCACAATCGAAGATTGTTTTCCTCATGGAACAACTTATATTACTATTTATAGCAAACATTTTGTTCATGTTCGTTAAGTGCTACAAAAAGAATTATTTTGGCAATGGAAAAGCTCGCTAGTGTGGATGCCTAAAGTTTATATACATACCACGAAAAATACCAGGTGAAAGGCGATATAACCAAGCACAGATACGAACTAGACGTGCTGTGGTACGTGTATTTGGTATTTTAAAACGTATGTTTCCATGTTTTAGTCGTAGGCTTGGTAATAAAGTGTCTAATTCCTGCTACATTATTGTGGCATTTGATGTTCTTTACAACATATCGATTGGTCAGCGTGAAGTTGTAGAAGAACTTGAAGACGTTAATAAGGAAGACGTTAATAATGAAGACGTTAATAATAATCTCGGGCAGCAGTACTCGCGGTCGTCCTTGTTGACACAAAATTAGGAAAGCTTGAAAATGATCGACCAATCAAAGACTAATACGCTAATCCAGGTAATCCAAGTCGTAGGTAATCAACAGCTCTTGCCTCCCCAAACTCTATTAAGATCCACAAACTGCCTTTCAGACCTATAGTCGCCTTCATTGGGTTCGCTACCTACGACTTAGCTACCTATATGACGAATTTATTAACTAATGCTATGACCTTCAGGACTAATTACAATGTAAATGATATATTGATAGATTCAAGGATGAGTTTAATCGCATGTTGGATGTTCCATTTGATTGTTAGGACGTACGCTATCAGTTCAGTTGAACTGCTGCATAAATGGTATTGAAAAACCCATTTATCGTGAACGGCGATCAAGAATAGAACGCCGTTCGGTGGAACTCAGACATAAACTGCTATTGAAAAACCCGGCCTAAGACCGCTAATGATGGTAAGAGTAGAAAACTCGAACCATGATACAAAGGGCCCTTCGTTATAACGGAAATTTCGAATAACGATCGTTCCGTGATAGAAGATATCCCTGGTGCGAAACGTTACCGCCTTGTGTATAAAGCTTTAGGAGATAAGCTCAAACCATTTAAGACTGTTTCACCTTGTGAAACAGAATACGATTCGTCATGCTAATGTTTGTTACTAATATATATTTTTGTGTGTGTGTTCATAGATTCAACTAAGGTGGAACGATCTTCCCGAGGCCGTGAAGTTTAGCAGATTGGCCGACTGTGAGCACTCCTCCCGTCACTGGCGTTCCTTTGGCCATAACTCACTTTGTGTTATCAAGCGGGCTGATGGTCGTAACCAGGACGCACGGGACTTGTTGGATCGTTGAGCAGTCTGTCAATTATCGCTGAGCAACGGACGTGTTTTGATATATTTGTTGATTTTTGTGATTAATATAATTTTATAACGAAGTAACGCAGAAAAACAGGTGCAGTCAATAATAAAAAAGGTATGTTCTTCCTGTTCAGGTAATTTATTATTATTCGTAGTTACATGTTTCACCTAATAATCCATCCTCATACTACACTGGAAAGAAAATAAAAACGATATTGAAAAAGAACACATAAAGCGCAAAGACCACTCACAGTCATTCAACTTCATTGAAACATCGAGAAAAGGTCATTAAACAACATCTAGCGAATTTCTAACGAGGAAAACGTGCCCCACAAAAAACCGATATTAACCTAAAAAAAAACACCAAAGGCGTAAATGAACAATTCACAATGAGAAAGCGGTAAAAACAACAGCAAGCACAACTTACAGTGTCAGGCTACAAAAATAATTAGTGTAACCAGCAAACGGCAAAACCCCAACGCAAGAAAAACAGCAAAACGTCTCTAAAACAATTATCAAAATTACGCTTTCTCCATTTGATAATTGTTTTAGGGCGGGTTTTTCAATAGCAGTTTATTTCTGAGTTCCACCGAACGGCGTTCTATTGTTGATCGCCGTTCACGGTAAATGGGTTTTTCAATACGATTTATGCAGCAGTTCAACTGAACTGATAGCGTACGTCCTATTGAGCATAATTCATACGGAGGTGTCATTCGTGCAAATGAAACGCCAATATGACAGCGGTTTGGTTTCCGTAGAAACGTCAAAAACATGTCAAATAACTATAATATATTGTGATAGTATTTGTTGCTACTTTATTGAGGCGAAAATGAACAATGAAACATGCAATAAGACGCAGCGCGCACAAAATTTTAGTAGTGCTGAGGAGGAACTTTTGGTAGGTATATTTAAGGATTAGTAATGTTTATGTTTTTGCATATTTGTTCTTTTTACCGAGTAGGTATTGCTGGTAGCATAGAAGAAAGCTGTCATCGAATGTAAAAAAAACAGTTGTCACCTCATCTCGTTCTAAAGATGCTGCCTGGGTGGAGTTGGCACAAAAATTTAATGCAAATTTCCCTCAGTGCCCCCGCGATGCCAAAGTTCTTCGTAGAAAATATGAAAACATCAAAAAAAGAACGAAACAAAAGTTTGCAGACGAAAAACAGTACGTATGTGGTACAGGTGGAGGGCCACCTTCATCAGTGAAGCCGACGAATGTCGAAGAGCAAATTCACCAATTGTTGGGAGCTACGTTGACTGGAATTCAATCAGAATTTGATGATGATACAGTTATGCCCATAGTTGGTATGTTGTAACAAGTTGTATCATACTTTATTATCACTACTTTGATGTTTGTAGATATAGGAGAAAGTACCACTGGAACACCAGCAGCTACCAGTAAGACTGATCAGTATAATGAAACCAGTAGTGCAATCATTTTGGGTATGTTAATTTGACTTCATTAGGTGAACTTAACTATTTGACTATTTCTGTAGATATAAATGAACCTGATGAACGAAACGACTGGTCGAAATATACTCCAGCAATGTTACGGGACCCAAAGAGTGCTCCTCTCCGCACAAACACAAGTAATTAAATGATTGCTATTACAGTATACCCTTGCGAATCCGACTGTGTCGCAGTTTTTTATTATATCTTATTTTTAGAGTCATCATTGTCATTATCAAAAGAGATGGACAAAATGTGGCAGAATGTTGCTGAAGAAAAAATTAAACTCCTGCAATTATAACAACAGTTACTGCGCAAGCAAGATGAAGAGAAAAGTCGGAGGCACGCAGACGAACATGCAGAAAAAATGGCATTCATGAAAAGGGATCATGCTATCCGGCTAAAACTGCCGGAACTGGAGTATGAAAAAAAAGAGTAGATTATTGAAATATAATATATTAACCATTTTCTATAATATTCAGTGTAAATAAAATATATTGATAGTAACATTTATTTTTATAATAACGCATTAAAATACTGAATGAAAATATTACGGGTAATATTGTTTAACGCGTTTCTTGCATTATTTGGTGGCATATTGTCTTGTGGAATATCGTTCAATATTTGGATTGCTAGTTCAATTTCATGATCTACGGGTGGTTCCAACTCATGCCTTTCGCAAGCAATATTGTGCAATACTGCTGTTGCCACAATTACAGCCTCAACTCGATCCAACTTCAGCCGAATGCCAGTGGCTAAGATCGGAAATCTGCGTTTCCACACACCATAGGATCGTTCCACAGGATTTCTAGTTCGGATCTGTGATTCATTGAAAAGTTGGTCAGCTCGTGTCACAGGATTGGCCAATGGTGTTAACAAATAATTTTTAATAGGATACCCACTATCCCCAACAATCACGCTGTCGCCCATTTCCCCTCTTTGAAACTTCCTGCAGATGTTTGAATTCCTAAATATATTGGAATCGTGGGCTGAACCTGGCCAACGGGCCACGATGTCCAATATTTTCAGGTCTGGCCCCGATATTGTTTGAACATTCGTAGAAAACAAATGCCTTCTATTTCTAAATGTTTCTGCATTATGGCCACCAGGAGACTGAAGTTTAACATGTGTGCAATCTATGGCCCCGATGCATCGAGGAAATCGGGCTATGTTGTAAAATTTTTGCCGAATAGAACGGACTTCCTCTTCTGTACTGGGCATTTTAATATAATGTTGGCGAAGAGTAGCAATCGCACGACATACTTTGTGTACGATATTGCTTGCAGTACTTTTATGCACGCCAATAAAATCTGCTACTGTACCAAAAATGAGCCTGTTGCTAAAAATCGTAGTGTTAGCAGCACCATTGTCGCAGGGCTTATAGCGTGATTTCTAAAATACATATAAATCAAAATTAATACTATCAGAAAACTATATGATCTGATAGTGTATACCTATCAGTTTTAGAGGAAATATCTCCCTCTATTTCTTGTATTATTTGTTGTACTGTAATCTTCGACAATCTAAATCGAACAAAAAAATCCAGATCATCCCATCTATCAAAATGATTTGTTCGCTCCCGTACCATACGTATTCGCCGGTGCCTTCTACCGCCATTAACGTACAAAATATAGTCCTCATGGTCTTCGTCAGCGTCCGAAATATCGTCGATGAAGTCTATCACTTCCATCGTAAAACTTGACAGCGAGACACATACCAGTAACATTAGGTTATGTCAACAATATTTCCCATAATTCCTTGATAATCTCTCCTGAACGGAATATAAACGGTCGACATCGACCGTTCATTGACGAACGGCGATCAATCATTGAACTGTCATTGAAAAACATCCGAGTTCCTTGAACGGAGAAAGAATGACGTTCAATAGTGTTTCGTAGTTTAAACTGCTATTGAAAAACCCGCCCTTAGAGACGTTTTGCTGTTTTTCTTGCGTTGGGGTTTTGCCGTTTGCTGGTTACACTAATTATTTTTGCAGCCTGACACTGTAAGTTGTGCTTGCTGTTGTTTTTACCGTTTTCTCATTGTGAATTGTTCATTTACGCCTTTGGTGTTTTTTTAGGTTAATATCGGTTTTTTGTGGGGCACGTTTTCCTCGTTGGAAATTCGCTAGATGTTGTTTAATGACCTTTTCTTGATGTTTCAATGAAGTTGAATGACTGTGAGTGGTCTTTGCGCTTTATGTGTTCTTTTTCAATATCGTTTTTATTTTATTTTCAGTGTAGTATGAGGATGCCTTATTAGGTGAAACATGTAACTACCATAGAATACCATTCTTAATAGAACGCCAACTTACGGGTTAAATGTGTAGCCATATAGCGATCTCAGCGACGCGAACCCTCGGACCCCAGCACTAAAAAATGTAGCGGGAAATTTGAATTCTACCTTCCGTATTATTTTCCATTCAGATTATTTATTATGTACTTATTTATTATTTATAGGTCTGTTCGCAAGGCGTGTAGTAATGTGTTCGGAACTTTTTATTTTGGACCAATGCAGGAATTCATTGTCGACACATGGCTCATAATACACGATTTCCGAACAAATTCAGAACTTGCACGAACACACCTATTATGTATATAAAAGACACGAAATATTTCATAACATTTTATACGACAATTATAATGACAAGAAACAGATATAACAAACACAGGTAATATAATTATATATTTAATAACAATATTTATAACTACATATTTTCAAATAATAAAGTATATTATTTTACAAGAAAAGAAGTTAGTTCAACAATACATAAAAGGTTTAAGTTAGATGATGAATAACTGGAAAAATTAAACTAAAGTTGGGTTAGTTTAATTGATATGAAAGGTTTAAGTTAGATGATGAATAACTGGGAAAATTAAACTAAAGTTGGGTTAGTTTAATTGATATGAAAGGTTTAAGTTAGATGATGAATAACTGGAAAGATTAAACTAAAGTTGGGTTAGTTTAATTGATAACCTGATTAATAAGATGCTTTTAAATATGGCAGAGTTTGAAATTTCTTGGCTACGTACACTGACCAACGACAACAAAATTTACTTCTCCTCACTGGATCCTTTTCACGCAGCATAGAAGTGTGTTATGCATTAGTCAATGGTGGTTAAACTAAAGAAGTAGTTAAGTACGTAGGCTGTCAGTATTCAGTTAGCTCTGAAGAAGCGAGCAACATGGTCTGCGAAACAACAGCATTTATATCGTGACACACGGAATAACCCGGAAGCAGGTTTTGTCTATAAGAAAT
This sequence comes from Melinopterus prodromus, assembly GCA_964023965.1. Lineage (NCBI taxonomy): Eukaryota > Metazoa > Arthropoda > Insecta > Coleoptera > Scarabaeidae > Melinopterus > Melinopterus prodromus. Next base: position 29,251,739 of record OZ030391.1, on the reverse strand, counting down.
AGTTGTATTTTTTATAATTTCCTTAAAAATATGATAATTGTTTCTCACCGCCGGATTCGCAGTAGCTGGTGTAGATTATATGAGAGAATGTGGGCGTTCAGCCGGTTCCAGCCTAAGCTGCATGCGCTGCCGGCGCCGAGAGTTTCCAACGCTTCCACTCAGCACAAACCGTAAATACATGTATTTGTATCTGACCGTTCAGCCGCCGCGGGCGGTTAGTCACGGCGCCTGCAGCGCAAGCAGGTTTGGCTGGAACCGGCCGAACGCCCCCAATGGTGGACTTGTAGACTGTTTTTTTTTTTTTTTACCGAGAGGAAATGCTTTACGCGCACCACCGACGAGGTTCAATGTCTGGTGGTAGTGTGGGGCTCCATCTGTCCTACCCACTAAAACCCCTCCTCTGCCTTCTCCTATGGTATCTAAGACGGGAATACCCATGAACGTTTCAGCCAGAGTGTGTCGTATGTCAGAGAGTCGGAGAATTAGTGCTGAAAAAAAATTATATTATAATTTAATTCATTATTTTGATGAATAAAAATAGAAAGTATCCAAACATATTTTTTACCTTTCGTGTATGCGATTGTACGTACTGTAAAATTTTCTGTTGAAAATGGTCAGGGTTACGAAGTTGACTATTTTTTCTATAAAGGATCTCGGTTATAGTTTTGCAGTACTTAAGGATAAGGAATATTGTAAAAAAATGGAGGAGTCTGTGCTTTAAATTTTCGCTGTGAGGACATTCTTCAAACGCAAAACTGCACTTCGGTGACAGCAAGGATTCTACTCTGTGGATAACGTTTGGAAAGTGAATAAGATGGCGAAATAAGGAAACGGCTGTATATTGATAAGGCAGCGGATGAAGGATGCGTTGCAATACGTGAGGTGGTTTTCTAATGGGTCGTATTCTCGGAATTTGATGTAGTGGTGAATATCTAACGGCTCTGGCCCATCGTGCAGAATATTTCTCCGACATACTGCATAGTTTGTAAATTCCGGAATGATTCTGTTTGCAACAAACCCTCCAATATATGCCGCCGCATACACTTCCAGTCTATCAAATCCTTCTGCTGTTGGCCAACATTCTCCAAATGTGCAAGTGGAAAAGGATCTTGACGTGTCATGGGTTGGATCACATCTTGTGATATGAATGATTCAACTTGTGCCATAAGGTCAATGCATCCATCCACCTTGCAATTTGCACCTCGAGAATGACTCCAATTGGCTTTCATAAAATTGTTCACGACAAGCGATTTAAAATGAGGCACAAATTGCTGACACGTTGGGTTGTTGTTCCGGGTCCCTTGTTGCCTTATTTGGCAAAAGAAGTTTTCGATGGGATCTTGATTGAATGCTCTGGTTGGAAATGACTTACATCCCAAGTGTTTGAGCTTTAGTGCAATTTTTTCAAATCCTCGAATTGTAAATATAATTTTTTTTAGCACTGGTGGAGGTGATGCTGCGCCAACGTATACCATACTTTTTAAAATCTTAATACCATTCCGCCATATGTTCAAATGAGGTGACTCTTTACAAAATGGTCCCTTTAAAGGGTTTTTATTTTTCAAAGAATATGATCCATTTATCGAGTCGAATAGATTGTTAAAAAAATATAGTAGATCAGCAGTATCCTGTGCACCGTCTCCCAGGGCCACTCTACCATCTCTACTTCTGATTCTAGTAGTAATCCAGGAACCTAGCACAGCAGCAAACGTCTTGCTGAAAACTTGCGTGCAATACGAAACTTTCATCTTTCGAATTTTGCCTCTTAGGCAATGGAAATCAGTCAGTTTCGGTACCGTACAAAGGTTTAAGCTTCGACCAATATGGTAACCATCTTCTATGTGTGACCACCGAGCCACCTTCTTCCTGCCTCCCTGACAGGACAACAAATCCTTAGTGAGTAGATTGTTGCGAATGCATTTAAGCAGGTGCAGAGGATCAAAAAGTGGTATTATTGTATCGTCGCCAATAACAATGACATCATCTTCCGGATCCTCACCTTTCCTCAATGCATTCGCCCTCGTCTCCTCCATAAGCATATTAATTGCCTTTCCGTTGGTAGCTCCTTGGTCACACACAGAAGCAATCACCGTAAGACCAACCGCATTTGCTTCTGAAACTATTTCCTTAATAGTTCTACATATTACAGGTGCACTTGTCGTTGATTTTGAAAAAATGAAAGCAACTGGTTGTTTCCATTTTCGAAAAATACCACGCAACATGAACACCTGTACGTGGTCAGCAATATCCGGTTTACGTTCAAACCCATAGTCCACCAGGCCCTCCATTTCAGCTGATGCTCTGTTGTAGTGTAAACTGGGCTGCAATGACATTTCGTCAAAAATTAAAGTGCACAGTCGCTCCTGTGGTGACATTGTTTTGGTACTTTGTCCTAGGGTTGTAAATACCGACTTTAAAATACCTGGACGCACAGGAATTTTATGGTGCTTCGTAGTGTCTGCACGGATGGAAGCATAAATAGATCCTGCAGCAATCTATAAGCTCTTGGGCCCCTCTTATATACTCCTAATGCCAAGCAAACATCTTTCGTTTTATATCGCCGTCCCTTAACAGGTTTGCCGACGTTTTCAAGCTGGCATTCCAAGAAGCGTCGTATTGTCGGCGGCAAAGCTTCCACACCTTTTAAAGTTCCTTGTGCCACCTTGAGCCTCGCCGTCAGTGAAGCATTCTTTCTTCGAAAATATGCGGCATTCTGTTTAAGAGCACGAATCTGTTGCTTCACTTCTGAAGAGAGCGTTTTTCGACCTATAATGAAAGTAAATTAATATACTAAAATTGAAATATTACCACTACCTTCATTAAAAAAAATGAAGCAGAGCGAAATAGGAAATTAGAAATCGTCAAATCTTCAAAATCCGTCAAAACAGATCTGATTTTTATAAAATTCTTTGAGGTTTATTATATCAAAATCAGAAACACTACTGATGTGGCAGATAACTATGTGAACACAATTTTTCTTAATTCATCATGTTTGTATATTAATTAAAATATACATATAAAATTAGAACAAAGAGAATCCTAGGCTTCGGCAGCCAGGTGTTTTTTAAAAAATGTTATATCTACAATTTCTCGGACTATATATTTTATAATAATAATAATAATAAAGTACTTTATTGTTAAACTCATTACAAAACAAAAAATATGATCTCGTATATAGAAAAGCAAACAATCCTATGGTGTGGTTAAGCTATTCCGCTGTTCTTCCACCAAAACCATACAATATTAACTATGCTGTGTCCCCATCGTCAGTACAGCCACTATAAACAAATGCTAAAATTATACAACAACAAAACAAAACCAAATATTAATCATGTGTAACTCGACCGCTGACAAAAAAGAGTCAAGAAAAGGAAAAAAAACACAAATGCCGACTGCGCAATGACTAGCCCTGCTCAGCCATTAAAAACTCCCTATATCTCCGCTTAAAAGCCCCAGAAGACGCACACTCCCTACAAGTCTGTGGAATCATGTTATAAACTTTTTGGATTTGGTATGTGAAAGATTTTTGAAACTCGGCAGTTTTGTGTATCGGTGGTGAAAGGCGACCCTTGAATCTTATATTTAAGGTGTGCACGTCTCCCCTGAATATAATTTTGTTGTACAGGTAGGGTGGTTTCTGCGTCTGAACAAGCGAGTGGTAAAAGCAAGCCGCATGAAGCAACCTCCTTCCCTGCATATTCAACCATTTCAACTGCGGTAGCTTGTGACTTACATGCTCTCTGCGACGTATCCCACATATGAGTCTTATACAAGAGTTTTGAACTTTCTGTATTTTGTTCTTCTGAACATATGATAAACATGGGGAGTATAGTATATAACCATAATTAAAAATTGACAGCACTAGGGACTCACAAAGAAACCGTTTAGTATTTGCATCTAGATACGTTCGATTAGATTATACAACTTTCAGATTACCGTAAGCCCGCTGTATGCACTTGTTGATGTGTACTCCAAACGTCAGACCCTCATCCAACCATATACCCAAACTCTTGACACTTTCCTGCACCTTAACTTCCTCGCCGTCAACAGTTATTTTGATCTTATCCGCCACCACTTTCCTCTTTGCACTTGGACCAAACAACATAATGTGCGATTTTTTACCGTTAATTTGTAAACCGTGGCGGCGAGAGGTCTCAACAAGCTTCTCGAGATCTGAATTTATGGAATAGCAGCCATCGTTGACATCATTCGCAGAAAAGGAGTGGTAAAGCTGGGTGTCGTCAGCGTAAAAGTGAATGCGACAGCGCGACAGTGCGGAAACAAAGCCAGACGTGTACACCGTGAACAAGATGGGGGCAAGTATGGACCCCTGTGGCACTCCAGAGTGGAGCGGCAAGGAATCTGATACCTGATCATCTATAACAACCGACTGACATCTGCCGGTCATAAAATCTGTCAGTAGGTCGACCGCCATCGCGCCCATCCCCAGATACCGCAACAAGGCTGAGAAGATTCGATGATCAATAGTGTCAAAAGCCTTAGAATAATCAAGGAGACAAAGGACAGTGACATTCCCCGCATCCAACTCCCTCAGCACGTCATCAACTACATTCAGCATCGCTGTTGTGCAGCTAAACCCAGATCTAAAACCTGACTGAATGTCGGGCAAGATATTATTGGTCTCCAGAAAGGAAACCAATTGCCCACATAGAATTCTTTCTACAACCTTAGAGAGTGCCGGCAAAATACTTATAGGCCGCAGATCGGTAACCGACTCTGGCGCCTTTGTTTTGGGAAGTGGCCTAATCAGTGCATTTTCACGGGATCGCGGATAAAAGCGGGTTATACGCTGCAGCCGTCACAAATAAGTGAATAAAAATAGTAGATAACGCCGCATTAATGCTAAAATCTCGGTTCATGGTGCCTGCAGACATTGACAAAATCTTGATTATAATCATATATACGCATTTTTTTTTTAATTTTAGATGCAAAATACGAAACACTAGACAATTTTCATATATTTTTTTATTTAACATATATATTTATTTTCAAAACAACATATTTAATACTACAAACAAAAAGAATAAAGACAAATAAATATTAAAAAAATCTGATGTGGCCAGGCACATGACTTTATCATACAATATATAAAATAATAGTTTAGCTGCGTGAGAATCCATTTTATTCAGATAAATCGTAGGTATTGTCAAAGCATCAGCATTTGACACTACCTACACTAGGTCATTAGAATAATAATTTATGTCACAAGTGCCGAAAATACGGAATAGCGCTACGAGCGGTGATGCGGCGCATCACCGAAGGCTGAGTGTCGCCGTCGCATGTGAGCGAGTCGCGCTATCTAGTTTTTGGCAGGAGTGACATCAATGTTTATTGTGCTGCTTTTTGAGAAATGTGTATTAAAAAAATAAAAAATGGTAATATTTCTGTATAGGAAATGTTAGGTTGGTACCACTTTGACGAAACGTCAAGTTTAAAAAGCTAAGTCAAATTCTGGCAGATTTATATTTGTTCATGACACTGTAGATGTCACATCCGTACTAACATACTACAATAAAACTACAGTCATCGCTATACTTTATTTACAATTTTCTCAATTTATCGTTTTTAGAATTAGATATACAGACGGGTTGATATTTCTTATCAACAATCAATCAAATTGGTGATCTTATTTTAGAGCGGCAACGTTCCATAGCGGTTCTCCAACCTCTGATGAAATCAGCTATTTTCGAGTGTGACAGCACAAAAACATATTTGTCAAAATCCTGGCTACTATGTAGTTTCATATCAATGCTGATGCGACCGATCTCGATCAAATAGAATTTGCTCTTGAAGCTAAACTATTAATTTTACCAAAAAATATCATAGACATAAATTATTCAAAATTTCCTGTACTTTAATTTATTATTTAACTGTTTTGACGAAGTTACAGAAATGGCAGCTCATTTGCAAAATCGTTGAAAAATGCTAAGAGTAAATAGCCAGTTCCTTTAGACCATTTTGAACCAAAGGCTTTTCAGCTCTAAGTTTGGTCATAAAACTTCTAAATATGAACTTTCGTCCCGATACCTTTAGTAGTTTTTCCGGAATCGTCGCCACAAAAATCGTTTACACACACACAGACATACATACACACACACACACAGACATTTTTTTGTACCTTGGTCAAAAATGTTCAGGGGACCCAAAAAGACCTATTTCCGCTAAAATCTCAATTTTTTTTTTCGGCATGATTACAATACTTTACCATACTGCGTATGATAAAGTAAAAATTAATAATCTTCTGCGTCGACTTCATTTGTAGGCCTTATTATAATAGTTTCTGTGTACTGCTGCGTGTAAGCAGACAGCAGGTTAGATTTCTCCATTATGGCCGCTTCGTCTTCTGGAATGTCAACCACAGAGTGCTCTTGCGGAATATCCCCCGAAGCGGCTTGGTTTCCTGTCGAGTCCTGCAGGTTGAGTGACATGGGTGTTTCACCTGTTACGGAGAGTAACACCTTTTGTTTTTTCAAAACAACATATTTAATACTACAAACAAATAGAATAAAGACAAATAAATATTAAAGAAATTAATAATCTTCTGCGTCGACTTCATTTGTAGGCCTCTTATTATAATAGTTTCTGTGTACTGCTGCGTATAAGCAGACAGCAGGTTAGATTTCTCCATTAAGGCCGCTTCGTCTTCTGGAATGTCAACCACAGAGTGCTCTTGCGGAATATCCCCCGAAGCGGCTTGGTTTCCTGTCGAGTCCTGCAGGTTGAGTGACTCTGGTGTGCTTTTCTTCTTACTTACTGTACACGAAAACTAATAACAACACTAATAATAAAATGTCAAACTATACTATATTCACCCACACAAAACAAAACAAAAAAACGGGAACAAACTCGGTAAATAACTATGAGACGAAAACGTATGTTGCACTTGCAAGACGGTACAACACAAGATGGCGAAATGGCGTGCCTCGTCCGGGAACCGCCGACCCGTACGCCCGCGCGCATGTGCACTTTGCAGTGTTACCACATTACTTTTGGGAATGAAATTACCTATAGAAAAACAGTAAATATTTGCAAACTAGATTACTTTTAATGTAAAATATACTGATAACTTGTTGCTCTTCGCTCATATGGAGGTTTAACTGTTATAATTTTATTGTAACTGTAAGTTTAAATAAGTTTCTTCTAATTAGTAATATTCAATGTTAGCGATTGGCATTATAAAATGTAACTATATTATTAACTTTGAGCATGCGTCAACGTCGAACTGAACCATACACTGCCTTCCTAAAATGTGTAGAAAGGCCTCATATAACGGTCATATAATGTTAAATTTAGCGGCGGATAGTGTAGGCACAATCTGCTTAATACTTAGAAACCCAGAATATGTAGACATTTTCCTGCGTTTCTTACTACATCGTCTGCGATCTCAAGGTATGAGGGTTGCGTGACTCGCACGAATGTTATCTGGGGAGCTCTCGGCCTATCAAATTTACAGGTTCTGATTGGAGCATGCATATCTAAAACCTTCAATATGTTGTTCGTCACATACGCAGCCTTATCATTTACATCGTGCATATCAAAAATTAAGTAAAAAGGAGTCTGATATATGTCATGCATAAACGACTCGTAATTAAAGGTTCTAAAGTTTCGGACCCTTTTCGTTACTGGTTTAAGGAGTTGTCTTGAGATTTTTAATTGACAGAATACTAAACAATGATCCGAAATATCGGGCACCTCACAAACTCCGCAAGACTCTACAATATTGTTGCCGGTGATAATTAGGTCAATAAGTGATGACGTTGTTGCGGTAATCCTAGTCGGCACATCGACAATCTGCGAAAGGTCAAATGAATCCATCATATCAGAGAGCGCGATGGACCTTACATCAATATTACTCATGTCAATGTTCAGGTCACCCATAACGATCACTTCGTCCACCATCGGCAATCCGATTCAACAATATAAAACAAATATTAGATTGAACTATATACAAATATTGGTATAATACAACGCAAAAAAAACAAAGAGAAAAAAAGGTCAAAAAGCAATGCAGCAAAACTTCCTCAAAACAAACAAAAAACTTAAAGAAGTTGCTACTTAAAAATAAGACTGAGCAAAAACAATCACAAAGCAATTGTTATCGAAGCTAATATACAGCCAAATACTCAAACCAAGCAAATTCAATACCAGATAACAAAAGAAACAATTGATACAGCAGTATAACAAAAGAAAATGTAATAATAGCCAATATGCAGCCAAATCAAGCCAAAATTTTCAGACAGAAATGATCTTCCAGCAGACTCAATTAAACCGCAGAAGAGATATACCAACACAAAAAAAATAATATACAATGCTAAATACCCTAAGCAATGCAACAAAATTCCCCAAAGACGACCTAAACTTAAATAAAACTTAAAAAGTAAAGTACAAAGCAGTTGATTCAAAAATAAATAATTGCTAATACACACCCAAATAACAATCGTGCTACGCACCAAATCATCACGCGTAATTTTTCGGTGCGATGAATGCAATATCGCTCGCACGCGTGCGTTTATGTATCCACACGCATGAGTGCCGATCAAAACAATACACCATGCGTCGCACACAACCCCGGTAAACAGGGCCGCGAAAAACCATCGGTGACGACGCGATGATGGCATCATGCTAGTTACAATGCTAGCGTACTATTGTTTTAATATAATATTATAGCAAGTGAATGACGAAAAATAAATTTAGGTAAAAATATATTTTTATAAGGTACGATTTATAATAAGAAACCAATTCTTTTTATATATCATGTATTGCGATCGGAAATATCTCTACATGCCAAATTTTCCAATTTTTGTTATTAATTTATACATTCGAAATCTGAAGAAAGACATCTGTTCAGATGCAAAATATCAACTGAGTGGCAAAAATTTTCAAAATTTTAAAAAATTTTGGAAAATTTTCATATTTTGTTTTTATTAATTGCATTGTCACTGGAAATCTGACCACATACAATACTTCAACTCGCCTGGAAAATTTTTTTATTTGTGGAGAATTTTCAAAATTCTTTTACTGGTTCTTTCGTTGTCACAGGTAATCTGCCCACATGCAAAATATACTCAATTAGACCATTTTCCAAAATTTAAAAATTTTACATATTTTGGAAACATTTTATAAATTTTGGAAAAATTTCCGTGTCTTATGAATTGATTCATGCATTGCCATCGGAAATCTGTCCACATGCAAAATTTTCCATTTTTACTTTATCATACGCAGTATTATAAAGTATTGTAATCATGCCGAAAAAAAAAATTGAGATTTTAGCGGAAATAGGTCTTTTTGGGTCCCCTGAACATTTTTGACCAAGGTACAAAAAAATGTCTGTGTGTGTGTCTGTGTGTGTGTGTGTGTGTGTGTGTGCGTGTGTGTGTGTGTAAACGATTTTTGTGGAGACGATTCCGGAGAAACTACTGAAGGTATCGGGACGAAAGTTCATATTTAGGAGTTTCATGACCTAACTTAGAGCTGAAAAGCTTTTGGTTCACAAGGGTCCAAAAGAACTGGTAGTTTATTCTAAGCATTTTTCAAGGATTTTGCAAATGAGCCGCCATTTCTGTAATTTTGTCAAAATAGTTAAATAATAAATTAAAGTAGAGGAAATTTTGAATAATTTATGTTTATGACATTTTTTGGTAAAATTCATAGTTTAGCTGCAAGAGCAAATTCTATTTGATCGAGATCGGTCGCATCTGCATTAATATGAAAGTACATAGTAGCCAGGATTTTGACAAATATTTTTTTGTGTTGTCACATTCGAAAACAGCTGATCTCATCAAAGGTTGGAGAACCGCTATGGAACGTTGCCGCTCTAGTGCGGCAAATTATAAAATACGAATTTCAAATAAAATAAGATCACCAATTTGATTGTTTATTGATAAGAAATATCAACTCGTCTTTATATCTAATTCTAAAAACGATAAATTGAGAAAATTATAAATAAAGTATAGCGATGAGTGTAGTTTTATTTTAGCCTGTTGGTAGGGATGTGTCATAAGCAAATATAAATCTGTCAGAATTTGAATTAGCTTTTTAAGGTGCGTTTTCATTAGTGATAATGGCAGTGGTAGCAGACGCCATTATAGTATTTCCAATAGAAAATTGCTAGTGACTGATGTTTATGTACATGCAAACTAATATGTGTCATTATCACGACATGTAAGAAATACTATAATTTCGTATTCTACCACCGCCATTAGCTACCATTACCTACCAATCGGAACGCACCTTTATCCTTGACGTTTCGTCAAAGTGGTACCAACTAGCATTTACTATACAGAAATTTTTTATTTATTTTTTTGAAATACGTATTTTGTAAAAAGCAACACAATAAACGTTGATGTCGCTCCTGCCAAAAACTAGATAGCGCGACTCGCTCACATGCGACGGCGACACTTCGCTTTCGGTGACGAGCCGCATCACCGGTCGTCGCGCTATTCCATACTTTCGGCATTTGTGACATAAATAACTATTATTCTAATGACGTAGTGTAGGTAGTGTCAAATGCTGATGCTTTGACAATACCTACGATTTATCTCAATAATATAGATTCTCATTCAGCTAAACTATTAATTTTATATATTGTATGATAAAGTCATGTGCCTGGCCACATCAGATTTTTTTATAAATAAATTTATTGTTACCAGAAATGTTCACATGCAAAATTTCAACTCAATTGGACTAGTATAGGTTATCAATTAAAATATGTAAACGTAACAAGCAAAGGAAAGTTAAGACAGCGTACTAATTATTAGTGAATAATACCTTATTCACAGTATATTTCCCAATAAAAATAGTCAATTCGCAACAATTTAATAATTTATAACATAACCAACGCTTGGTAATTTTTTTGTTCTTAAAAATGACTGTTACCACTCTGCATCTTCGCGCATGCGGATAGGTGGGGACGCCGAACGGAAGAAGGAAGAGAAGGCTTGGCTTGGGTACGCCATTTTGCTTCGACATATTGCCAGGTTCCGTTGTGTTTGTTGCAAGTTCATAGTAAGAGTCTTTTAGTTGTTTTTCGCGCGTTTGTTTGTTAGTCTATGTTCGTATTATTTTATTTCTAGTGTTAGTGTTTTTCTAGTTTAGTATTATATAAACAATTGACTTTTATTAAGTGCGAGAACGAGTTGTGCTGTGTTGTATATTACAAAATGTTGGATTAATAGGATACAAGGGTGATGTGCTATGGGAATGAGACCACAGCTGAGCGATGAGAACAGCGTAGAAAAGGCAATTGAAGTGTCGGCCTGTTTGACAATCTGTTGTTGCCCGTCACGCTACTGCTACATTACCGTTTCAATTGCATCATGTAACGTACTGTAAATGCATGTTTGTAATCCGGCTCATATATATTATTATAGGTTTTTATTATATTTGATTTTTATATGATAGATTTCATAAATATTATGTTTTTGTAATAAAAAGTGCTTTAAAAATGTCCATTGCTTCTTATTTTACCTCTTCAATCATATATCTATTTTAGTTTTCGCCAAACGGCCGGCACGGTGCATCGTCCGTGACGAATAAAACGCACGGGTGCGAGCGATATGCGTGTCCATATGCTGATTTTCGTCATACATTCGTCATGGTGCGTCGTCCGTGACTAATAAATCGCACGGGTGCGAGCGATATGCGAGTCACAATGCTGATTTTCGTCATACATTCGGCACGGTGCGTCGTCCGTGACGAATAAAACGCACGAGTGCGAGCGATATGCGCCACATATCGCTATTCGAGTGACAATGCATGCGATATGAACCTCCATTGATGACGCATCTGCGTGATCCTATGAACGCACGTGCGGTTTCAGTTGCATCATTATGCGTCGCACGATTGTTATCTGGGCAGCCAACGTAAAGTAAGCCGCTCTAAACAAAAAACAAAAGTCAATCAATGAACTTTAAGTGAAATTATAATTTAAATAACACAATAGTTGACAATATGACAATAGTTCCAAACAAAACGCAAAAGGAAACGCTTAATGTACACTCGTGCAATAAAGTATGTTCTGATCCGTATTTCAGCAGTGTGTCGATGTTACATCCATGTACGAGTTTTTTGTTACTCTAGTCGGCCGGTCGGCCGCTAAGTGCAAAAAATTGTCCGGTTACGCTGCATACTCGTATATCGGAAATTTATTATTTGAGAAACCTTGTTCGAATGCTTTGAATTGGTTTATAATGATTTATATATTTCTACTTATTAGCCTAATGTGTAATAAATTAATGTAATTACTACATTGCAATGTAATTGTGTTTTTATTAAATATAATTTATTATATAACATAAAATGAAAATTTCATTTCAAGATATTGCATAAAACACAACAAACTATACAAACTTATTGCATCTAATAGCTTTTTTCGTTAATAAATACAAAAATCAATTTCTTGTGGTGAATATTTTTACTGAAGGTTATTTCAGAACTTTTATGTATTAACATTTTATTCACAATATAGAAATAAATTAATAAAATTAAATTGCTTTAAATTTGTATATATGGTAATTTGTTACTTGTGATTTACTGGTATTTTCGAGATATTTAGCTTCAACGATATTTTGCAGTTTAACTTAATAACCAGAAAGGATGTATTTTGTATAGCATGAATGTATCATTACAATCTTTTTATATTATTATTTTGTATTTACTTTACAGCAATATTTTTCAAATATCTGACAACTGAAAATAATGAGAATTATGTATATCACTAATTTACAAAAATTGATAATTGCTTGTAGAAGCAAGCTCTAAATTTTCGACGAATTTTGATGAAATGTAAATATGAAATAATTAGTATTAAAAAATAAATAAACCAAAATATACGACCATCTAAAAGAACATTTAGATGACATTATTGTTCAAATTAGTTCCCTCTATGTCCAAAACTACTACAGATTTGAGATTTGAAAAATGATTTGACATTAATCATTATTGACATAATAACCTAATTTTCAGTATTCTTAAGTAATTTGTTAATTAATTATAAGTAAAATATTAATAATTCGAATTATAAATGAACAAAAGATGAAACTAGAATGTTTTTCTTTTTCTAGAAAGTAGAAAGTAATAAGTTTTATATGGTTTTATTGGTTTTCTCTGTTCCTTCAGAAGTTGGATCCGTTTAAAATAAGATATTGTTAATAATTCAAACGGCTGTAACTTTTTAATGAATTGAAAAAGTAATTAGCTTACTGAAAAAATGTTTTGCAGAAGAAACGTGGGACAGCCTGCATATATTATTGCTATAATTTTATATTATTTTGGTTGTCAAGCATGTATTAGATCTCATGAAAGATAATTGAAACATTAACTGCTATAAAGTAAATACAGATATATTTCTATTGTCCTTTCATACAAAATACATGCTCCGTCCTAAATATAAATTTAAATTAAATTTAGAGAATTTATTTACATTTAGTGAATATATTTTAATATTACAATTCTGAAATAGTCTATATTCAGTGATAATCCTGGGCAACAAAATGATTTGTGCATTTACTTACTTACTTACTTAAGCCCGTCATCCCACTGTTGGGCAAAGGCATTTGCTTACGTAATTAATATGTGTATTAGATAAAATAAATTTAAATAATGTGTCGTGATATTACGCAATATCTTAATATCAGATTTTCGTATCATATCAAATTTCATGTTTATTAATATTATTATAAACGTAATTTTAAAGTTAATTAAATGCACTACTCGTAAACTTAAATGTTGTGGTCATATTACATTTATTACATTGCAATGAAGGTATCACATTAAGGAAAAGATCGGACACGCTCAAAATAAACTAAATTCCGTTACATTACATCCATCGAAAAACCACCTCGTGACGGACAACTTTTTGCGAAGCGGCCGGGCCGAGGGAATATATAACAGAATATATAACCGACATACTATTTTCAAATCCTGCGATAGCGATACGAACATACTTTTTTCCATGACTGTACAATAAAAGCAAAACTAACATTTCCACTGCATCGCCTCTAGTCACCCTTCGACAATGACTTCAAATCATTATTAGAACTAATTAGATGTTTGACATTATTTAATCCTACGTAAACATTTCCGTCGTGTGTCCACACATTTTTATATTGAAACTTATCACAAGCACTACGATACAGCTCCATTTTACACTTTGCGAGATCTTCCTTAATAACTATACCAGTAGACTTCAATTTGGACTTCGAGGTAAATATCATCCGCCTCACACGGTAACTAGTAAACTTTACTAGGATACCACGTGGCTTGGAGTTGCCACTAGAACCTGCTTTTCGACCTACTCTGTGACATCGATCAATCGAACTAATATCAATATCTGCATTTAATTTATTGTTAAAGATATCCATCACAATTTCTTCGGTATTCTCATTACTATTTACTTCTTTCACGCCAAAAATTCGTATGGAATTCCTCCTAGAGTACTGTTGCAGCTCTGACACTTCTAGTTTTAGTTCATCATTTCGCTTAACAAGGTCATCAATCTGTGTTTCGTAATTAGCAATAACTTGTGCTAATATTTTGTCAACCGATTCCTTAACACATCTTACAATAATTTCTGTAAATTCTGGTTTATGAATCAGTTGATCCGTTGTCTGAGAAATGATGTCGACAATCTCCTGTTTTTGTCCCTTGGTGAACATGATTGCAAGCAATTTCAACAAATTGCACTTGAATGGCCCTTGCAACACAATCCAGACTAAACTCAACAGAAGCACACACTATGTAGACTCACTTAAGACGGTTGTAGTTTCTAATCAGTTACTAATATTGGAAAATTTTTAATGTGACACAGGCAGCGTGCTAGAGTACGTCTACTCGCTATTCGCGACACATCGGTCATCACAACCGTTCTCTTTTTCATTATATTTAGTTATATCTATCAGTGAATCACAATAAATAATAATGATTTAAGAGGCTTTACAGTCAACTTTTTGTCACTATTTCTTCCAGATTTGAAATTTTTCTTTCTTTTTGGGGCCCAAACGATGTATGTTTTCTTTTACTAAATCTCAAAAATAATGATAAAACACTTTGTATAATCACTTTGTGTAATTACCATAAAAAATACCCAGATGGATTGTTTTTGGTTTTGAATAATATTGCATTATTACAACATTAAAAAATATTAAAATCGGATCTGTATTGGAGGGTATACCTACAAGAAAAACCTTCATTGATTGGACTACTTCTGACAATAAAATAGTTTGATGATAAATACTTATTTGTTTACTAGAAATATTGATGGCCTAGCTGCAAAACCACGTTTCACCATGGTTAAAATATAGGTGATACGTCGTATTGATGCTAGGCCACAAAAAAATATGTACCTTGAATATTTGCTGAAGAAGCTGGTCACTGTGTCTAGTGCGTTTCGGTATTTTTGATGGATCTTTGGGCAGAGATGGTAAAGCGCCTATACTCATACATGTAATTAGTATGCAAGAATTTCATTATGCTAAAATACTGAAAATGCCAGTTACCTAAACTTGTGGATTCAATATTTTCCTCCTGAATCACATGCCCAACATTTGAGTGTCCTTCAGGCTCTAAAATTATAGATAGAATATCTACTATTGTACTTAGGTAGTACCTATAGGTAAAACACAAAATTGGTGATTAGGTACATACCTTGCTCAGTCACTTCAAAAACTGGCAGCAATTGTTCTTCCATCCTAGAAGGTTCCACGCCTATATATAGCATACAAGAAGATACATTAGTTAGTTAAAATATTTTTTAAACGGTTTAAATAAAAATTACCCGAAAGTGTAGGTGCAGTGTCAGGATCTAAATCTAAGAACATGATAATTTAGTTATTATACTGTATTAAGTAAGTATTAAGTAACTGAAAATAATATTGATTTATAATAAAAATCTTAAAAAAGTATTACTTACTCGATAGATGTAATGTGGGTACTGCATCATTTGTGAGATTTTTTGAAAAAAGGTATTGTGGGGCAAAGTGAGCCCTGCATACAAATCTGTATTTTGCCACAAATGCAGGATCAAGCCCCATAATTTCCTCATTTCCCACGGCTGTTACCCAAGAATTGTATAAAGGAAGCCTTTTCTTCGGGTTGGGGAACTTGTGCATGATTGTATGTGGCACCGCACATGAAGGCACACAACACTTCCTCACACGCATTACAAAAAAAAAAAAACGTTGCAAAATACTTTGATTATGCCGTTTGCATTTAAAAAGTTCAGCTATTTCCAAAGGTTCTGGATTCTAATGAGACTTCATGATTGTCGTAATTTCGTCATAACTTTTATCCGTCGGTTTCTCTGGTGCCAATTTGTCGCAAAGTAAGTCATACGCTTTCTAACCATCGATCAAATCTCGTAGAGATTGGGTTAAATGCTTCAAAATTGAATGATGTAGCCATATCTTGTTATTTTGGTTGTAACCAAATGCCAGATGTAGAACTGCTTCTATGTAGATACCTTAAATATGGATTCGGCTGGATTCTTCTTCCTCATCGCCAATAACTGTTGTGTTCAGAATAACATGGTTCAGCAGTAATCATTTTATTTGTATTATATATGACAAGTAACAAGTTTTTTTTGTCATAGCATTCTAATTTGAATATTTATGAATATCATAACAACAATATTCTTATCAATATAAAATGTTCTATGCTTCAAAAGGCTTCCTGCTATATTTTTATATACATGTACAGGGTCAGGCATGATATATAATTTTCCACTTTCCTCTATAGGATGTTTGCAAAAACTTTTTATGTCACTGTGGCGATGAGCACTAATATTAAGAATTCGCCAGAAACTTCGATTCTGTGGTCCCATATCTGAGATTACAGATTTAATTGTTATTCCAGTTTCGTGAGCAAGTCTCATTATTGAAATATTTTGTTGAGGACATCTTCTGCACTGTAAGAGGCTGTAAATTCATACCCAACTGTGTGCTTCCACCGGGATGAAATTCCTGCCATCATGAATACAAGTGCATGGGTTGCTATGGTTTCTGCACTTTCCTTATTGCCCGACAATTTCATAGTTGGCCTTCCAATGATTTTATCAAGACTGTGATCATACTGTAGACCAGGGTTGATAGCCATTTCATCTAAAAGAAGCGTAGCATGCTTTTCTTCAGATTTAAATGATGAAAGCTATACATTCGAGAAATAGTAATTAAACGTACCTATGCGTATTTATAACTTATTATAAAAACAAATAGCTATCTTGCGGCATGTGTCACATGCCACAAGATGGTGGTATGGCCGTTTCGGTTACCTGCAGTTTTCAGTCCATCGCCTTCAGCAGCAGTATAGCGTAACAAAATTGAAAGAGGAGTGCTATTTAGAATAAGCTTTATCAATTTGGCCGGAAAATGCAAACGAATAAATGCTAGTTGTGAAGATTAGATGTCAATTTTATAATTTAACCTCACATACCATTGCCCTGAAGAAGGCGGTAAAATAACTACGTCGAAAGCTTGGCGTATTGAGTATTAGTATTATTAAGTCTCCCGTCGAATTCCCATCATTTTAACACACTTACAATTTCTTCAAAAATTCAGGCCATAAGTTACTCCACAGTTCCAACTTCAAAGACACAAACCAACACACTGACAGCTTCAAACACACAAAACGATGCACATGCACGTCGACGCCGCGCCGTCCAATCACGGCCGTCCAATCGCAAGAAAATCGTGGCATAAATTTGTTGAGTGAAGCCTGGAAACATTCTTAAATATTTCCAGACCTGCGAGAACCAAATTGCTGCTATTTTTATTTTATATTACAAATAAGACTGTCAATGATTTAAGATTGAAATAAATAAAAGCGTTGATTATTCATAGCACTGTTTAGTTACCCGTAAATAATCCTTTAAAGCCAAGTGTATTGCAGCACAAACTTCAAGTATAAACTTAGATATTGTAGATTTTCCAACTGTGAAGTACTGATAAGGTGTATAAAGAATCTCCGACAGCTAGATATCTCCATGTAATTTCCAGTTTTATTTTAGCTGGAATGGCATCTCGCATATGAGTATTATGTTTTTGTAATACACTCTTAATTTTTTAAAGTAGCTCATCAAATTTCTGCGGAAGCATGCGCAAATGCTTTTTATAGCCTTTGACATCTTCATTTCGCATCTCTGCTAACAATTGAGTACTTGGTCCCAGGGTTTATCCAGTTATGTACCCAAATTGTCAGTTTTGTTTTCTTCTTTTTTTTTTTTTTCGACAAAATGTTCTTAAACAATTGCGTTGCAAGTAATAAGATAGTAATTGAGTTCAGTACGGATAGAACTGACACTATGATGTATTTGTAACTGTAGGGAATCACTGTTTTGATTTATTTCTACACTATTTTCTTGCATAGCTTCCATAACGACCGCGAGTATCTACATGTCTAATTGAGGGATCCAAGAATATCTAGACTTTTATTTCATTCCAATACTGTGAAGTATTGTTTGTTCGTGAGTTTTGCTGTAATTTCTTCAGCTGCGAGAATTAGCAAATTTATGGCTGCATTTAATTATTTTGGAACAAGACATAATCGAGGATCCTTATTAGTTTTCTCGACTATGACCAAAGGGTGAACCCATTCAGAAGGTCCATCTACTTTTTTCCGTGTTCCGGCCTTTGCAAGGTCATCAAGTTTATCTTTGAATTTTTTTATGCAGCGTTTGAGGTACACGTCTTATTGGTGCAATATGTGTCATTTTAGCATCCTTCAAATAAATGTGATATTTGCCTGGAAATCGCCACTAGCGACCACTAAAAACATTAGCATATTTTGACTGTACTGAATCAACATATTCAAATCGCTCAGTCAGTTCATGGACAACCTTTCAATTCTAACAACGGCATTATGTCGAAACCTACAATAAACAAGATCTTAGTACCACTATTTTTAACATTACAAGGCAACTCAACTTCACCTAATGGTTTGACCCCAATACTACTGATCCCATCTGTAACTAATGTAACATTGGTTCCTTTAATTTTATCTACTAGGTTAAGTTTCTTTAAAATATTTAACGGCAACACGCTTACTTCTGCTCCTGTATCTAGCTTACATTTTACGTTTTTCTGCGTAATTTCTATATTTTCTGGTTAGATATTATTTATCACTTCCACAAACTAATCCTATAAATTTTTCTACCGCATCCACATAAACATCACTTGCTTCGTCACTATCTTGATCTTCTTCTTCGATACTTCATGGACTGTCTTCTTTTTAGGGTTTTTCGTTGATTCTCCGGCTTTGTTGCACACTTTGGCAAAATGATTCCGTTCCTGATACTTGGCAGAAGTTTTTCCATATGCCGGACATTTACGAGGTTCATGCTGATATCCACAAAAACTACGATCAGCTGTTGCTGGCAAATTTTTGTTTGGTTTCCTTATGGCTTCCACGGCTAGTTCCTGCTGTAGGAGTGTCGTCCTTACATTCGCGGATAAAGTTCTTTGAATGTTGCTTACATATTTCATATAGACTGGCAATCAAAACCTGGCAAGCAAGAGGCGAAAACAAAAAGAAAATGGAGGCAAGGAAAATTGACATAGTTGACAAATTGAGGAAAGAGCTTGGTATAATAGTTGATCAGCCAAAACCTGGATACGGATACACAAATAATGGAAAAATACAGGTGCTTAAACCAACCAGTTTAGGTGAGAATATAGTTTAAAGATTTTTGTATTATACCACAAACCATTTACGGAATATGACATAGATGTAGAAAAATTTCATTTGTATACATTGGAAACTGCAGTTTATAGCATTATATTATTAGTTCAATATTTATTTATTTATTATACGAAATGAGTACAGTACAGGACGAACCCAGCTTTACACTCTACACTACAAATTACATAAAACAGTGCAATGAAAATAATACCAATACAAAATTAAATAACTAAGGAATATCCATTACAGTTGTAGCAGAATCGTTGCAAGCTAATAATCATTAACTTAAAGTAACAACAATCAATTAAAAAAGAAAGTAACAAGTAATAATTTTACAAAAATAAATGTGGCAATGCGCGAGTGGCGGTAATAACCCAACGCCGAAAAGCTCGATAATTAAAACGGAATACGTCCACATCAATACGATCCGAGACGCGAGCCATCCGCAACATTGACGAATTTTGAAAGGCGTTCGTGCGAGGTGTCGGCGTGTAAAACAAAAAAATCAAAGCGAAGTGGGCGAGGAAGAACATGAATGCCGATCATGTGCCGACAAGTCCATAAAGTGCTAATTCAAGGATCGGAAGTTATTAAGCAAGCAATTCTGCCTATCGGACAGCTACAAGAGGAAGCACAGGAAGCAAAAACAAACATTTCAAATTTATAAGGGAGCACCGAAGTAGAAAAGACGATATTCGATCCTATCGAAATTAATATTACAAGGAAACTGTAGCAAAAAGATGAAGCTTAAAGAGGATGCTATTAATTTGCTCAAAGTGTTGAATTAAATAAAAGTGTCTGATGATATTGTGTATAACTATATACAAATATAATTATACTACTATAATATAATTTCTACATTCTATTAACCAAACAGTATTGTACTTATTGTTTCAGCATATAATTATATAATATTTGTTGGTTTGTATAGAATATCGTAAAACTTTAGTTGAGGATGGTATATACTGGAAATCTATTGCGATCCAGTTTTTGACTGTCAACGTTAATTTGATATGTACCAAGGTTGCACAAACAAAAGTGGAATCTATACCACGGTTAGAATTGTGTGCCGCGTATTTGTTGTCTAATCTGGTGCACTTTGTGCTGGAAACTTACACATCTCCAATATGTATAGAGCGTTGTTTCGCCTTTTCTGACTCTACCGTCACTCTTTATTGGATAAAATCCCCTCCCCATCGTTGGCAGACCTTTGTAGATAATCGAGTAGCTAAGATACAATCAGCGTTAGCATCTGATAATTGGTTCCATATTGATGGACAACTAAACATTAGTGATTATTTGTCTAGGGGTTTAACACCTCGCGAATTTATGACTTTTGCGGATTGGGCCACAGGTCCCAAATGGTTAAAATTACCATACTCGAAATGACCAATAAGTCAATCTCCCAATCTTAACGATTCAATTACGGAGGAGAGACCGGTTTCCTTGATTGTGGCGGAGGTACCGGTGTGTGTTTTGGAGGCTTTGATTACAAGGACTTCATCTTTGACGCGGTTGCTTCGATCCGCTGTTTATGTCTTGAGATTTACAAAAATGTTAAAATCCTCTAAGGACATTACGACGATTGATTTAGATGTAACAGAATCTATTGTATTCATAAGTGTGCAATATAAACCTTATGCTCCAGTCGGTTGCGATCACTCTGCCCCCTTTTGAGTGACGGTCTTATACCGGTGGAAGATTGAGCAATGCTAGCGTGAGCTTTGATGTCAGCATTCGTATCTGTTACCTAAAAAGGATCATTTGGTGGATCTGTTGATTGATCATTGCCTCAAGAAGAATTTGCATACCGGTCCACTCTGGTGTGATCTATTTTACGCCAGAAATACTGGATATTATCGGCCAGAAATACCATTAGGTTTCGGTTGCGCCAATGTAACCATTGTTTTAAAATGCGGCCTTCTTCTACTGCTCCTATAATGGGAAATTTACCTTCAGTACGTATATTGAAGTAAAACCGTTTCTGCCTACCGGAGTTGATTACGCTGGGTCATTTCATATTACCTGGTCCAGGAGAAGAGGAGTTAGAAGCCAAAGGGCTTATCTTTGTCTGTTTATATGTTTGGCTACCAAGGCTTTGCACATTGAATTGGCATCCGATTTGCCAACAGGTACGATTATATCAGCCTTCAGGCGCTTTCTGGCTCGCCATGGTGCGTGCTCAGTAATATATTCCGACTGTACACATTTTATCGGGGCTAGACACGCGTTGGATGCATTGTACGGATTGGTTAACTCGGACAAATTTAATGCCAAGTTAAAGAATGGCCTGGAGAGTGGTCGTATTATTTGGAAATTTCTGCCTCCTGCCAGCCCACATTTTTCCGGGATTTGGGAGGCTAATATAAAGTCTGTGAAAACTCACGTTTACAAGATTATTGGTGAGCAAATTCTGACTTACGAGGAGCTGTATACCGTATTCTGCCAGTCCAGACCTTGTTAAACTCGCGACCGCTCTGTTGGTTAAGTTCCGACCCCTCGGGACCCATAGCTTTGACTCCAGCTCATTCCTTAAACCTTACCTCATTGAAATCTGTTCCGGGTGTTGACTTCATGGAGGATCCACCCATCACTTGGTTAAGAGTTTCTGGAAAATATGGCACATCGATTATTTAACTCCAAATGCGCCAGAAATAGAATACCCCTACCTGTCCGATAACGGTTGGTACTGTGGTAATTATTCGACACGATAGTTTGCCTCCGTTGAAGTGGCTGGTTGGTTTTGTCCAAGAAGTTTTTCCGGGGAACGACGGTGTCATTAGGGAAGCAGCCTATGTGAAGTTTAGTATATGTGCGTTTTTTTTTTGAGTGGCCTTGAAACCTTCTAAGACGTGTAGTTTGAAAAGAAAATGAGCTGGGAAAACAAAAAAAAATTTCTTTTCATATATTTTTTTCAGTTGGTACTTATTTGAACATTTTGAAAGGTTTTCTGTTATTGGTCGTCATACCCCGGTCCGAAAGAGAAACAAGAACAATAGTTCAACCAGAAAGATGTTAAATACATCTCTCTGAGTTCAACCTACTAACCAACTCCGCCTTGAAAAAGGACCATCATAACCTTAAAAAACATTTTCTACGAATCCAATACCAACCAACCAACCACCCGCGTTGAAAAATGTAGAAAATTGAATGACTCCTATGGATAAAAACCAAGATTTTGAAATTCTCAAGCCAATACCAACCAACCCCGCCTTGAAAAATGTAGATAATTGAATGACCCCTATGGATAAAAACCAAAATAGAACGACCTCACGACAGAAGGACGCCCAATCTATCACGGTCTTCATGGTCAAGCCCAAATCTGCACTCACCCCAATTAAAGGAAGGTTGGAAACCCAGCAGTAAGTGAATGCGAAAATTTGGTAAAGTGAAAGATGCGAATGGTCGAAGAAGGTGCCCTTACGAACTACCCTCTGCTGGCACGTGGTTCGCTTGCGATGTCCATTCTGAATGATGTTTCCACACTGCCAGTGAAGTCCGTCAGGGCTATAAATAATTAAAAATACTAATCATTAAAACGAAATACAGTTACCATTGAAACTTACGCATCTTGTGCTTCACCATTCGCATCTCTCCACCACACTATGGACATTTATAATCCCCCTGCTTAGAGATGAGGCCCCATTCTTTTAGTGTCAATAACAATTGATCCGAATCATTTAACAAGATCATTTAAAAATATAAAATTAACATTGTTGTGTACGGCCATGGCAGACATCTTGAATGAAATATAACCACGGACCGCCCGACCACGCCAAACCTGCCAACTGCGCAGAGCTACCAACCCCAGAAAATGAAATCTCCCAATAAAGCTGTTGTATGTGCTTTAGTTAGTAGGTTGTTTGCCCTGTATGCGAACTGACCGGACATGACACGACACATGCGCATATATATACATAGAGCCACGCTCTCCAAAATGTTCTACAATGTAAGACTTGTAGTGCTAATAGTTAAATAAAGCAACTATGTGTTTCAACAGTGTTTCAATAAGTAGAAGATACAACATGGCGCAGTCTTAAGGCAGTTAAAGACAAAATTACGAAGAAAAGGGGAGAAGAAAGCAATGGCGTCCATATAGTGAAAAGGGCGGCACGTTATACAAATAAAAGCAAGTAAGTGCACAAATAAGCTTTGGAATTAGTAACAAAGGTTACGATGGAATACTTAAAACAACCCCCGGCTATGAATCTGCAAGGATCGTTAGGAAATGAGTGGATGAAGTTTAAAAATAACTTTAACCTATATTCCATTGCAACTGGATGTGCGGATCGTGATATAAAGATTCAGGCGGCAACACTCCTGCATTGCATTGGTGAACCGAGCAGAGATATATTGGACACGTTGGAATTGACAGATGATGAAAAAGCTGACCCAGCAATCATAATAAAGAAGTTCGATGACTATTTCCTTCCAAAAAAGAATAAGACGGTGGAACGGCACAAATTCAATACGAGAATACAAATGAAAGAGGAAAAATTTGACAATTTTCTGGGCGATCTCAGAAAAATTGCTCAAAACTGCGAATACGGTGCAATGAAAGATGATCTAATCACGGATAGAATCGTCTGTGGAATAACCGACCATAAGATAAGGGATAGACTGTTACGAGAAGAAAACCTTGACTTGCAAAAAGTATTGAACATCTGCAAGGCTGCAGAGCAAACGGAGACCCATTTGAAGGAGCAGTTTGTAACAACGAACAACTTGGACGTGAATGCAGTGCAATCCTCATCAAAGCCATATCAACCCAACAGCAAGGCGACCACAGGAAAGACCTTCAACGGAAACAGCAACTACAAGAGTGGCAACGTAAAGGGTCAGAATGAGCAGTGTAAACGTATGTACATGTCTAATAAAGTGAAATGTTTGCGTTGTGGTTACAACCACACACAAAATTCTTGTCCTGCAATAGGTAAAACTTGTACCAAATGTAAAAAATTGAATCATTTTGCTAAACAGTGTAGAACACGTAATGTAAATATAGTTGATAATAATGTAGAATTAGACGATAACAATGATACTGATACAGAAACTACATATGTCATTGATAGCATCAAAAGTGAAAATATCAAGGACACATTTTGGTTGCACGTGAAAATTCTAAATAATAAAACCTTGAAATGCAAAATAGACACTGGAGCTCAAGCAAACGTTATCCCAAAATATGTCTTTGATCTATTGAAGATTGAACACCTATTAAAGAAAACTTTTGTTAATTTGACGAACTATGGTGGGTCAAAATTAAAAATTTTTGGTGAATGCACGTTAAATACTAATATTAAAGACAAAAATTATATTGTAACCTTTATAGTTGTAGATACTGATCGAAGTGCTGTACCCATAATTGGTATTGCCACACTGCAGGAATTGAAATTAATAGACATTAAAAATTTTAATGTAATCAACATAGAGGAAAAGTCTTGTTTGGATATTGTTGAACAAAATATAGACCTTTTTAAAGGATTAGGAAAAACTCAACCATACGATTTCAAGCTAAAAAACAATTACGAACCCAAGGTAGTACCTTGTAGAAAAGTTCCCTTCCAATTGTTGGAGCCACTAAAAAAAGAATTGAAAAAGATGATTGATGACCAAATTATAGTACTGATTAGTGAGTCAACTGAGTTCGTGAATCCAATTGTTATTGTTAAAAAACCAAACAATGCGATAAGAATATTTTAGATCCGAAAAATTTGAACCAGGCTATTCATAGGGAACATTTTAAGATACCTACGTTTGAGGAGGTAACTCATAAAATAAGAGGATCAAAATTTTTTACTGTATTAGATTGCAACAAGGGATTCTGGCAAATCAAATTAAAAGAGAAGGCATCCAAATTAACAACTTTTGCCACACCATTTGGTAGATATAGATTTTTGAGGTTACCCTTTGGTCTCTCGTGTGCACCAGAAGTTTTTCAAAAAACATTTCATAATATTTTTGAAGGGATTGAGGGTGTTGGAATTTATATAGATGACATAGTTATATTTGCAAGAACATTGGAAGAGCATAACAAAATTTTGATTGAAGTCCTAAATAAAGCCAAAGAGAAAAATGTTAGATTTAATAAACAGAAATGTCAATTTGCTGTCAAAGAAATTAAATATCTTGGCCATATCTTGTCAGAAAAGGGAATTAAACCGGATAATCACAAAATCGAAGCTATAAAACAAATTCAGGCACCTAGCAACAAAATAGAGCTAAGTAGATTCTTAGGAATGGTGACCTACGTAGCAAAATTCATACCTAATATGTCTAGTTTAACTTATAACTTAAGACAACTACTTAAGAAAGAGTCATGCTGGTTGTGGACAGACAGTTTAGAAAATGAATTTAAAACATTAAAAGAAATATTAACAAAGGAACCTGTTTTAGCTTATTTCAATGAAAAAGATAACATTGTTTTGTCTGTTGATAGTTCAAAATTTGGACTGGGAGCAGTCATCTTGCAAAATAACAGACCGGTATGTTATGCATCAAAATCATTAACGGAATGTCAGACTAATTATGCTCAGATTGAAAAGGAGGCTCTGGCAATTTTGTTTGGCTGCCAGAGATTTCATCAGTACATTTACGGTAAACACTTCTTGGTCGAGTCAGATCATAAGCCCCTGGAAATAATTTTTAAAAAACCATTGTGAAGTCCATTGAGACTTCAGAGAATCTTAATTAATCTTCAACATTACGACTTTGAAGTTAAGTATAAACCGGGAAAACAGCTTTATCTGGCCGATGCTCTGTCGAGAAGTAGTTATGATGACGAATATTTTAACCTTAAAGAGAAAGAAATTGACATGCAATTAGACTTAATAAACTATGCCAGTGTAAGTCCACAAAAGTATGATCAAATTAAAACAGAAACGAAAAAAGACTTAGAACTTATTGAACTATTAAAAACCATTAAGAATGGTTGGCCGCAAAATAAAAGTCAAGTCTCGGAGTTAGTCAAACCATACTGAAATGTAAGATCAGAAATTAACGAAATCAATGGAATATTATATAAACAGGACCAAATAATTATACCGACAACTCAAAGAACTGAAATTTTACAGAAATTGCATTATGGCCACATGGGCATCAATAAAACTATTTTAAAGGCAAAAGAACTGGCCTTTACTGGCCATACATGTTACAACAAATTACTGATTTGGTCAAAACATGTTATACTTGTAATAAATTTCAAAATTCCAACCAGAAAGAAACATTAATAAGTAAAGAAATTCCAAATAGACCATGGCAGATTATAGCAGCAGATTTTTTCCATCTAAATAACAAAGAATACTTACTTATAGTGGACCAATTTTCTAAATATCCTGAGGTGGTTTGTCTCAACAATAACACCACAAGTATTAACGTAATTCATAAATTTAAATCAATCATTGCAAGACATGGTAAACCAGACATCTTATTTACGGACAATGGACCTCAATTTGTTAACGTTAATTTCCAAATTTTTTTAAAACAATGGGAAATTACTCATAAAACAAGCACTCCTCACTATCCACAATCCAATGGATTCATTGAACGACACGTACAAACAATAAAGAAAATTTTGAAAAAGGCATTAGAAGAAGAGAAAGATATAGTATTTAGTTCTAATGGAGTAGAGAGCAACACCATTAAGTCCAACAATTCCATCTCCAGCTGAATTACTCTTCAATAGGAAATTAAAGACATTAATACCAATTAAAGAAAGACTCCTAAACCATAACAACAAAATAAATAATTATAAATCAATTTTTAAAAACAAACAATTCAAACAACAACAATATTTCAACAAAAATGCGAAAGATTTACAATTATTGGGAAAGGGAGATAGAGTAGTTATACAAGATTCCAAGAGTAGAGAATGGAAACCTGGTAAAATAATAGAAGTTGACAAAAATAGACCTCGATCTTATGAAATTGAATTTGATGGTCGAAAACATCGATTTCATAGAAACCGAAAATTCCTGAAGAAGTTCAGTGGCAAAACCAATTATGATCAGGAACTTTATGACGATTTATTTGACCACTACAAACAATTAAATGAACCTGTAAACGTACCAAGTGATATTCCTAACCCGATAGTGACAGTGAACAATGACACAAGTGAAAGTGAAATGATAAACAACAATAACAGTGACCTCGGAAAGAACGTGGTAAAACGCAATCGGAAATTACCTTCATATTTAAAGGATTATGTTCTTTAATTTTAGATTCCTTTACTGTTCTGTATTCTTCATTTGTTTTGAATGTCTTATATTTTTAGTTAGCGTATTTAAACATTCTTAAGAAGGGAGATGTTGTATGTGCTTTAGTTAGTAGGTTGTTTGCCCTGTATGCGAACTGACCGGACATGACACGACACATGCGCATATATATACATAGAGCCACGCTCTCCAAAATGTTCTACAATGTAAGACTTGTAGTGCTAATAGTTAAATAAAGCAACTATGTGTCTCAACAGTGTTTCAATAAGTAGAAGATACAACAAAAGCCACTAACGAAAACCATTCACCTAACGTATTTGACGTAAACTTCTAGAGGCTTTATCAAACTTATTTATTGTCAAATTTGCTTTCCCATCGTATCCATAGGTCACTTCATCACCGTAAGTACACGTAACTTTGTCTTATTCGCGCATTGACTCAACTTCACACATCACCCTTAATTTGGTTTGTCGTGGCGCAAACAGTTATATTTATATTTTGGACAGGTGGCAACCATAAAAGATGATCGTATAAAAGCCTCGCAAAAAAGCTTTCGTTTGATACCGATTTTGTTATCATTTTATAGTTTGGCGGCGATTGAAACTTTTTGGACTTCCGGGACCATATTTCGGCTTATGGAACTTGTTGAGATATCAAAATAAAATATAGCAACTAATAACTTACTAAATAGCAAGTAATCCACTCCTAACAAGGCATACTGTTCAAATTTGGGAACAATCGGTCAAAGATATTCCAAATTATGAATTTATTCGTACTAAATGTGCAATTGGGACCATCGTGCAACGGTAACACTATCTGATTGCGGAAGATCGTGTGGGTAAAGAAGGGGGAATTGGGCCAAGTACACTACCTCGTCGTACTCCAGTTTTAATGCTTTTGGTATTTGAGTACTGACTATCTTGCTTTATACGGCAGTATATGTCAGAAACATATGATTTTAATAGTTGGCTACACTCGAAGGCTTTTGCCACATCTTTCTTAAGTTCTTTCTACGAGTATGATCATTGTTATTCTGTGGACCTGTACGATTGTCGAATTTTTGTTTTTGAATCCAAACTGATGACCGGACTAATGTTTCTGAATTATGTTCTTTGAAGATATATAGTTTTTCTTGCTCCAACTGCAACTTTCTCTCAATTGTTTTCTGCAACGATAACGATCACTTTTTTTTAGCAAAGATGTTTTGATCTTCAAGCAAAATCGCCACCTCAAAAATAGATTTAAATGGGAAAAATACAGAGTTATTCTTAGTTTAAAGTATAAATATATGTTTAGTTTTAATTTTATTGTTAATCGAATTTTAGTTAATTTATCGTTATCAAATTATTAACGTTTAATTTAATAAACTTTATCAATTAATTTATCTGTTTTATTTCTTCTCTGCACAAACACACCCACATTACGTTTCCACAACCAAAAGATTCTTATTGTGGACAAACCAACGAACAGCTGACTGCGATTATATGAAATGTAGGTCAATGTCACTGTAAGCGAGATACTTCAGTGTGTAATTTCTGAAACAGCCTGAGTAGTGGACATAATTTAGGAGACAAGAACACGTTACCGTTCTTTAAAAGTCGGAAAATATTTATTATTTGGGTCGATATATTATCTACTAAAGTGTTCAATACTTTCCGGTCTGGTCATCATAAATAGGTGATCAACGATTGCGTAGTACTCTAGTGTCAAGTACTCACAACTGCGTCTGTTCCCCGTATGTTTACCGTGTGTTTTCGCATTGTGACATTTTTGTTTTGAAGAACGATAACGTTGTAGGACCACATGTTGTGCGGTAACTGAACATGAAAGAGGTTATCGCAGGTAACAAATACAGGAACAATACGTAATGCATGCCAAACCTATCTATCAAAGACTTCAAATAGATCGTCGAGTTTTTGAAATATGTGCTGTACCGATGTGATCAAATGACTATATTAATTTAACCACTTGATTTAATATAGATAGCTGCAATTCACAGTAGGTACACCAAATTACTGACTTTATAGAAAAGGCACTTGAGGAAAAGAATATTTGCTCAGCAATATGTTTAGACGTTTAGACGTGGCTTTCGATAATGTGTGGCATGATGGACTCTAACAGAAAGCTTCCTACTGAATATAACAAACTGTTAAAATCAAATCTGAAAGACCGTCACTTCAGGGTGAAACAAGATGACGCATACTTATTGCTACGCAATATCAATGCCGAAGTACCACACGGACGTGTACTGGGACCACTTTTGTACCTACTGTATACTTTATGATATTCCTATTTCGGAAGATAACATAGCGGCAACATTTGCAGACGACACTGCTATTTTGGCAATTAACACTGTCCAAGAAGCAACTAAAAAATTTCAGATAGATGTAAAACCATCGATCACCAGCCTTTGTTATACATAAGTTATGTGCGCGGCCCACGCCCGTCTAGTACTTTCGCTTGCCATCTCAGCAAAAGATAAGGAAGAGTATAAATACACCGACCTTGTCAACAACAGGATTATTATAACTATTATTAGCCTACATACAGTAGTGTTACCACTAACATAGAATAAGTGCCTTACTTCAATGTAAAAGTCTTGTAATCTTCTACAAAATAAAACATTTTAAAAACTTAAAATTTGCGAGTGCAAATTTAACTGGCGCAGTCGGTAGGATATTCGTGATCACCATAGAAGATTAGAGATAAAATAAAAGGATATCAATATGGAATTGTCGTTTTATTCCATAGAAGAGGAAAAATCCAATTTTGTGGGTGAATTTAAATTCTTTGGATTACGAGAAGAAAGAAGATCAACAAGTACGAGAATACTACGAAGATACCAAAGGCACGGTTGTTAGGATCAAAATTTCCGAACAACGCAGCATTTTGGACCAGCACTATAACGATCAAAATCTCGGGAGGTGCCCCAACTTGCCATAATTAAGGAAGACGCTGTGAGAATCAAACTCTTCGAGCAGCGCAGTGAAGTACGGGATAAAACGCCGTAACGATCCAAATCTCGGGAGGTGCCCTACATCACTGAAGAATAACAAGAAACAAAGAAACAAAGAAAAACGAGAAGCAAGAAAACTGCTAACCCAGAAACAGAAAAAACCAAGAAACCAAGAAACAAGAAACCCGTAGGATAAGGACTACGAAAGAGAAGAAATCAGCCCGATCACCCCTAGGATACGGACACCATAGGATAAGAAGAAATACAACTTAGGATAAGCAGTACTAACCCTTATGCTTAAGATAGTTCTAATACTGTAAGTACATAGATCTAAGGTTCTACCTAATTTAAGCTATTACAAACAAAAAAAAATCTTGTTGACAAATCCTAAAATTTGACAAAAATGCCTGGACAAAACGAAGCCGCAATTCTCGCAACAATATTATCCACAGCCGCAATTCTATCAACAACCTATTTCCCAACAACAATTGTCAAAACCATTTTACCAGCAACAATTTTCAAAGCGAAATCAACCAAGACCATCATCTTTTAAATTTAATAAATCACCAGGCCAATTATTAGAGAAAAGGCAACCTAACCAAAAACCAATGGAGATAGATCCAAGTTTGAGCAGAAATAAAATTAAAATGACGCCTTTCGGACCTTCATATCCACAAAATAAATATAAAGTCGAAGAAGTTCATCAACAACGTTTTCGCTCAAATGATGGTTGTTGCTCGTCTACGACCTCTGCAACCTCTTTAGGTTTATCGAATCATCTTTTTTTGAATTTGCGTTTTTGGCAACTTCTCCAGGTTTGTCAAAATATGTAGTTCCGCTTTCTGAATGGTCATCAGTAGAGCGCAGCAAGGATATTAAATTAACGAGAAAACCCGCCGCACCACTGCCCCACTATCGAGTCCATACGTAGCAACAGGAGGTAGCACTGCGTCGCGGCTTCACCGCGTGCCCGAATGCTAGATGCCCGATTCATACATTTGTAGCTTTTTCGCATAAATCACCATTAGTTGTTCGATATTATCGGCAGTGAAAGACAATCTTGTTGGAGTCAGGAAATCTTTAAATAACTAAAACGATCTCTCCACGTCTACACTACTTAATGGAGGATGATTAAAATATTGTCTAAATTCATTTTAAGGATTTGTTGTACAAAATTCTTCTAATTTGTGGAAATCGGGATTTTTTGAAATATTGCTTGTATTTTTCATTGAGGTAGAACGACGAACTCATCTGGAATATTTTGAAGAGGTTGAAGATATGAATTGACTTTTGTTATTCCTTCTGTTAAACACAAATTCTGATTTTCAAAATTTTTTATAGCTAATGGTAACTAGTGGAAATTATTATCAATATACTGCAAGACACGTAATAAATTTGGGTTGCTTAATAGTTTCTTGCACTCGACAACGCTCCGAGCGGCGTCGTCTTTTAGTTGAGTAATGATGGGTGTAGGTGGCTTACAAATATCTGGACATATTTCTCTAAATATGGATAATCTCAGCGGCGGTTTTAAAAATATCCTTTTTACAGTGCACCAGGAAATTTATTTCTAGTAAACTCACATATGCGTTGCAAAGCATCAGCACAGGTATGGTGCAACTTATTTGTGTATTTTTCTTTTAATAATTTGCCTGCTTTTACCATATAAGGAGCCGCATCGCCCACAAACAAAAGTACCCGGTTATATTTTTCTGTTGAACTGTTGAAAAAATAATGTTGGCGTTAACTTTGTCCGTTACCAGGCATTTGATTAAATATGGTTGATACAAAATTGGGTAAATTCACGACACAACGCCCCAGCATGTTGTTTCGACAAAAACAACCACAAATCAGTCATGCTGAAGTTAATTAGTTAGTATTTTTAATTAATATTTAAAGTTCAAGAGGGGCAGATTGTGGTGCAAGAAAACTAGTTTTTCTGCACGATTGGGATCAAGTCTGTTGCGCTTTTCGTCATAAATCAAACCAGCCTCAGAAAATAGTCTTCCTGAATAAACAGAACTTGCTAGTGTGATTAAATTTCGTTTAGCAAGCTTACTTAAAATGGGGAATCTATTCTTATTGGTACTCAAAGCCCACCATTCATATGGGTTTATACTTCTGTCAGCCTTTGCTAACGCGATGTAGTGGGCGATTTCTTCAGCAGTGGCATTCCCGGGTTGCTCTTCAGAAGGCTGTTCTGTGGTAGACCATTTTCTATTACATAATTACCACAATGGTGAATTTTATGTATAAAGCAATCAAACAAAAAGCAATATTAGTATTTATTAAGCCTACCTAAGAAATGGTAGTTTATGTTAATGACAACAATAAAATACATAGTATGTTCCCGCTAGTCCAGTGTTTACTTATCTCTAACTCCCCCTCTCGAGGAAAACCGGGAGGTCGTAATTTATCTGACATTTCCAATGCTTAATACCAGCGAGTCCTTTGGTATCTCATCAGTTCTCAAATACTTGATGTCAATTTTACCTGTAGAGAACACTTCACGAATACGGTGATAACGCACATCAATGTGTTTTGTTCGTGAATGGTACGCTGGATTCTCAACTAATTTATTTGCTCCTTGATTATCGTTGAACAAAGTAACAGTGACATTTGAATTTATGTTAGCGTCCAACCTTCAAGAAACTGTTGCAAATGTATGGCTTCTTTCGTTGGTTCACTCCATGCCATTTATTGTGCTTCGATCGAAGACATGCAACTGTACGCTGTTTCCTCGACTCCAAGAAATTATTCCACCAGCACAAGTAAATGCATCGCCTGTATCTGATATCCTGTCGCAAGTAGCCGAATCAGCATTTGCATAGCCTGTTACCACATTACCGCTTCTTAACTTAACCTGAAGGTAATACCGACGTCTAAAGTTTTAAATAACGAAGAACACGCTTTGCCGCTTGCCAATGTTGAAGTTCGAAACAGTCATTAAAATTGACTTAAAACACTGAATACATGCGCAATATCCGGACGTGTAGCTACCGCAAGGTACTTGAGAGTTCAACAAGTTTTCTACAAGGAGGTTTCTCACCAAGTTCAGTAATCCATGTATCTACTTCGATAGTTTTGTCCCTGCTTCCATCGGCGGTTATACTCATTTGCAATCAGACATTCCAAACCGTTCTAGTACATCTAATATGTATCATTTTTGACTCATTGTGATTGTTGAATTATCATTCATTGAAAATTCAATCCCCAGGCAATATGATACATGTACAATATCATTAATATCAAATGCCTTTCTGAGAGAATCGTATGTTTCTTCAATATTGTTTCTACTTTTTGATCAAACAAGAATATTATCCACGTATACGATTATGATGTTCACGTTGAGATTTATTTGAATACCGAAACCTCGTGAACTTTTGACCCAAAAATTAAAAGAGTTACTTTTTGAAAGTGCGACGACAAGTTCCGGCAGTGAAACGAACTCGACCGTTAGAAAAAGACGAAGCTGTCGTCGCATAATAAATACAATGCAAGCAAGCAAAACAACAAAAAAAGCAATGAGGTACTAATCCAAAGAAAAACAGGGACTTATAAAAAACGTATTGTAAAGAGACCGCCCTTGTGCTGATGTGCCCGGGATCTAGTGCGTAGTCGATCATCCACAGTTGCTCCACCTTGTTCAGTAGCTCAAACTCGTCGTAATGTTGTATTATGAATAAATCCCTTTCAATTCTAAAACAGATGCGACCATCCGACGTCCAGACATTAGTGCTTCCAAGCAATCGCCTGGCTTTCTGATATAGATCAAGACGCTGCGTTTTCAGAAACTCGACGAGCACGGCTGAGTCTATAATTGAAAACAGCTTTTCTTTCATCAGATGTTGCATCACCTCTCCAATAGGGTCTCATCATATTACTATGCAGTCTGAAAGCTTCATCACCGAGAAATACACAAGGGAGCACTATGTCTGAGTTAGGTAGCTTACATGGAGGTGGTAATTGGTTTCCAGACGAAAATTGTTTTCCTAATTCTGATTTCTCACAAATTCTACTGTCCCCTTCCTTTCCATAAGATCCTACATCTATGAACATATACTTGTAGTTGGCATCAACTACAGCAAGTAAAACAATCGAAAAATATCCTTTATAATTGAAGAAAAGGGAACGTCTTCTTAGGGCAGACAATTCGAATGTTTGCCATCAATAGCTCCCACACAGTTGGGAAAATTTAATTTTTCATTAAATTCATTTGCTTTATGCTTAATTTCCTCTGACGATAAAGATGGCAAACATATTGTTGTCAGGTGTTTCCGCAGGGCACCCAACGTCAAAGCAACAATCTTGCTGATTTCCCCAGTCGATATTCTGAATTGAAACGACAATGAATGATAGGATTCCCCTGTTGCTAGAAACCTGTAAAATAAAATATACCAAACAATGTAATATGTATTATAGGATAGTCATATTTTTGATTCCTCTGAATTTGTTCCTTTATACAGAGTGTAAATAAAGGAACGAATAAATTTTATATTTTCGTTAACATAAAATAAACAAAGAAAGATAACGTAACAACATCATACAATAAAATATTAAAAATGTTCAGTAAGATTATAAATTTTCGTAAATAGGATATCGAATCACGGCTTACAGCATAGCTTATTAATGTTATCTGATAAATCAAATCTGATCATATGAGTACGTAGGCTTTCGCAGTCAGAATCATGTAGAAAATAAATTGCTTCCGGGTAATGCCGTGCGTCAAAATTTGTAAATGCTGACGTTTCGCGAACCATGTTAATCGCTTCTTCAGAGTTAACTGAATACTGTATTAACTCAGTGGAACTCACTCGAATTTTGACGCACGGCATAACCCGGAAGCAATTTATTTCCAATCTAATTATTTTTGTTTGTAAGGAATAGAACTGGTGGGTACTACGATTATAATGCAATATATCCTATATAATTATATAAATAAATTATATATTAACTTTTAACGATATTGTTCTCCTTTGCCAGTTGCAGATTGCAAGAAACGTTGGAGAAACATAAAGGACACTTATGATAGACAAAAGTGGGACAGGACGCCAACAGGCTCTGAAGCTGAACCTGATAAAAAAAGGAAGCTGCTTCTAGTAGAGAAATTGTCATTCCTTCACTCTGTGGAGAATCAACGCAAGAGCACTTGCAACATAGTGTATAACTATTGCTGACATCAGCCAAGAGAAAACTGGTCCTCAACTTTCAGACTTCGTTGAGACTGGCCAACTTAGCCAAGCCCAACTTCCGGACTTTGTTGAAACTGATTATGAGGGTACATCATTTCCTCCTGCTTCCACCAACCCTGGACCTGCGATAGCTGCAGATAGGAAAAAAGAAAAAGCAAGAAAAGATTCCATTGACGGAAATAAACAAAGATTGGTGAATCTTCTAGAAAGAAGAGATAAGGAAGGCATTGAAATATTTAAACGTTTAGTTCCTGAAGAAGAGGATGATATCGATTTATTTTATAAAAGTATTGCAAAATCTGTCAAAACGTTACGTCCGGAGCTCAGAACACAGGCTAAATTGTAGAGTTTAACTCTTTACGTGCGAAATAAGATTTCATAAAAAGTCATGAAATAAGTCAATTAGTCAATGAAAAATGAAGTTGAATATTTAAGGACGATTTTTTTATGTGTTCAATTGGTCAGTGCTCCATTTATATTCACCTTCAGAATTAAATAAAATAAATCCATTATTATTTTTAAAAAAGGGCGGGGAGGATAAAACGAGCTGATGAAAATTCATTTTTTTTTAATCATGTATTTAAAATTTATACAAATATCGAACAAAAAGCATTTGAAACAATAACGCAACAATTCTGCAGGGGTTTATCTGACAGTAAAATAAAAATAGAATCTTAGATATACATCAGTGAAAACAATAAAAAAAAATATTTACCATTACATCTACGTTGAATCACGAGTCAAACATTTACAATATTTTTTATAGTGGACTTTCGTATGGTAGATCTCGAAACATGGTTGGACACATAATGCCGGTTTTCCGATACAAATGTCGCAATAATATGTTGTTTGCTTTCTTTTGCAAATACCTTTCCCTTTTTTCTTGTACGATGAGGGCATAATGCTGCATACTTGACAATTGGGTTGAAATTTTTTGTTTTCAAATTGTTTTGGAAAATGGTCGTTTGTCCAATATACTACGACTTTTAGTTGGATCGCTAACTTTTCGTCTTCTCCTAGTAGCTGGCTTTTTTTCAATATTGAGCTAATAAGCCGTCAATTACATTTTCGCGAAATTGTCTTTGCGATTTTTTTTTAATTCTGTATGTTATAACAAATGTATCCATTTACCAAGGCCACTTCTATGACGAAATGCCATAATGTTTGATACCATTTTTTGTGACGACTTGCAAATGGATAACTTGCACAAAGCTGGTCGAATCTATCAACACCTCCCATGGTGTGCATTATATATTCTTTGAATGTTGGGTTTGATTACTTTTCTACGATCGGCATGTTTGGAACGAACGGGCACTTCTGTAACACCAGCATTTCCGACAGTGGATAACATATTTACTCTGCCTGTATCTTGCCAGGTACAAGCAAGCATTTTTTGCTGTTGTTTATCCAAACAATTGCAAGGCTTCTCCTTTTCATTTTAATTTTATTCATGTTCGGAGGTAATCCCTTTCTATTTGGTCTAACCGTTCCGCATGCACCTGTTTCATTTCCTCTCAAATTGTCGTATAGTTGCACACTGGTATAAAAATTGTCTGTGAAAACTACATGCCCCTTATTTTCGTAATCTTGTCTTCACCACTCTGTATCCTAACCCTTCTTTCGGAAGTTCAGCTTCCTTTCCTTTGTACACGTCGAACTTCAGAAGGAAGCCTGTTTTAGAATCGCACAGCCAAATCAAATCTTGATGCCCCCCTTAGAACTGGGCTTAGTTGGCAGATATTGTTTTATAAACAATCGTCCCTTGAATTTTACCATCGATTCATCGATGCACATTTCCTTGCCGATTTTATATGCAGCTTTATAGGTATTTTCTACCATATTCAATATAGGGCGGATTTTGAAAAGGCGATCGTCTTTATTATCTTCGTCATTATTTGCGAAGTGTAAAAACGACCTAATCAGTTGATATTCGTCTCTCTTCATTATTTGAGAAAATCCGAGAGTTTCTGTTAGCCAAAACGAATCTTGGTAGTACTCTGGAGCTGAATTTTTGCGTACCAACCCCATTCCAATTTCGGTGGATACAAATCCCTTTATATCCATGGAAGTGATTTCCTTCCATTTTTTATAGCGTGATTTTGGAAGAATCGTCTCTATGTCTGCTAATTTTTTATTGGCATATCGATTTGTTTCTTCACCAACATGCTGAAATATTGATTCCGGAAAAAAATTGTAGAAACAATCGACCGGGCTCAAATTATCGAAGCCAATAATTTTATGTTCTCCGCTGAATTCGGGAATTCCGTCCAAATTACTAATTTCCGGGTCTTGAATATCCTCCACAACCTGCCATTCAGATTCAGAACCTGGTGTGCAGAATCTTCGTTTTTTGTGAGGTATAGGTTCCTCTGCTTCATTATCGCCATCATCTTCCTTATCACTGATGTCTGTATCATTAGAATCTTCATCGACGGAGTATGCTTTGTCAGAGCCATAGCTATCGATAGAAGCTTCATCGGTATCCTCGTTGACATGTTGATTCTCGTCATCATCGCTAACTTCTTCATTGCTGCTTTCATTATCTGAACAATAGCCTTGCTGTTCACATTCACTCGTCGTCTTCATGAAGAATTTTTTCGATTTTTTTGCTTGCGCGTTTTCTTTTTGATGAATTCATATCTCTTCTTTAAATATATATATATATATATATATATATATATATATATATATATATATATATATATATATATATATATATATATATATATATACGGTAAGATATTCAGGGAGAAAGGAAGTTTGTCGGGCAATTCCGTCATACGAAGAAGCAACCGTAGACACGTGTTTCGGACTATTAGTCCTTATCAGTACGGTATAGCCAAGGAGTAAGATGGACACTCAATGGAAAAAACACTCAAATGGAGACCATAAGGGGGGTGCCCAATGTCGCCAATTGGTGCTTCAGTCACAACATCTTCTGGATTCGAAGACTAGATGTGACGTCGCGCCGGAGGTGACGGACACCCCAGGCCCACCATAGCCCATGGAGGTATAGATGGAAAACAGGTTTATCGACGGTAAGATATTCCGATATTCCGAATATCTTACCGTCGATAAACCTGTTTTTGCCGTTGGAAACGTTGGAAAATGAGTTTTTGGTGAATAACTTTTAAAATATTGGGAATTGTGATGGGGTTGTATTCAGAAACAATATTTATTCTTTAATTCCGCATCGTTTTACCTAAAAAAAATTATGGGTTCCTATTTAAAATAAGAACAATAGCGCGCTTTGAAGTTTGACAAGTTTGACACTCGATTTTGGTCACCCTGTGTAATTTGGATCAATGTCACTTGGTTAACGAGACTATTACATCTAACTTAATAAGCACGTCGCAAAATTTTATTAAGGAGGTGCATTTTGTGGTTTTTATTGATTTTTAAAGCCTACGATGCAAAATCAATTTTTTTTGGTTTTTATTTTTTTCCGCTGCGGTCCGTCAACCGATTTCAATAAAATTTTGGTGATATGTAGGCAACCGTAAAAGGCTTCCAAATGTGTAGAAAAATGTATAGCATGCAATTTAAAAAAAATATATTACCATGGCGTTGCACATGTTTGGAACATCCTGTATAATAAAAAATAATTTCTTGAATTCTACCTTGAAGTACAGGGTAAGCCTGCAAAATGTCAAACTCTTAGCTTAATGAGTAAGTGAGCTACACAAGACGGGAGCTTAGTTGCAGGACCCTGTATATATATATATATTTATATACAGGCTGTCCCATAAAGATTGCGACAAACTTAAAGGGGTTGCAGGGGACACCTAGACAAGCATTTTTTGTCAATAAACCCATGTCCGGAAGACAACCGTTTAGGCACTAGGCTAAATCAAAAGAAAATAGACTAAAATAATTTATTTCTGTTATTACGATTTTATTTATTGCATGTATTTTTCAATGTGTTGTCCGTGATGTTGTACACATAAGTTTGCACGGTTATTTAGGGACGTTCGCACCCCATGGAATATACCAGGAGTGTCTTGGACAGTGGTGCAAGCGGCCATCACTCTTGCCAGCAGTTCTTCTTCCGAATGGATGGGTGTATCTTAGACCAGACTTTTTACGTGTCCCCAAAAAAAAGTCGAGTGGATTTAGATCCGAGGATCGCGCGGGCCATTGAACAGTACCGCCCCGAGCAGTTGGGAAACTGCTCATTTAAGTACTGACGCACATTCACAGAAAAGTGAGCAGGACACCCATCATGCTGGAGCCACATATCTTGTTGTATGTTAAGCGGAACATCCTCCAAGAGCTCTGGTAGAAATGTTCTAAGAAGTGTCGATAAATGAAACCATTCAAACGTGGTGGAAGTAGATATGGACCAATAACATTGTCTTCTAGAATGGCGGCCCAAATATTTACTGAGAATTGATGTTGATCACGCCGGCGCACTACAGCATGAGGATTTTCAACGTCCGAAATATGACAATTCCTGCTATTGTAATAGCCGTCCCTCGTGAAACATGCTTCATCAGTAAATAGAACAGACCGGCCAAAATCGGGTTCAATCAAATGCTGCTGCAACCACCAGCGCGAGAAACGTACTCGCGCAGGATAGTCTGCGGGACCCATAGCTTGCACTTTTTGGAAATGATATGGATAAAGCTCATGGACAACAGTGGGTGCAGAATATGGACGACCGCTACCCCCATGCCGTTTTAAGCTACCATTTTCTTTCAAGCGAGAATGAAGCGTAGCAAACATGCTATGATGATGTTGGCGACGTTGTCGAAATATTTGTCGATACAAGCGCGCAGCTCTTCTTCCATTATATCGAGCTTCTCCATAAATAACATGCATGTCTGCGAGTTCGGCAAATGAAAATTGTTCCATTTTAGCACTAAATGTCAACTGAAATGACAGTTGAGTCACATGTTCTATCGGTGCAATTCGATCGCGCGTGCGCGCGCGACATTTCTGGTCTACTCTCGTCATCTTTCTGAAGCGAATGCTACCTATCTATGACAAGTTTGCTTGTTGCTAAGAACAATTACACACGCGCCATATGGGCCATATAGTTCGAATCGAACATTCCTAAATCACCGTCTCAACAATGTATGGACCAACAGTGACAACTAATGAACAGTTTTTGTGATAAATAAAAACATAAATGATGCAGTCTATTCTCGTTTGATTTAGCGTAGTGCCTAAACGGTTGTTTTCCGGACACGGGTTTATTGACAAAAAATGCTTGGTTAGGTGTCGCTTACAACCCCTTTCAGTTTGTCGCAATCTTTATGGGACACGTGTCACGTGATATATTTATATATATATATATAAATATATATATATATATATATATATAACAATATTTTGGAGACTGTGGCGAACTTAATAATAAAATTATAAACCCCTAACCACAACAAGTATTATATTATAATACTTGTTGTGGTTAGGGGTTTATAATTTTATTATATATATATATATATATATATATATATATATATATATATATATATATATATATATATATATATATATATATATAAAGGAGAAAGGTAATTTGTCGGGCAATTCCGTCACACGAAGAAGCAACCGTAGACACGTGTTTCGGACTATTAGTCCTCATCAGTACGGTATAGCCAAGGAGTAAGATGGACACTCAATGGAAAAAACACTCAAATGGAGACCATAAGGGGGGTGCCCAATGTCGCCAATTGGTGCTTCAGTCACAACATCTTCAGGATTCGAAGACAAGATGAAACGTCGCGCCGGAGGCTATACCGTACTGATGAGGACTAATAGTCCGAAACACGTGTCTACGGTTGCTTCTTCGTGTGACGGAATTGCCCGACAAATTACCTTTCTCCTTTAATATCTTACCGTCGATAAACCTGCTTTCCATATATATATATATATATAAAGACAAGGAGTCTTTGCCGTTGGTGACAACAATGTAAAACAATTGTGTGGGGAATCCAGCAACAATAATGGAAAAACGTCAAGTTTTGTAGAACGTTCTTTATTATTTCAACCAATATTTCGCAGTGTGATTACACGCTTCATC
Source organism: Melinopterus prodromus (assembly GCA_964023965.1). Lineage (NCBI taxonomy): Eukaryota > Metazoa > Arthropoda > Insecta > Coleoptera > Scarabaeidae > Melinopterus > Melinopterus prodromus. Next base: position 29,209,661 of record OZ030391.1, on the reverse strand, counting down.
AGGGTCATAATTTGAACGATAATGAGAAAGAATAACAATAGCTGGTGACGAAGGTGATGCTCTATAAACCACGGTATCTCGTTTCGTTGCTGTCTATCACGGTGGTGCAGTAACAATTTAATAACGTCATTTCAGTATGAAATGGCGCTGGCAACTCAGAGCAACTCGCAGAGTTGCCAGCGCCATTTCATACTGAAATGACGTTATTAAATTGTTACTGCACCACCGTGATAGACAGCAACGAAACGAGATACCGTGGTTTATAGAGCATCACCTTCGTCACCAGCTATTGTTATTCTTTCTCATTGTCGTTCAAATTATGACCCTGATGAAGCGTGTAATCACACTGCGAAATATTGGTTGAAATAATAAAGAACGTTCTACAAAACTTGACGTTTTTCCATTATTGTTGCTGGATTCCCCACACAATTGTTTTACATTATATATATATATATATATATCCAAAAATATATTGGACATGTGGAATTAATTAGATTGGGGAACGTAAAAAAAACTGTCCACGCTCACCTCCATTGCATTTTATTGTTCAGTGTAAAACAAAATCCACGTGTTCCGAATTTTACGCAGGAAAGAGATAAATTATTGTTTTGTGTAAAACAAGATCTTTTATGTATTTCGTAATGTACAGTCAGCTAATGGGCTAGGGCTAATAAAGGAAGTAATGCCGACAATAAATAAAATCTCAAGAGTAAGAATTTTCGGTGACAAATTTGAAACATGTGTAGAATGACCCACAACTCAATATATCAATCATAAAAAGCTTTTTTTTACGAAGGAATGTCGGAATACGAAACAAAATTATATTCAATATAGTATGTATTCGGATAACCCGCATCTCGCACTAAGCGACGTGTTTTTTTCAGGGCGTGGGATAAATCCGCACCTCGCACTTAAGAGCCGTGCACGGTGATGCGGATATATCCGCACCTCGCATCTAAAGGGTTAACTGTGCTTGCGAAGCTTGAAGAACAAATGCAGAATGCGAGTTTCCTTCCACCATCCACAATAACCGATCACTCAAATACTGATAGTTCTGATTCTTCATATATACACATTTGATACTGCAGGCGCACCAAGTTTTGCGAATTAACTGAACATACCCACCACAAAGCATCCATAATATATTATATAAATATACCTATATTATACACTGTGGGCAAAAAAAACTTTTAATCACTCGTATTGCCAATAATATTTAGTTAATTCAAATATTTCCTTTAAAACAAATTGATTGTAGTGTGAAGATTGAAACCATACCATATTCGCAATAACAGAACGTTTCAATCCAAAGTTATGGTGCTTTATGTTTGGCTATGCAAAATTTCTGATAACATCAGGCCAATTTAATGTGAAATGAAAGGTGTAATAAAATTAATAGGTAATGAGATTTGCTTTCTTTTGGTCAAAAGGGACAGAAGAGATCTTATAGCATAGTATACAGGATGATTTTTGTCGTATACCGGGTGAAATTTTGAACCGTCGTTTTTTGCTGTTTTTACTAAAAAAAGAAGTGGAATTGCGAGTATGGTATGTTTTCAATCCTCACAACATAAGCAATTAGTTTTTCAACGAAATGCTTGCTTGAATTTACTGAAAATCTTTGGAACTATGAGTAATTGAACATTTGTACCGTTTTTTTTGTCCACAGTGTATATAGCTTTATTATTATATTGATAATAATTTAAATGTAATTCCATTTCTGTTAAAACTTATATACCTTTACCAAAGAATAAAAACTTTATTTCAATAATCTAGCAAATTTACCTAAATCTTAAAACTTTTTACTTACCTCAAAGTTATTGCAAGTTTCTCCTCAGGACTGATTGGATATAGATGTCTATTGTATGATAATTTCTTAATATCTTCTTCAACTAAACTCAAAATATAATCAAACAGCGAAGAAGAAAGTCTAAAATATTCTTGAAAGTTTGTATCAACTTTCCTCAAATACTTCTTGATAAGTTGCAAGAAACAACCATCATGGTCTTTTGCCTTAAATATTTCCCGTGTTCCTATTCTTGAAAAACCCACCAATCGCTGGGCAATATCGTCATCGTCTTCTTCCTGTCTTAATAAATATAAAAGAACAAGTTTCTTGCTTAAGTTCATAATAAAAAATAAAATACGACACTTGGTATTTTAAACACACTCAAATGAGCAATAAACAGCTAACAATAAACAGCTGTCAATTAACAGATGTGTAGTAATAGTCGCAGACGACGCTTGGAGGAAAACACCTGAACGTTTTGTGCCAGCGATAATCGCGGAACGATCATAGCCGCACGATTATCGTTGGAGAGTCGTTTCTAGGAAAACGCACCTTTAGAGTACAAAAACAACAATAGCTTAATTTTAAATTTTTTTTTGTACATACGGCACTTTACCTTTGACGGCAAAACTCTGTTCCGTTGTCAGACTGAAGGAGTTTAACTTCTCCATCTTGTTGAGTCTCCATCAGGTTCATTACTTTGCGCATTTTTCAATAACTTCTGATTTTGATTTGATGAATTGAACTTTGCAACAACGGGAATGGTCATCAATAAATTCCAGAAAATATTCTCCTAATGAAACAACACGCATTGGACCGCATACATCGGTATGAATTATGTCCAACGTTTTTGATGCCTTCGGGAGAGGCTTACGAATCATTTTTCCAACGCAACAAACTTCACAAGTAAGTTCTTCACGAGATTCAGTTGAATCGGAACCATAAATATCGCCACATCTAGCAGCACTAACTATATTTTTAAGGTTTATATAACCCAGACGTTGATGCCAAATATTCAAGGAGCCGTTCTTCTCTGTTGAAGCCAAATCGCCGTATTCTTGGACTGATCCGGCTCTTTGCATAGTAAAGATCGCCAACTCTATCAACGACCAGTACAACGCACATTGTGGCGACCGTATGACAAAAATCATAAAAATCATTAAGATATTTTTGACAAATTTACTAATTTATGGATTGTGTCCATTGTCCAAACTATCCCAAAACATAAATATAAAACCTTTATGATGCACTTGTTATATTATATTAACCTATACCAATCCCGCGATCGAGTAGCAGTTACTTACAGTAATGTAGTGTGACATTTATTATTATTCGGAAATAGTTTAGTTTTGACAGTTGTTGTGGGATGGACGTTCAAAGGCAAGATATGTACAATACTTATTTTAATTTTACTTATGATTTAATCATAATTTCAACATGTAAATGACCGCTATAACTCCCTGTTATTTTGCGATTTTGCTTTCTTTATTTAAACTTTAACTAGGTATTTTAATAGCTTGCACTTGTTCGTACATATTTGATTTTTTTTTTTTTTTTTGATACATTAAGGCCTTCTGATTTATTTTAAATAGGATTTACGTCCACGTTTGTCCCCCTCTTTGCTTCTTTTTTATATACTACTATTGTATAGTTTCTGCTTAGCAATTTGTTACCATATAAAGCTATACGTTATTTATTTCGTTTTATACATTTTACATCTTACATGTGTAAGTTTTCTCGCAGATTTATATTTGATATTCCGTGCTGAAAAAGTGAAGCAGATAGGAAAAATCAAGTTGTTCCTAACGTAATCGATAACCGTATTATTGCAAATAAGGAACATTTTGCACTTGAAGAATTGACAAAGCGTGTTAATAATATATATTTGTGACCTCATAAATAAGTATTGGTGCAAGCAAAAGTATACATACGATGGATAGATTTTTAGGAAGCTACTGCAGGTGGATACAAGGGAAGGAGCATGTATTAATACTTCGTGACCAGGGTGTTGTACAATCGTCATGCCCATCGCCAAGAAAATACGCACAAACGCGGCCGACCACGCCAAAGCTTTGCAGAAACGAACACAACAGAGAATATTGGCAGAATTGTCAGTGTATGGTGAATCTATGGCCCAGGTACTGATACATAGCTCAATCCTAATACAACCAATTCTAAAAACAGAAGATGTTTTATCGCTTTGTTGAAGCCAGTCTAAAAAAGCATCAGTATTTATTAATTAAACTAAATTGGCCTATATCGAGTAACGTTCTACCAAGCTATGAAAGAATACTGGCAGAGAAAAACTGTGTTACCCTGAACCTGTTAGTTTTTCAATAACGCTTGCAGTCCTAACTGTTCCGCCTGCACTCTTAAATCATCGGAAATAGTTTATGTTCGTCAAAATTTATCAAAATTTACATATTATACTGAGTAAATTGGTTTAAAAATATACTGGCGCCATCTCTCTATATGGGCCAAAATAGACCAATGAAGATGTGGTAGCTTAGTCGGGACTCGAACCAATTTGAGCACGGGACACCAAATACACGATGTGATTGGTAAAAAGTAGTCTAGTTTGCACAGTTTATGGGATCCCCCAGTTTATATAGAGACGTCACGTCATCCGTTACGTCAAGATTGCGTGTGTTTAGTGAGTACATACTAAATTGATCAAGTATAAAGCAAAGCGAAAATGGGTGATAGTGATAGTGCCACATCGCAAACACCAAAGAAGAAAGCGAAAGGGTTCGTTGCATTTAATAAATCATGGATTGCCAAATTTTTTTGGCTAAAGCCAGAAAGAGACGTATATACACCAAAATGTACAGTTGTAAGAACCTTGTATTTACGATTAGTCATGGAGGAGAGAACGATATTATTCGACATCAGAAATCGAAATATCACATAGATAATTCTAAAGCTGTTGCAGGTTCATCTCAGTTACATAAGTTTTTTTACGAAAGTGAATACCAACGAAGAAAAGGATTTGCTGAAGCATCTTTTTGCAATCACTGTACTGTGCACTCGCATGGTTATTTATCTGCTGGTTGTGCTAGAGGATTATTTAAATCTATGTTCGCAGACTCTACAAGTGCTGACAAATACTCTTGTGGCAAAACAAAAGCTGCGGCTATAATTACAACTGCTCTTGTTCCTGTAAACGATCATTATTTTTCAATAAATACCGATAGTAGAGGAAGCAAGCCGATTGGGGAACCTCCTCTGTGACCTTGACCTTGTCACGGAGGAGGTTCCCCAATGGGCTTGCTGTTAAAATGAGGAAGTTCAGAACAACTCCTCAACCATGACTTCATATGCAAGGTATTCAAGGTTGTGGAAACATAGGACTCCGAAAACAAGTTGTGACACAAATGAGGAGGAGGTGGCCGACTCGGCATAATGTAAATAACATAGGAGACTCCGAAAACAAGTTGTTGTAACACAAATGAGGAGGAGGTTGCCAAATCGGCATAATGTAAATGATGATGTGTCCAAATGGAATGCTAATGGGCGGTAGGGTTCGCGTATAAAAGGTATTGTGGGAGCTGTGGTGTGCACAGTATAACAGCAGCAGCGAACCAGTGAGACAGTGAAGCAGTGGAAAAGTAAAATTGGTAATCTTGAAGAAACCTAATATCAATAGAAACGAATATTTTTAGTGTCAACAACACCAATACAAAGTGGAGGACAGGGTGGTGGAATACTTGATGCTCCAAAGAAGATACGAAGAAAACGTAGTACACACGCGCAACCAACGAATTTATTAGCAATGTTTAATGGACCCAAAAGGGAACAAGTAGAGTTCGCAACACTGAATCCTTTAGATCTTAGTATGGCTACATCACAAATATGTAACAACGTCAATGATGTGAAAGTGCAACCAACGCCTAGTACTGATGGATCTGGTGTGCCAAACATGGTGCAAGAAGTGACCGTATATGATCTAAACGTGCAAAATCCAAAAAACCCCAAGCCGTTTCTTTGTCAACACGCGTATTCTTTGAACAAGAGTAACACAAAATATTTAGCTGTAGGTTTTAAAATGGAATCAGGTTTCGATCCAGCAGTGCGCATATTCGGAAGGGGGCGACAAAACGTAACATTTACAGGAGAACAGTGGAATGAATTTGTGAAACATGAACATATAATTACACAATATTTAATGAATATGCAAACTGAAGAAGTGTGTCCGACAATGCAACATTTGGGTTTTAGAATTACGTGTGAATGGATAGAGCACTATATCAAAGTATTGAAAATTTATCATGGGGAAGAATGGTTGTATTTATCGTTGGATGGACTGAAAGAAATGTGGCAACATAAGGAAATAATTCGTACTCGTTTGGCATACTTGAAAGCTCTAAACATGGGCAGTTATTATAATCAGATCTTGAGTAGAACCGCTTCCATGGATGGTGATATACTGACCAATTTATTGGCAACAATGAATGGTGAACTTTCGGAACAATTTTGCACTATGAAAGAATTCATCACTCTTGGTTTTGAAAAGATCAAGTTTGATTGTGAGATACGTCAAATGTTTTTACCTTAAAGAAGAATAATAACGCAATGTATCTATAATGTAATGTAGTTGTAAGTCCATGTATTAATGAAGTATTGATAATAAAGTCATCATGAAAACATAATGTGTAATTTATTGGTGGGGATATACAAAACGTTGAAAATTGTGAACAGCAATTAAATGTCTGATTTATAAGATCAGTAATATATCATCATATATAGTGGAACAATTACAAAGAATTGTATGTGAAGAGCACTAACCAAAAGATCTTGGGGATATGTTTTATCATTTATATAGAGAAAATTGTGGAGAATGTCACAGTCTACATAAACTTGTCGTGAGACATCTGTAGTATTAAATGTACGGTTCGGGGACAAAACAGAGTATTCATCGTCGGAGAGGCAAAAGAGTAGGTCAAGGATTGATCAATAAGCTAATTAATAAGCTTCCATTCGAATTACACATACCAGGATATAATTTTTGCGGACCAGGAACGAAGCTTCGAGAAAGATTAGAGAAAGGTCATACAGGTGTGAATAGGCTAGACGAAGCGTGTAAGGAGCACGATATCGCATACTCTCAAAGTGATACTTTAAGTCATCGACACAAAGCTGACCATCAATTGTATGAGAGAGCGGTTGAACGGATAAAAAGTAAAGACGCAAGATTTGGAGAAAAGATAAATCCACCGTTGCAGCAATAATGAAAGGAAAAACAAAATTGGGAATGGGCACTTCAAGGAGGAGAAAGGGGTTAAAAAAGAGAAAAGCGAGAGGAGGTGCGTTAAGTTTCACGCAAGCAATGAAGGTAGCTAGAAACGCCATCTCCCGCGGTGGTAAAAGCAGAAGTTTATTATCAAATGTAAACATCGCATATGGAAAACTAAGTAAGAAAAACATTGCTTCCCCGCGACGTCGAATAATACCCATTCCAAAAACTGGTGGGTTTTTCCCATTGATACCACTGTTCGCAGCTTTGGGAGCATTAGGCTCATTAGGTGGTGGAGCAGCAGCAATAGCAAAAACTGTTAATCAAGCAAAAGTGGCTCGGGAACAGATGGAAGAGGCTAAACGACATAATCGCGCGCTGGAGACACAAAGAATTTCGGGTAGCGGTTATTATTTGAAACCGTATAAGGCAGGATGTGGCTTATATTTACCATCTATTTCAAAAAACTGATTAGGTCCCTTCCCCATCAACCGCTAACCAACATTCAGTTACTGAAATATGTTAAAAAGCTAAAAATACCATATTTTAGAGGTATTTTTATGAAAGATAAGTTACCAAAACGGATTCGTAATGTTGAAAGCGGTATAATTAATTTGGATGACGATGATGGTGAAGGAACTCATTGGACGAGTTACGTGAAAGATGGTGATCAAATCTCGTATTTAATAATAATAATAATAATAATAATATCATTTATTGCCCAACAGAAAAAAATCCAATTACAAGGCAATACATAAAAAAGACAAGAAATAGTTTACGGTAAGGAGAACGATCGATATAATAACAATAATAACCATAGCATACAACAACATATAAAATTAGGGAAACAGAACACTAAAATCAATACGTGCAACGTATTCACTCCGAGCGTAGTTGAGGCACAGCAACACTATTCGAACATTAAGCTATACTGCTCCCTATTTGCGTTTCGGCACATAGTTACTGTGGGTACTGAGTGCATAATATTGGTACGCATGCACGGCAAATAAAACATGTCCCTAGAACGCAAACCCGCACGCGGCACCAAAAAACCCACTCGCGAAAGAAGATACATACTGTCAATCTTGTTCAAAATTAAGTTCTTCAAGAACACCACACCTCGCGTCTCACGCCGCACAGCAAGAGACGTCACGTCATGCCGCACCAACAGCGCACCATAATCACAGCCACGCTCCGGATAAACTCCATCAATGCGGTACGAGAGGCACTTAAGGAAGCGACGCTGCACCCGTTCCACCCTCAGCTGATGTGATACATAATGCGGAGACCAGATGATTGAAGCATACTCCAGAGTCGAGACAACAAAAGCAAAGTACAAGGTCCTGAGCGGGCCGACGTCACGGAATTCCTTGGTCACTCTCAGGATGAAGCCGAGCATCCTACTGGCCTTGGCACAAATCCCCTCAATGTGCTGAACAAAACTCAGGCGGGCATCAAAAAACACTCCCAAGTCTCTCACCTGTGTCGAGCACGGGAGAAGCGTTCCGGCTAGATGGTATCCAGATGGCAACAAATCCGTCACTCTTCGGCTGTAGGTAACGCAGACACACTTCTGCACATTGTCAATCGATTGTCCACACACCAGTCCCCAACAATGGTAACGTTGTCCTGCAGCAGTTGAATGTCCTGGATGTTATTAATAGACATGTACACTTTCAGATCGTCAGCATACGCCAGTGCGGGGCAGCTCAACGACACCAGCAGATCATCGAGAAACAGGTCAAACATTAGCGGTCCAAGATTGGAGCCTTGGGGAACACCAGGAGTAGAAATAAACTTATGCGAAGAGTAACCGTTGTAGAATACATAGTTTATTCTACCGCTCAGATAAGATTGAAGTAGCTTGAGGAGAGGTAAATTACAGCCAAAGTTGCTGAGCTTCCGAATCAAAATTCTGTGGTCGATAACGTCAAACGCACTAGAAAAATCAGTATACACAACATCCACCCTACCGCCAACATCCAGAACCTCGCCAAGATATTGAGATATAGACGCGAGATTGGTGAGCGTCGATCTGCCGGAGACAAAACCATGCTGGCATGGGGAGATGTATGCTCTCGTGTTAAAGCTTACTGTGTTGTACAAAACCCGCTCAAAGATCTTTGCAAAGTTTGACAAGACTCGCCCTTTTTAAAGACAGGAATGATTCTGGCTTTTTTCCATACGTCTGGAAAAGTACAGGACCCAATGGCAAGGTTTATCACAATCGCAAGCGGCTCAGCTAGAACAAGCCTGGTATCGCGGACCAAAAAGGCCGGAATCTGATCATCACCCGCAGTCTTTTTGTTGGGCAGCGCCGTCATCAAATCAATGAGTTCAGACTCGGTCACCACACTCTGGGAAAATCCCGGACGACGGGAATCACCACCATCAGCCACCCTAGATGGAGTAGTGTAAACCGCGGAAAAGTGGCGAGCAAATGCATCTACAATATCCTGAGGACTGTCATAGCAGGGTATCGCCATCATAAACAGTTCCTGGTATACGAGAATTACCATTCTTAAGCCTAACAAACTTCCACATATCGCCGGGATTCAAGTCGATCCTACTCTCAACATCCCGAAGGAAGTCAGCATAGGCAGATGCCGACTGAGCCTTGACCAGTGCACGCATTCGCTTAAACTCACGATGATAAAGTAAGCTGCCACTGGCCTGGTATTTCCTGCGATAATAGTTTTTAGTTCTTATATTTGCAATTATTCCAGGTGTAAACCAGTACGGGTAATCAGAAGAAGACGCACGCGATCGAGGCACAGATTGGCCAATAACTTCATATATTGCATGATAGAATGCATCGACAGCAACATTGACATCAGTATGCAGCGTAAGGAACGTCCAATCAATATTGGCTATGTCAGCATATAGCTGATGAAAATCTGCCCGTCTAAAATTGTATCGGCTATTATCAATGCTAGGGGAAAATCGAGGAGTGGCATTATTCACTCCAGGCCGGAAGCACATAGCGAGAGCAGGATGGTACGGATCCTCCGGAGTCAGAGGGTGCAAATCTCTTGCGATAGATAAGGACGCCTCCAGATCAGTCAAGGCCAAATCCAATAATCTGCCAGTGTGATTCACAATGCCATTCAACTGATGAAGATCCAGAAAATCACAAAAACCTCCAAGAACCCGGCTCTTAGGGGAATCATCTAACATCGCAAAACCAGCCACATTAAAATCACCAAGAAGCAGCACCCTATTCCCAACCAGCACCGCAGACAATCCATCACAGAACACCTCAAGCTCAGCGACACTAACATCAGGTGGCACATAGATGACACCCACATAAAAGACTGTATGGCCAAAACAGCACCTACATAGCGCAACATCTATCAGGGGAACAAGATCTGAGAGATTAGATACATCAATAACAGAGTAAGATATCTTAGGCGAAAACGCCATCAAAACTCCTCCACCCCTCGTACGACCCACCGCCGAACAATCTCTATCCGAACGCACAACACTATAATAATTATGAAAAAGTTCAGAATATCTGACTGAAACATTGAGCCAGGTTTCAGTTAAGAAAACAATATCAAAGGACAGATCACAAGTGTTCACATAAAACGGGTGCGTCTTCGAACACAATCCACGAACATTTTGGTAATAAACATTAAACACATTACAAACGAGAGAGTTTCTGTTGGGCAAATTTAGTTTTCCGACATAATTGTAGGAATACCACCTACATACTTAATTTTAAGACCCACCTCACCCTTTGACAAGCGATTGTCCAGGTCAATTTTTACAGACTTGTAATAATTACTCTGGAACGGGGTACGATCACGAGATAATGAAATAGCCCGCCATCGCTCATTAGATTTTAGCTGCCGCGTCTTCTTGAGAACACCGAACACAGTCTCCTCCGACACCAACTTTACCTTCATAGGGCGACAGAGTCCCTGTTTTGTAGCATCGAAGCGACCGAGGCGCTCCGGCGCAACGTTCAACTGATCGACACCCAACTCGTTCAACAAGTCACTTACAAAAGCAACATCAGAATCAGTCTGTTGCTTCCTAGAGCCAGAAGTGTCTTCCTTGCATCCAAAAATAATCAAATTAGTAGAGCGCCTAGTACGATCGAGAACCTCTTGAATAATTTTTTCCGAGTCTAGCACAGAAACTGAATGCGTTTCGGAAGACGCAGAGACGGCTGAACGAAGCTGAGCCACCTCACCCTGCAGTGAGATGATGACCGCTTTTAGACTATTCAAGTCGTTGCTGAGACCTCTACAACTCTTACATGACCAGAAGATCCCAGGCGTCTGTTTGATCAAACGGGCCTCAGAACAGGAAACATCAACGCACAGAATTCGATAAGGACCCTCACAAACAGAGCAATTAATCATACGGTGGGGCTCCTCAGTACTGTTGCAACACTTGCAAGTAATCGCAGGCATTACCACTAGATGCACCCAACGCAAAAGCAAAATAATCAGAAGCCAGCAGGCGGAGCCAGTAAGTAGGGTTAGGAATAAGGAATAACACTTTTCACACCACTCGGCCAATCGTGGTGACTAACGACACAGGTGTGGAGGGCCACGGAAGGTAAACAAAGTGAATAAACGAAGGAACAAAGAATACAGCACACAATAATCCCAAAATAAGAAAACCGAACCAAAAAAGAATAACACAGATCGGAAAGCAAAACAAATCAATGTATATAACAGTACAATACAGAGCAGGAAGCAACCAAAAGCTACTCACGATCTTCACAAACCAAGGCACAACATCGCAGAACAACACAAGACCAATGGTTGCACAGAAAACCGCAAAACAAACAGAATAACTGCACAGCAAAGACCAAACACGTGCTCCTCCCGTGCGAACTATGCGACGCTATTTCGATAGTTTCGGTGATTTACAACCGCCCATAGCAGTTCAACAGTATCTATCGTCGCGAGGTGGAGGAACTATTCATTATAACTATGATCGCTATCAGAAAAGTAACATGTACAATTGCGGTCATTTATGTTTACAGTTTTTGATAAATATGAGAAGCTGTAAATATTGTAGTAGAAGGTTTGTTGGTGAGTTGTAAACATGGGTTCACATTTTTATACGTTCACTTTAACTGGTGCAAGTTCAGAATTAGGCTGCAATTTTTACCCTGCAATAAATTTGAAAGATGAAGTGGATTATGAGTTAGCACTTTTGAATTTTGACGCGTATAATTCAATTGCGAATGTGACCGAAGATGATAATTTATTGCATTATGGTGATAAGAAAGAGAGAATTGAAATTCCCACTGGAGCATATGATGTAGATGACCTTGTAGATCATATAACAAGTGAACTGAAGAATAAAACAGTTAAGATCCAAATCCGCGGAAATCCTAATACTCAAACGGTTAGCATTAAATGTGCCGAGGATATCCATTTTGACAAAGAGCGATCGATCGGTCCATTGTTAGGATTTACACGGAGGAAACTTGTAAAGAATGTGAATTATATCAGTGAATATAGAGTAAATATTAACCCCGTAAACGCTCTACAGATTTATTGTAATTTGGTCAGCAGCTCTTACAACAACGGGCAGCAAGTCCACGTGTTGCACCATTTTTTTCCAAACGTTCCAGCTGGATTTAAAATAGTAGAAAGTCCACAGCCGCCGATCTATTTACCAGTGCTGATCAAAGATATCACAAGTTTGTCCGTGAAGGTTTTAGATCAGCACGGAAAGGTTGTAAAGTTTGGTGAAAAAGAAGAAATAACAATTCGGATACATCTGCAGGAAGTTAAAGGATAAAATGAAGATAGGTTTTGCAAAAGCGACGGAGGCAGAGGAAGGGTGTCAGTATACCCCAAATAATTAGTTGTAAATGTGATCGTAAATATAAATGTGAGACCTTAGCGAATAGAAGGAACAGTAGTACCAGAGCTGTGAAGACATTAACAGTCACCAATAAGAAATTTCTCCAGACGTTAGGATATAGAGTCCGTTAAGTAATGGAAATCTTAAGTGTTACGGATAAAATTAGAATGGATAATTCCATTGTTAGTTATGAATATCATTCACATCAACCGTTTGGATCCCAGAGTTTTAATAATTCCGATGAAGTAAGAATCACCATTCCAGAAGTTGATAGTTTTACACTGCCCGCAGAAAGTTATTTATATGTAGAAGGACGTATAAATTTGCTAAATGATGATGGAACCGCGCAAAAAGCAACCAAAAAAGCAGATGGAAGCATTGAAGGTGTTCCTAAATCAACTAAATTCATATGCAATCCTATCGCTTTTCTCTTTAGCGACATTCGATACATTTTAAATGGAGTGCAAGTAGATTCTGTACGATACGTAGGGCTTTCCTCCGTAATGAAAGGATACTTTTCATACACCCCTAACGATTTGGTGAGATTGAAAAATGCCGGTTGGAATGTGGATGATGATCATACTAGCGACATTGTAGACAGCATGGGAAATTTTAGTGTTTGCGTACCGTTAAAATCATTGCTGGGATTTGCAGAAGATTACAATGGGTTATACTGAATGCAAGACAGGACCTAGTATTAATCAGATGTAACGACGATACTGATGCGATAGTTGCAAAGGTCATACCCAGCATAAATCAGAATGAAAAGGTGCGCATAACAATGGAGAAAGTAGTGTGGCGACTTCCTCACGTCAATGTTGGTTTAGGAATGGCAATACATTTAGGGAACATAATGAAAAGAAATACGGAAATTCAATTACCCTTTAGAAGCTGGGAAATGCATGAATATCCATCTCTTCCAGAAACGACCAAACATTCATGGTCCGTTAAAACTGCTACACAAACTGAAACTCCTAGATTTATCATCATTGGTTTTCAAACCGATCGAAAGGGGCAAACGAAAACCAATATGAGCAAATTTGATAACATAAACTTAACAAATTTAACCGTATTTTTAAATGGCTAACGATTCCCGTACGATAATTTAAATATCGAGTATAAAAATAATCGTTACGCAATATTATATGAAATGTATTCCTGTTTTCAAGAAATATATTACGGGATAAATAGCGAACCAGTGTTTAAACCTTCTATATTCAAAGAGAATGCACCATTAACAGGGATCGATTGCTCACATCAAAAGGATGCTCTTCATAAGGGTGGTGTGGAAATAAGAATTGAATTTTCAACAAGCGAAAATGTTCCGAAAGACACAGTAGCTTATTGCCTAATTCTTTATCATCGCACATTTCAGTATAATACAATTAGTAAATTTGTGACCCAAGTGGTTTAACGCGTTTGTACATATAAGGAAATTACAATTATAAAATTACTTAGTAAGGATCGGAAGTTGTTGTGATGAAGTATGCAATCGTTGACGTGCAAGGGTTTCGGATAGGCGGAATCTTCATACCAAAGGAATTAGCAGTTGTAAGTTATGACTGGAAGACGAGCCATTTCGTATTCGAACCCCCCGCACCATTAAATTTATTATCTTGGAGGGATCAACGGACCGCTGAATGGTTAACGGAATTTCATCATTGTATCAATTGGACTGCAGGATATCTTCCATCCAGTAAAATACATCACATAATTGGCGAACTATCTAAGAAGTATGAAAAAATTACGTGCGGGGTGAAGAGAAATCTAAGTATATACAACAATTTGTTTCAAATAAATCTATAATTGAAACGTTGGATAATTCAAATAGTTGTCGAATTGAGAGACAAGTTCCAGTGTGTTCATTTCATGAAAAAGATGTATGCATTTGCGCGGTCAATAATGTTTATTCACTAAAAATGTATTGTGATGCAATAGTACATGATAAAGAAGTGTTTTGTTAAGTAAATTTTTTTTTTGTAATAATAAGTATGAGAGTGAGTTTGTGTCTCATTAATACCCTCCCTTCCCTAACCCCCTCCCGAATTTAAGATGATTGGTAATGTATTAAATGTGGAAGGTGAATTGAAGGAAATCACTAATAGTAGAAAGTCTGTTGGATAAGGAACGTGCGAAGATGTCAGTCATAAAAATGGTTTTAAGTCTTCTGTTGAAATTTGGAATTGTGAAGTATGTGGTAAATAAAAGTGCGGAAGTGTTGGAGTCCTATGAAAGTCATGGATCTTTTATACCTCTATCAAAAGAAGATTTTAATTACATTCCCTTACCATTCATAAGAAGTAGAGTGTATTGTTATGAATTGGTGCAAATATGGGAGAAGCTACCAAATCGATATCAGAAGGATGAAAGTTTACGAAGAAAACTTCCATATTACGATATGAATAATCGAAGTGATCATTGCGTTGGAATTGATACTCCTTATTGAACATGTTTAAAAATAAGGATGTTATCATGATGTGAAAAAGGTTGTCATCACAAATTATAATAAATAGAATGTACCACCTTTTAGTTGTAAGTCTTGTGTAAGGTATTTGTTATCTACTAGCAAAATAAATGTTTTCCATTGTTTTAAGACATTTTTTTATAAAAGATTGGTGTTACCCCTAGATCGTCATTACACTTTCATCCTAAGAATGAAACCATACCAATTTTGTGATATGAAGTTTGTTACACATACGCTCACATTGCCAGTGCAAAATTTTGATGAAAAATGTGATTTGAGAACATTTCAACGCCATAGTGACCGCTTTGGAGGTTTTTGTAAGCGAGCAATTATCGTTGGTGGTTCGGGAACGGGAAAAACAAACATCTTGCTGACACTACTAACACATCCAAATGGATTACGTTTTCAAAATGTTTACCTCTGCTCCAAATCGCTCAATCAACCTAAGTATGAATATTTACGCTGTTTGATGAAACCAATGCATGAATTCATGTATTTTGAGTGTTCAGATGTAGATGATATGGTTACACCCTGTGCAGTAAAAGAGTATTCCATTGTCATTTTTGATGATGTTCAATGCACGCCGCAAAATGTTATAAAGGAATATTTTTCCTTCGGACGACATAAGAACGTTGATTGTTTTTATTTATGTATTACGGTGCAATACCAAAGCATTTATTGAGGGACAATTGTAACCTCATTGTAGCTTTCCGTCAAGATGTTACGAATTTGAAACACATTTTCGACGATCATGTTGGTGCAGATATGACTTTTGATAAATTTCAAGATATTTGTCGTCAATGTTGGACTGACACATATGGTTTCCTAGTAGTTGACCTGGACTGTGCAAAAAACAGTGGTCGGTATCGCAAAGGATTTGACACATATATACAACTCTAATACCTAGAACGGACAGTTGAAATTAATTTGTAATTCATTCAACATGGACAATCAACTTGCTAAAAAATTATTGCACGTCCGTGAAGGATTGCGTAATAAGCTTAAATTGTTAAAAGCTGAAATTGCAGCAACCAGACAAAGTGCAGAGACAGCTTATTCACCAATAACTGAACCTTTGAAAGCTATTGCAGATCGGTTACAAACGGTTCAAATCATGCCAAAACTGGAGCAATCATACGGAGAAGATGAGTCATTTACGAAAGATGCTAAAAAAAAGGAAAGCATCTAAATATGAATCATATGAACCAGATGAGACATTCATACCGCATGATAAACCAAAACTAAAAATTTCTAAATTTCAATCTCTAATTGATACTTCAACCCCAATACAATCGCGACGAAAGAAGACACCTAAATTTCTAAAACTTGAAAAAATTGGATCTCTGTCAACTGCAACTGAAATGGATGCGCCGGAAATTGTTAGATGAAGAAATAGAAGTTGAAGATGATAGCAGCTTTGATTTAGATGAATTGAGTCATGATGTTACACAACGTCTCCACGAAACCAAGAAGAGGTTATCCGAATCTATGCAACAACCTGAGGTACAAGCAGCCTTAGCACAATTTCATCGATTACCTCGCGCTTACATTGAAGAGTATAATACGGATGTTGAGGATAAATTCGACAAAAAGTATGGAGTTCGAGTAGACGAAGGTGATCTTTACATAGGAAATAGCAAAGTTGATTTTGTTGGTCCCAACCTAAGCGTTGCCGGTTTTGAATATAAAGGAACTCCTGGATTTTATGAATTAGTATTTAAGAAGAAGCCAGGAAAGTTTACACCTCAAGATCTTCGTGAGTACAGAGATTTATTCAGACGAACAAATGCTGCTAGACTGCAATATAATCCGGAATTACGAATATCTGCCAACAAAGGGTACAAGTACATGCATATTATCAGACCTACATTAGCTGGTAAAGTGCCGAATGTATGGTGGACCAAATCATGGAAAACTGGTTCGGGATATATTCAGAAAGAGTTTAAACCAAATACAAAGGTGCAACTGCAATATTGGGACAATCCGAACGAACTTGTCAATCGCTTACGTCTTCTCATAGCTTCAGAATCGGCCGGTCACAATGGACATAATAATGAAATTATTTCAATTATTGAAGAATTAAAAGAAGCGAACATTATATATTGAGTATACAGCATTCATTTATAAAGCTACACACAATCCAGATAGCTTCATTCGTTACATTTTTGTTCTATCACATCAATTAACATGACCATTGATCGTTTGGGACGACATTTAATTCATAAGAAATACAAACAAGGCTTCCAAGGATCTCTATCAAAATCGTATTTACCAAGGAACTATAAGACTTGTGAACATTCCTCCAAGCATGACACTCATCATTAACGGTGCTATCGTTATAGATCCTATTGGATATAAAATTAAGCCTGGTGACTCGTTTTCAGTGAGATATATTTCAAAACGTACAAGACCTAAAGAATCCTACTTTGTTGAAATATTACTATCCAACGATGAGTTCAGTTAAAAGGGATTTGATCAATGAAATTCACGCTCCTGTTCGAATAAATTTTCCGAGGCGAAAAGTTGAAAGGTTGAAATGATTCCATATTCAACAGAAAACAAAGGATATAAGTATATATTAGTTGTTATTAACACATTCTCCAAATATGCGTGGGCTAAACCGTTAAAGACCAAAACTGGTTACGAAGTTTCAGAACAGATGAACAAGATTTTTCTCGAAAAGAGGCAGAATATACCGAAGAATCTTCAAACCGATATGGGGAAAGAATTCTACAATGCATCATTCCAAAACTTAATGAAACGTTATGGAATAAATCATTACAGCACATACTCCAATCTGAAAAGTTCAATCGTTGAAAGGTTGAATCGAACGTTGAAGGGAAAAATGTGGAAAGAGTTTTCCATGCAGGGGAATTATCAATGGTTGAATTTACTACCGGAAATAGTGAAAACCTATAACAATACTGTTCACAGTACAACTGGATTTAAACCAGTAAAAGTGAATCAGAAAAATGCTAAAACCATTCTTAAAAGTACATATAATTCCTTAAAAGTTATGGATCCTAAACGTGCAAAGTTCAATGTTGGCGACTACATTCGCATCAGTAAACATCGTCAAGCCTTCACTAAAAACTATACGCCAAACTGGTCTAATGAAATTTTCACCATCTCTAGAATTCAAAATACATTTCCCAGAACTTACCTGTTAAAAGATTCACTAGGAGAAGAAATATTAGGAGGTTTTTATGAATACGAGTTGCATAAGGTTCAACATCCGAACGTTTTTTTGGTTGAAAAGATTATTAAACAAAAAGGAAACAAAGTCCTCGTCAAATGGATGGGTCTCAGCGATGCACATAATTCCTGGATAGCGAAAAACAATGTATTGTAAACATCAATTGTTTTTTTTTTTGGTAAAATTAATAAAACACTTTTTTTTATTCAGAACGTTTTTTATTTACCAGTTATTTATACAGCTGTATAATGTCCCCATGCTAATGTATTGCAATTGTCATTGAGAAGGTATCGTTTATCATTTCTCTGATAACGCAATTTTGTTCTTCAATTCAGTGTACATTGTATGTAAGTATGATCGGAATACATACATTTTCTTAAGTATCTGCCCCCCCTCATTCACAATCCGCTTATAGTCATCAACAGTTAAGTGTTTGTCTATAACATACTTTTTCGCTCCTTTAGCTTTTTTAACATCTTCTGTAACATTTAAATCCTTTCCTGCAACTTGTATGCAATAAGCTTTGGCACCTGTACCGTAAAATGATTCAATTATTCGTCCGCCATACTCTACTTTCATTTTACCTATAATAAGACTCGTTTCGTGGAATTTGATGAATATTAGACATAGGGTAATAGGGGTCTTGTATGATTTTACCTAAGTTCACAAATAAAACCCTTAGGTGGTAAGAAAACCGTGTGTAAATTTTTTCCGCTTAATATTGTTGCACTGAGTTGTTATTGAACATCAAAGTTTAAACCGTACTAAAACGCGCCAAAACGCTGTCTATCAAGGCGTGACGTCATAGGTTTGGTGAGACGTGCACCGAGTCTAGAGTGCGGCCGCGAATACACGGCGTTTGGGTATACTATCGGTACAAAAGTATTGCGCCCTGTGTTTGGATGGTCGTAACTCTGCAATGACTGAACAAAAATACACGAAATAAACTGTGTTATACTCCGGAATCATTTCTACATAATATGCGGGACTATACAATTTTTCTGCCTGTCGGTTTAAACATGAGTGCGAGAGAAGTAAAAAAGGGTACCCGATTTGTGGTTTTCAAATAACACTCGACTTTCCGATTTTTTTCTCTTAGACCTCTTGCAACAAAAATTTAAATTTTTATTCAGGATTGAATTAGAACCTCTTCTGTAGATTGGGGTTTTTATTTTCTTAATTTTGCATGTAATGTAGTCTGTAAGCCAGCTTTTTATGGAACCGGATATCTCAGTCTATTGATGTATAATAACATAAAAGTCATGTATGAATTTTTAAGAGTGAATTGATCGATCCTGTGCGCATGATGATTCCCCTCGGAGAATGAAGATTATTCGCGGGAAGCAAACCGAGATTCGCGCGATGATTTCAAACGATCAACTCTCAGGACCGTATTCAATATTTTTGTCTTTTTCTCGTCCGGTTTTAGTTTTTTAATATTTTTTTTTCTTTGCATGTGGAGTTGTATACATACTCTGTTTTGTGATTTATTATTATTTTACAATATTATTTCTGCCCTAAATCAGTAGTTGATGCTTATTCAGTGGGTATGCAAACGAATATTGACAACAGTAAATGCGGTTGCCTACCGAGACGGATAAGAAAATCAGAGAATATGTTGGAAAAAAACGATAAATCCGATCTAAAAAACAAAACTTTTTAACAGCCAAAATATTTAACAAAATATTCAATATTTACATTCAGCATTAGAAGTTAAAAATGTCATTTTAAGAAAAGACATACTTCTTCGCTGGCCGCATTTCCTTTATACACCAGAGGTACAAAAATAATGCTATTGCGTTCTAACACGCGTCAATTTATGGGATTGCGCAGTAACTTATGTGAAAAATAACAGCAGAAATAGATGACTAATTTGCAGCACTAGTAAAATCTACTACACTGGCGGCGGGCGCTCATTCGGCTACGGTGTTGATATCTGTGTGGACAACTAATAAACGGCAATGGAACGAACGGGATATAAGTGGTGCATTGTACCACATTGTAAAAACACCTCGATACAAACGCCCGATAAAGTTTTCCTTGCGGTTCCAAAAGAGAAAAAAGCACGTCAACTTTGGATAAAAGCGGTTAGACGAAATCCCAAAGATATCGCAATGAAAACATCTTGCTTTGTTTGCGAAGATCATTTTGACGTAAGTTATTTCGGCAGTGATTATTTAACTATCAATTATTTATCTACTTTTAGCATGAACATGATATGGAAAATTATATAAAGTGGAAGCTTGTGGGTGGGAAAAAGTTCTTGAAAAAGAATGTTATACCACATAAATTTGACTGCCATGTCGATCGCAAACGAAAATTTAGCAGTGTTCCACGGGAGACTACCATAAAAAGACTAAGGAAAATAATTATAAATGATGCTGAACAGGAACTCATCACTGGTGTTGTGGAAGAACAGGAAAATGTTGCAGATACTACTGTGGACCAAGAGCAAGAAGACACTGCCATCCCAAACACATCAGCAGATTTCCCAAAAAACGAAGATAAAGCAACCCAGGTTAATTTGAAGCCCAAATACCGAAGTAAATCAGTTCAGTGCCAGCTGCTGACAGAATTATTAACAGATAGTTTTCCCATTGAATCAAAAACGTCACCTACTAAATCTCTATTGAGAAACGTCAAAAGGGAGGTAGATGCTGCGCGTTCTGAGGCAAGTAAATCAAATACAGACACAGAAAGTTGCAGCTCACTATATGATTCAGATAATTCTTCAGAAGTAACTGGCACAAGTAGCGAAGAGAAATTCATATCAGATCATCAATCACAGAAAATGCGTCAAATGGCCCTACAGCATACCACTTATGTAATATTGCAAGATACTAGGAGGTACCTAGGAGTGCCGAAAGATTGCAGTTTTGTGAGACTTACTGCAGAAACACACCTGCCTGAATGTGATGAACATATATTTAACATTGAAAAAGGTTCGGCTTTCCCAAACATTTGCAGAACTTGGAGATGATTTTGGGATTACTGAGAGTGCAGCTAGTAGAATTTTTGGTGAGTCAGTTATACCTATTAGTAAAGTACTCCAGGATTTAATTATCTGGCCTTCTGCTAAGGAGGTTAAGAGAAATTTGCCCATACCATTTCGAGCTAGATATGGTAACGTTAACTCAATCATAGACTGCTTAGAGGTGGAAATACAGAAGCCTTCTGATGCTGTCAAACAAGCGTTGACCTGGTCTGACTACAAAAAGGCAAATACCCTTAAATATTTAGTTTCTGCAACACCTGATGGGATAATCAGTTTTATTTCAACTGGTTATGGGGGAAGGACTTCGGATGCTGTAATTGTTGAAGAATGTGGTTTCTTAGACAAACTGAAACCTGGCACTCATATAATGGCAGACCGTGGTTTCAAACACATCGACAAACTTGTACGTGGGAAACAATGCACACTTGTAAGACCTCCGAGTGTTGAAACGGGCAAGAAAATGAGTCAAGAGCAAGTCTTAGAAACAAAAAGAATTGCTAGTTTGAGGATTCATATAGAACGAGTGATACGGCGGATCAGAGAATTCAAAATGCTTAGACCACATTCGTGCATAGATTTAAAGCTTGTTCGATATACTGACGCTATTATTGTTATCGTGTGTGGTTTAATAAATACACAGCCACCTTTGATCAGAAAAAGTTAGATTTTATATGTAGGTAGGTACTACCTACATACTTACAATTAGTATGTAAGTATGTAAATGTTTATAACATAATGTTTGTATTATTGTATTCGTGAGTTCATTAAAAATATTTCAAAATGCCTCGATTTATTATTAAAATTAACAACCAATAGAACGTAAAAATATTATCTAGCTATTAACACTTGAAATGAGAATTGGAAATATGTTTTGAGACCAAAATGACTCAGCACTATTTATAATATCTTCAATAAAATCTACATCTAAGTTCTCGTACAAAATATGTAGTTTCTGATTTTGTTCAAATTCTGGATCAGCTACACAGAATATACCCTTGCTCTTTTTAAACAAATACATTTGTAATTGTATTTGAGCTTTATATTTTTTTTTAATTAAATTATCGCTAACGTAATTTACTATAGTTTTATGACTACTGGGACATTTTACTTCTATAACATACTCCTCAGACACTGAATCAGGAGAAGCCCCTAGAACCACATGTTCTCGACACAATTTTATCCCAACATTTTGGAACTTTAATTTTAAGCGTTGCTGAAGAACATCAAGAACTTTCTTTTCCAAAATTCTTCCTCGTTTCATTGGTGCAGTGTCTGGAATTTTTAAGGCGCCGATCACTGACTCTACGAAAGTTCCCCTAGCTGTCTTACAACGTGCTGCTTCATAAATTTTGGAAGCTGTCATGCGACCATATCGTAGTTCGTACCTAAAATAATTAAAACATTTAGGTATAATTATGAATAAGGTTAGCACGCATATATACTAACCACAACTTGCAGTCGCTCTGTAAAGCTGAACTTATACAGGCAGCATCACAAACTTCCGGAGTCATATGCAGTTTCGCAAACTTCAAAAATTGCTCGCAACTTTGGTCTACACGAGCTTCCTTCAGGAATCGACAGATAAGTTGATGCATTCCAAGAGAGTCCAAACAGTCTTGATTCGGGTGATATTTCATTATTTGACTGTCAATGTTAAGGCTCTGTGCTTTCTGTATGAATTCCCGCAGAAAATTCCCACTCGTGAAGTTACTAACGCATCGGTCCACCGGTTTTCCAAATTCCTCTGTTGTTAGAAACCTCAACGAGGTTCCTACCCTTGAAAGTCTGGATTTTTTCCAGTAGCAAATGGTCTCTGTGGGTGCAGGTTCTTCACTCCTCCTGTGCAACCACATGAGGACAGCAACTGCGTGCTTGCACCCTCCTAGAGTCATATATTATTTATGAATAAATACAAATTAAAAAAGTTTTTTACCTGCAGATGCTGCACAATCTTCGCATTTAGCTCGAACTATTTTGTCGACTCCTTCATCTACTTCAACAATCACCGAATAGTTTTTAGTCCGTACCCGATGTTCAGGGGTAATTTTTGTTTTTACTGTGCAAATATTATTAACGCGTGCCAGCTGTACGTAGCCAACAGCAGCATCGCCATAATTTTCGCGTCCAGAGCTAAAAATATGAAAATAAATAAGCACACTAATAGCTAACTGCATGTAAAAAATGTGTATAATGTTACATTTACATACGTACGTCCCTACGTGTAATACCGATAGAACTTCATACGTACCTCATTGTTTTCACGCCTCTTACTTCGGCCGACGTAAAATGCGGATTATTTCCGAAATAATCTGCTACCATGTGATATTCTACGTTGTTCGGATGATATACTACGTATATCGGATGGGTTGACACTTAAACACGTTGGCACTTATAATACATTTATTCCCATATAATTACATTGTTCCTCGTTGACGGTCTACTTAATACTAGTAATTGCAATTACCTATATCTAGCTCATTCACCTAGTCATACCTAAGTCAGCACTTACAACATTCATATTAATCCTTTGTCAGCTAATACATACATACACTACATTCGATTGTACATAGAATGAAATATAAAATATTCCATTACACCTTTACGGTAATAAAATAAAATTTAACATGACATTGTTCAAATTTTATCTTATGTAATACAAACATAATAATACAGTATCTACGCATCCCTTTTTTTTAAATTTTTTTTATTATTCACAGTACCTTTTCACTCTGTTTTTATGCACTGTCACTAGTTTATTATTAATTTTTAAAGTCACGTTCGGATTGTCTTCTTTTATAACTTTATACGGTCCTTTATACACTTCGTCCAGTTTATCACCGGTTTCATTCTTTAGTAATACCTTATCATTAAACTTATAACTAATACATTTGGATCTTATATCTAATTTATTTTTTCTTTTCAGTTTAGAGTCAATTAATTGTGTTTTTGCATCGTCCCATGCTGATTTTAGTCTATATTTTAACTCGTTAGAATAATTGTCAAAGTTGTAGATAGGTTGATGTTTGCTAATCATATTACTTGGTAATACGCAACTTTTTCCAAATACTAATTCATAAGGTGTGTATTTTGTCTCTGAATGAACGCTATTGTTAAACGAAAAACTCCAAAACGGCACCCATGAACTCCAAGAATCTGGAAATTTTGAAGTCTGAATTCGCAAATATGCTCCTAAATGTTTGTGTGTGTTTTCTAAAGCTCCCAATGTTTCGTGATGATATGCTGTAGAATTTAGATGTTTAATTCCTAGAAGTTTTGAGGATTCTTTAAAAATATTTGCTAAAAACTCTGTACCCTGATCAGTAACAATCTCTTTGGGTATCCCAAATTTTAATATGAAGTTATTGACAAACGATTTTGCTACAGTTAGGGCTTCTTTGTTATTTAAAGTATAACAGTCAACAAATTTTGTTAATTCGCATTGAATTGTTAGAATATAACGATTATCTTCTTGATCTTGTGTCAAAGGTCCCACAAGGTCCAAGTATACCTTTTCAAATGCTGATGAAGCTGTAGTGGTAACTGTCAACGGCTCAGTGTGAGATCTCGAATGTTTGTACCTTTGGCAGTCATCACATTTTTGAACAAATTTAGTTATATCTTCTTTAAGGTTTTCCCAAAAATAGTAACGTTTAATATTTGCATACATCCTATTCATTCCTGCATGCCCTCCCGTCGGAAGGATGTGGAAATCATTTAGAATTAATTGTCGAGTTTGTTTACAATCTATTCGATTTGCTTTGTTTATTATGCAAATTTTTAGTTTTAATTTTCTGATCATTTCGATTTGCTTAGATAGTCGGGTTATTAGTTGGTGATTTTTCGGATTTTTTACTATAAAGAATTGCGCAATTCCATTTTCTCTACAAATTCTATCTAAATTTCTCAACTCCGCGTCTAGGGCTAGTGTTGATCGAATACTTAGATTAATATAGATTACTTTTAATATTTTCTTATATAAAACATTTCCCAACTTTATTACTTCTTCACTTCCCGAATTTTTTGTTTCTCTTTTTGACATGTGTCTTAATTCAACTGAGTTTTCAGGTGGTTTTAGCAATTCAACAAGTCCTGGATGGCCTGTCCACTCATTGTTAACTTGCCTTAAACCTTTTTCAGTTTCGTTGTTTTCATTATAGTGTTTCTTTGATCTTGTTAGAATATTTACGTTTATGTTATCTGACATATTTTTAAGATCATTTGAGTCAATTATTATTCTAGATAGTGCATCTGCGGTAGTATTTTCTTTTCCTTTAACGTAATGTACAGAAAAATCAAACTCTTCCAGCTTCAATCTAAATTTAGTTAATCGTGAAGATGGATTTTTCATTCCAAAAAGATAGATCAAAGGTCGGTGATCACTAAAAATTCGAAATCTCCTTCCATACAAATACGGTCTGTAATGGTTTATAGACCATACGATGACTAACATCTCTTTTTCTATTGTTGCGTAATTTATCTCTGCTTTATTTAACGCTCTGCTAGCATACGCAACTGGTTTATTATCAGAATTTGATAACACAGCGCCTATTGCATATCCAGATGCATCTGTTGTCAAAATAAATTCATTTTCGTGTGAAAAATTTGGATACTGCAAGACTGGTGGGTTAATTAAGCAATTCTGCAAAATTTCAAAAGATTTTTGACAATTCTCATTCCATTCAAACAGTACCGCTTTTCTACTTAATTTATTGAATGGATTTGCGATTTCTGCGAACTTTGGAATAAATTTTCTGTAATAGTTTGCAAAAGCAACAAATCGTTTGCATTCATCTGAATTTTTTGGAATAGGATAATTTAAAATAGTACTAATCTTTTTTAAGAAATTGACATTTTGTAGGGTTCAACTTTAAATTTACATTACGAAGCCTGTCCAATACTTTAATTAAATTTTGATTATGCTGTTGTAAACTATTTCCAAATACAATTAAATCATCCAAATATACAAAACATGAATCGTAATTTAATCCTGACATTGCAATAGTCATAACTCTTGAAAATGCACTGGGACTGGTTTTTAATCCCATTGGTAACCTGGTCATTTGAAATTGTCCCTTTGTTGTAGTAAATGCAGTATATTTCCTACTGTTGTCTTCCAATTCGACCTGAAAATACCCTTGTGAAAGGTCTAAATGAGAAAAATAAACCGCTCCTGATAGTGAATCTAAGATTTCAGTAATATTTGGTAAAGGAAATCGATCGTCTTCTACATTTTTGTTTAATTGTCTATAGTCAATTACTACTCTCCACTTGTTACCTATTTCACTTTTCTTTGGAACAATTAGTAAAGGCGAAGACCAATTTGATCTTGTTTCTTCAATTATACCTTCATTAAGCATTTTATTTATTTGCGAATCAATTTCAATTTGCTGAGCTTGTGGTAATCTAAATGGTTTTACATATACCAGATGCGAGTCTTTTTTTAACCGAATGTTTTCTTTAATAATGTTTGTCACTGTCAACTTGTCACCTTCTAAAAGAAATGTGTCAGCATATTTCGCACATATTTTGTGTATAGCTGTTTTTTCTTCTTTATTTAAATGTTGAACTTTAACTAAATCTAGTAATTTATTAACACGATCTAATGTTAGATTAGCATTTTCAAAGTTGTATATTTCAAATTCTGTCAACTTACTAATTTTTGGTTTAAAATTTCTAATACGTACTTCTCGGTCATTTGTATTAAGAATACGAACTGGAATTTTATGTGAATTTGGTTTAGCTATTATTCCTGCTGTAAATACACCTTCTGCAATTTCTAATGGTGTAACTACACAATCCTCCAATTCATCTATCAAAAAGTACTTAACAACTTCACATCGCGGTGGAATGCTAGTGAACTCGTTGTAATCAGATTCTATGTTTAGAAAAATTTGTGAAGAATCATACCAGAAAGAAAATAGAAATTTTTCAAAGTCAAGTTGTGCTTTATATTTAAGAATAAAATCAGCTCCAATAATTCCACTTATATCACCGCACGTCTCACTCAAAACAAAAAAATTATGTTTAATCGTTACATTTCCAAATTGTAATAACAAATTAATCGAACCTGTGGTAGTTGTTGAACCTGAAATTCCATTTACTTTAATTTTGCTGTTTGTATCAATCAATTCATCTTTCCTTAGTTTATTTGAAAAAATTATGCTAATGGACGCTCCCGTGTCCAGTAAAAATAATAGTTCTTCACGTCCGTGACGTATCCGAATATAATTTAAAGAACTAGTTGAAAAAACGCATTCTACATTTTTATTCACGTAAAAATGTATCCTCTGTATGTGTATTGTTAATATTATCTGCTTCTGCGGACACAGCATATACTTGCGGAGCACGGTGACCCCGATTTGCAAACGTACGACCTCGCGTTTGTCCACGGTTTACGCCGCGACTGTTAAACCCGCGCTGAGGTTGCACATAATTGTTCGCTGGTCTATTGCCATTTCCGTAATTTTGGTTCTGTCTTTGATAGTTATTTGTGACAGAACTTTGTCTGTTACCTCGATTATTATGATTAGGATGAAATTTTCTGGTGTTGTTAAAACCATTGCGAGAAGAATATGGATAATTCTTCTTATGCATAAAAAATACATTAGAACTATGTGGCTTGTTCTTTTCCTCGTCTAAAGCAACAGTAATCGTTTCTTTTAATGTGTTGCAGTGTCTAGCTTTTAATATTGTTCTTAAATCATGATTTCGAATTCCATTACAAAATGAATTAATAGCAATATTTTCGTTAACTTTACGCAATGACACTAACAAATTCTCATCATCTTCCGCCTGTGCAAGAGTTAATTCGCTTAGCAATTGCTCTATCTCACGACCAAAATCGTCAACTGATTGATTGTTTTGTCTCGCTTGATGTAATTGACTGGCGAGGGTAGTTGCGGATTTTCTTGAAACAAAGTTAGTTCTAATATCCTTAACAAGACTATCAACCGTATCGTACTTTTTATTTAATCGGACTTTTGCATTTTCTGATAATCTAGTTTTTAAAACATATTAAATTAATACACCTTTATCATCATCCTTTAACATTGACGCATAGAAATTAATTGAATCTAAAAGCTTTTTCGTTGTGTCTTCTTTACCGTCCATTACGGGTAATAGACTTCCCGCAGTCTTTAAACAAAACTTTTCAGACATATTTAATGATCTATTTGTAACTAAATCAATATTTCCTAATTCTTCTAATCTAATCCTCAAAATGTTATTTGACTCTTCTATATACTGTTGAGTAATTCTAATATGCGCTTTAGCTTGCTCCCTAACATCAATCTTTTCACATAATAATTGTGTGGTTGCAGATAGTAATAAATTGTCTAATTCTAATTTTAGTTCTTCTAATTTCTCTAATTGTTGGTTTATAATAACTATACTCTCTCTACGTTGTTGATTGTCTTTACCAATATTAATTCTAAATTTTTTGATTTTATCTAAAATTAACTCAAATGCTAGAAGTTCGGTCATTCGCGCACTATTTGCGTACTCACACTATACGGTTCTAGAATCTCTGGTGCGTAGGGAGATCAGCTCCTGGCTCCTCTGGATCTGTCGTGCAATTTTCCTGTTCATGTTTTTGTTGCACCGCCGCCACACTAGATACACAATCAGTATACAGCACATGATGACAAATAGGACACCACCCATTTCCAAAAGACTGAATGATATGCCTGAAATACCATTGCTAGATGTTGCGCCACCACTATTTCCGGCTTGGGCAATTATTATTTCTTCTTCCTTCTTACTGCCGTAATTCCCCATAGTTGTTGCTACTCGGTCTCGATGTTCACAAGATTTCGGCTGGCAGGATCGCCATGTGATATTCTACGTTGTTCGGATGATATACTACGTATATCGGATGGGTTGACACTTAAACACGTTGGCACTTATAATACATTTATTCCCATATAATTACATTGTTCCTCGTTGACGGTCTACTTAATACTAGTAATTGCAATTACCTATATCTAGCTCATTCACCTATTCATACCTAAGTCAGCACTTACAACATTCATATTAATCCTTTGTCAGCTAATACATACATACACTACATTCGATTGTACATAGAATGAAATATAAAATATTCCATTACAACCATAATGCCATCTACTTGTGGCAAGTTGTCTGACTGCCCCATCACGTACCCTGCCTCCATTTTCACTTCTTAAGATATAAGAACAGCTCTAGAAATTGTCAACATACGTACCGTGCACAACTCGTCCGAAGCGCGCCATAAGCTGTGCCATAAGCCGTTCCCGGGCAAACAAACTCACGTGGTCTCGACAAGGCATGCTACGTCACACCAACCACAGCGCGTTTAAATTTAAAGGGGCGAGACCGATTTTAATATTATTAATTGCGTAGGAACCGATTTAAAAAAAAAAAAAAACGTTTGCGGGCGGTTCTGGTATACGTAGGTATGGCACCAATAAAGTGTATTAATTTTAAATTTTGAGACTTAGTGCAAGACCCCTATTAGAGGTATCAAATTTATGAACATTCTCTTTTATATCATTGTAAACATTATCAGCTTTAATAGATACAATTAAAGAATCTGTATCTGTATATAAGAGACATACACGATCTCCATACTTCGTTTTAAGGAAATCATAATAGAAATCCTACATAACACTTTTGGAAATTTCCAATACACTGAAACCTACATACAATGGTTTCTTGTAATGAACTTCTACAATTTTCATTCCAACCGCAACCAAACTTTCACTAAAAATTTTTGCCGACTTAAAATTCGGTTTCGCTATAAAAACCTCTGCTCCAACTTTTCTATGTCGTGACTCGAAATGTGTTAATAACTATGTCTACCCGATTCTCCACATTCTCCATTGTCTTACCGAATATGCTGTCGTTCATTAATTTGTAAAAATTTTTGCTAAATTCATTTATACCTTCATTTCTTCTACAGGTGTTAAAATCTATATAAGGTTTTAACCAATGACTTTGCTCGAATTTGAGAATTCGATAAATTTGTCCAAGTTCAAGTCCATGCTCGATACACTGAATTAAATTTGAATAATGAATTATATACTTTGTTTTTGAACATAAAGTGTTTAATAGTTTACGATTTTTTGAACCTAAGGGTGTTGTGCTTTCCGCACAGAATGGAAAATCATTATGATCGTCATGTAAATTAGCAGGATAATCCAAGTCTACTTCCAACACATAACCAACATTAGGATCATTATGCAGGTTTGCAACGTTTATAGTATCGATTTCTTCTTTCGTTAACCATCGAAATGATCCTAAAGGAAGATTTTGACACATTGCATGTCCATATAAATTTGTAGCATCTAAATATAGTACGTATTATGTTTCCTTAGTATCATCATAATTGGTAAGAAATGGATTATTTGCTATTTCTTTTCGTTTCGTGCACATACTAACACCTCCTCGAATACCATTTTGAAAAAATAGTAACATGTCAATATCTGTTAATAGATCTAATTTAACACCAGTCATACGCAACATTGCATCCCAACTCAACCCTGGGGCGGTAAAATACTGTGCCGGATCAAGTTTATAATCTTTCATACATATATCGCGGAAATTTTCAAAAACATCAGCTAAAAGAAGCACATCCGATGTTAAATATACATCTGCGTAATCACCAAGTGTTTTACATTCAAATGTACGCCAGACATGTTGGGCACGTTCATAATTTTTCACATCTACGCTTCTATCCGACAATATATCAAAATATTGATCAGCAGTAGGCAGTTGCGGAAAAATCTAATTTTTCAAATAAATCTACAAAAGAATATGGAAAAACTCCTTTCTGCCGAAGTAACATAAATTTTGTATCATCTTTTAAATACGTTCTTAATTCTCTACAACTATCATCTACCAAATACGATGCTAATTTCTCTAACGATGATGCCATAAACTTAAAGGTATCTAAGAATCTAAGTTTTACAAATAATTTTTTAAATTTTCCTCTAGCATCAAGCATATGTCCAACACCTATTTGTTTTGTAAATGAAATATATTTTTCTTTATTTTGAGCAATAACATCTATTCGTTCTTGTTTTAACGCCATTGTTTTCACAAATAGATGGGAGTCATAATTACTTAGATTATGAAACAAAACTGGTACAAATTTTGGAATTTTGTAATGACTGTTGCAGATGGAATGTGCTACACCTGTGAAAGCTCCTGTTAGGTGGTCGTGGTCGCGTACCTTATCTTTAACATCCACAAATTTATCACAAATATGACATGTATTTGTCTCACTGAATAAACGATTTTCCTCATCAGTTAATTTCTTCATTGGTTTTACTATACCCAAATGTTTTTTATGGATTCTCTGCACATCGCTTTCTAATTGATTCATAAATTCTGTAGCGGCATGCTTCCCTCTGTATTTTACAAATTTGGACAATGAATCATCATACGAACATTTAATATAATATGCAAAGGCGTAAGGTTCGTGCTCATAACATTTGGTTGTAAATGAAGCTGACTCATCTAATTCTGTATCATTATTATGGGTAGGTTTCAACAATGCTTCGAAATCAGCATAGATAACAAACGGTACCTTCAATTGTTTTTCATAATTTTCAAATTGTAAAATATTTTCCTTCACTGTTTCCCCATACTTATTTATTCTTAGCGATTCGGTTGGTAAAACCGCCTTAATACGTTTACAATCTTCCCTCATATGTCGTTCCAATTTATTTTCTTCTGAAAAATATACCAAACACCCTTCACAAATATATTTTTCATGACCATTTCGCGATAACTGACTAGATACAAGTCGTGACAATTTTTTAATCCAACAGTAACGATTATTACCACTATCGTCACTTGTGATTAACAAATTTACATGCGCATTTTGTCGACTTTCTGTATAATGCAATGGTCCTACTACAGTATTCGTAGCGACACCATTCTCGAATGTTGCTTGTAAACCATAAACATTTACAGATATTTTATTATTCTGCTCAAATGTTGGTATATCATGCAAACTAACTGGGAATTGCAAACCTGTTATATTCAATAACGTATGCGGATTCGGATAGGACGACGTTCTCTGTGGTAGACCTGTTGGATCGCACAGCGCTGATGTTGTAGCCCAACAGAAGCATTCTTGATCATCATTTTTCACATTGATTATTGCTTCTTTCCGTTTGATCTCCGGCGGTAAATCGATATAACTTGACGCCTTCAAGGGATTGTATTTATTGACATTCACCTCCAGATATAAAATTTGAACTAAAGTCCATCCTACAAGAAAACATTCATTATTCATTATTGCACTACTCGCAATAACCTTTATCATACCTGAATCTCGCTCCTGGAATTCTGACATTTTTGCAGATATTTCATCCATAAATTGTCCATATACTGCATATAAATCAACACCTCTTGTAATTACTGCATTTTTCGTGTTGAAAGATTTAATATCAGCATCTTCTTTGGTTGCTAGGTAGTGCAAAGTAAAACATTCCACATTGACCTTCACACAGTTGTGAACATAACGCATGTTCTCAATTAAATTTATCACTTTTTCACGAATATCATTTTTAAAATCATCCAGATCTATGTAGTGTCTTGGCTCTGCTACTCTATAGGTTACAATTCTATTCCCAAATGCTCCCGCTATCCTTTCCACACCATCATCAGTTAATACCAAAGCATTTGCTTTATGCGCATTACTACGGAGCTGGGCGGAGTACGATGTTTGATTCACGTAAATATTGCAGAATTCACATTTTCTAACATTGGCCAAGTCTTGCTGATTATTTAATTTTAGACGTTTTCCAAGACATGCTGTTCTCTGATGACGTTTAAGATTATCTGCACGACTGAAAGTTTTAGCGCACTGCTCACACTCAAGCATTTTAACTGTTTAAGACGATAGAGGAGATCACACTGTGGTTTCATTCTGCATACGGTCTATTTAAAGGTTCCCTCTTCGCAACATCCTAATGAGATGTGTACGTTCGGAGGTGGTTAAGGTGATGGAGGTTCCACATCTTACAAACAAATTTCAATGTCAAGAGGTCAGACCTTGAAACTGACCACAGCGTGAGGAGGTTATTATACTGGACTAGAGGGTCCACATCTTACAAACAAATTTCAATGTCAAGAGGTCAGACCTTGAAACTGACCACAGCGTGAGGAGGTTATTATACTGGACTAGAGGGTCCACATCTTACAAACAAATTTCAATGTCAAGAGGTCAGACCTTGAAACTGACCACTGCGTGAGGAGGTTATTATTGTGTAGGCTGCCGGGGGGGAGAGGGGAGGGGGGGTTGTGTAGGCTGCCGGGGGGAGGGGGGAGGGGGGGGGGTTGTGTAGGCTGCCGGGGGGGGGGGAGTCGGTGCGGGTGTAGTGGAGGAATCGTGGGGTTAGGTGCTGGTTAAGTAGATGAATAGGCAACGGAGTGGGAACACAAAGAAACGGCGGTAAGACCATAAGTCGAAAAGCATACATTCTTAGAAGCTATTAATAATAGTCATGCTAGAACTTACCGTTGGTTGCTGGTTGTTGAGGTAGAGGTACTGTAGGATGTACTGCAGTTATTAGCGCTGCGCCTCAATTTATATCCAGTCCATGGTGAAAGGAATTGGGTAGGAATGCATAAAAAACCCATTTGGTGCAGATGCATTTGTTATTTAACCTTTTGTCAAAGTTAAACGTAAACGTCTATTAGCATAACCGTTTGTGAAGTCATTCAAGGTAAGCGATCGAGTCTAAAACAACATTCACACTAACAAATTCCACTAAAGGTGAGACAACGCCTGAAGCAATGGTAATTCCACGACTTAACTTTGACTAAAGGTTAAATAACAAATGCATCCGCACCAAATGGGTTTTTTATGCATTCCTACCCAATTCCTTTCACCATGGACTGGATATAAATTCAGGCGCAGCGCCAATAACTGTAGTACATCCTACAGTACCTCGACCTCAATAACCAGCAACCAACGGTAAGTTTTAGCATGACTATTATTAATACCTTCTAAGAATGTATGCTTTTCCTTAGCCATGTCTTTCCCAACGAACCATGATTTAAGTGCGGCTATGTTTAGCCAAGAAATGGAGGAATTCTTGAGCACGGCGCCACCAACTCTGCCTGGACCGTCTACCACTCAGCCGGACTCGCAGGTACAGCATCCAGAGGCGAAAACGAGAATGAGTAATGCAGATGTGATGCGCAGCCTGCGACTCCGGTTGATCAAGACTGGGAAAGATGTGATGGAGATGGATGATGAAGTCGACGAGTTCTTGATCACGGCATCACCAACTCTACCTGGCCCATCCACAAGTCAGCCCGAACCGTCCGGGCAGGTAGCCCAATCGTTGAAACCTAAGCCGAAGCCTTTCAAAACCAGGATGAGCCGTGCAGATGTAGTGAAAAGCCTATGTCTGCGGGTGAAGAGTGAGTCTCGTTTTGAAGGTGTTTCGGCTAAAGCAGAGGAGCCGCGGACGTATGAGGCAGCACCATTGTCTGGACCGGATACAGCATCGCTTGCTGGATCTAGCCCGCCAATGGTGTTGAGTCCATATGTTGAGGGTTCGTCAGAAGTTGGGATGGTAAAAAGAATTACCATACCATCCCAAGTTTTACACCCACCTTCTGACGGCCTACCTGGCACTTCGACCCTGGAGCAATCAACAAGTGTCCAACAGATCCAGGAGCCCTCAACAAGTATCCAACCCTCTGCTGTGTTGCAGCACACCCCCCACATGCTGACGTATGGCATCGCCCGCATATGGAACAATGTATTGCCGGCATGAAGACGTCATTCTTTTCCAGGAATGATGATTCCTACCGGCAAATTATAAGTTTCATCGAAACAAATATTGAAAGGTGTAGTGTATACCTGAAGTATTTGAATTCGTTGCGAGATGCGGAGGTTGGGTCCGCATTTAACTGTTGTTTGAGAGATCTTGACGATCTCACAAACGTGGTTGAAGTGGACGTTAATGTCCTGCGAGGTATGCGGGGGGGTGTGCTGCATTTAATGAGAGAAAAGGAGAAGGATGTTGGATTGAAAAAATAAATTTTTACATCTGATTTCTTCGATGTTTTTATTTACCTTTAGTTGAGTTTCATTTTCAGGAATAGTGTTATTGACAGGTAAGTAAAGTAAGAAGACCAAGGTGAGTTTAAAATTATTTATAATGCAAAAATAATAAAAAAATTTGTTTTTAAAAGTTTACTTTGTTGTACACGAATTTTCTAAATACGTATAGGCACATTGCATTTTTTCTATGAATATGTCCATAGATATTTTATCGGTCAGATATTCATCACAATAATCAATGCCCAATAAAATTGGTTGAAGTTGCCATTACAGATGCATGGTTTCCTCCTTGTCCTCCTTGTCGTTGCAATTGAATTGCCTGTTTCAGGTTTGTACAAGTTGACACCATTTCTAACAAAAGATAAACAATTATTAGCTTTATATTAGATTATTAAAAGAAGGTACATACTTAATATATTCGTAAGTTGACTGACGTAAGTTAACTACACTGATTCGTTTGCGAAGACTTCAAATTCACACAACGTTTAATAGTAATCCAACCGTTACATATATAGTGCTTTGAGTTGGAAGGGGTTCCAAACCATACACAAAGTCATTATAACCTTGACGAGTCGCTGACCTCCTACAACTATAGCGCTCCTCCTCCTCATTTGTGTTACAACAACTTGTTTTCGGAGTCTCCTATGATATTTACATTATGCCGCGTCGGCCACCTCCTCATTTGCATCACAACAACTTGTTTTCGGAGTCCGATGTTATCTAAACCGATTAACAAGCCTCCTCATTTTAAAATAAAGCTGCTTTAGAAGCATCGTCATTTTTTTACAGAGAACCGTTCGAGTATCTCCTCCACAACCTTGAATACCTTGCATATGAAGTCATGGTTGAGGAGTCGTTTTCTGAACTTCCTCATTTTAACAGCAAGCCCATTGGGGAACCTCCTCCGTGACAAGGTCAAGGTCACGGAGGAGGTTCCCCAATCGGCTTGCTTCCTCTACTACCGATGCATCCAATAAAGGTAACATAATAGTTATTTATGTACCAAGGGTTACACGGATGTTTTGCCCCGAGGGTGACCCTCGAGCTTTTTAAGTCGCCCGAGGGTATAAACAACAAATAACGCCCGAGGTGCATACAAAATTTTATGTCTTACAATGACTTTGTTCCTCCAAATTG
The DNA here is from genome assembly GCA_964023965.1 of Melinopterus prodromus. Lineage (NCBI taxonomy): Eukaryota > Metazoa > Arthropoda > Insecta > Coleoptera > Scarabaeidae > Melinopterus > Melinopterus prodromus. The sequence continues at coordinate 29,172,944 of OZ030391.1, read as the reverse complement.
AATAAAATTAATAAATATTTGGACGAAATCAAGTGACTTACATGTACGGCGTTAAGCAATACAAACAATGCGGAGATGACTGACAATACAAACCAACAATTGTCAAGCAGAATACTTAGCTTATAGCGTTTTCATTTTGTAAAACTCGGGCGCACTAGCTCGAGCGCACTATGCAATTTTTCACGAGTGTACAGCAACCGACTGCGATCCCAACAGAATACGCATTGGAGCCACATTGGACCATATTGCACTCGACAGCACGAGTTCTTGGAGCTCGTGGCGAAATAGTGCACTGAGTGCAGATTCTGCTGCACCGGGTTTTCAACAGAACACGAAATACTCTGTGAGTGCAACCAACAGAACACACAATTGTGCACTGGTGCGCCCGAGTTTTACCAAAAGAAAACGCCATTACTAAAGTATTTTGTGAACGAAAAACACCAAAAAACGAATAACAGAAAATATTTCTGTGGAAGTCGTCAGAAAAGCAGAGCGGGCGGTAGAAAATTTAGTTCCATCAAAATCTAAGCACGAGGCGGAAGAAATTTATAGATTGGTTAGCCCGCAAGAATACAGAAATAATAAACGAAATTGTTCTGTTGGGTTACTTTCAGGAAATGTTATTTCTAGCATTATTTTTGTTGTTGATATATTTGTTATTACAATTTGATTTCCTTTTTTAGTCGGAGTCGTTTTCTCTAAACTCGCTTTGGCAAAATAGTCTATGCTTAAAAGAATGGTACTTTTAAACAAGAAGGTTGATATTAGCGTGTATCCTAAACTGACGGCCTCAAATGACGATAATGTGACGACCCTCAAATGACGATAATGTCCGTACGAAACCGTCCCCGCCGGAAACAAATTCTGGTTTCTCAGAAATTTTTTTATAACTTTAGTAGATATGTTTCAGTTTTGTTGTATATCATGTATACTGGGTGAATATTCTGGCATCTAGCACGCAATGTAATAATAATATATATTTATTAGTATAATATTACGAGCTTTCGTAGACTATTAATATTATTATTTTTATTATTAAATATAATAATTAATAATATACTTGTATTGGGTGAATTGTATTAAACAGTTTTAACTGCCACCACGAATATACAAATCGTAGCAAGGAACTTGGTTGGCGAGCTTGGCGCCACGGTGCCGAGCACATGAGATCAGTATTGAAAGGAGGGAGAAGTATCCTAGGTTGTACCTTATTAGAAGCTACACTTCGAGTTCACCAGCGATACTGCACGGGTCTTGTGTTCCACTTTTCGATTGTTCTTAGCTTGTTCTACTTTTCGGTTATCGAGGCTTCATTCCAGCTTGTGTTTCCATGTTAGTTATAGGTGTTTTTATTTCTCTGGTTTTTTATTTTGTATTTTCTTTTGCCATTAGAATAGGGTTTAATTTTAATGGAACTTCGCCTTCCTAGGTAGAGGAATTTTGATTTTGTTATATATTTTAAGTAAGGTTTGTTAAGTGAGCCAGGTTTGTAAGGTAGGTTGATTAGTTCGATTTGTAAGTAGATTATAGTTTCGATTGATGAGAGGTTTGAATTGTTTCATTTAGTTTCTATTAACTGTTTCTCAGTGTTTTGTTTATTTTATTTGAAAATATTATTTTCTCGACGTAGCGTTGCGCGGGGAAAATGAGACCATCAAAGCATTATACTGAACTCGCAAAATTTATCTAGTAGTACTGCCATACATTTCATGCTCTAAATTCATTAACCGTCCATGACGATATTGTGTATGCGGCATCAAAGTATTATTATAACGATACCAGTTATCTAAAGAGACGAAATATTTTATTTATTATACTAAGATGGTATGGAAACTTTTCATCCGCATTTGAACAGTTAATTACTGGTAATAGTGTTCATTGTGAGGAAAAGGAGAACTCGGAAAACAGTCTTATTAAGCAGCTTGATATATCGACGGCCAACAAGGTTCCAATGGCACTATTTAATCTCTTTTCCGCTGCACAGAGGAATTTTGCACGCGATGAAGTGCTACCAAAAGGCTCCCTGAATATATATAATCAAGATGGCACCGATAATGCTAAAACATGTAATGTTCTGGAAGGTTCATTCATAATCGACAAAGCCGAATACACGTTACTGTTTGGGTTTAAATCAAAACTGAATACAAATGTTTACAGCTTTCTATTGAAACAAAATATTAAAACAGTTAACAATACATGTGTAATCAATATAAAGGGGTATAATTACTCCAAATCAAAAAATGCCTTTACAGTCTATTGCTATTGCCGCCATAAAAGTAAAAAGTTTTTGTTGAAATGTTTCGATTTGGAAGTAATGGTGTATAGCCAGAACATCCACTACAACCATGTTGAATGTTTAACTAGATATGTGAAGGGTGTGAAACGCGAGCTATTGGGACAAAAACTGAAAACGCAGTCAACACTAAACACAAGACTGGAACATATACGTGGCGCCCGAATATACAACTGTTGACAAAAAATTTAGGCAATATTAAATTAGATTTTGTTTATAAAAAAATCAGGACGGAGGCTTTAGGGCAACATGATCGACATAAGGACGATATTATTGATATGATGTATATACAAAGGGAAAATCCTGAATATGTACAGCTGGTGGGACAACCAATGCATATCATTATTGTCAGTAAAGAACAGGTTCACTTAATAAAATCCACATTACAAAATAATTTATCGAGTCATCTGACTCTGCACATTGATGCTACATTGATGCGGTTTGGTGGTTCGTCAACCATTGTATGGTGAAAAGCGAGTGGTTTATTATGCAGGTGTACTATCAGTACCAAATGGAAGAGTATGTCCCGTAATGGAATTTCTTTCGGCAAGGAACGATCAAAATACAATTGCGTCATGATGACGCAATTGACCATCAAGCACTTCTGCAATAAAGAATATAAATGGCCCGTTTTTACAGAAGTAGTTGTTGATTTCAGTTTTCCCCTAATTAATGCTATACTATTAGTATTCAATAAAACAACATTAACCCAGTACCTTGAGCAAGCATATAACGAGAGTGAGCAATATGTTAATTTCGTAAAAATAAGACTGTTGTGCTCACTTAATAAAAAATGTATGTAGAGACGTCAAGAGAAAGAATTTTTTAAAATTATCCTGATATGTCTGTTTGATATTTGATACATTTTCGAAATATGATAGATGTCATCATCCAAAACCTAAGTGTACTTACATTATCTTCTTCTTATACTGACAAACAATCACTAGCATACACTGTCCTTTAAAAAAATATCATCTGGGTCACTAAATCAAGAAATAATGAAGTCGAAGATACAGTTGAAGCTAATGTTTCTTCTGAAAGTGACGCAGACTACAATTTCACGGCAATATATAGCACGTCCCCGTAACGGCCATTTAAAAAAAATATTGATAAATACGAACACCAAAACCTAGCAACTGAAGACAGCATTGCAAATATATATTACAACCATAAATTTATGAAGACAATACTAAATAAATACTTAGCGTACCTGCCACTTTGGACTTCCATTCTCAATCAAAGTCGACGCAGCAATGGAATTGTTGAAAACTATTTCAGGTTACAATGTTATGTCAAGTAATCTCCATCTCAACCCTCTAGATTTGTACGTGCGGTTAGAGGATATGTGCTAGGTGTTTATAAGAAATTTTCTTTGACCATCAAGAGAAGGAGGTGTGCCCAACCATCCCTTAGAAGAAAAGATAACACATTAAATGAACCTGAAGAAATGTGGGCGAAGCGAAGAAAGATTGTTGGGCAACGGACAAAACACATCGTCGTAGGAAAGGTCTTCAAATCAACGTCACACCATTCAACACCTATTCGATTATCGAAAGACTATGTCGTAGCAATATAAAAAAGAACTAAATTGTACTACAGCAGCATCAGCACCTTATACGACCACAAAAATCAGTTCGATATGTATGTCGACAGTTTTGTTATTGAGCAGTACATATGTGTGTATTGTGCGACATACATAAGAGGGACGACATAATGTACTGCAGTGCCAGCTGGCGTCCAATCCTACATCATTGTCAGGGACTAATGCCAGCAAGACTTCTAAGGCCTCTATAATTATTTTTCCAATCTATCGCGCAGACATTAGGCATTGGACAATAGGTTATGCCAATGTAAATGCTCATATATTTGTTTATATGGATCCAATGTCCAAGAGCAACCAAGCAGCAGCAGCAGCCGCATATTTGGAGTTATATGAACAATTCTTAAAACCATTGTCAAAACCACACCCATTTGTGAAGTACACCATTAAATCTGTAGATTACCCACTTCAAACGGACGGTTTTAAATGTGGCGTATTCGCTTGCTACTATGCAGAGTGTGATAAAAAATGCAATATGGAGTCTTGATCCTAAACTATACAGAAAGACCATAATACATACTATCCTACAAAGTTCTGATAATTTAAAAGATAAGTGTATGTACTGCGGGGAAATGGATGACCGCACTATACAGTGTTTGAAATGCAAGCAAATGATTCATTCCATTTGTTTAGGCTCTTCTGCAGATGAGAACTACACATGTGAAATGTGCCTTAACAATATTTAAAAAATCTCAGGAAAAAGAACCACAAAAACAACACTACAAATCCAAGCAGCATAATTTCATCAATATAATAGCGACAAAACAATGACATGATGATATAGGTGCGAGATAATTTTTTCTTTCTTCTAGTTCTTCTGATTCGCCATGCACCCAGTTTAAAATTCCTGTATTAAAGGCAACTGGTCGACCGGCACCTCTTCAACACAAGATATACTGACTGCATCTACTTAAAAGATTCAATAACACTTATCGCTCTAGCTATCGTTTACTTTTATTCAATCTTTTTCCGACGTAGGTAACTACCTCGACTAATTACCTACAGCTTAATATATGATAGAAAGTTATGCAACAATATTTGAGCGGCGAGGGTTGACAAGTTCTCTTAATTACCTACAATTTGGTATATGATAGAAAGTTATGCAACAATATTTGCAAAAGTTATAAATATTTTTCTGCAGTAGCCACTTGATGTGTAATTGCTCATCGTACGAGGTCCGTACGGACATTATCGCCATTTTAGGGTTGTTCGCCGTCGAGCAAAACTCCGAGCGGCGAATGGTGAGAAGCCCTTTTAATTACCTACAATTTGATATATGATAGAAAGTTATGCAACAATATTTGCAAAAGTTATAAACATTTTCCTGTCACAACCACCCGACATATGATTGCCGGCGGGGATGGTCGCGTACGGAGATCATCGAAATTTAAGGATTGTTCGCCGTAGAGCAAAAGTCTGAGCGGCGAGGGTTGACAAGTTCTCTTAATTACCTACAATTTGGTATATGATAGAAAGTTATGCAACAATATTTGCAAAAGTTATAAATATTTTTCTGCAGTAGCCACTTGATGTGTAATTGCTCATCGTACGAGGTCCGTACGGACATTATCGCCATTTTAGGGTTGTTCGCCGTCGAGCAAAACTCCGAGCGGCGAATGGTGTGAAGCCCTTTTAATTACCTACAATTTGATATAATAGAAAGTTATGCAACAATATTTGCAAAAGTTATAAACATTTTCCTGTCACAACCACCCGACATATGATTGCCGGCGGGGACGGTCGCGTACGGAGATTATCGTAATTTAAGGGTTGTTCGCCGTCGAGCAAAACTCCGAGCGGTGAGGGTTGACAAGTTATTTTAATTAGCTACAATTTGATATATGATAGAAAGTTATGCAACAATATTTGCAAAAGTTATAAATATTTTCCTACAACAACCAACCGACATATGATTGCCGGCGGGGACGGTTGCGTACGGACATGATCGCCAATTAAGGGTTGTGCACCGGCGAGCAAAACTCCGAGCGTTCAAGGGTAAATAGTACATATCATTGCCTATAATTTGACGTACTTAGGGAACTTATGCAATAATTTTAGTTTAGTTTAGTTTAGTGAGTTATGGTCATTAATAGCACTTCTTAGTCGAACGACACGCCAATTTCTTGTATTATACTCGGTGATATAAGCGGTAGCACCTTCTCAATACCATTATGGGTGCAGAATTTTATGCGCTTTCGGAATCTGTATCACTTGTTTCTCTATGGGGTCTTTGCAAAAAGTTATGACACGTGCTCTTATAAGGTGACGCGTACAGATATAAATCAAATTTCCGGCAACATCGTTTGATGAATTTTTCGAGCAAAACTCTGGCGTATAGTACTTGAACACCTCTACCATTTGATACATGTTTCATAACAAAATTCGAAAAAAAGTTATGGCTATCTTTTTTGGCTAACTTCTCCGCTGTTCTATATGGGCCGTCGCGACGAGAGAAGTGCACAAACATAACCTTAGCTTTCAAATGTGGAAACATCGTTTGTTTATCGTTTATCGGGGTAAAGAGCTAGTTTTTGATATTGGAAATATGTCCACTATGGTTTTATTAGTCAAGATTTAATAATAATAATAAATGTACAATTGGGTATGAATAGAAACAATTCGGAATTGAGTGACAATACAGACAATTAAATGTCAAACAGAATAACCTTAATCGCCAATAATTGACACTGACGATTTAAAATTTAAAATTTGTAGGACAACGATTTGATATATTTGAGATATAACCACGACAACCCTTAATGCCCGCGCGGGCGTTAAGAATCCTTAACGCACTCGCGGGCGTCGGGCGTTAAGAACCAGTTTTTGCCCCGGTATCTAGGATGTAAAATGTCAATTTATGATCATGTAGGACATAAAAACATTTCCAATAATTTTGAGATATTTTGATCCCATAAAGGGCATACAAAATTCCTTACTTTCATTTTACGCACTGGACGCAGAAGGTGTCATAATAATAGTAATTCCCTGTTAGAAAATTTAAAATAAATACGGACTTTCCGTTGAAAGCGTATCAATGCAGTAAGCATTGAGAACTCACAAAAAAAATTATACCAGTTGGTTGCAATTTACGTATACTGCACAACGCGGCAAAAAGCTGTGTAATTGCCTAAAGATTGACATTGAGTCTTTAGTTATTAAAACTTATAATCAATTCAGCTCATCGACCAAAAAAACTGCCGAACTCAAACACTTCTATGAGTGGGTAGAAATTGAATGGCGGCAACTCTTAAAACATGTTCCTCCTACACGATGGCTAACTTTGGTACCGGCAATAGAAAGGCTCATTAACCCTTTGGGTACATTTGACGGCTCACGCTCGTCATGCGCAAATTTTGGCGTAATAACATTTGACGAGTCCGACTCGTCATTTCAAATCAGCGATTAGAAATATCAAGATGGGACACTCGCGGCTGTACCTTTGATGTCGGTGTTCTAAGTTTTACACAACTAGCAGGCGCGACAGCCGTGATTTAAAAGATTCTGCTAGATGGCGCCACTGCAGAATGGGCAAATCTATGACTTCAAACTGACACTGCCACTGTCACTTTGACAGGAAAGTGTAAAAGCCACTGTCACTCTGACAGGAAAGTGGAATAGTATATTGCCGCTATCCGTCATTACTTCACAAACTGACAATCAAATAACGAATAAACTAACGCCGCGCTGCGGGAAAACAGGTAAGTACGGCCAACGTTCGCGCATGCGCGCTCAAATTTCTAACGGCGGGAAAGGTCGACTGTCGTATCTTGTTATATCTCATCGCTGTTCAAATAACGCAAGCTAAACGGGTGCCGGGGAGCGCGCGGCGCATGCGCAATACGGCTGTAAAAATGATTTGAGTTTGCCGTGCGCTAATTTGTGATGATTGTTTTATGTTTTTGGTTTTGTTTTTGTTAGTTGTCACTAGCACCTAACGCTATTGCTTTGCGAAAACTAATGCTGCTTTCAGATACGACCAAGTTACGGTTACGTTGCGCTAGGTTTGCGCTCAACCGCGCTCAGTTTGCGCTCGACCGCGCTCAGTTTGCGGTCACAAAGTTTCGCTCGCGCTTACCGCTTAATCGTGTTGTTCACTCGCTACGACCAAATATTAAAATAAAACATACGTCTGCGGTGGGTACTGATGGGATACCAGTTAGAGTCCTCAAACACAGTGCTGAATACCTCAGCACCCCAATCGCGCATCTGATAAATAGGTCTTTTGACAGTGGCATATATCCGGGTATTTTCAAAACATCGAAAATTATTCCAGTTCACAAAAAATCTGACAAGGATCAAGTAGCAAATTACAGACCGATTTCAATTCTCCCGGCCTTGTCAAAAATATTTGAAACATCTATTAAAACGCGAATAACGACCTACTTCAACAACAACAATTTCTTTTCAAATTCTCAACATGGTTTTCGTGAGGGTTTGTCAACGCAGACAGCTCTCTCCTGTATATTTGGTAATGTATATAAAAATTTAAACAGCGGAAAATTAGTTGCGGCGATCAATTGTGACCTCTCAAAAGCATTTGATCTCGTTGATCACGACATTTTAACGGGGAAACTTAATTATTACGGTATTCGAGGCAGTGCGCTGAAGCTTTTAGAGTCTTATTTAAGTGATAGAACACAGCTTGTGGAAATCGGGGATCCTGAGAGTGGCGGCAAAGTTCTGTCGGAGACTCAGTTGATTGCTTGCGGTGTGCCACAGGGTTCCATTCTTGGTCCCCTTCTGTTTACCATTTTTATTAATGACATACAGTCTAATGTGAAGGCGCCTATCACAATATATGCCGATGACACAAGCGCCAGCGTGGCCGCGAACGACATCGGAACATTGGTAAAGAATAGCGAGATGGTTGTTGAGCAGTTGGTTTCTTGGTTTCGCGCAAACAGACTTGTCATTAATGTCGATAAAACTAACATTGTTGTCTTTCCGGGGCCGGCGGGTGCCGGTTTGCGGTTACGCTGTGGGGGGCTGGGAATTGCCATTGACACGGTCTCGCGGGCGTGTCTCCTGGGTATTGAGGTTGACGATCAGCTGTCATGGGTGGGTCAATTGGAGACTTTAAAAAAGAAATTAAATAGGGCTGTGTTCGCCCTTGGACGCCTTAAGTTCCTTTGCAGTCGTGATGTGCTGTTGTCTGTTTACTTTGCGTACTTTGATTCGGTGGCGCGATATGGTCTGCTATTCTGGGGGAACGACGAGTCTATGAACCGGGTACTGCTTTTGCAGAAGCGGGTCATTAGGAAGATTCTGGGACTCGGGGTTCGGGACTCGTGTCGGGTTCACTTTCGAGCCCTTGGCATACCGACAGTCGTCGACACATATATATACATGACTTCATGTTACATGTTTGACCATAGGGATGAGGCGCGCGCTGGCTCGGACGTGCACGCGTATCGGACGAGGGGTAGGGGGTTGATACGTCCGGATATCCCGATAAATCGGCGATATGAAAAGGGTTTTATACATACCAGCGCATTGGTTTATAATAAGTTGCCGGAGGGTTTGCGAGGCGAAATGTCAGCTAGAGTTTTCAGACTTGGCGTGAGGAGCTTCTTGGGTGGTAAAACTTATTATACGCTTGGGGAGTTCCTCAATGAACGCATAGCATGACTCGTCCATGCCACGACCATTGTTTTTGACTTTGATTTCGTTTATGTTCTGCGATAACGACTTTCCTGACCTGCAGTTGCAGTGATGTTTTAGTGAGTGCGCGTCTCTTGTGTATGTGTATTGTTGTGATGTATAACTGGTGCTTTTGTTTAAATTGCTTATGTTTATTATGACGTGTTTACTGTGTACATGTACATGTTCAACTTTGTAGTGTATTCCACACCTGTAAAGGTATTACGTGAATAAAATATATCTATCTATCTATCTATCTATTGAAGATAGTAGATTTTATACCTACTTTTATACATCAGTATCGTATTGTCAGTATGATGGTATTTTTGATAACACTTGTGTAACCATTTGCTTACGGCAAATGCAATTGAATGCTGAGTACCTACTTCAGTCGTTCAGTAGACTATGTATTACTATGAGTATGAACGGTACCGAAGTGAAAGTTTTTAATCGATATGATACGCTTTGTAATACCGGTATAATTAGAATACACCATACTAATAACTTATTTATGTTGCCAGGTAGATTGTTTATTTGTTTTAAAACTCAATGTATTTCTTTTTATTACTTTAACTATTTATTACATACATTAGTTTTCTTTTCACTTCAATTTTTAATTATTATTATGTTTTTGTAGTGTTGAAATTACCAAGAAAATTTACTGCTGCGAAATAAGAAACCCAAGCTGAAAATAGAGGATGTATTATTTACTAGAAGAAGCCCAGATTAAATTAGAACATTGTATACAACATTCCAGTAGGACCTTGCGTTTTGGTAGCATAGAATATGTGGATAATGTTATGTTCAGAATGGTAGGTAGATTTTTTTTTATAATCTGCTCTGAAAAATGGGAGCTCTGATGCTTATGTTGATGATGTCAGTATTTCCTGAATTATTATAGTTTTAAACTACAGTTTATCTTCAGTATTTAGTTGCAGTTCCAACACGTACATATGAGCCATTGTTAAATTAATCGTTATGTTCAGTCACTGTGACCAAATGCTGAAGATAGAAGATACAGTACACTCTCGCTAATCTGAATCCGGTTTTGCATACACCCATTTAGACTAATGAGATGTTCAGAGTACAAGGTTGCCCATGGATAGCAAGGGCATACATTGATTTTGCTGTTCGGACCAGGGTTAAAAAGCATTGTACGAGGTAGTGCGGAGTTGTAGGCCGTTCAGACCATGGGATAGTAGGTATTAGACTGTAGTCGGATTAGCGAGAGTGTACTGTATTTCATTTTATACCTACTGGTATTATAAATCAGTATTATATTGTCACTATGCACTTTGATGGTTTGGTTTAATAATTACAAAGGTTTTCAAACTAGAACCATTTCCCAGATCATGACTTACACTATTGTTAATAACATTCATCTGTTCGCTTGCTGACCACAATTAATATAACTGAACACTGCATATTTCAAAGTTGACTATGTATTAGTGTGAGTACGCATGGTACAGAAATAGTTATTTTTATAGTTGTAACTAGTATATACCTTATGTCATTTGTTTTGTCAAGTACATTTATGTGCATCATATTTTTTTAGGGGGCATTACATTTTGTGAATAAAAAACATGTAAAACATTTTTTTAAATTTGCAAAATGTTTTGAACCGATTAACCCTTCACTTCTGTATTTACATTTTAAAATATAGTCATGTGTTATTAGTCAAAGCATGTCTATCGGTTCTTATTCTTCTTAAAATGTTCAGGAAGAACACACCCTGTATTTTTTTATTATCTTTATACTTATAGCAAACTTTACATAAAATTGTGGTACCTTTGTGATATAGTTATTTAATGTTATTTCTTGCATATGTATTTGTAGTATCCAAACTCCTAGAAAAATGAACTGATGCAAACCCACAAGAATATGATGGAAATAGCTGATCCCGTATTGATTATTAGATGATGTATGGATTAAAAGAGAAAATTGTAAGTACTCGTATACAAACTAAGTAAACAACCTAACAAACTAACAATTTTATAATATGAGCAAATACCTAGTAGGCGTTATCATGGTAAACCCATATCCGGTATGTTGGACAGAATCTGTAAATGTGTTTGACTGTGAGCACATAAGGTCAATTTAGTGACCGTTAAATTTTATTGATTTTATTGTCAATGGTCAATAAATTTGAATGCTAACGATAACGGTAACAAATTGGACACACCTATGTACACCTATATTAATAATGTTGTGGCGATAATATCTATAGATCCATATATTATTTAGCATTAAGTAAATGTTGCATAATAGTTTATTTGTAGTGAGCCCTAGCCTGAATTGTAATATTTACTTCTGCCAAATGAACAATAAGTAAGGTCAGTCACGTGGGTACTGACCTTACTTGTGTGTCGGCCCAGCATGGAAGTGCTCGAAATGCTCTACTGCTTACCGAGTTTGGGATTACCGTAGAAAAAAATTTAAAATGCTTTAATATTTATATGCTCATACAATTATATCATTTCAGCACAATCTCAAAATGGAAGTTACCCATCAGAAGACACCATACCTCAATATGGCATAACAGAAGCTGCTATTGGAAAAGTAACTAGAAACAATTTGGCAAAATATAGGTTTGCTAAATCTATACGGCGTCGCTTGGCTTATTTCAGAGATGAAGATTATTGTTTTCCGTTTGTACTATCCCCTTTGTTAGCTGTATTTAACTGCTTAGCCTGACAGTGGTATAGGTCAAATAATTTGGAAATTTAGTCTGTAGGTACGCTGTTACAATAAAGAAAACACAGGTCTTGTGAAAAAAGGATCTTTGTTGACTCGTGTAAAATTGACTTTTTGACTAGTGCACCAATTGACACAAATAGCAATATGGTTCAAATATGTGGTACTAGCTGATTCAATCAATTTCACACATGAATAAAAAATATCTAGAACGAGTACTTAAATAACATAATGGGCCAACAATCATCAATAATAATGTACTATATATTGTCTTCCGTCATAGTAGTAGGAACAATGCTATTTTGGATTCAATTCGTATGACCTGTACTTATTAATGTAAAATTTCAAGAATATAAAATTGTCTAAAAGTAATTATAATTCGAAGTAAAAGCACAACATTGTAATCAATATTTACAAATTTAATTACTGACAGTGTACGCTTTGTAACTACTGACTGCATGTTGCCTAGTTTGTTTATCTTTATTAATGATATTTTATTATTCGCCTCTTTTTTTTTTATAGCATTATGTAAAATGCTTGTAATTTCTACAATTGTGTCTTCCTGAAGTGTTTCGCTCATTCTGTCTAAGCTCGCTATGACATATTCGCCAAATGATCGTGTGTATTCTTGGCCTGGCCTAACTAGGCGGCTTTCGGCTGCCACAGCCAACCTTTCAACAAACTCGTTGACTTTGTAGTCCGGCTCTCTCTTCCGCTTATACCGGCCATCCTTCTCCGTGGATGGCGTTAAATTCCAAAATGGGCGTTGGTTAGTTGGTATGTCATTATCTACAATAGGTTATTAATATTATTAATTATTTCTAGAAATAAATATGATTTGTTTGCTCATACTTGTTTGAAGTTCTTCCGTTTCAGGCATTTGTTCAGTCACAGTCACTAAAAACAAATACATATTTTTTTTAAGTTTAAATGTTGTTCTAATAAATAATTGATAGGGTTTAAAGTTATTAACGTGTTCTTTTTACTTTATCATATGTAGTATGACAAAGTATTGTAATAGTTTTTTTAGTTTTTTTTATATTTTAGCAGAAATTGGTCCCCTTAGGTCACCTGAACAAAAGAATTCTGTGTGTGTGTGTACCCACTTTTGGTGGCCATGATTTCGGAGGAACTAGTAAAGGTATCGGAATGAAACTTTATATTTAGAACTTTTATCCAAACTTAGAGCTGAAAGGCTTTCTGTTCATAAGGCCCTGAAGGAACTGGATGTTTAATCTGAGCATTTTCAACGATTTAGCAAATGGGCCGCAATTTCTGTAATTTTGTCAAAATAGTTAAACAATAAATTAAAGTAGAGGAAATTTTGTATAATTTATGTCTATGACATTTTTGGGTAATATTAATAGTTTAGCGCTGCAAGAGCAAATTCTATTTGATCGAGATCGTGTCTGCATTAAAACTAGTTAACCTTGATTTGTCCAATATTTTCATTCTAATGTCAAATGCCGTTGTTTTGACTATATCTACTGTAAATAAAATCAAAATATCTGTCAAATCCTGGCTATTTTAATGTAGACATGACCGATTTCGATTAAATAGAATCTCGTGCAGCTAAACTATTAATTTTATATAGAATATGATAAAGATATGTGTCAGATTTCTTTAAAAAGTAAACTAAATAATTTTTAATTCCATACAGAGTATGTTAGTTCACAAGTTAACTGAGTAAATGGTTAGCCTTCTGAACTACTATTCTTATTAATGATTGCATTCCTATACTGTTTATAATTTTAAATATCCATTTGTCACCAAAAATGACACTATTTTCTGAATTATAAATTAAGCATTATAATATACCATTCTGATCATAAAACGATATATAAAATACAACTTGCGCCAGACTTACGGAATTCACAGTCATCAACATCCAGCAATATGGTCTGGTTCAATGGGTCGTCCTCCTGCTCTACAGTTGGAGCAAATTTATTTTTTTCTTTAGTGATAAGTTTAGATTCCATTGCTCTTGAAAATAAAATAATATTTGTCATGTAAATCCCAACACAATATACACCTTTGTATACTTACTTTCTCGGTGTGTACACTGCACCTAAAAAATTCAGTGTTTCAAATAAATGCCAAGAATCACATTCCGCTTGACCACTTCCACTTTTTTCAACGCTTTTAGTTTTCTCCCTGCGGTATTTGTCACGGAGTGACTTAATTCGTTGAACAATTACTTCAGCTACAATTATTGTAATTAATTTGAATTGAATATTGAATGCAAATTGTTCTTACTTTCACAGTTCAGTGCTCTCGCTAAATCTTTTAACGCATCCTCTTTTTTTTGTTTATTTTTGTATGCGCTCGTTCTTTTATCCCATAATGCTGGGAAACCTCCTAACAGCTCTGCTAACTTGTCATCATACTCGGACATTTTAGCGAACGAAAACAACTAGAAAAACAGGTACGTAAATTGTTAACTTAATAATACTTGTTTGAAATACGGTGAGTATTATAAAACTACTAAATTTTTCCTTCTGCAATTTATTTATTTATACCATACTCTTTAATTTTTCGAAAAATCAATGTGTAAACCTGATGCAACCGTTAAGTATCTACGCAAAGTTGCAAGACAGTCGAAGTGTATTAAAATGAAACACTGCAGAAAGCAACCACAACCGTGGTTGTTTAAACTCATCAATCGCTGTATTTCTTGATATAACATTTCCAGCATTTTTCTGGACATATCCAGTTCAGAATATTTGTTTCTTTTTCTTGTTTCGTTTTGTCGAATACATGCTTAACATACTTTAGCTAATGCTACATGCTAACTTTAGTACTGAGTATTGAATAAAAGATTGCTAGATGGGAATAAGGAATATGTCTATAAGGTACTTACAAGTCTAAACTTTTTATCACTACTTTATTTGTACTTGGGAGCAAATTATCAGTAATTTTGTACTGGTTAAGTTTGCGAATGAATATTCATTTGTTTATGCCAGCACTACCACGGCCAGGCAGATTTGAATTTGAATAAGTTGAATATCGAGCAGACGCGTTTACAATGACATAATTATATATATATTACATTAAACCAATATAATGTATATATATATATATATATAGAAAAAGGAAAAGATTTGTAGTTTAAAACCAATATAGCGATGTCACAAAATTTCACTAATTTATTATTAGTGAAATTATCGCTCTAATTATTTTAGAGCGAAATGAAATTATTGTAGCTATGTAAACCTGTCTCACGGCAAATACCGGTTGGCATTTTCGCTGTCGCTATTACCGACAGTTTAAACTTTCTGTCTGCTTTCTGTGAGCTCCGAATTTATTTCGATTTGTGTGTATTCTCCAGTTTATTTGCCGTGGTTGTTTAAATATTAGTTGAGTTTGTGTTATTTCTTGTTGTGTTGTGTTGTCGTTTATTCTAGTGTTAGTTAGCAGTTATTATCGCCAGTTTATTTGCCGTGGTTGTTTAAGTATTAGTTCTGTTTGTGTTATTTCTTGTTGTCTTGTGTTTCTTGTCGTTTATTCTAGTGTTAGTTAGCAGTTATTATTATTATTTTTCATAAACTTTTAAAACAAGGTATGTATAAGCAAGTACCTGCCATTCTGCATGTCTGCCTCTATTCGGTGATATTATTGTTAATGCAAAAACTACTATCGCATTCAGAAGTCAATTCAATTTATTCTATACATATTTCTGGCCGTAGAGGTCTTTGTACTCTGCTTGACTGATTACATTCATATTATATATTGCTTAATTAAATCTACCATTCTTCAAAATTAATGCATCACTAACAAAATGGTCATAATTTCAAAGAACATTTTCCCACGATCTCAGTGACTAAAAAAGTTAATTGAGTAAATCAAATAACAATTAATAGTTATGAATAGATTGGCTAATTAATTATACTTATTCATGTGGTGCATGCATGTGGTTGTAGCGCCTGCACCCATATTATATTATAATGCATTATATACAGTGTGTTCATTTCAAAAGTATCCACTCTCAATTCTCAATAACTTGTGACCTGATGCGATTATTGCTTTGAGTGGAAACAGGTCGATTAGGATATCAAGGGGGAAGTTCAAAAATGGCACCTCGAAAATTTTTGGTTTCATATAATAATATATGAACCTCAACCACGATAAAAAAATAAATCGATAGATTGGTTTTTAAGATAAACTACACAGAAGATGGAATGTATGAAATGAATTAATAATTATTAGCGAAACATTACGGATTGTATACTGTTGAGTTAAATTACAGTCATAAGAAGTAAAAACAAAATTAAAATAAGAAATGATTTTATGGCATGTTCGAAATGGCCACCATTATTTGCTAGAGAAAAATACATTGTTTTCAAACTCTTCGCCAACACAAATAATGGTGGCCATTATTCTAGCCTATCTTAAGAATAGAGGTAGAGTAGCGAGTTTTATGCGCTTTCAAATGATATATCACAAGGTAGGGGGTGCCATTTGAAATTTCGAAGTGGGATGGCTGGGGGGCGAAGGGATGAAACCCAAAGTTCTCTAGGTACCATTTGTGGATTTCCCCCTCGATATCTTAATCGACGTGTTTCTACTCAAAGCAATAATCGCACTAGGTCAAGAGTTATTAAGGGTTGACTTATTTCATACCTTCCATCTTCTGTGTCACTACACTTATCTTATCTTATAAGAACCAATCGATCGATTCAATTTTGTTTATTATGGTTTAGTAGAGAATTTTGTACCCTTTCAAATGATGTATCACAAGGTAGGGGTACCATTTGCAATTTCAAAATGGGGTGGCTGGGGGTGAAGGCATGAAACCTAAAATTCTCGTTTTTCCACTCGAGCAATAATCGCATCTGGTCAAGAGTTATTAGGGTGGATACTTTTGAAATGAACACACTCTACATTTAATTAATGACAACCAACACATGTTAACAGCAAAAATGGCTGAAGATCCTGTAATGCCCCTCCTGTTAGGAGCTGCAGGGTTGCTTTTATTGAACCAAAGGCAACGTGTGACAAGGCAAAGGCGTAGATGGTGGGTTCGTCCAATAAATCAACGAAGAAATTCGCAAGGAGCATACATCCTGGTGGAGGAAATGAGGCTTCGGGATACGGAAACGTTTTTCTGTTATACAAGGATGACGCCTGATCTATTTGATACATTATTGGCGCGAATTGGGCCCATCTTAAAGCGATCATCAAACAGACCTGCTATATCCGAGGGGTGTCGGTTGGCAATTACGTTAAGGTAAAATTACTTTGTTGAAAATGATCCCCTACTTGTCAATGTGTTGCACCTCATGTGTTTTGGAAGTAGGTACCAACAAGTAGAAATTTTCCTTTATAACAAAGTTTACAACATTGTATTTAAACCTTGTTACCTATTATTATTTTCTTTAGATTTCTAGCAACTGGCGAATCCCTCATATCAATTGCGCTCGCCTTTAGATGTGGCATATCCACGGTGTGCGAAATTTATAGGGAAACCTCGCAGATAATCGGTGATGTCCTAGAAGACGTCGTAATGCCTGCTCCCACGACCAGAAAATGGCGAGAGGTGGCAATTGGTTATGAGAAAATGTGGCAGTTTCCAAATTGCTGTGGCGCAATTGATGGCAAGCATATTGCCATAAAGTGCCCGGCAAAATCGGGATCAATGTATTTTAATTATAAAAAGTTCTTCAGCATCGTATTATTGGCAGTGTGTGATGCTGAGTATAATTTTATATATACCAACATTGGGGCTCATGGGTCTGACAGTGATGGCGGAGTCTACCAAAGATGTTCTCTCGGTCAGCAAATTCACAAAAGCACTTCAAATTTCCCGGGAGAATAGCCCACTCCCTGGGACTAATACACCGTTCCCATATTATTTGGTGGGGGATTCAGCGTTCCCACTTCACGAAAACTTATTACGCCCTTATAGCGGGAAGTTTGTGCCACAAGACGAGCAAATTTTCAATTACCGCCTCAGCAGGGCAAGGCGCTGCATCGAAAATGCGTTTGGGATTCTATGCAGTAGATGGCGCATATTGCACACAACGATTGCTGCGAAGCCAGAATCGGTTGATAAGCTTGTTAGAGCTGCAGTGTGTTTACACAATTTTATAAAAACTCACAACGCAGCAAAGAAAATGTACTGCCCGGAAGAATTGACTGACAGTTATAAAAATGGACAATTAATTCCTGGTGAATGGCGCAGAATGCTGGAAAGCGATGACCAGAATGATGATGGGTCATTGGTCACCCCTGTCCCCAGTCATAGCAGTGCTAATGCTTTCGCTAATGCTATATGAAAAAGTATGTCAATTCTGTTGGAGCAGTACCGTGGCAGTATGGGCGTTAAAGCTATAAATATAATTATCAGCCATTTTTGAAAACAGGAAATATGCAAATAAGAATACAGCAATTAAATTGATAACTATAGGATTCGCAGAC
Organism: Melinopterus prodromus; assembly: GCA_964023965.1. Lineage (NCBI taxonomy): Eukaryota > Metazoa > Arthropoda > Insecta > Coleoptera > Scarabaeidae > Melinopterus > Melinopterus prodromus. The sequence continues at coordinate 29,154,300 of OZ030391.1, read as the reverse complement.
TATGATTAATTTAAATGTGCTAAGGATTTAAAATTTACACACACACGCACACACCGAATTTTTTTGTACCTCGGTAAAATATGTTCAGGGGCCCCAAAAAGACCATTTCCGCTAAAATCTCAATTTTTTTTTCGGCAAGATTACAATACTTTATCATAGAGAAAAAAGGTCCATGATTTAGTCATAAATATACTGCTTTGGTATTAATGTTGTGATTGCAAAAATAAACGCTTATGTTACCAAGCTACTGAGAACAGATATCAGTTTGTCATTACAAGTCATCACACACTGAAGGAACTGACTATATTGATAGTTGATAGAGAAACTTAAACTAGTGATACAGCACAGCAGCTATTCCAGCAGCCATTTGTCAAAAATGGATCGACATCCTGAAACCATATCAGAAGTGACCTACCATGCCTAACAAGTCCTAACATACAAACCTCTGCGGATAAGGCAAAGCGACTACCAAAACAGCGTAATAGTTAAGTTGCCAGTAATTAGGACGACAATATTTAATAAAACTCACATAAACTTACTTTACTAAGAATGGTATGAAACATGTTCAGAACAAAATATAGAGTACAATCAACTTTACATTTTTAGTTTTTTTGATGCCACGAGACAAACACATCAGACCATACAAAACTGTAAAGCGAATATTTAAGAGGAAAAAGTTGGGAGTTAATAAATTTAAAAAAAAACTATAGTTATGTTAAAAAATATTTTGTGGGCAGTGCAGTTTTGTCTAACTTTGGTTATGTTGAATTGAACAACGTAAGAAATTAGTCTGCGGTTTAATCTTCAGTTTAAACCAGCGGTTCTCAAACTTTTTGTCAGGGTCCCTTTAAAAATTTTGCGATAGCTTGCGGTCCCCAATAATAAAAAACGAAAATTGTAGTAAATAAAACATTTCTTTACAAACATTTTGTATTTAGAAAATATTACAGGTTATGTAATCGCCGTAAATAACAATGTTAATGGGATGGATGCATTTGCTGTGCCTGAAGTAGTTCCTCAATGTTTTTGGCTTTGTCTTGGCCAGTGCAACTCGTATGTTTTTTTGTCAAAATCAATTAATTTTTAATCAAAACAAAAAATTATTAGTAAGAAATATAATGCATTTTTTAAATTCTACTTAATAAATTACCGAAAAAGTGCCAGATGACAATCCACAATGAACTCCTCTTAACCAATATATAAGATGACAATCCACAATGAACTCCTCTTAAACAATATAATAATTGACTTCCCTAGTACCCTAAAGAATTTAAAAAATTATCCTACGTACCGTTTTGAATAAGTAAGTTCATTAATCTCCCTTTTTGTGTCAACATTGTAGTTATTTTGTTTATTTTTATAGTGTAGGCAGTCTCCCAATTAGTATTTTTATTTTTTGTATTTTTAAGGCAATTACGTCAGAAGTGACCTACCACACAAAACTGCAGATCGAGTGAACCAACTATATGCCAAGAGCGAGTAATTATAAAGATGACTAAGTGTAAGAAAGGTTCATTTCTTCAATATGGTATGAAGCGTGTTCAGAACAAAATACCAATACAAATACTACAAATTTGCATTTCTATACAGTTTATGGAAGGCCCAAAGAAATTACGTTAGAAGTGCTAGGTGAACCGACTGTACCAAGATTAAGAAGGTTTACAAGGTTACAAGGGTTAATGTAATGCTACCACAATGATATAATCAAGGATACATGAATACAAAACATGTGCAGAACAAAATGTCCACTCTAAGTACCACAGACATTATAACGCTGTTAATTTGAAAAATACTTTTTTAAGTTTATTGAAGAGCTGAGGAAGTTTGTGTCAATATCAGTGAAACGGATCTTAAGTGTATCGAAGGATTTAAATTTTATATTCTTACAATTTATTTAGAGAATGAACGTTTAGATTGCATTTACTGGAAGAGACAGCATTCATTGCAACGAAACTAACATGACTACTAGTGACAATGTAAAATTGAAATTTAGGAAAAAATTGTGTAAACACTATGAACCCCGATGTAAATACTAGAAATATCGTATATTGAGAATTCATTATTTTAGAGTAAATGTTTGACACATAAAACATTTTTACGAGATGGTTTTACCTGCTAGGATTGAACAGAACCTCAAGGAGATATACATATAGTTGCCATTTTTACTACTGCAAAATCGACATGCACATTATACATATGTAAAATCTAAATTTTATTTATTTATTATTTTCTTGTGTACCTAATCTATTGTTCTTTTTAGACTATTGTTACTACAGGATTAATAAAACTAAACAAGGTTGCTATAATTATTCTATTATGAAAAAAAAATATTAATGACATATTTCAGATCGGGTGACCAAATTGTAAACTTGTCTGGACGTTCTACAATGTTTTTTCATCTTGCTGTGACTTGCCGTTGACAGAGGACCACGAAGAAATCCAAAGAGTTTCCGCCAACAATAAAAAATAATGTCTCGTCAAAATTCCTAATACATTGTTTTTCTTTATATTTTTTACTTAAGATATAAATGGTGTAACTTTAAAAAACAGTTTACTTTACAGTGTTTAAAACTGTTCCCTTTTTTAAACAACTAATTGGACTAAAAGCCAATTGTTTGATTTTTTTACTTATTCTACCATATGAAAAACAACATGTACGTTTGTGGTGTGTAATTACTTTATTAGAATTGAAAAAAAAAATAAATTACTGAACTAGAACCTATGTTTACTTATTGGTTTATATCATGGAGGAAGATGGAGTCGCTTTACGCTATACTTTTAGCAGCGAGAAAATGACCCCGGGGGGCGGGGCTAACATGACACTAAAGTAGCCTAACAGTTGGCCGCCTGCCAGGTCCGGACTAACTCTGAAATTGGTAATAAATTTCAAGAAAGTTTTCTTGTAATATATTGTAATGTGCCGAGTGGGTACATTATATAAAAACGCTATATGAACACTTTTAATAATTTATTTAATCTAATTTTTATAAAACATATGTAATAAACATATCCCAAAAAATTTTCGTGCGTGCGGCCAGTACAAGCCTGTACATTGTTGACATATACAGTCACTTACCGATGAAATGTTACCCCGGTCGAAATCGGGTTTATAGCTGATTTTCTGCTGTTGCAGCTGCGAACCATAGAATACCTAAAGTAGAACGCTGAGATCCGTGTTAAATTTTTCGCCACGTACAACAGCGCCGCATTTAGTCGTTCTGTGAAACTAAACTTAATTTAGCGGGAAATTTGAATTGACTATTTCATATTGTCCCCCATTCACTACTAAAAATAAAACTAATGAGAATAACTGTTAGTAGAGCTCTCAGAGAAATATAAGTACTATATTCTCAGAGCTGTACTAACAGTGACTATAAATATATGCACCAAATACTATAATAAAAATATACATTTAATCAAAAACGTTTATTATTAACAGTGTATTAAAATAATATAATAAAACAAATTTACAATCATAAACATTTAACAGTTGTTAGAGTAGAAATGGCAATAGTTACCCAACTTATAGCATTTTCGATTTATCGAATTTTATGCAGTCAGTCGTTGCAATTCTTGAAAACCAACTTCACGGTAAACAGAAGTAGAAGAATAAAAGAAGTTTCCAGTTTTTCTGATGGTAAATACCATTGCCAATGTTGGTATTTCTAATTTCTATTTATTCTTCTACTTCTGTTCACCGTGAAGTTGGTTTTCAAGAAATGCAATGAGTGACTGCATAAAATTCAATAAATCGAAAACGCTTTTAGTACTATAACAACACAGAATGCTCAACAAAAACAAAAAGAATTTTCTGGTTAGTGAATGCGGTCTAATACTAAAGTAATTAATTCTATAAAGACAGGACCACATTTATAGCATTAATATTACATTTTCTTCACTAACATATTTCTATATTTTAAGTGAAAAAGAAACATACAAAGTTGTACGTTTCAAACAAATGTCCGATCAAAACAAACTTTAAAAAAGTGTTTAATACAGTTGTGAGCACTATTAACAAGAGTTTCAGTACAATAATAGTGTACTCCAGCAGTAGGAGTTGCGTCGGAGAATTATCCCTATAAAATGAATTATTAAATGGACTGAATACTTATCATTTCTTAGATTCTAGTTAGATTAGAATATGTTAGTTGCTGGCTCAACTATCCCATCCACTGCGATCGCAGGGGTCTACTGAGACCTGTAGTCAGTCGACGGTTCGCTTTTTGTAACTGGAGATACTGTCTGGCCTTGGAGGCGGAGAAGGTTATCGTAGCGTTATCTTGTCTCATACCAGGTGATGTTTCCCAGAAAGCTCGTTTAGCATTATCTTCTCAGTTGTGTACCATCTTCCTGATGCCGCTCTTTGTGATAAAGAGGAGGTACACGCAACTTCTGCGTCTGCTTCAGAATCTAAGAAACATATGCAACTATTATTTGTATTAACACAATATTGGCGTTATAAGTACATACTGTAAAGATTACTGTGATTACTCCGGATTCAGTGCCAAAATTTCTTGATTTCTCACGGCTGCAATCCACGCATTAAACAGCGACATTTTCTTCGTCAGATCCGGAAAGCAATGCAGTATTGCATGAGGCCTTCTAAATAACGCACAGAACACTTTCGGCAACATTTTCGAAAAAATCTATTATGCGCTAATAGAATTTCTTTGAAATGTTATGTACTGTCAAAAGATACAGTAAATTTGACTAATGTCATATAATACAAGAAATAATGTTAGACTACCGCGGCATCTGTTGGTCACCGATTGAACTGATCGAATAATAGAAATCGCTAAAATGGAACTAGTCGCGCCTCCAGCGGTCGTTCTGCGAACTAAATATACATGGCTACAAACCGCCCATAAAAAATAAACCCCCACGCTGCGAACAGCGTAATTAGACGTTAGTTTTTGATGTATATCTTCATACAAATTCACCATACTATCCTTAAGCAAAGTGAAATAAGCAAAATCGATAAAATAATAACACGTCAACGTTGCGAATGTCACTTTGACATTAAAGTAGCTCCGGAGTGGGGAAAGTGGTCCCATATCCGAGCGCTTAGGCCGACTCCTCCTTCCTCCATGGTTTATATACATAGTTTTTAATCAAAAGTGTATTTTAATCAGAAGTGATTATAATTTTGTACTATAATACCTACTTATATTCATGAATTAATATAATTACTCAAATAATATTCATTAGTGATACAAATAATATATGTATTCAAACCGTATAACTAAAGAAGCCAACAACACAGTTTGCAAACAAGCAAATATGATTTTATTTATTTTCTAAATGGCATTACTATTAATTACTTTCCTATCTGCTTCAGTTAACTAATCTAAAAGATAGTATTGTAATGAGTTTTGGTGATACAATTTTAAATAAATATAAATACAATGAGAATAATTTATAAAAAGAAACGCTTATAAATTATGTGAACTAGAAGAAAAGAAGCGCAGTAAATAAATAAGTATAGAATAGTATTGTGGAAAAGTTATAACCCAAAAATAGATTAAAAAAATGGTTATAGTAAATGCAAAATAATTAGACAATGCATATTATGATCCTCAAAATCAAAACCTGAGTAAAGTAATAAATGATAACTGAATTTTAAGCAGAAGCAGCTTACATAAAAAAAAATAAAATAACTGCTTGGTATAATTTAACAAAAATATATAATATGGCGATTGACGGGTCTCATATTAATGTCTAGGAGAAACAAAGCACTTGGCCAAAATAGTGAAACTTACATATGTTCAGCTTAGCTTGCCAAAAATTGCTCTAAAAAAGGTTATGAGCAATCGGGATTGGAAGTTTTTACTTAAACAGAAAAAGAATAAAAATATGTGGTCAATACAATGCTACTATATAGATACTACTGTATATTGATAGGCAACCAAATACGCATTATAAATTATCGACCCAAATCACACAATCACATACAAAACACGCTTGGTAAAGTCTTTTTTGATGAATTATAATAGTACTCTTGCGATTCCTGTGGTACACTACAGGTGTTGTGGCTATTCGTTGCAGCATACCTTATCGACTTTTATTATGGTGATGGGATTTTGTGTGTATACATTCTTATAGTACTATCATCTTTCGATATCGAATCGTAATAGACACTCTTGCGATTCCTGTCGTACACAACAGATGTTTTGAATCTTTATCGTATACTTCATGGACTTTTGTTGTTGATGGTGATGGGGTTTTGCGTGTGGTTCTTCTTATGTAGACAGTGTTCCATTCTATCTTTTAACGATCTATATTGTGTTATATCGGTCTCAACTGATTGTGCTCTTCTCAAATGAAGTAACATACAACTGTAAAATTAGTAATTCATTTCAATAAAACGTGTTCAATATAATACAAAAGTAATTACCCCATATTTCAACATAAATCTATTTATTATGTTTTTGGTAAACCAAAGTGTATCCTCCGTAAGTTTTATAGTTGCACTCATATTGTAGATATCCTAGGTACTGCTTTCTCGAAACCATTTAAACTCTTCAATCCTATATAAAATACAATAAAAATCTTGATATAAAATGTGTTAATAACATGTACGCATACCTAATCGTATTCTTCAGACACGTTCCCATATGTATTTATAAAATAAAATTCTCTAAATAACACCTGTGGCATTTCTACGGTTTACTGGAACAATTGGATCCTCGGCAAGGCATCATATTCGATCATGTACCTCAAAACTCTTTACAGAAAGCCGCGAGATGATCGCCCGTTGGAGTATATTTAGGGGTTATGTATAAATTTTGTTGACAGTAGTGCCCAGGCACAAAAATACATACGCTGGGTGTACGCTGGCATCTTGCGTTCGAGCGCGAGCCAGCGCGGGCCAGCGTTTGTAGCGCAGGAGACCGCAGCGCACCGCAGCGTACCGCAAGTGTAGCGTTGCTTATGTGAAAGCCACATAAGATTGTTTGACGGGGAGCGCGCGGCGCATGCGCAATACGGCTGTAAAAACGATTTGAGTTTGCCGTGCGCTAATTTGTGATGATTGTTTTAGGTTTTTGGTTTTGTTTTTGTTAGTTGTCACTAGCACCTAACGGCCTTTTCACACGGGACACGGCGTCCGTGCGTTTTTATAACTGTACGGTTCGAAGTGTATGAGATTAAATGATAGCTTTCACACGTACCGTGCCGTCTCCGTCCACCACGAACGCACGGATTCCGTGCCGACCTTTTCACACGGGGCACGGCGTCCGTGCGTTTTTGTCCATGTACGGTTCGAAGTGTATGAAATTAAAGCATAGCTTTCACACGTACCGTGCCGTCGCCGTCCACCGTATGGTCGCCGTGCCTCACCACCGATTTCGCACGGCGACCGTCCGCTCGGTAGTGCATTGAGTTAAATCGTAGCGTTCACACGCACCGTGCGGTTTTCACACGGTTTGTATTCGAGGACTTGTAACAACCTATATTTTCAGTGGCAATGCGCGTAGATTTTCTGAATCTGTAATCTGCGAATTGCAAATAGGGAACGCTTGTAGTTGCTCACCACGCGAAGGTACTAGGGTCTGATTCGGTCGCTACTATTAATCGCGTACATTCACGTGCGCAGACGACATAATTTAAATGTAGCTCGTTTGGCCGGGACTCTAGAAAGCCCTTGCTATATAAGTGTATACAATAGAAATTAAATGATGTCGACCTATGACCGAATTCGATAGTACAGACTGGTTCTTCCAGGTTTGAATTGACTGAACAGGGCACAGGAATAATTGATGCACTTCTCTTCTTCTGCTCGCAGCTCTTCAAATAACGCATAATAACGTTCCAAAATCTTCACGTTTCATATTTATTGGGTGAACCCAAAGAATGCTTTGCTTGCGTTTCTGACGTTGCCGACGTCTACACAAGAACCATAACGAAATAATACGTTTAGGGCTCCATGGGTAATGACTACCAGGGATGTTAAATTTCGGTAATTAATTATTTCGATAAAATAGCGCTGAAATCAAAATTATTAATTTGAAATATTAAATTACACAGTAACTAAAAATTAAAAATGGTAAATTACGCATGCTGAAATTACCAGGTAATTTAAAATTCAGAATGGTAAATTACGCAGGCTTAAATTACTGGGTAGTGATAGATACTCACGTCAATAGCAATGCGGGCACAACCGTAAAAATCATAAAAGAACGCTAAATCTGCTGCTTAATATTTTTATTTACCTTCCTTTAATATAATATATTATGTTGTCTATTAATAGATAATGTATGTGTTTTTAATGACCTCTGCACAAGGCTGCAAGGGGCTTCTGCAGTTTTCCTTTGCTTTGCAAAGAAAAATTTCTTTTTTATTTGCAAAGCATAAATGGCCTTGTTTTTCTATATTGGGTTGACTTGCAGTGATACCCGCAAAGGGAGTACCCTGGGCTTCAGCGAAGCTCGGTACTACCAATTTCATTACTTATCAAAATTTATTAGTAAAATTTTAGTACTTATTGTGGTATCTATATTATATTATCTAGGATCAATATATTTAATGAGATGTATCAGAGCGTTCCAATAAATAATATTAATAATTATAATAATAATAATTATAATAATAATAATTATAATAAATTGGGTAGAGCTGCAGTGATACCCGCAAAGGGTATCCTAGGCTTCAGCGAAGCTCGGTACTACCAATTTGCCCTGATCCTCTTTATTACTTTTCAAAATTATTAGTGTAATTTTAGTATTTATATGTTGTATCTAAATTATATTATCTAGGTTTCCAATATTTAATGAGATGTATCAGAGATTTTCAATAAATAATAATAAAGGTTGTTTACACAAAAGAAAATGCAAATGGTAACAAAAAAAAACACTTAAAGTCCATTCCATACAAAAAGATTAGCTATACTTTTTCAGATAATATCATTTTGGAAATATCATATCAATCATATCAATTGAAGAGTGGAAAGAGGCTTTGATAATGAAAAGAGTAAATAAAGTCACGGTATTAAAATAATGTCCGGATACAAAATTGTTGTTGTTTGTGAAACCAGGTACAAGAAATAAAATACAAATAAATTATAAAAAAGGTATTTTTAGTGGGTAATCATTTTCAGGCATCTGAAATTATTATAAATATTAGTAAATTACCATCAGTAATATATGTGACGGTAAATTGCCTTTGGTAAATAATTTACTGACTAATTCACCCGGTAAACTACGCATTTACCACCCTGAATAGCACTGAATCGCCGCTCAACTCTGCACACTGTATAGGTAGCCAGCTGCATCCGTGGCCGTGCCGTTTGAAATCCGTGCCTGTGTGTAAGCACACAACAACCGTGGACGGTCGAAGCCGCATGGACGCCGTGTACGGTTCGAAGTGTATGAGATTAAATGGTAGCTTTCACACGTACCGTGCCGTGCCGTTTGAAATCCGTGCACGGACGCCGTGCCCCGTGTGAAAAGGCCGTAACGCTATTGCTTTGCGAGTAAAAAACTGAGATTGTTTGACGATATTTAGTTATATATTTTTTTTTTTTTTTTTTTGGGATGTTGCCATGTGCACAAAGCCAGTGGCTTGTCTGTGCGGCAATCAGGGAGACGGAGTATTTGAAAAATCCCCTGCCTAACCTGGGCTTGAACCCTGGACTTCTGAGTGGAAGGCATTCGCCTTATCCACTCGGCCACCTCCGCTCTCTTCCATAATGACAGATATTGAAACTGCATTATTCGAAAGTGATAATGAACGAGAATTTAATGAAGAATTTGATAGAGATGCGTCAATTAGTGAAATGGAAAGTGAAGACAATAACGAATTGGAAGATGATAGTGATAGCGACATACAACCCATACGACGAAGACGCAACAGACTCTTATCGAGTAGTGATAGTGAGTCATCTGATCAACCATTTCAGGAGGAATGGGTTTGGAATGAAACAGAAAATATACCTAATATAAAACAATTTTCCGATATTGCTGGAATCAATCCTATTTGCCTGCGAAGAGTAAGTGATAGTCCTTCGCCATTGAATGTCTTACACCAAGTGCTCACTCAAAGTTTTTGGGATATTATAACAGAAGAAACAAATAGGTATGCTAGACAAAAAATAGAAAAAGAAGGTTTTGCCAAGAAAAGGAATCAAAGATGGTTTCCTGTAAGTTCTGATGAAATGAAAGCATATATTGCGTTATGCATTTTGATGTCCCAAGTAAAGAAATCAAAGTTACATATGTATTGGTCTAAACGAAATATTATAAATACACCAATTTTCGCAAACACAATGCCTCGGGATAGGTTTTTTGACATTTCAAGTTTTCTGCATTTTACAGACAATGAAATAATAAATAAAAATGATAGAATAAGAAAAATTAGAAATTTAGTAGATTATCTCAATAATACATTCTCTAATCTATATACTCCTAATAATGAAGTATCTATTGATGAATCTCTGATGAAGTTCAAGGGACGATTGAGTTATATTCAATTCAACCCATCAAAACGAGCTCGATTTGGCATCAAAATATATAAACTTTGTGAATCTTCATCTGGCTACTGCATGCGTTTCAAAATATACGTAGGCAAAGATAAAGTACAGGGTGTTGATATACCTGCTTCAGAGAGTGTAGTCATGGAAGTGGCGCAACCAATTCTAAATAAAGGCTACACATTATACATGGACAATTGGTATTCATCGCCACAATTATTTTCTGTTTTACAAAACCAAAATACAAATGTCGTTGGAACTGTCCGAAAAAAACAGAAAGCATATGCCAAAACAGCTTGCTTCATTCAAATTGAAGAAAGGGGAATATAGAATGTTATCCTGTCGTGGTTTATTGGCATTGAAATGGAAAGACAGAAAAGACGTGTATATGCTTAGCACAAAACATGCAAATGTTGGAATGGTAGATACAGGCAAAAGGCGAAAACTAAAGGATGGCAATTTTGAAAATATTATCAAACCTTCATGCATTGTTGATTATAATAAAGGCATGGGAGGTGTTGATAAACATGACCAAATGCTAGCGTGCTTCCCTGTTATGAGAAAGTGTGTAAAGGGATATAAGAAAATGGCATTTTATCTATTAGACATGGCTATTTATAATGCACACATCATATATTCTAAAATAAACAGCACAAAAACCTCTGGCATTGTATCATATCGGCTGAATATTGCAGAAGAACTATTAGAGCAAGTGTCACTGCCAAATTATCATTGCCGTGGTCGTCCTTCGCATAGTGATACACCATACCGTTTACAGGCAAAAACCTGGGCACACTTTCCAGAGAATATTCCATCAACAGAGTCCAAACAACACCCTACAAAAAGATGCCGAGTTTGTTATAAAAACAAAATTAGAAGTGAAACTACCTGGCAGTGCAAACAATGCCAAGTACCTCTGCATTTACCAACATGTTTCGAAAAATATCACACTTTTCAAAATTATTAGTAATTTTCTTTTTGATATATTTAGTTGTTAGTTGAAAACTACTTGTTATTATTTTTGTTTGTTTTATTTATCATTATTATTCTGTAATTATTATAAACTTATATCTTATTTAAACTATGTATTAAATTAAAATAAACAATTTGTTACATACAAAATATTGCATTATCATACTACTTCAGATAGCAACAAATTAAATCCGTTTCAGATGTATGATACTCTTTAAATAATTCAGTACCCAAAGGGTTAAAAACCTCGACGCAATAAAGGCATATTTTATGAGCGAAACCAGTATACCTTCACTTTTAAAAACTGTTTTTTGCATATGATTTGGGAAATCAAATTTTAATTGTGGAAGTAAGTAATAGTTATTGTATGTCCATATGTTGTTTGTTCTAAATTATCCTTATTTCGTAAAGGTATAATGAGCGATATTAGGAAGTCGCTTATTGAAAGGAGAAATGAAGGATATTTTGGTTTTATCGCACATCAGGAGCTACTGAAATGCGACAATGAAGGAGCGTAAGAAGATTTAAAGCTGACGTCGATATAATTTTTATATCACCGCGATAGAGTACTTGGAGAAAAGGTATGACTTTTGTAAACTACTATTCTACTTATACACCAAGTTAAATAAAACTCAAATTAATTGAAGTAAATTGATAAAGTTAGAGGCCTACGTCTACTCGCGAATAAATCTTATTTCGTAATGATCCCATAATATCGACAAAGGAGTATATGCCCCGATAACACTCATCCTCCAAAAAAGTGGTTTGGCGCGGTGAGTCAGCTTGGCACTCAATACGCTGCTCTGCACAATACAGGCTGGGTAAACTCGTCGTTACAGTCGGCTAACCTGACAATCTTCATGGCCCGTGAAGCCAGATCGCTGTAATACTGAATAAAAAAAAATCAAAACAAATTAGTTTCAAGCATTAGCAAGACTAATCGTCACCACTTGAATCTGTCTCACAGGGTGAGACGGTCGTGTCAAATGGTTTTAGCTTATCACTGGGACATATCCCTTGATATGCAATGCGCGAACGTTTCGCGCCAGGCATATCCTCAATCACGTAGCGCCCATAATATTTTCGTAATAATCAAGGGAGGGACCCTTATATCGTGGCTCGACCTTTCTACTTTTCCCGGCATTAGCGGTCTTAACCGTCTGGCGCAGAACTTGCTGCCCAATCTCAAATAACTTTGGTTGAGCATGCCTGGCGTCGTACAATTGCTTATGTGCACGTTGTCTCTCAGCAATAACATGTGATACGTTATCACGTACGACCGTTAAGTCTAGGTGTTCGTCGTCGCACACTTCAGTCGTGAGAAATGCGTCGTTTACGCCACGAGGACGACACCCCAAGAACACCTCGTAGGGTGACTTACCCGTAGCAGAACTTACCGTACTACTGACACCCCAACGTACGCGACTGATCACCTCATCCCAATGATTTTCATCATCGGTGGTAGCTAACAAAGATGACAGGATAGATCATCTATTCATCCGTTCCACTTGCCCGTTGGCGCGTGGTGTAGCGGTGGCACATAAAACCCTTTTTATACCTAAATTCGTGCAAAATTCTGTAAATGATTTACTGATGAAAGCTGTTCCTCGATCACAAATAATTCGTCGTGCTACCCCAAACTTTTCAAAGACTTCATTCAGAAAATTGATCACTGGACCAGTTTTCGTACTTTTCGTACGCAACAGCTTTCATAAACACAAATTTTGTAAATCCATCGATTACTACCACAAGGTAGCTATTTTTCTCTACACTTTTTGTAAAAGGTCCTAAATGATCCACGTGTAAAGTATCCATAGGTACTTTTTCCTTTGGGATGCAATTTAAACTCCCGGGTACTTTTCCTTATGGCTTCTTATTATAAAGGCAGCCTAAAGAAGACGATAAGTAATTCCTAACATAGTTACGCATTGAGGGAAACCAGTACCGTTGCGCGAGTGACTCTAAAGTCTTGTCCACAGCAAAATGACCAGCGCTGTCGTGATAATCCATTAGCAATCTTCTCCTTGATGTTTTGGGTGCTACCCACCTCTTACCGTTAGGTGTAATTGTATATAACCGTCCTTCTTTCAAACAGTAGTCTTTATGTATGACTCGTTCTTCAGCACTAGTGGGTTTTCGAGATAATGTATCAATAAGCGCATTACATCGACAATCTTGTAATTGAGCAGCCAATACCCAGTCATGTTCTTCAATATTAACCAAAGACACATCGATGGTTTCAATTACGTGTTCGTTATTGTCTGGTCTTCCTGGCCCACGGCTCAGTGCATCTCTGTGTTGCATTCTTGTTCCAGGACGGTACTCTACCGTAAAGTCAAATTCTTGAATAGTCAACCGCCATCGAGCTATTGATATATATTTTAATATGAACTCAATTATTAAATTTCTATTGGCAAGTTTAAAAAAAGTTTTATGTGTAATTAAAGAGTGGAAGTTACAAAGGAGCTAAGTGCCAAATTCTCATTTTCTGACATATTGACATAACTTGGTGATATGTGCCATGCTAAGTGTCCCTGCAAAAGCGCTATGTACCATCTCAATTTTTAAGTCTGTCATACTCATTAAAACATGACGTTATCGTTATCCACCAAGCAGTGAACTCTAATGTAACTGGTAGGGACGCGTGCTTTACATTAACTGGCGAGAATTCAGGCAGGCGCAAGCAAAAGAGACAAAGGGATGACAAAGGTGTCAAACGTCAAATGCGATTCTGACATACATAACAAATTTCCACAAACGTGGTTCACTGATAGAACAACAAGACCATCAAATTTACAGAAAGTGATCGACAAGATGTCGAAGCCCATATAAATTATATACCAAGAGATGTTGGACACTAGACGCGTACAAAATCCGCTGAAGAATAGTTGAGTTCCGATTTAAACATTAATGGGTTGTTCAAAGCATTCCAGAAAAATAATTCCATAGCTTTATGCCATGTGACCGCGATTTTGCTCTTATAGAAAAAAGAATGATAGTTATATGAAGGCATTCGTACCTGAGGATTTGATTGGTGTTATTGAATCATCAAGACATAATCCCCTGTTTGAGGTACTCGATATGACAAAAGTTGCATTCTGTAATATCAAAAAAGCAGCTTACGAAGTATTCAAAACATCAATATTGCAGATAAGTAAAGCGGTCATGATTCGATCGGACAGTGAACATCCGGCAAGATTAAAACAAAATCGTCATATTCTGGGAAACGAATGAAAACATTTTGAAGAAAGGAAAAACTTTAAATAATTTGAGAATTTGTTTTTGAGAACTTTTACTACCGACAGACATTTGGAACACCTATGGGGAGTCCGTTAAGTCCCATTTTGGCGCAGATAGTGCTCGACCGATTGCTGAAGCGGTGCATCCACCTCCTACCCTTCACCTTTCCATTTATCTGGAAATACGTGGATGACATTATATGCGCGTTACCACAGTCAGAGATGCACAACACTCTTGATACTCTCAATGGTTTTAATGTCCACCTACAGTTTACACTTGAAGAGGAACAAAATCGATCGGTTCCCTTCCTGGACACACTTGTTATCAGGTCCGACTGCCAGGCGGTAATCTTGAATTGGTACACTAAGCCTACCTTCTCGGGGAGATACATCAACTACTTTTCTAACCATCCCATGAGCCAAAAGGTCAATATTGTAAAAAAACATAAAGGAAAGGGTCCTGACTATCTCTGCGCCGCAGTTCCGTGAAAGCAACAAGCGCAGACTACACAAGATATTCTCCAACAACGGATACCCTCCAGGCTTGGTGAGGAGCATACTGCACAACATACCTAGATCAGAATCGCCACCCACCATTGCTCGATTACCGACAGTCCCCTTCAACTACCATAGATTCCCGTACATCCCGGGTCTCACCGAAAACGTTGCCAGACTAGTTGGCGGCGATGCCATAAAGCTCGCCGGTTACAACCTGCTGACCACAAAACATTTGTTCAGCAAGGTCAAGGACAAAATACCTAAACTGCTACATTCAAATGTGATTTATAAGATACCTTGTGGTCGCTGTGATGGTGTGTATATCGGTCAAACATCCCAACTGTTGAGGAGGAGGATTGGGCAGCATCGAACGGATGCTTCCAACCGCACTGAGGGAAAGAGTGCCCTGGTGGAGCATTGTATGACTACGGGACATGTGTTTGATTTTGAAGCAGCCTCCATCCTTGCGTCAGAGTCCCGCTACTCCAAGCGATTGTTTGCAGAGATGTTTTTTATTAAGAAATACGACACCGCGATTAACTTTCGTACTGACGTTGCGGGGCTTAGCGACATATATGGTTACCTGATTCAGTTGGACTAGACGCGGCGCATTTTTCCCCGATGGGATTTGCCTGACCTTGACCGCTGACTTTTGATCGGTCTGGTACATTGTTTTTGGGTCCGTGCGATCGCTTGATCGGTGCTGCCACCACTCGTATTCTTTTCCGTCACCTGGATGTTCCCGAAACGAGTTTTGGAAACAAGAAAATTGCAATGCCGTTGACTGTGTTTGATTGTTTGTTATGGTGTCGTGTGTGCTCTGTGTTTTCGTTCTAGTGACCATCGATTTTATTTAATGATTGTCAATCTGCCTACTTTCTTGCTCCATGTAAGTTATATGTTAATTGCGTCCTAATGTTGAAAATTTGTCTTGACTGGTGCCCGTTCTGATTGTGTGTATTTTTTAAAATTTTAGAACGTTCTTCTGATGAAGCCTTAAACAATAAAGGCGAAAGCTTAAGTAACCACAAAGGAGTCCTCTTTTTGTATTATCCTCTGGCCGATACCCCGCCAACCATACACAACTTACTGTATTTTACGGCCGATATTCCCATATTAACTATTAATAATCTGCTGTTCGGAAAAATTTGACAATTCGTCCACCAACTTCATAAAACCAAAAAACTACGACAGCACCACTGGCACGCTACAAAGAGAAACGATATTTAACAATCATAACAATAAACAAACAAAAGATGTCACCAATTACCTAAGATAAACAACAAGACTCGTACTCACAAACATGCGTTAGCATTAGGCGGTTATAGGATTGCAGGAAGCAGCCCAGAACCGGCAACCGAACCCAGCCGCAGACCACAAATCTCCAAACAAGTGCAATACAATTGTACACCTCAAAACTTCAAAACATAAAATTCATACAATGTTTAGGCAGATTTAAAAGATTTAAAGGAATAACTCACACAAGTTGCCCAAGCAATTGGATGACTCATCCAACAACCGTTCGTGGTTGTGGTTTAGATTAAGCAAGTGGGCATATGTTGAACTCAGATCTACAGTGTCAGAACGTAAATTTACGGCGTTTGGGGTAGACTGTATTCCCACCATTTTGAAAAATAATCTTTCACGTAAATTCCGTTTGTTGTATAGAATTTGAACCTCGCCAAACCTCATTGTGTGTCCGTGGTTCAAGGCATGCTGGGCCGGCGCACTTGTCAGTCGTCCCTTGCTAACATCGTCCTCGTGTTACTTCATCCTGGTCTAAGCCAATTAGCGAAATATCGAAACTAATAAAAAAGTCAAACAAACTACTGTTGTGCTTTTTAATCAGAGCACCTAGCCTTGTGAACCCAAAAAAACACAGTTTCAGTAATAATAATGTTCGACTAATGTTTCTACTAAATATAATAACTTTTTCATATTATATGGCACTACTAATGCGTAGCAAATTTAAACAGTCTTATAATAAACTACTATTTGAAACAGGTTGGTCATCTGACTGTTGATAGATGTGTTCAAAAGTTTGAAAAATGAAAGATTTTTCCCGTATCGGAGATGAAGAAATTGTTATTTTAACATCAAATCACCCGGAGATTTATGACCAAAAGAACAAAAGTTATTTGGAAACAACAAAGAAACAATTTATTTGGAAAGGAATTGCAGAAGATTTAAATAAAAGTGGTAAGTTTTTAAGAACGTTAATATATTTTTGTGTTATTGAAGTATCGAATATTACAGAAGAATAAGCAATTATTAAGCTTGTCTGTCCTGCCAGCTTACAGCACCTCCTCCTCCTCTTATAAAATAATCTGTAAACCTACCACGTACTTGCAACCACTCTGCGCAAGCAAATCCTGCTGTTCCTTTCAGAGGAATCATATTTTCAGTAGGAAGTAAAAAGAGGTTTTCTTCTAAATTTGGTTTTCTTGGATTTTTAAGTACGTATTTGTTGCGCAACATATTGTGTACGCTACAATAAGCAAGTAGTAGCTTTCAAATTTATAGGAGAAAAAAATATTACATTTGTCCATAAATATAAATAAAGAAAATCTACATTTGCGTTAATGTTATTGCCAATTTCTCAGCTGGTGTTATTGGGTCCTTCACACGGTTGTAGGGCTTGATTATAAGATCAACTTCGATGAGCTCCAATATATGATTAAATTGTTAACGCTAGGTTAGCGTTACTCGAAATTTTTTGTTTCAATTTTAATTTCGTTGTCTGTTAAATGATTTAATTCAATAATTTTGATTGAAATCCAAATTTTCTCCGTTTAGACAAGGGCAATATTTTCTCCATTTTTTTTCATTTTCCAAAATTAAAGAAAGACGTATATTTTCCTCTTCTGCTTGATAGCTTAGCAGCATTAAAATTAAACTTTTTCGAGAAACGTTAATTTTTAAACGTTATGTCGTGAGTCGAGGAAAACACAATAAACAGAAACTACGTCAGCGAAAAGTACCAGTCGCCGGCGATTGGCGACCGTAGAGGAAAACGTGCCTTTAGACTACTGGGTACATTTTAGCTTGATAAAAAGTGTCGCCAAGCTAGGATCGTACAAAATCTACAATCTTACCTGGGACATTCTTTCTGATAATGGTTTGAGTGCCCAGTGATAAATTTGAACTTTTCATAGGAGCATTTATGTACGGCTTTAATGAAGCTTTCACAGAGAAATCCGTTAAAGAAAAGCACCTCGGCTCCACAAATACAAACACATGGTTCACACACAAGCTCAAAGAGACCAGACTACGAATAAATAAATTAAATGATAATTGAGCCCTAAAAAAATCAGATCACATACTGGAACAACTCAAGGTATCCTCTTGCTGCAGGTAAATGCCCAACAAGGTCGATGTGTCTATATGCTGAAATCTTTTAGGACACAAGTTGAATATTCCAATCTGTGATAATACATGACATACATCTCCAGAGTATATCTGCGAATATGTTATCACTTCCCGAACTGTATCTAATATCGGTGGTGAACTGACCAATAAAATCAAGATGTCGCAACTGTCTCAGGGAACACTTATCAGCTTTCTCCCTAAATGCAAACATAAGTGGTATGATACGTGTAGATAGCAAATGTCCTTCCTTCCACGATATGACAAAAACGCTTATGGCCTGGTACATAGCTAACAACCCTCTGTCGTAAACACCATACTTTTGTACTGCAATACTCAACTTTCTTGAGAAGAATCCTAAAGATTACCACCCTTTGTTTACTCGTTTTTGAAGACCTGCACCATTTCTGAAGTATGATGCATCACAGAAAATAGCGAGAGATCCCGTGTTGACGGAAAAACTAATTGAGCAACTTGTGCTAGGTTTTTCTTTGATTCCTTAAAGCCACATTTCTCAGTCCAAATAAGAGGTGTATTACCTTTTAGGTTGCCATGAATCATGTCGTTTAAAGAAGCTTGTAAATAAGCAGCATGAGGTAAACTAATTCTGTAGAAATTTAATGAACATCAAGTTTTTTTGGAGTGGTCTAACACCTTTCGTAGAGACCTCATATCTGAGAAAACTAATAGATTCGACCCCCTAAGTACATTTTGCTAAATTAATTAATACTCCACAAGACTGAAGTCGTTCAAATAGTTCACGAAGATTTTCATCTCCTTCCTCATTGGTTGATGCTATCAGGTTGCCGTCAATATAACAATAAATGAAATCAAGACCTCGAAGAACATCGTTCATAAAACGTTGACATGTCTGTGCAGCATTGCGAAGACCATATGACATATACGGAAATTCATATTTTAGGAGTTTCTGACACTATTAAAAGTAGAAGTGTTTATTTACATACATATCAAAACTCTGTATATTTTTTGCTAGGTTTCTTCATTCATGTCATAGGTCGCTACAACACTCCTTTCTTGAGTTTACTACATAATATAAACACGAATAAAACTAATTAAATTAAAATTTTATCCCGGCGAAAATTTTTCGGGAAATCTCACTTTCCTCCCGGAACGTGTAGGCTTGCTTGATGTCGCTTTGTTCGTATGCAGGTGATCTTCGTCGGGGGAGACTGTTGATGTATCAAGGGGCTCTTGTCTCGAATTCAGGCCAGGCTCTTCTGCTAATATATAAGCTGGTTTTGTTCTATCTAAAGTCACGGGCATCTCCTTCTTCTTACAACAGGAAAACGTCCCTCGTATGGTGGCTCCAATCCACCAGCAGATTGGTTTCTAATGAAAACTTGGGATGCATTCTGGGCATTTTTGAATGTAAATACCTACCCTACGAGTTCCATGTCGAGTCCTAGGAATTGGTTGTACCTCTTCGAAACGTTTTCTTAGTTCCGTTATGTAGTTAATCGGCTTTTGCTGACCAGAAATTCACCGGGCAAACGTATGCTTTGGCCATATACCATTTCGGCAGGTGTTGCCTGTAGCTCTGCTTTGAATACACCAAGTATGCCCAGGGTTATAGTTGGTAGTAGGTCAACCCAATTTCCTGTTGCATGACATTTGATGGCTGCTTTCAACTGACGGTGAAGTCGTTCCACCATCCCATTTGCTTGAGGGTGGTATGCTGTTGTCCGAATAAGCTTAATGCCGCATAGATTGGCCAACGCTCGCAACAAGTTTGATTCGAATTGACGTCCTTCATCAGAAGTGATGCATAGTGGTACACCAAATCTTGATATCCAAACTTTGTAGAGTGTCCTTGGTAGTTTCTGCAGTAATGTCTAGAACAGGACTAACTTCTGGCTATCTAGAAAAACGGTCGACAATGGTGAGGCAATATCTAAATCCTTGAGATATGGGTAATGGACCTACCAGATCAATATGGATATGCTTGAACTTTGAACTGGTTGGTGGAAATGATCCAAAGGCGTGATTGTGTGCCTCGTGACCTTGGACTGTTGACAAGGTATGCATGCTCTTGTCCATATCTTGAGTTCGGTTGCAATCGATGGCCAAACATATCTCTCCCTGACAAGCTTGGTAGTTGTTCGAATAGATGTGTGGGATAAGGATGGAATTTTAGGAAAATTGCTCTACGGAACGCTGATGTTACGTAAGGTCTGAGTGAATTAGCAGATGTTTCGCAATACATTTGATTTTTGAAACCAGGAATTGGTATCTTTTCTAACTTGAGTGAAGAACCGTGGGTGAGTAACTTCATCAATTCCTCATCTTCTTCCTGCGACTTTGCCAATGCGTCAAAATCGATTGATTCTACTACTGGATTTTCGATTGCACGAGACAAAAGATCTCCAGTAATGAATTTGAGAGTTTTAAATGGCTATTCGAAGCTGCGTAAATAAAACGGCTTTACCTTTTTATGCTGACGTTTCGGTTTATTCTTTCAACCTTAATCATAGCTTAAAAGCACGCCAAAAAAAGAAATTAAAATACACTTTAAAATTATCATCACCAACAACTACACGCTTGTGTCGGTACAACGGACATCAACAAATGTGATGTCCGTTGAAAGAATAAACCGAAACGTCAGCATAAAAAGGTAAAGCCGTTTTATTTACGCAGCTTCGAATAGCCATTTAAAACTCTCAAATTCATTGATTGCTTGGAGCGTTAAAGGAAGAGAAAAATCTCCAGTAATATTGTCGTTTCCATTAATGTATCGTATATCTATCGAAAATTGTCCGATGAAGTCGAGATATCTGAACTGCCTCGGTGATGCTTTTTCAGGTTTTTGACTAAAGGCAAAAGTCAATGGTTTCTGATCCGCAAAAACTGAAAACCGTCTTCCTTCTCACATAAACTGAAAATATTGAATACTATCTGTCAATAATACTCTCTTCTCTGTCAAATGCACTGTATTTTGATTGAGCAGGAGAAAATTTCTTGCTGTAGAAAGCTAAAGGTTGCCAGCCATTTCCAGAATTTTGCTGGACTACTGCTCCCATCGCGGTAATCGAAGCATCTGTTACTATGGCCAACTGACCTGTGGGATTTGGGTGAGCAAGACTGCTGCCATTGCCAGACTGTTCTTACAACTATCAAAAGGTTTCTCCAGATCTGGATTCCAAACGGCGTTCGAGGAAATGAAGCGCGAAAACGTGGAGTTGAAGAAAATGCTGAAAGAGGACAGAGAGGAGAAAGAGCAGCTTACGGATCGGATTAGAAGATTGGAGGCCACCTTAGATGCGACACAGAAAGAAAAAATTAAGACAAACATTATAATTACAGGCATAGACAAGCAAGAGAAAAACGAAAATATCAACAACATCATCACAAAGGTAATGAAGGGAATGAATATAAAATTGTCGGCAGGAGATATTGTGAACGCCTACAGAAAGGAAGATAAAACGGAAAACGGTCCTATCATGGTACAGTTAAAGTCGGTAGAAATAAGAAATAAAATATTCGAGGCAAGAAGAGCTATAGTGTCCATTACCACAAAAGAATGCGAGATGAATGGAAAGGAAAAACCAATTTACGTAAATGAACAATTGACCCCATACACTAGTAATCTTTTCTACAAAGCTCGAGAAATGAAGAAGAAATATGAGTACAGTCGTGTATGGTGCAGAGATGGCGTAGTCTACCTCAAAAAAACAGATGAAGGGAAAAAAATTAAAATCCGATATATCGAAGACTTAGCAAATATCAAATAAAAGAAAAACAAAAAAACAAAAAAAAGCAAAAAAAACAAAAAAAAACAAAAAACAAAAACAAAAAAAATAAATAAATAAAAATGGCAGTCACTAACACTACCATCTATCTGCTAAACATACGAAGTATACGGAACAAGCACTCTGAGCTCGAACTCATCGCAAAAATTTACAAACCCGATATCATCGCAATCACCGAAACCTGGTTGACGCCAGCAGAAGAAAACCTTTACGCCTTGAAGGGATACCAAGCTGAGTACCATTCCAGAACAACAAGAGGAGGAGGAATAGCAATATTCGTGAGAGAGGAAATAGAATATTTACTCAAACAAAAAAAATACTATTAACAACGTTGAGACACTGAAGATCCAGTTGCAGCAAAACCAAATAGCAATTACAGTGATATATAAACCTCCACACATTGCCTGGAATCCATTCAAGAAGACGATTGAGGACACTCTACTAAACAGACGCAAGCCCCACGTCATTGTGGGAGATATTAACATAGACCTCCTACAACAAGACATAACCACCAGGGAATACAAGACCCTCCTCAAGGAAAATAACTACACCATATACAACAGGACAACACATACCAATATTACAAGGAAAAATCCAGACGGCAAGGGATCAATATTGGACCACGTTATCACTAACATACCTCAAAACGTGGACAATACTAAAGTAAATACCAAAATAATTCCTACTGACATCTCGGACCATCACGCTTTACTGGCAACAATCAAACATGGCAAACCGCGGAAACATGTATATAAGTACTTTGAATACATAAAAACAAACCGCAAACAAATCAATAGAGAAGTAAGAAACATAAAGACTGAAGACATCAACGACTATGAACAATTATCGAAGGAATTGGAAAGGATTGTAACAACGAATCAAACAAAAACACGAATTAAGCGAAAAGAACAAAATCACTGGATAAACGAAGACATTATAAGTAAAATTAAAATGAGGAACAAACTCTACAAAAAATGCCAGAGGAACCCAACTAATGTTGCATTAAAAGAAAGGTATCAGCAGAATAAGCGGCGCACGGCAAATGAAATGAAAACTCTGAAAACACAATACTATCAACAACAAATGAAAACGCACATAGGCGACTCCAGGAAATTCTGGCAAACAGTGAATAAAATAATAAATAATAATACCCCAAAAGATCAGGCAATCAAAGAAATAACAATGCTAGATGGCACACTGACAAACAACCCTATGGACGTTGCAAATACAATAAACAAGTACTTTATTTCAATCGGCAAAACCTTAGCTGAAAACCAAATAAAAAATATAAATAGACAACCAAGAACGACAAAGACAAAAAAACAAATCGAAACTGCCATATTCAAACTGGTAGACGAAGCAGAAATGAACAGCATCATCACTTCCTTAAGAAACAACACTGCTCCAGGTTTCGACAAGATCACGACTCAAACAATGAAGGAAAACAGAACAACTCTATCACCCATATTAGTGAAGCTGACGAACAAGGTACTAGAGGAAGGGATATATCCAGAGTATTTGAAAAACACCATCATAAAACCCATTTATAAATCAGGAGATAAAACAAAACCGGAAAATTACCGCCCGATAGCACTGCTGTCAACACTCAATAAAATCCTTGAAAAGACACTACAAAGAAGACTAACCGAACACCTGGATAGAAACAAGATAATAGCTGCTCAACAATACGCATATCAACGAAACTCGAGCACCACATCTGCTGCGTATGACTTGATGAACGGAGTCAAGTCCAGCCTAGACGATGGAAGGATGGTGCTGGGTCTCTTTATTGATTTAAAAAAAGCCTTCGACACGATATCAAAGGAAATATTATTAGAAAAACTGCAAGCAATAGGAATACGAGCAAAAAACCAAAACCTAATAGCGACTTATCTCTCCAACAGAAGGCAAAAAGCAGAGGTAAATAAAATACTGAGCGAAACCAGCGTCACCGAATCATATGGAATGCCACAAGGCGGCAACATACCCCCCATACTTTATATCATCTACACGAATGACTTAACCGAGCTAAGACTACACGCAACACCTTACATATATGCTGATGACACTTGCTTTTTATACTCCGCAAAAAACACAGAAGAGCTACAACAGTACATCACGGAAGACCTTGAAAAAGTAACGAATTGGTTCTTCAATAACTTACTAACAATTAATCTGAAAAAGACAGAATACATAATATTCAACAACAAAAAGGTAAACATAAACATCAATATAGAGATAAGCGGAGAAAAAATAAGACAAGCCAAAGAAGTAACCTACTTAGGCCTCACAATTCAGGAAAATCTAAAATGGACTGAACACATAAAGAAGACAACAAACAAAAACGCAAAAACGTTGGCCATCCTGATCAAAATAAGAAAATTCATTCCGGACTCAAACAGAAAGATGCTCTACCATGCACTTTTTACATCACAAAACAACTACATGATCCATACATGGGGAGACACGACAGTAAAACACATAAAACAAGTACAAGTCCAACAAAATAAAGTTCTAAAAACTCTTTACAACTTAGACAGACTGACGCCCACAAAAGATGTATACAAACTGACAGAAGAACTCGACATTCGGCAAATGATAATTCTTAACAACTTAATTCTGATACACAAAATAAAACAGGGCACGGTGAAAACAAATATAAGAATAGAAACAAACAACGAATACCATGATTATGCCACAAGAACTTGCACACACATTCGAACAAAAAAGTACAGAAAACAGCAACTCAAGCAGACCCTTCTCACAGACACTATACATAAATACAACCGATTACCTGACTATACAAAGAATTTACCCGAAAACACGTTCAAATTAAAAATAAAGAGTTTGCTCAGAAACGGCAAACTATAGACTAACCTACCACTCTTACATTTCCAATTAAGTATCCAAACTGCACCCTCAATACCGTTAACCCGAGGAAGGAAGGCCCGACCCCGAGGTGAGGACAGAGGGAAGAACCACTGAGGCAGGATGTATAATATTTTACAATATTTTGTTGTATGTATTTATATATTTGTTGCATCAATAAACGTATTAACTTATAAAAAAACAATTTCTTGGTTTTTGGTCGCGGTTTTCTTCAACGGAGCTTGCAAAGACGCTGCTTTGAGTATAAATCTACTATAAAAATTTATCATATCTAAAAAACGTCTGAGTTGCTTAATTTTGCAACTTGAACTGTTTCTACTACTGGTGTTAAACCTTCGCTTGAAACAGAAAATATTAATGTACGGGTAATTCTACGATAAGAGGTCACAAAGTTTAGATTTTGTGGCAATACAATTAAATTGACAATTTTTGCTTATTTTGACATGTTTATGTTCTTAACAGTTCTTAGATGGAAGTTTATGACTAGGCGGGTAATTTTATTATTTTTTAGGCATTTTAAAACAGATCAGGGGAAATACTGTAGCCAGGAGAGGGACATACTTTGAAGTATAGGATACAAAATGGACTGAATTGCGAAATAATTAAGTAACTATAACAAATCAACATTTATTAGAAATTAAACTTATTTATTATTGCAAGAAGCTATATTAACTAGTAAATTATTATGAAAAATCAACATTTATCAGAAATTAAAGTCGCTGTTTTTATATTTTTTCTCGCGATGTGGGTGGCTGCCGTTCTTCTTCAGTCTCTAACGACAATTCACTTACATTCTTAATCGTTACAGGTTTGACACGAGGGAAGTACATAACACTGCCAATTTGAAAATGACTACAGTTCTGGTCGCAGAAACAACTTAATGTCTTCATTTTTAATTTGTTAGGAAGAAGCAGCCCTCCTACAACCTGATGTACCCGCAATGTGCCAGGAAAAGCTTTAAAGTTTTCGTCCATTCCATGAAGAAGGGGTTCTTTTGGTAATATTTCAGAGTCATCGATGGCCAGAACATTAATATTAGGACAATTCTTCTGAACTGCGTTTGCTAAATCACTCAACGAGGTTATGTCATAGCCACTACCAACAAGCCTGTCAGCAGTTCTCTTACACACGGCCCCGACCCCATCTGGAGCTCCCTTACCATGCCCGGCCTCATGATAATTCCATGTAAAATACCTTAATTTAGGGTAAAATTCCTGTAAGTGACTCACCAATAGATAAAACATAATTTTATTGCGGTACTGAGTGACCGGCCCGTCGCTTAAAAAATGTAAATTCTCTACCTCAGCGGGCAGTGTGTCAAGAATGGGCTGTAAATGAGCCCATATGGCTGGTGGGGAATGGGACAAATTACTTGACATAGTGCAATAACACGTAGTCCGGACTTCTGTTGCCGGGGTTTCTTTAGTGTAAGTAACAACAGTGTGTAGACTAATTTGTTGCCGCGAGCCTCCAAAATGATATGCCTGTATCTTGGTTTATTCCTAAAACTTGCTTCACTTTGTCTACCAGCTGAGACATGTCCTTCGTATGTTGACCAATTGGTAGCAGACGCTCTTGGTTTGGTATTTCCAACTGTGCCTCTATTGATGGCGTGATACCTTCACGCCATCGATACCATGATACCTAACCCTAGGAGAATCGCTGGTATCATCAGTACCTTAAAGTACCTATTATCATTAGTTCAATTTTTGACAATGGACTGTCAGGTGATGTAGGACTTAAATCTTCGTAAAAAGTATAAGATGTGTTTTTCATAACTTGTAATAGTTAAAATATGTTAGTTAAGTTATTATGTTGTGTGATGATGGTGATTCAGAATAACATAAGAATAGCTACCTGGTTGTTTGATGGAACCTATCGGTAACAGCCTTTCTATCATAGGTGGTGGTAGTGTGGGCTTGGTTTTTCAGGCATTCCTCACAGTCCGACACAGGAGTGCTGACTGGCGTGATGCATAGTTCAATGGTCTTCTTATGCTTTCCCATAGGTGTGGGCTTACTACTATGTGGTGAACCAATCGAAGAACAAGGTACCTGCCTATGGGAATCAGTTGTCATAGTCTTAGCCCCAGAACTTGTGGGAATAGTTTGTATAACAGTATTGGCCGAATGCGATATTTTCGAACAATTTCTCTGGAGCTCTGCAAACTTCTGCTGATTACTTCCATTAACTTTGCCACTTCTTGTATAGAATACGACTTGCTTTCCCACGATTTCAAAGACTCCTCTTCGCCAATGATCCAAGTAGGCCTCTTATGCTTCGTCAACCTGCTGATGAATATTTCTTTCGGTGATCTCTGCGAGGAATCCTGTCGTTCTTGGATTTTGACCATCGTGCAGGTCTTCTCAGTTTTGTGGTATGGACATGGGACATCATCCATTCCTTCGTCGAATGACCCTTGCACACTTCCATGCAGCGTACTATCCGACAAGTCACTCTCTGGAATCGCGTTCAACTCGGATTAAGTGTCATCAGCATCTAAACTGATTGGTTCCATAAACATTCTGGTCTTGTCGAACTTCTTGTCGGGATGTATAGCTTCCTCCCAGTGGGTTTCCATGCTTGCAGCTGAAGAAGGCTTCGCGTAGATGACTTGTGTTTTTCCGCCTTTCGAACTTACTGATACTTGAACTGATTGCCCCTCGGAAGAGTACATGGGAGACAGTGGAGGTGTTGTTAAACGATCATAAGCCTCATTTTCAGTGCCCAAAGATGGTTGGCTAACGTCTAAAATTATCTGAATTGGATTTGGGTTGTTACTGTTTGTATTGTTACCTCTTGAACGTGTTGATGGTGCTCCCATTAGGATTGTGGCTGGAATTCTCCTACACTGGTGGTGCTGGGAATCTAATGTATTCAATACAATTTTGATCAATGCTGTTAGTTGCACGCAATGAGGTTGTTGGCTGTATTGGTACTAAAAGTTTGTTGTTAAAAAAGGGTTGTATGTAGAGGAGTTCTTACTTTATACAAGAGTACAACCAAAGACATCAACCAGCTTCTTCTGATGTGTGGTTCTAAAGACCAAAGGGTATACGTTGGTTGCTGTAATTCTAAGCTATTAGGTATATAAAACGGCGATGGAGCATACTGTAAAATAATTAACGATGTTGAGAGCAACATGCGTCCCATTAGGTGGTTTTGGTCTAAAAGTTGCGGAAGATTTGATAGGAATACGCTAAAAGCTGGCGATACCCTCAAACGTTGTGGGGGTAGAAACAAACCCCTGTCGTTTTGACTATAATCTAACAACAAATACAGGTGCCGCAGGAAAAATCGCCTGCGTCTTTGATATGTATTTGTCCTCGGATGGATAAGCTTGATCAGACCTCGACAAAAATTGCATTAGTAAAAATACCAGCAGATGCATTGTTTCTTTATCAGCCTCTTCGAGATAGTTTTCACTGAAATCGATGTGAATTATGACATCCGTTTCTGTAATTTGTTCCTTTTGTTTTTTAAAGTAGCGTACTGATGCACTATATACACTTCGTGCTGAAAAAACTTTTCTAAATTCGTTTCTATTTGCAAAATCAAATCACGGGGAGCAATCTGCAATGTCTTTTTTACGCACTTCTTTATCTTGCGTGTTTTTCCTGGTTTGGGATCTATTATATTATTACAAAGGTATTGCCAATTTTTGTATTCTATTGAAACAGAGTTGTCAAATTCTTTATATTCTAGCCCTTTCCTTTCGCAGGTCTTACACTGGCGTGAAAGGCATTCCTAGTAGTATCTATTACAACATATTTTATTTAGCAGACTCTGATGGTATGATACTAATATAATCTTCCCATGAAATAATGCACTGACCATGAGATCAATATTTGCGTGAATTACGCAGAGGCATGTTTCTCGTTTATCACAGTGCAGTGGCACCATCCAAAATGGCCTTAATCAACAAAAAAGTGAATAGGAAATCTGAACTGCCATGAACTGTAATAAAGGATTTATGCAAGTTCTGCAGTGCGTCTAGTAGCACTCGCTTCTGTTTCCGCTCTCCTTTTTTGGATAAAAAGTCTCTCTTACCTACACACACTCTATGTGTGTTTGAATCGTCTTCCAAAAATACTTTAATCGCCATCTTAATTTTTTCATGATTTCTTTTCACCGTGCGTTTCGGGTCCACAAATCTTACTTTGGGTAGTCTTTTCAAGGGTTTCATCTGTCTTTCATCATGAAAATACCATATTTATTAACTAATTTTCCGCTTATCATTCTTTTGAAAAGTCTCTTCTCCTTGTTAGTTGAAAGAGCAGAATAATTTTGTTTCAATTGTTGCACAAGCACTTTACCAGCCAAAATTTTCTTCCTGATAGTTTTGTCACTGGGACAATATAACATTTCTTCTTGATTTGTATTTGTTGGTCGTTTTCTGCGTTCTAGTCTTTGTAATCGTTTTCTGAAACACGCTACTGCACCTTTGAGTTTTGATATTTTCTGAGCTTGTGCATTTATTATTGTATATTTCAATCTCCTAGCGCGATCAGATTTTTTCTTTCCTGCTTACACTCTCCAATGGGGCTTTTCTTGCGGTGCACAATCTTCATTATCCAAACTATGTGGTGCCATCGTGGCATTGGAAATATCTTCAAGTGCTGTATGCCGTCTACGGTTTCTCGCATTTTCTCTCCAGATCTTTCTCGCCATACGGTGTTCTCTAGGGGTCATTTTATCCACAGTCTTATAGATGCCTCTTTCTTTTTTGCTTACATACTTCTTTTTTTCTTTTTCTTTCTGCACTCGCTGGTATCTTAACTTTCTGCTTGACGCTTTTTCTCGAGACGTTCTTCACGCGTTAATTTTTTTCTGTTATCAATGATCTGTAATTCAACCATCATCAATAAGCTAAATTAATACAATAAAAATGCAACATACAACTAGTTGATATTTGCTTCAAATAAGCTTGCAAATTAAATCTGGTGGGTTAAGTACCTACTTCTAAATTATATATTTCAGATATTTCCACATTATTTAAACGTCTACATGTGTCCCAAGATAAGTGTACGATTAGATGAAATATTATGTTTAACTTGGCAAGCATAATTACATTGATCCATTCTACTACTTACAAACGATAACCTATACTTATGATGTCTTTTCACAAGCGTTTCGATAAAAATTAAATCGTACACTTACTGTGGGACTGATGTAGAAAATGGTACTAAATATATTATGTATCTCTACTGCTTCCTTTATATCTCCCGTGCCCGTTTATGATACAGGGGCATGCCAGGGGAGAGACGTTTTTAAGCACTTTTTGTCATAACCAAAAAATCTGATGTGGCCAGGCACATGTCTTTATCATACAAAATATAAAATTAATTGTTTAGCTGCATGAGAATTTGATTGAGATAAATCGTGTCTGCATTAAAATTGAACTAGTTAACCAGGATTTGACAGATATTTTAATAGTCAATAGTATCAATAGCAGGTATTGTCAAAGCATCAGCATTTGACACTACCTACTGTCGTCAGAATAATAGTTATTTATCTCACATGTGCCGAAAGTACGGAATAGCGCGACGAGCGGTGATGCGGCGCGTGACCGCGCGTCACCGATGGCGGAGCGTCGCCGTCGCATGTGAGCGAGTCCCGCTATGTAGTTTTCGACAGGAGTGACATCAGCGTTTTTGTGTTGCTTTTTGAGATCTATTTAAAGAAAATCAAAAATGGTTATATTTCTGTATAGGAAATATTAGGTTAATACCGAAACTTCTACGAAACGTCAAGTTTAAAAAGCTAATTCAAATTCTGACAGATTTATATTCGTTCATGACACTGTAGATGTCACATCCGTACCACCATACTAAAATATAAATACACTCATCGCTATACTTTATTTACAATTTTCTCAATTTATCGTTTTTACAATTAGATATAAAAACGGGTTGATATTTCTTATCAACAAACAATTAAATTGGTGATCTTATTTTATTTGAATTTTGTATTTTGTACATTGCCGCACTAGAGCGGCAACGTTCCATAGCGGTTCTCCAACCTGTCATGAAATCAGCTGTTTTCGAGTGTGACAGCCATAGACATTTCTGTGGTGACAGCACAAAAAAATATTTGTCAAATCCAGGCTACTACGTATGTAATTTCATATCAATGCAGATGCGACCGATCTCGATCAAATAGAATTTGCTCTTGAAGCTAAACTATTAATTTTACAAAAAAATATCATAGGCATAAATTATTCAAAATTTCCTCTACTTTAATTTATTATTTAACTATTTTGACGAAATTACAGAAATGGCAGCTCATTTGCAAAATCCGTGAAAAATGCTTAGAGGAAACAGCCAGTTCCTTTGGACCCTTTTGAACGAAAAGCTTTTCAGCTCTAAGTTTAGTCATGAAACTTCTAAATATGAACTTTCGTCCCGATACCTTTAGTAGTTTCTCCGGAAACGTCTCCACAAAAAACGGGTACACACACACGCACACACACACACACACACACACACAGACATTTTTTTGTACCTTGGTCAAAAATGTTCATGGGACCCATAAAGACCTATTTCCGCTAAAATCTCAATTTTTTTTTTTTCGGCACGATTACAATACTTTATCATACTGCGTATGATAAAGTAAAAAGTAATGTCTGTATTGGGTAAACCAATTAGCAGGTACATTATGTCACTTATTACAACAAATAAAGAGCAAAAATACGATTAAATATATGATTACAAGTTACGACTTCCCAGGGGAGAGATGGTAGTGATCGTACGGAACACGCACAGCACGTCTTGTGTGACAATCACTGACGTATGACACCATTTGAACGACTTGCGCCATGCTTGTAACAACTTCACGTCAAACAGCACCACCACCCAGTTTTATGTATGCGAGCGTGAAATATACTCACAGTAATAATAATAGATCAAAATATGACGGGAATGGACACGACAGTTGTGGGACAAACTTCAATTTGAAAATATTTGACGGTAACACATAAGTAGCTCCAGAAATGACATATGATTGATTGTGTTGTCTAGTACGTGAATGTCGAGGTGTTGTAATGTATATGGAAACGTAATGCATTTTATCTTAACTTATTTACCGAGCCTGGGACAGGCCAGGGGAATGTTCATTTCATATCATGTGACATTATAAACCGATTTATTAAAAAAAAATATTTTTCTTTGTTACCACCAAAAATACCTCTTAACGTAGAATCACCCGTACACCAAAAGCACATTTATTGGTATTTATTAATATACCATAATACTTTAAACGCTTGAATAAAATTTGTAGATGGTCTAAATGCTCTTCTTCTGTGGTGGAACTCACCAGTATGTCATCAATATATGCATAGCAGAAGTCTAATCCACGCAATACCTCATCTATAAAGCGTTGAAACGTTTGAGCCCATTTCTAAGTCCAAGGGTCATGTAGGGAAATTCAAACTTTCCAAAAGGAGTTGTAATTGCAGTCTTAGGAATATCTTCAGGAGCCAATCTAATTTGGTTGTACGCTTTAACTAAATCAATTTTAGAAAAACTTGTTTTACCGAGTAAGCAATGTGTAAAATCCTGAATATACCTCACTGGATACCTGTCCGGAATTGTGCGAGCGTTGAGCGGTCTGTAATCTCCACATGGACGCCATTCACCGTTTTTCTTGGGCACCAGATCCACAATGGTGATGCCCAGCAACTGTCTGATGGTCGTGCAATGCCTAACTGATTGCGTCAAACTCTCGTTTGGCAACCAATAACTTCTCTGTAGATAGTCGCCTCGGTTTGCAAGCAACTGGGGGTCCTGGGATAGTGCGAATATGATGCATTGTAGTATGTCCAGCGCTTCGAAGTAGCCCATCAGGTCGAGTCATCTCCTGAAAACCTTCTAGAAGTTTTTGGTACTTCGAATTGCCGCTGAGAGACTTAACACTCGCACAACCATAGATACATCCTGTCGCATTGGCTCTGAGTCCAGTTAGAGGATCTATCAATCGTTTGTTTGCCATATCCACAATCAATCCGAAATGACTTAGAAAGTCTGTTCCTATGATAGGCTTTGTCACATCTGCAACTACGAAACGCCATACAAATTCGCGTCGAAGTCCAAAGTCTAATGATAAACTAACCGATGCATATGTGGATATAATGGCACCATTGACTGCGAATAGTTCATAATCCGTACGGGTCCGTTTTTGTTTGAGTAGTTGTCGAGGAAAAACACACAAATCGGAACCTGTATCTATCAAATATTGCGTTTTGTAGTTCTTGTCGATAACATAAAGGCGGCTTGAGTGGCTGCAGTCGTTTACCGCCGGACTGGCCGACTGCTGTCTTCGTTTCCCAAACTATTGGCATTGTAATGGCACGGCGGAACACATTTCTTAGCCTTCTCAGCAAACGGTAATGATACCAGCATAGATTATTTCCTCGGTTACTACTGCTGCTTCTGCTGCGTGGTTTTCTAAAGCTTTGATTTGCCTGCATAGACAATACCAGTTTGGTCAATTCGGCCACATGTTTGATCAGCTCAGTGACTTCATCAGATTGAGCTATTGAGAAGCTAACTGCTATCGTGGCGTTATTTCCATGATATCTGCTGGCTGTGCGACCTCATCAAGCGGAGTTGCACCTTGTGTAACCAGAATGGCGCGAACTTGACTTGGGAACCATAAGGTTCTTAGGTGACGTAAAAATTGTGACAGTTTCCTGTCACCAATTTCCTCGTGTTCCAGCAACTGTAAAATTCGTTGTTCTTGTTGACAAGCGATGTAAAATTAGTTCACGTTTGATGATATCGGATTTTTGCAAATCTGGGGGACTGATGATAATGTCTTCTACTTCAACTGCGTACTTGCTTTCCAGTTGTGATATCACGTAGGCAAATTTTGTCTCATCTCTAGTAATAGCACTTAAATGAAATTGGCTTTTTAATTCGGAGAACTATAATGCCGATTTTTCTGACCAACCTTGCGGGGATCGCATAGTGAGGTTCTTGGTTTCAAAAGTACCTTGCTGAAGTTGCTGCGGACACTCGCCGTGTGTGAGACGTCTCGCCGTTTGCCTCCATGCTTCACTCTTGTTGGGGTCACCACTTTAGGAGTTTTTATTGACACTTTATTAAAAGTAGAAGTGTTTATTTACATACATATCAAAACTTTCTATATTTGTTGCTAGGTTTCTTCATTCATGTCATAGGTCACTTTACATATAATCCAAATGGTGTTTTATAGCTGTTTTATGAATGTCTTCTTCATTTACTGGAATATGGTTATAAGCTCTCACAAGGTCTATACCTTTTCTCCTTGTAGAGCAAAGTCTCCGATGTGTGGAACTGGATACCTATCAGGAATTGTCCTTGCATTGAATTTGCGATAGGCTCCACACGGTCGCCATTCGCCATTCTTTTTTGGGATCATGTGCAAAGGTGATGACCAGTTGCTCTTAGAAGGGCGAATAATCCTCATTTGCAATATATTTTGAAAATCCTGTTTGGCCAGCTTTCATTTATCTGGAGCAAGTCGTCGAGGTCCTTCAGAAACAATTGATCCATTTGGTCGTGAAATTTCTGGATATTTTGTAAAATGCGATGATACGATGAAATAGAAGAATCAGAAATAACCCTTATGTGCAATAAACTCGCATAACACTGCAACTTTTACATCTATAGACAGTTGTGAGACTATCCATTAGATGTTTATTACGAACGTCAACTAATATAGTGTAGTGATATAAAACATTAACTCTAATTATCGATTTAGCTACGTCCGCTACTATGAACCGCCAAGTAAAAACACGTGGAAGTCTTAAATGAAGAGTAATTCGTACGTAATTCGTACTTCGTACGTCGCCCAAGCACCCGTGATCGCGGAAAAACACAAAGATCGGCTCCGGTATCGATTAGGTACTGTATTTTTGTATTACGGTCTGTTACGAAGATACGACGAGACGTTCGGCACGGACCACTTGCATCCATTAGTTCAGGCCCTCGTCGTTTGCCGCTTTATTACGCACACGGTAAATTGCAGCGGTTTGCATTGCTGCCAAAACGCGTGTGAGATTAAGGAATCGGCTGGTATCATCTTTATTTGAACGACCAAATTCTCTGCGACTGCGTTTTCGAGAACGATCTCCAGAAACTGATCTTTTACGATAGCTTGAACGGCTAGACGCCTCCTGGGACCCTATTCTCGTCATCTTTTTGAAGCGAATCGTGATTTATCGAATGGAGTAGGGATACCACCGGTTTCCCGTATCTAGGAGCAAGTTTGCTTGTTGGTTGCTAAGAACAATAACACACGGGCCACGCCCATACGTTCCCATACGTTTGATTGAAAGGTATGGGCGTGGCGCGTGCGTTATTGTTCTTAGCAACAACCTAGATACGAACCAGAGGGCAACCGGTGATATCCCTACTCCATTCGAAAAGACGCATTCGCTATGGCATTCGCTTCAAAAAGATGACGAGAATAGGGTCCCTGGTGTGTTAATGTAACTTCAGCTATCCTACTACTTACTAGTGCAAGCTGCTTGACGAAGGCTTCCATTGGGGCCAGGTTGGCTGCAGTTTCACAAACTTGAGATCATGGAGCTGCTGCTTCTACGACTGCGTCAGCCAGCAGTGTTAATTTGTCCAGCTCTGTCTGTTCCTGGCTAGCTAGAATTGCTTGTGTAGGCGGCCAGGCTGCCAAGCCACAATGATCTAAGTACATTATCCGGAACTACATTGCCTGCCAAACAGTGCAGGTGTTGCAAGAACTTGTTGCAAGAAGGTTTTCTGTCTCCTACATCCTCACGTTCCAGCAATCGTCTCATTTTACGATCTTGAGAAGCACTCAGTCGGTTAATAAGTTATGTTTTCAACTTAAGATCCGACGTCCTGTCTCGTTCTGGAGAAGAAGTAAGAATATCACGCACGTCAGTTGCGTATTTTGTATCCAGATTGCCAGCTCCCATGTAATTCTAGCCAGCGCAAACTGAGTTTCTACTTGAGCAAACCATAACTCTGGATCACTAGGCCAGAAGGGGGTAATACGTACACCCACACGACCAATTCTAGGGAAAGATTTCAATGCAAAATTTTCTGGTACCGCTCTCAAAGATTGATTTGTCCTTGCAGTTGACGTTGATGTAGTCATTGTCACCTTAAGAATGGTATTACCATTTATGGTAATCATACTCGTCTTAACGAAATGAAAAATTGCACAAAATCACGGTTAAAATCGATTGGTCAGAGGACTCACCTCGGTGTCAGCAATTGTAGAGTTCTAAATATATATCTTAAAGAACGACTATTTACAATGAGACACGAGTCAATAGCAGTATATCCCAAAAATTACACCGAATCAGTGATGTTAAATACCCGGGTATTTATTATCAAGGGTAAACACCGGGTATTTACCCGCCGATGTGGGTGTAGTCTATGAACGTATTTTTATTTAGACTAACTTTATTATATTACGTACTAGTAAAGCGACATGCGTCTTGCTTGAATCTATTTTTAATAATTCAAAAAATAATATAAACAACCATAACGTGGCAACCAGACATTATATAGTCATGGCGTTCTATATACAATTTTATGTTGTTTGCTGTAGGGTGTGTGCCGCCACAGATACTCCCCCTCTCACGAAAGATAACCAGACAAATAGAGAGTTGAAATTTATATGAAATTATACGAATATGTTTACAAATGTCTAATCGATTCATTTAAAATAAATGCAGGTTGAAGACGGTCAATGCTAACACTATAATTGCGATTATTACGAAATATAATAAAATGTTTGTTAAATTTTTTGATAACTTTAAAAGGGCGTTCAAATCTTGGCGATAATGCCTTCTTCTTACCTTCTAACTTAAGAAAAACGAAATCTGATTGAAATAATTGTTTGTGAACAAAAGGTTTAAAATTACAATGAAAGGAAGTTGAAATGGGTTTTAAATCTGAAAAGGTTTGTCTAAGTCCTATAAGCAAAGGTTCTGTTTCTAACAAATTGTGGGATTTTAGAAAAAATTCTCCTGGCAACCGTAATGGTTGACCATACAGTAACTCGGCCGAAGAACAACCAAGATCTTCTTTAAGAGAGCAACGAAGCCCCAAAAGAATTACTGGTAGCTCGTTATTCCACCGATTATTGCACCCTCTAGCGACAATGGATGTTTTTAGAGTTCTGTGGAATCGCTCTAAAATGCCATTACTCTGAGGATGGAATGATGAGGTATGGATTTGTTGTGATCCCAGTAATTTGTTGAATTGCGAAAACATTTGGGATTCGAATTGTCTACCTCTGTCGTGTGTAATTGTATGTGGGATTCCAAATCTTGAAAAATAATGACGGAACATTGTATTGACAATTGTAGTTGCAGAAATATCTTTAATTGGATATGCTTCGGGCCAACGAGTAAAACGGTCGATAACTGTAAGCACATAACAACAACCTAATGAAGGAGTAAGGGGGCCGATGATGTCAATATGAATGTGTTCAAATCTGCCTCTGGGAACTGTGAATTTTTGTAGAGGTGATTTGGTATATTTGTGTATCTTAGATCTCTGGCAGTCAAGACATGACCTTGTCCAGAGACATATATTTTTATTCATATGTGGCCAAAAATATCGTGATTTGAGTATGTATTGAGTAGATCGAATTCCTGAATGGGAAATGTTATGAAATTTATCAAATATAGATCGCCGAAATATTTCGGCAATATAGATTTTCGGAGTGGAAGAAGAAATTTCACACCAAACTTTTGATTTGGAAAATGAAGTTTCTTCTTGTGACATAATGTATTTATTATTTCCTAAAGATTGTTTGTGTAAAAGATGTTTTAACTGTACATCATTCTCTTGTTCTTTCTGTATTTCCTTAATGGTGGGTTCTGAAAGCTTCAGCGATTCGATACGGGACAAAGTGTCTGCAACAATATTAGCAGTGCCTTCAATATATTTGATATGTGATGTATATTGAAGAATATAGTGTAAATAACGAGTTTGTCGTGGAGATTTATCAGATTTGGAATTGAAAGAATTTATTAAAGGTTTATGGTCTGTATAAATAGTAAATTGATTTCCATGTAAAAAATGTTTAAAGAATTTTATTCCTGAATATATAGCTAAAAGTTCTCTGTCGAATGTTGAATAATTTACTTGTGCTAGAGTAAGTTTTTTTGAGAAAAAGGCTATTGGTTGCGTAATATTATCAAAAGTTTGGGAAAGGACAGCGCCAATGGCTGTATTTGACGCATCTGTAGTTACAGATAATTTGGCCGTTTGACAAGGATGTGCTAGTAGAACTGATTGAGCAAGAAGTGTTTTGGCTTGAGTAAATGCATGTTCGTGCTGTTCTGACCAACTATTTATTTCTTTTTGTTTATTTTTATATAAATAGTTGGAAAGAGTATACAGGCAATTAAGAATTTGGGAAAAGTTAGGTACGAATCTATGATAAAAATTTATCATACCTAAAAATCTTTGTAGCTCTTGAAGGGTTCGAGGTCTTGGATACTCAGTGATAGCCTGAATTCTACTCTGGGAAGGTTTAATTCCATCTGAGGAGATGTTATGGCTAAGGAAATCTATTGAATCAACACCAAAAACACATTTAGACGGTTTAATATTAATGCCATAATTGTTAAGTCTTTCGAAAAGTTGTTTTAAATGTAAAAAATGTTGATCTTCATCTTTACTTGCAATGAGTATATCGTCTAGATAAACAAATATAAAATCTAACCCAGTGGTAATTTCATTAATAAATCTTTGAAACGTCTGAGCTGCGTTTCTAAGTCCGAATGGCATTCGTGTAAATTCAAATAACCCAAAAGGAGTTGTGATTGCTGTTTTATAAATATCTTCTTCTGCTATTGGAATTATATGATAAGCTCGGACTAAATCTACTTTGGAAAATATTTTGCAACCATGTAAATGTAAATTAAAATCTTGTATATGCGGTAACGGATAGCGATCTGGAACAGTAATGAAATTTAACTGACGATAGTCGCCGCAAGGTCGCCATTCATTAGCATCTTTTTTAGGTACCATGTGTAAAGGAGAAGCTGCTGAAGAACATGATGGCCGACAAATGCCTAGAGAAACCATTTGTTCGAACTCTTTTTTAGCTAGCGAAAATTTTGTAGAATCTAAGCGTCTGGGTCTGCAAAATGGTAAATGAGAATTTGTGATGATGCGATGTTGTGTATTGTGTTTGACTGGTAATGAAAAATCGGGCGTAGAAATTAAATTAGGATAATTTTTAAGTAGTTTTGAGTACTTAGTTTCAATAGAAAATAGTTTAGGAGATGGAATTTTTGTTTTTATTAAAGGACCCGGTGAAGTTAACTTAGTAGTTGCATCAATAAGGCGACGATTTCTAATATCAACCAAAATTGAAAACTTTTCGAGGAAATCGGCACCTATAATTGGTTTAGTAACATCCGCTATGGTAAAAATAAATGGAAAATTCCTTCGTAAATTTAAAGAGACTGTTAACATTTTACCATAGGTATGAATTACAGAACCATTTGCAGCTGAAAGTGAAGAGTCTGCGTTCTTTTTATGCATGGGAAAAAGTTTGTGTGGAATAACTGAAATATCAGCACCGGTATCAATTAAAAAATGTAAATTAGTTTGATTATCGAAAATAAAAAGACGAGAACTAATTTGATTAATTGCCGTTTTTGGCTTAAATGCTCCTAAACTATTGTCTATTGAAACATTTATTCGTTTTTTGTGTCTGTGCTACAAGAATTAGTTTTATGGTTTTGATTATAAAATTTGCACCACGAACCTTGACATCTAAAAGCTTTGTTACCAAATCTGTCATGGTAAGAACATATATTTGACGAATGTCCGCGTGAATGTGAGCGTTGATGTGAACCAGAATATGATCTGTCACGGCGGTGAATACAATGTGAACAACACTGCGGAGAAAATTGTGAAGGACTATTAGTGTTTAATTGTTTTTGCATTGAACTAATTTGATTTTCTATGGATAATTGTTTTTGAGTAATATTTGTTAAGATAGATTGACATGTCAAAGTGAAATCAGAGAAAGCTTTTATAATGTCAAAATTGTTGTCATTTTTTGACTTTTGTGAATATTTGTCTACATCTGCAATTTTATACATGTGGGATGAGGTAGTCATTGATTCCCAAACTTTATCTGCCACGGTTAACAAATCCTGAACCTCATTTTTTCCAGACGCTAGAAGAGCAACCAATATTGTATTTGGTAACCTACGTTTCCAGAGTTTGATAAGTAAATCTTGACTTACTACTTGTGAACCACCAGCAGTAGCCATCATTCCCCTAAAAAAATCAGAGGGTTTTTGATCTCCCATTTCAGTTCCTGATAGAAGGTCATCTAATCGTTTTTCTTCACTTAGAGATAACCGATCTATCAAAGCTTGTTTTAAAAAATTATATTTATCTATTTCTGGAGGATTGCTTATAATATCGTAAACTGATGAGATAATTTCGATAGGTAAACTTGCTACAATAAGTAAATATTTTGATCGATCATTAGATATACGAGAAATTGTAAATTGAGCCTCAACTTGAGCAAACCAAATTTCAGGTTTAGTAAGCCAAAAAGGAGGAAGTTTAATTTTGGTTAAATTTTCAATAAAATTATCACCGTTAGCATCTGTTTCATGTTCCTGCATATTATTTTAATTGTTAACCTGATTAATAAAAAAGAATTAAATGTCAGAAGAAAAGTTGACAGTGACGTCAGAAATATTTGTCTGGTTTATCCCGTAAAATGGCAGTAAATGTGGTTTCTCACCTACAGCTTACAATAAATCGAGATTTGTGGTAATAATAATTTTTGCCTGGAACTTGTAGCTTGTAACTTGTAACTTGTAACGGCAACTTCGGTGGAGATGGAATTTTACGTCTGCAGCTACTCGTAGGAAAGGGGTTTAGCGGATCAGGAGTAACGTCAGGGAAGGGTATTGCTTGTCAGGGATGGTATTCTGCGTAGATGATTTTGACTTTCTAGGGAACGTCTATCAGGAGCGTAGTTCAGGAACGACGGTTTTATCGGGGTCACCAATGTAGTCTATGAACGTATTTTT
Source organism: Melinopterus prodromus (assembly GCA_964023965.1). NCBI lineage: Eukaryota > Metazoa > Arthropoda > Insecta > Coleoptera > Scarabaeidae > Melinopterus > Melinopterus prodromus. The sequence continues at coordinate 29,113,053 of OZ030391.1, read as the reverse complement.
ATTTAGACTAACTTTATTATATTACGTACTAGTAAAGCGACATGCGTCTTGCTTGAATCTATTTTTAATAATTCAAAAAATAATATAACCAACCATAACGTGGCAACCAGACATTATATAGTCATGGCGTTCTATATACAATTTTATGTTGTTTGCTGTAGGGTGTGTGCCGCCACAGTGGGTATTTATAAAAATAATATTGTTATTAAAAAGAAAGAGAAAATAGCGTTAATTGTTTCTTTTATCACAAAGCTCTAAAGGTTATTCTCTTATCACAAAATAAAAGTTTTCCTCTAAAAATAAAAAAATCTGATGTGGCCAGGCACATGACTTTATCATACAATATATAAAATTAATAGTTTAGCTGCATGAGAATCTATTTGACTGAGATAAATCGTGTCTGCATTAAAATTAAACTAGTTAGCCAGAATTTGACAGATATTTTGATAGTCAATAGTATCAATCGAAGGTATTGTCAAAGCATCAGCATTTGACACTACCTACTGTCAGCAGAATAATAGTTGTTTATCTCACAAGTGCCGAAAGTACGGAATAGCACAACGAGCGGTGATGCGGCGCGTCACCGATGGCGGAGCGTCATCGTCGCATGTGAGCGAGTCGCGCTATGTAGTTTTCGGCAGGAGTGACATCAACGTTTTTGTGTTGCTTTTTGAGAAATACGTATTTTAAAAAAAATCAAAAATGGTTATATTTCGGTATAGAAAATGTTAGGTTGATACCACTTCTACGAAATATCAAGTTTAAAAAGCTAATTCAAATTCTGACAGATTTATATTCGTTCATGACACTGTAGATGACGTTCCATGCGGTTCTCCGAGTGTGACAGCGTGGTGACAGCCATAGACATTTCTGTGGTGACAGCACAAAAAAAATATTTGTCAAAATCCTGGCTACTATGCAGTTACATATCAATGCAGATGCGACCGATCTCGATCAAATAGAATTTTCTCTTGCAGCTAAACTATTAATTTTACCAAAAAATTTCATAGGCATAAATTATTCAAAATTTCCTCTGCTTTAATTTATTATTTAACTATTTTGAAGAAATTACAGAAATGGCGGCTCATCTGCAAAATCCTTGAAAAAGGCTTAGAATAAACTACCAGTTCCTTTGGACCCTTTTGAACCAAAAGCTTTTCAGCTCTAAGTTTAGTCATAAAACTTCTAAATATGAAGTTTCGTCCCGATACCTTTAGTAGTTTCTCCGGAATCGTCGTCACAAAAATCGAGTACACACATACGCACACACACACACACACACACACACACATACACACACACACACACACACACAGACATTTTTTTGTACCTTGGTCAAAAATGTTCAGGGGACCCAAAAAGACCTATTTCCGCTAAAATCTCAA